>CM024624.1:5732102-6332102 GCA_014182585.1 Eucalyptus coolabah | reverse complement strand
ATATAAATAATTTTTGAATTATAATATGAGAAATTAAAAATAACAAAAAATAATAATTTAGTGATTTTAATTCAACCTATTTTTATTTATATTTATTTGAATTTATTTATATTTTATAAAAAATTTAAATATACAAATATAAATATACATTTATTACATTTTTTTGGTATGTTAGTATTTTAGGTATATTAGTATAGCTTACTATTTAATAAAATTTTATTAGAGAATGATGGGAGGGAAAGAAAATAATAAAATAATAATTAATTAATAAAAAAGGGGAAAAAAAATAAAAAAGCAAATAAATTGAAGTAGGTAGTAGTGTCGTGATAGATTTTTATTATTTTATACTAATATATCTTTTATACTAAATAATGTACATGATATGATGTGAATATATTCAACTTTATTATTGCAATTATCAAACATTTGATGAGATTATGAAAATTCTCTGGATTTTATATCCTGTTTTATTTAGTTTTATTATAAGTTAGAAATTTGGATGACCAAAGAGTGTATAGAGTTTAGGAGAATGAGACAAGGCCTTGCCTTTATGTTGAAAAATAGGTGGGCCGACCCGATGGGGACAGGTCGTTCGATTAAGCTTCTTTGGGCCTCTGCCCTCTGCTAAATTCACCAACCTAATAAAAACCTTTGCCAGACGACCTTTTGAGTTTGCCCAGGCTAAATTCTCCAATCTAATAAACCATACCTTTGCCAGACGACATTTCATGTATCGACTTCCACGGGTGAAACAACGTTCGTATCTGGATCTTGTCAAAGATGGATACCTCTCAATCCACGTGCACAAGACAAACAAATCGGTAATAGATTGCTTTCTCATGACTTGGTCCGAAGAGATGCGCATGACTCGCGTTTTATCCGGCCGCGTCCTTGGCAAGACTCTCGCCGCTGACAGAGCTTGCAACGTAGAATTTGAATTGCATATAGATAGTACGATCGCACCGTTCCCCCTATTCGACGAGACTGCCGTGGGGGGCGCACTGGATTGGAGCTTCTCTCCGCGCGGGAGCCGAATCCGTACGGCGGACGCGCCGCCAAGGCATGAATCTTCCCATTCCCCCAGCATGCTGGAGCATCTTCCGAATTCGCGGCCGTCGCCGGAGTGTAATCCGAGCTTTCTACATTAACTCACTTTCCTTAAACGCTGATTTTCCCGGAACAGTCCCCCAGCTTTCTGAATTTTCTCGGGGAAAAAGGGAAATGAATCGGCGAGCTGCGGAGCAGAGTCGAGATTCTCCCGATTCTCTTGCATTGCTTTGGTCGCCATTTATTTCCTAGATTCGGCTTTGTCCCTTCTGGGTTTCTGAATGATGATGTATTTGTTTTGATTTCTCTTTGCTTGCCGAAAAATAGCGGGTAAGAAAAGAAACCCAAGCCCATGACTTTGCATTCAGTTCGCACATTCTGTCGTCGATTTGAGACTCAACACATTCACCCATTCACCCACTATAACTTTTCTAAATGAATTCTGCTTCTTTGAGCACTCTGCCAATGCAGAATTCGAAGTTGGAGGGGACTCAGTGGGATTTCTAAGGTACATAGATTTGTTTACAACTAATTTTATGATTGTGTTACGAGGTTCTTGTACTTAATAAGGGCACGTGCTAATGTGTACGGGACACCCCGCGTACTGTAAAAGTGCCTGTGACTTAGTAGCTTCTTTGATGAGAAAATAGAGCTTTGGTGTATATTGTAGACAATGGAGTAATCTGGAATGGCATAATATGACCCCACTATGCTGAGCAAAATCAGGGATTCATTGGGTCAACTAGTTGGAATTAATGAACTTATAGCTCATGAGTTGTTTGTGTTTTGAACTTTTTGACATGTGGGTAGTTTCTTATGACGGCTTAGGGGGCAGCCAGCATCTTATTGTGATCGCCTGTTCATTTGTCAATTATGAATTATTGTAAAGAGTGATTCTTATTTTCCTGAAAACTCCAGGAGTCTATCATAAGCTGCTTGCTCTGGTTCTTTTCGATTGGAGGGACAGTTGGAAGATGTAAGCCCACAACGGAAGGCTTTGACTGATCATTTGTGTTACGGTAAAAATCAATCCAAATATACCTCTTTGTACCTTTAGCTTCTTATAGTTCTAACATCCTGAGTTTTTTATTTGATACCTTCAACTGAAAGCAATTTATTATGTATGCTATCCACTGCCGTTAGATATGCTTAAGTTGAGTGGGCATCCTTTGAGTTTGCTGATTTTGTCCATGAAGAGGGAGTCCCCACACATTCTGAAACTTTTCAGCAGGAAAAGGCTGATCCCAAGTCATCTGAAATACTGAGCACTTCTGAACTCATCTCAGCAGTTGGCCATGCATGGGACCATACAAATCGTTCTCGCGCAATTTCACAACAAAAAACAAACTTAAGTTACAAAATCTTTGGCGAAAAAAAGGATATCTTGCATAATGTGGAATGGCAACAAAATGGCAATACATCTAGTTTGCCTAAATGGAATCATTCTGTCATCAACTTAACAGAGATGCCGCAACTGAACCTAGGCATTCTTAGGATAACTAACAGAACGTCAGTGCTTAAATTTAACAGAGAGAGCACTGGGCAGTATCAATCACCAGTACGGAATTTTAGTGGGGATATGACCAATTTGCTTACTACCCCTAGGGATGGAAAAGGGGTATGATGTTTAGGGATCTCATCTGGACTTGCACTTATTTATGGCTGTTGAGTGAGTTGATAACTGCTGAGGCCAAACATTCTTTCGAGATTGCTGTATCTGACAGTGAAAAAGCTGGTAAATACTTTTCTAGAGAAATAGTTACTCCTCCACAGAATCTAATGTCAGGAGATGAAGGCCCCAGAAGCTCCATAGATAGTGGAAGTGCTGATTCTTACACCCCCTCTACCCAGTACAAGGATTTGCCGGTGGCTAACAATGCAAGATTGATCTTGCACAAGAAGTAAAGCTTCTCTTTGCTTTCGGATTATTACCTCAAAGTTGCCAATATTGAGGCAGACAGCTGTGTCTCAAAAGCTGCATCTTCTACCCTTAATGCAGATCATCATTTAATGTCTGTAGCATCTGAAAAAGGTGGATGCGAACTTCGCTATGAGAAAACTAACGGTATTCAATTCCTTCCTGAAAGAAAAGAAGTAAACAATGATCATCCTGCCCAGCAAGAACATACCATGAAGACACACTGTTCGGGACATGTTACGCGTCAGGCTGCTGTTGCCAAGGAAGAACGTGCATTTACAGGGGCTTTTAGTGGTATCTTTGTCAGCCTTAG
Organism: Eucalyptus coolabah; assembly: GCA_014182585.1. Classification (NCBI taxonomy): domain Eukaryota; kingdom Viridiplantae; phylum Streptophyta; class Magnoliopsida; order Myrtales; family Myrtaceae; genus Eucalyptus; species Eucalyptus coolabah. The sequence continues at coordinate 6,328,824 of CM024624.1, read as the reverse complement.
TCTTCACCCAGTTGATACAATCAAAACAGTCATTCAGTCTTACCGTGCAGAGCAGAAGTCTCTGCTATATTGGAAAATCCATTGTTTCTGAGAGAAGTATGCCATTTAGAACCTCTTTCGCTCATTGCAACTAGGGTTTGCCTGCTCTGTATATATTGCTAAATTGCCAGTGAAAATTGGTCAATATTTGTCTCATTTTCTAGGTCTAATTAGACTATAGCGAGGTATCTCAAGCAAAATTGCATCTTGAGGTCCAATTTCTGTGATTTACACTTTCACATAAGAGTCAGTCAAAGACACTTCCTCTTTTCCCCAAGGCAGTTTTCTCCTCATTTTGCTTTCTAAACTCTCTTTCTCCACTTTTCTGGTGTTTCTCTTTTTACTATGTCAAATGTGAGCAAGGCTTTGAATGCCCCCTTCTAGCCTCGGCAAGGTTTTGAATGACCCCAACTAAAGAGTGTCTGTTTTCCTGATATCTCATCCACTTCTTTCTGCAGGAGTATTACTCCATCACACATTACATATTGCAGGTGGTTGTGCAAGCATTGCTACCTCTTTTGTGCACACTCCTAGTAAACGCATAAAGCAGCAGATGCAAGTGGGCTCTGACTATCATAACTGCTGGAAGTCTAGTGTAACCCCATTACCATAATCTCCTCATATTACATGTCAAAGTCAGTAGGTCGGAAGTTGTGATGGATATTAAATATTTCTTCCTATGATCAAATTCCCGCATCTCCTTGAGATGTATCTCTACAGCAGCCTCATGAAATAATCCCTTTGCTACTTCACGTTGGTTGTCAAGCATGTTTTGAGCACATGTTTTGTTTGCTTAAGTAGCTCATTTGCCATGCCATTCATTTTTACATTTTTGTTTTTGCATGAATGCGTTGGTTGGACTAATCACAAGAGGTGGTTTGCCTTCTTTATGTGCTGGGTGGGGAGCTGTGCTCTGTTGAAATATTCCCCACTCAGTGGTCAAGGTAGATATGAGGACGCACGAGTTTGTTGTTGTGGCTTGTAATCTTTATTTTTTTTGGAAGCGACCAGATCTGCAAAGATCAAGAACACCCAGTATGAGAAGCTATGGAAGACATAAAGTTCAGCCTCAAGCACCCACATCCACATTAGTACTAGTCTGGATGATCTCTCTGCTCAAACCCTTCTCAGCTTCAGCTATACTCTTTGAGAACACATCTTTCAATTTCCAATCCTTTGACTCTGAGACCTTCAAGCTCTTAGACGTTCAGGGGAATCTGGTGGATATCGCTAACGGATTTCCGTTCAGCGTCCACTTTCAACAGAGAAACGGGAGTGATCAACCCGGGAAAGACTTGAACCAGCTTTACTCGGCCAACTTAAAACCAGTTCACATCGGGACCTGTCAGATTACCTATTCTCAATTCCAAGAGTGGTTCCGGGATAAAACCAGGACCAAACAGGATCATCGCGAACCTTACATAAGTCCGTTTCTACTCTTTTTCTTCATCAGCCTTGCCGTGTCTCTCTCATCTCGGACTCTAACCTTCCTCGCTGACTACAGCAAGATCCTCTTCGACATTGTCGATGACTCGACCTCGACTCCAACACGTCCCCGATTTTGATGCTGCTCGCATGTGCTACTGGTGCTGGGCAAGCTCGACGCTCAATTCTTCACCCACTCTCTCAGATTCAACAGGCCTTCTTCAATACCGTGGATCTACTCCAGCAGCGCGGTTCCTCTCTGACGTACTTTCTCTATTCCTCATCCCCTCGAAGGCTAACTTCTTGTTTTCTTAGCCTTCTTTTGACTCCTGCTTGTGCACTTTGTATATTTATACTGAAAAATTGATGGACTTGAACAAGGTCAACAAGGGCCCTTAGTTTAGGAGCGATTGGCATTTCTAGTAAGTTAAGGTTGCCCCTGTTGTGGTCCCTATAACGCAGATAGTCATAAGGTGATATATATGATTGCGGCCAGTGAAGCAAGGTCTCACCACGGAAGCTATTGGATCTTTTTAGAGGATTAAGCCTTTTGAGAGAAGGTGATAATGGACTCTTAATGCTACGATTACTACATGGACTATTGACCCCAAATTTTTAGAGAGTCTAGACCATTTGACCTTTCTATGTGAGATTTGGTCCTCCAGTTACGATACTGCACACGTTTCTGAAGCTAACGTCTGACCTTATGGGTGATCATAGACTACTGGACATGGATGAAGTTCTTCGTTCCTCTTGGTTTTGGACGAAAAAAAAACATTTGGTTTCTCACGAGACATTCTACTGAAATTAGCATTAGAATTTAGAATTAGTTGCTGACTGTTGATGAATTCATGTTTGCCAGAGTCGATCATCTTGTTATTGTTTTCGGAGTTGCCACTGGAGTTGCATTGGCGATTCTCACCCACCCGTATGTATTTAGCTCCAAGCCACAGCCCCCGGGGGCATTGCTTACCATAGCCATGGGTGGTGTCGCAGGATTGGGATTGATAGTTGTTGCTTGGGTAGTTGATAGGTCAAGATTCGCCCATCCTCCATTCCTAAGCAATGATATGCCAGTGGGAAATAATGCACCTCAGAAAACCGGGAGAGGCGGAAAAGAAGGCGATTATAGCTTGAAATAAACCAATGAGTTCGAAAAGCTGAATGGACCCAAGAAATTCTATAAGAAGTTGATGACCGTGACCAATTCCTTTGCAGATGACAGAATTCTGGGAAGAGGAGGTTTTGGTATCTCATATGAAAAGGGTATGTTGGAGACGGTCGCACTCGCACACGGGTCCCTGTAAAGACAATAAACCCTGATTCGCGACAAGGGACAAAGCAGTATGCATCCGAGGTGAAGTCATCGAGCTGACTTTGGGATAGAAACTTGGTGCAACTTGTAGGCTACTGTCAAGAGGTGAATAAATTCGTCCTGGTTTACGAATTCATATGAGGAGGCAGTTCGGAGGATCATCTATTTAAAGGCAGGCCCTCATTGACCTGGAAAGAAGGTACAACATTGCTATGGGATTAGCCTCAGCATTGCACTACGTGCACAATTAATGCCATCAATGCGTGATTTACGGAGATATTAAATTCAGCAACATCATGCTCGACAAAAAGTTCGTGGCCAAATTGGGAGATTTCAGCTTGGTTAGGCTAGTTGACCACACCAGAAGACCAAACACAGTCCAAGTGAAAGGAACGTCGGCTTACTTGGGTTCGGATTGCTATCAAAGGGATCGGGTAAGTAAGGAATCTGAAACTAAAATTTTTGAGGCGGTCCTTTTGAGAATAGTACGTGGAAGAAGATTTTTCGACTCGGAGTCAACAGAGCAAGGCCTAGGCCTCGTTCAGTGAATTTGGATGCATTACGGGTGCAGGAGCTGGTGCAGGAATCTTGGCCTTGTTGTGGACCAGAGGCTTGGTAAGGATGTCGACGGGAAACCGGCGAGGTCTTGATGCATGTGTGGCTGTGGTGCGTTCGTACCATTGCTGGGTCCCGGCCTTCGATTGAAGAGGCTATGGCTGTATTGGAGCTGAAGGCAGAGCCTCCCAAACGCCCCTCGAAGATGCCAAGCTTGACCCGCAAGTCTCGTCTTAGATGCGTTTGACTTTAAGCAAGTGCCTAACTCTGTAAGGCAGAAAAGAACAGCAACAACCAGAGAAAGATATAGCGCCTCAGTGATGTCTATTTTCATTTTACCCAAATAGAGGCCATCACCGAAAAAGTGTTGTCCTCGCCCTTCTCATTTATCACTAATAGTAATGCCGTACGGTACTTAAAATTCTTACTTAGATCAAATCATGTCAAAAAGGGTCATGTCAAGAGCGTCCTCGAGTTGCAGTCAGAATTTTACTTTTATGAACGAAACAGAAGGAAGTGCGTAGGTAAGCTCAGCCCCCGGATATTCCTAAAATTTTGAACCAAGCAGTGAAATAATTAACGAGAATAGCCTAAAAATAAAATGGTTATGTTCGTCATCTTTCGAAAGGGTCGAGCCACGGAATTATACAGCAACGAAGCTAGCAGTTCAAAAGATGATAAATGCATGTTCTAAGCAATTTCGTATGTCTTTGGCAAAAAGAAAAAGAAAAGTATTCTCATATGTCCTTTGGATTGTCCACATAGCTTTTTAGTATCTAGGTCCTTAAAATTTTTAAATAATAAGATGGTAAATACCTGAATTACTGCCCATTCTAAAGTCACATATACAACTATTATTTTATGTTCATTCAAGTACCTCAACCTTTTAAATTCGGTTCAATGTGAGGCCTATCAAAATAAATTCACATGTCATGTGATTTTACTAGCGCGACTTGTTTACTTGGAAAACATTAAGCAAATTTGGTGACATGGTTTGTTTGGTTAGCAAAAAATACGGCATCCCCTCTATTAATGCAGTGATAAGGGGAGCGAGAGTGTGTGTTGGCTTGGCCATTTCAGTCATCCAAATATGTACCTATTGATGTGGAATCGTCTCAAAGTCTACATTGGATGCCAATATTGATGATTAATGGCTATTTAACAGTATTAGTGTCCACATTGATATTTTTCATCCTTGATTTTGAGGGATATCTCTAATGACTCACATTTGAAAAGTCGAGATACTTGATTGCACAAAAAAAGAAAAAGAGTTGAGATACTCAAATTGTAAAATGGGAAAAAATTGAGCAATTACTATGTCATTATTCCTTAATTTTTCCAATAAAATGAATTTGTAACACTACTGTTATGGGAATTAGCGATCATCTGCTTAGCAAGGATGACATAAAACTTATATTGAAGATAAATGCATTGCACATGTGAAATGTCAAATGCCGCATATAATATGTAAGTTAGACTACTCAATTCCAAATCTCTAATAATAATAGATTGTATAGTAATGCAACAAATTTCAATTGGATAATTAAGAATGACCTGCTTATTTAAATACATAATCATAATCTTCATATAATAGATATATGATCATAGTTTGTCACTTTTAAGGAAAACTAAGTAATGTGTAATGTGCTAGTTTCCATCCTCTCCTTTTAAAAATTGATTCGTGTTGTTGTGAAACAATTTTTGAGAATGGCTTTAAGAGCAAGTTGTGGCTAATGAGGCCGACTAGCATAGCGATGTTTTTGACGATTCTGGAGCGTCTCTGATCGCCCGAATATCTAAGCCAGCATAAAATGAGACTGGCCTAAATTCCAAGAAGCGAGAGACCGGGGTCATTGGGCCCAAGCCCATCCCGCTTGGGCCGCCGCCGGCTCCGCCTGTGCTGGTGAAAAGCGAGTCGAGCGAGGCGCGTGGCGGGAGGGGCGAGCGTGGGGCGTGTGCGGTCCGTTGGCTTGGCTATAAATGGCGGTTGAGATTCGTCGTTGCCAGGCTCAATCTGTACTCTCTTTCTCTCCGTGTTTGCTCTGTCTCTTTTCTTGTCCCTTCTGAGGAACGTGGGGTAAAGATACAATGATTTAATCATGCTTTTCATGGTGAAACGTGATTGGATGTGAGTGGAGCCCTGAATGGAATAAATTTACGACTTTGTCCTCGCCGACTTCAATGCATGAGTGAAGCGTTTTGCTCGTAGACTCGTGGGGAAACGGCAAAGCATGACCATGCCGTACTAGGGTTTCCAAAATATTCTTTTTTTTTTTTTTTGGACAGAGGGTTTCCAAAATATTCAAAGAGCTCTTTATTATTATTATTATTATTATTATTATTATTATTATTATTATTATTTATCTTGTGCCCAGAAGAATAATTCACATAATTTAGTCCGTGATAAATGATGCAATATACTTGGCCTTTTCAATCGATGAGTAGTTTGTGTTCGCAAGAGTCACCAAACAATCTCCAGATGTGAAGGGATGATTCCGGTCATAACATCACAAGTGCCACGCGCGGCATGTCATTCTTTTCCATAATATCGTGATTTAGGGATGGTCATAGGATTTAGAAGTTCCTCATGTTCGTGAAATTTTCCCCAAGATAAGGGCCGATTCGTAGTAATTGAATGTGCAGCATAGAATATGGGTCACGACTACCAATTTTCCATCTTTTATTTGGTCAGATGACCCAAATGCCATATAATGTGTAAGTTAGACTACTCGATTCCAAATCCCTGGAGATAATAGATTGTATAGTAATCCCACAAAATTTCGTTGGGTACTTAAAGCATGGTCCATTTAAATAGCTAATCATAATTTTCCATTTTTATAGATATATAATCATAGTTTGCCACTATTAAGGAAAACTACTGCAAATGCCTAAAGTAATGTGCAAGTTTCATGCACTCTAGAAATGATTGTGTAACAATTTTTAATTTCTTGTAATAATAATAATCTTGTTCTGAATCACAAAAAATCAAATAACAATAATTATAAATTATTATGGAGTTCACTTTTTAAAGAATTTATGACTTATAATAAGTTATTATTTTCATAGTGTCCTCAAAAACATTATATTAGTAAAGCCTCCTTGTAAAAATTAACTTGCGAAACAAATTTATGAAAATGGCTTGCAGTGAAGTAGGTTCCTGCAAGAGAACATCGTTGCTGCAGTCCAACCGTATCTGTTCACGCGGGGTATGGACGCGTCCAAGAACACAGAAACGAGACTCGAATGCCATTATTGCGACGCGACCGGTTTTTACTTGAACGAAGTCCCACTCTTTTCTCTTTGGATCGCCACCACTTTCGCAATGCGTGGACCCTCTGCCTGGTGACAGCCTTATGTTTCCTCGTTCTCTTTGGCTGTCTAGAGGAGAGTGCAACGTGTCTGTCAAGTATGCAACTTCAGTTGCTTACGTTTCGTGGAATCTGAGGATGTGATCTCTCTTGTTATCGTGTGATCTAATGATGCGATCTCTCTCTCTCTCTCTCTCTCTCTCTCAAAGTATTTTTCTTTGGCAAAAACCATGGTCCACCAAAGAAGAAGAGAAAGAAATGAAGGACAGACACGGACTTGCAGATTCTCTGAAAAATGGACCGCCAGTAATCGCTCGCAGAATGGATTAATACATTGTTGAGGTGGCTAGCACCCAATATTTTCTCCTGCTCTGTCTCTGGATTTCCGTTCTGTTTTCACTCCAATGTCGAGAAAGAAATAGAGATTTAATCATGAGCAATGCAATAGTAGTGGCCCTGTCATTCTTTCCCCAATAACGGCAATTTCCATTGTGGAACCAAACTAGTTACTTAGCCGGTTGTCAAGGGAAAAATAAAAAGTTTCACCTGCTATATATTATTTTGGCGCAACAAACCAAAATGAAGTTATAAGTAAAACAAAGAGACGATGCACATAAAGAATACCTTAATTCTAGTAAGGTTATGAAATACTATGTCGGTACAAAAAGATTTATTTGTTAATCATTACAAAGTAATTGAGTTATGACCTCTTGGATGTGTTGGGAATAACGGATCCCCGAAAACCAGATTCGACACCGAATCGAACCCCTAAATCAATGCGGAAGACGAAGCCCGGGAAAACATGTATCACCGATCGTAAAGCACACCACGGATTCGAGCGTACCTTATTAGCCACAGATTAAACACGGACGCCGACAAGAGGAAGAAAATCTGGCTCCGTTCGATTTGATGAAGCCTTGAAGGGAAGAAAACGTCACTTTGCCTTATTGTTTTTTCTATTTGGGAGAGAGAGAGCGTAAAAAGAAAAGACGTACGTTCTTTCCAACTGATTCCATTTCTCTCTCTCTCCTCCCTTTTATACCTCTCCCTTCCCACGGGCCTTATTCCCGTGGGCCGGGCCTTTTGGGCCCAGCATGGGCAGACGGGCCTTAAGCCCAATTCCAATAAAAGCCTTCATCTCCCACTCGCACATGGTGGGCCGAACAAGTATTCTCTTTACCTCTCTTCAACATTCATATTGGTGAATAATCCGTGCGACCAAGCATACTTTGAGAGCTCGTTGCTATGCATCCGTTAGGAATATATAGCAGCTCATAATGGGCGTCACACTCCGAGTAGATTTAGTATGCGGTACCTAGATCGATTGATCACATTTTATATCTCTCTTAATCTCTTTTAAACATGATATATATATATTGTATTCACAATTATAATTATCACAAAGACAGTCATAATTGGTCGACCAGTGAATACAAAACCACAATGTGATTCTCCAAAATCGATCTTCCTCTTTCCTTCAAACTCTCAATTTCAGTCCAGCTTGCTTTTCTAGAAATGCCCCATTAGATCGAATCATCTCATGACCATTGGCAACACCCTAAGATAGCAAACACTAAATAGAAATCTTAAGAATAAGTAAGAGTCTTGAGGGGATTAAAAAATTGAGGAACTCTTCTCCTCAAGAGTCTCACACATCATAAAAGTTGAGATCAAACTTTTTGCCACTCTTATTGGTCGTCTCATGCATACGTAGTATGAAATACGTATTACGGTATTAACTCCTTTCCCATGGAGCGTATGTCTACACTTTTCAATACTGTACAGATAATAGTTCAGACATACCCAATGTCTAACTTGAGTTCACATATCTACTCATTCACAAAATTCATCAGAACTCACATATGACATTTTAGACAGATAAAGTAAAATATGTGGGGTATTTTACTTTCGGACATCGTAAGTATTATGTCCTCATCTTAACACTCAGTTAAGGCGACATACATATTTTAAACTTGAGCTCTCGATTATCACCTAGATAATAAGCTTAAAATCAGTCTCATCTCTATTTATCACACAAGAAATGCAGGCGATTACCCGTGTGAGTGGGCTAATCTTATATCTGTCCGACATACTTCTCATTTTAAAATAAAGCACCGAGCATTAAGATGCATAAAGATCATACAAAGATTCATAGGCATTAATCAATGAAAAACAAAATTTCATAAATGTGAACAACTCGGGAAATTACAATTCAAGACATCGACTCTATGCAATCCTAGAGATTTTACATGACCACAAAACACATCTCTAGGTATTTGCTTTGTCATAGGATCTGCTACCATTCTATGCGTAGATATGTACTGTAAGTTCACATCCTTTCGTGCTGTGACATCCCGATTTTCCGATTCTATTTTCAATTAATTGAGACGGGCATTTCGTTGGCACGCATATAGTTCTTTTCCTTGAGTTGGCCACTCATGTGGAAACTAGTCTATCGGGTGGAGCTATTAAGAGTTTCTAATGCATCGGACTCGAGAATTTGACCAGGAAGTGACCTCTCGACCGAGCTAATCTGCAAGGGTCATTACGGCACAAATAAAAATCGATTAGAGATTGGAGATAGGTCGACTCGATAGAGGCGTGTGATTGAGTGTGGGTGATTCCACCGGATCGCACAACCCTGGTCGATCGGCACTAAACCGACTTTTCTATCGATTGGGTACCCTGTGTACGTATTTGAAACCTTGAGATTACCCCGACAACCGAAAGTCGCAAATGTTTCAAAGATGTACATTGTGGCTTGAGATGATCAACCACAGGTCAAATGCATGAAAATCTCTAAAGGCTACCCGGTAGGTTGGCTGCGCTAGTATCGTGCCAAAGTGAAATTAACCGTGGAATTGAGATCGAATTCGAAATTGGAAGTCTGGGTGTGTCACAAATCATTTTAGGATCATTGACTTATCTTCGGAAGATTTTTCATGCAAGCCGAGCTTCTTAGCAAAATAATCAAGCAATGGCTAATTTGGCTCGAGAAATTAGTAAGCCGCTTTTGGTCGTGCTTTTGGGACTTAAGTTGGTTCTATGGACAAGTGAAGATGTGAATTGAAGTGTGGTGACATTGGATTAATTTTATAGACTTTAATTTGATTCAATTGAAAGAGAATTGATGAGAATTGAAGAAATTTGATGTACAAAAATTGGACCCCCGCGGAAAATGGAAGTGAACCCATTGGAAGAGGTTGTGGGAGTGAGTGGAGTATGACATCATGCATGAGGTCATGGTGGGCCTTTTTTGTGGATTAAAGGAAAAGAAAAAAGAAAAAGAAAAAGGGCCCCTTTCTCCTTCTCTCTCCTCCCTCTCTTCTTCCTCCCTCTCATTGGTTCCCCTCTCTCCCGATTTCCTCTTGTTCTGGGCGTAACCGAGGCACTGGAGGAGCCGAAGAAGCCGCCGGACTTCACGCCTTCGCCCGTCCGCTTGTCGCCGTCGCCTTGCGCCGCCCGCGCTCGCTCGCCGACCAGCTCGCCGCTCCGCCTCGGCCGCGTCCCCAGCGAGATCCGAGATTCTTGAACCAGCAAGGCGAAGATCGGTTGAAGCCGGCTCCGCCCGTCGCCGCCGGCTTCGCTTGTCGCCGCTGCCCTCGCGTCCACCGCCACGACAACCGCCGCCCACGCACGCCAAGCCCGCCATTCCAGCCCGTCGTTCTGTCGGGTGTGCGTCCCGTAGCCGCTGTCCAGACCGTGAGTCACCGCCGGAGCTCCCTCCGGCCACCGAAAAGCCCCGCCTTGGTCCGGTTTAGCTCTTTCGCCCATTCTCGACCTCAACCAGCCAGGATCTACTCATTTTCGGCCTCAACCAGCAATGGTCGAGAGTTGGAAAAATGGGTATGCAGCGGACGTTTGGCCCGTTTTGGCCGCCTTCCCGAGCCGGATGCTCGGCCCGCTTTGAGGAAAGTCGATCCTTGCGTCGTCCCCGTCGTTTTGGTCCGCTCGGCTCGCTAATCCGGTGAGTTTAACTCACTAAACCTCGCTTAGAGGGTTAATTATGCTTTAGGTGTGCTTAGTTTATGTTAAGTGTGATTAGGTGGCTAGTTTAATTTATTTAAGTGTTGATTATATTAATGTGTTTAATTAGCTTAAAGTGTGATTAAATTAAAGTTAAGTGAATGGTTACATTAATATAAACCTTGATGTGACATAAAGGGATTTACTTTTGATTTATTTAAATATTTCGAAATTATTTAATAATTTAATAATATATCATTATTCGAAATTATTAAAATATTATTATTTAATTATTTTCGGAATAAATTTAATTATTTATTAAATTCCGAAAATTTTGTCGGACCCTAAATTCTCAGAATTTACGGCATTTCTTTGTGTATTCGGATTTTGAAATCGATGGTCAGATATTATAAATTGAATGTGGATTGCGAAAAATATGAATATTATTATTTAATTAATTTTCGGAATAAATTTAATTATTTATTAAAATTCGAAAATTTCGTTGGGACCTTATTTGCTCAGAATTTCGTGCCGATCGCTGTTGTGCATGTAAAATTTGAGTTTGATGATTAATTGTGGCAAATTGAGTGTGATTGTGATAAATAGGAATTTCTTATAGAATCCTAAGTGTGGAAATTGATGGGAGATTGGCCGTGATTAACTACCTATTAGAGGTCGTGCCTAGTGAGGCCGTGATTAACCACCGATTGGAGGTCGTGCCTAGTGAGGCCGTGATGAACCACCTATGAGAGGTCGTGCCTAATAGGGCCGCGATGAACCACCTAAGAGAGGTCGTGCCTAATGGGGCCGTGATTGACCACCTATTAGAGGTCGTGTGGTGAGGCCGTGATGAACCACCTATGAGAGGTCGTGCCCAGTGAGGCCGGGATGGACCACCTATGAGAGGTCGTGCCCAGTGAGGCCGTGATGGACCACCTAATGAAAGGTCGTGCCGAGTGGGGCCGTGATTGCCACTGGTTGTTAAACCTTCCTATAGGGCCGTAATTGAGAGCAATGATTGATTTGCTAGAATGACATGTAATCGACCGAGTCGATTGATCGCTGAGATGATCCCCATGTTTGAGCTATGCTGATGACGTGATTGTATCTCCGTTGTTGAGTTATTAGAAGTGCACGTGGTTGAATTATATAAACTGTGCTAACATGCAGGAAGGAACCGAGGCGAGGTAAGTCCTCTGTGTGATGTGGTTAGGCCACCTGGGGCGTATTTTCTTTCTAATAGGGGTTTAGGGGGTTGAACTTGCTGAGACATCGTCTCATCCCGGTTATGGGATTAAAATTTCAGGTCCCTAGATGGCGGTCGTGGAGGACCCGAAGCCCTAAGTCTCGGAAAGGTGGAGGCGAAGTATCGGTGAACGTGTCCCGCTAGTTGGCTTTAGGATAGTTCCTCATTCGTTGAGCTGATCTATTTTGTAGACAGTCCGAGTTGTATTTAAACCTATGTGTTTGTGAATGAGTGTTTGGTATTGTGATTGATTGCCTGCTTTTCTATCCCAAGTTAAATGTTGTCAGGGGATTTGTTTCGCTTCCGCATGCGTAATGAAAATGAATGGGTCGGCGACGTGTCCTGGGATGTCGCATATTTGATCGACCGTAGTGGGATGTGCATGACCTCAGGGTTCGGGGCGTGACACGTGCAACCATATCTTTCACAAAGTTATACTTCGTATCTATATGTTTGGTCTTGCCATGATACTTTGGATCTTTGGTGTACGCTATAGCTGCTTGGCTATCATAGTTAACCAACAATGGATTTGCAACTTTCTCATTAACACCTAAATGATCCAAAAATCTCTTAAGCCAAACTCCTTCTTAATACTGCTGCTGATAATGCCACGAACTCAGCTTCCATCGTGGACAAGGCTATGCATGTTTGCTTCTTACTACTCCATGATATGGCGCCATTGTTCGGTAAGAAAGCAAATCCAGAGGTAGATTTCCTTTCATCTAAATCTCCTCCTAATCGGCATCTCGAATAGCCTTCAAGTCGCATATCCTTTCCTTGGTAATTCAACTTGAAATCAGCGGTTCCCTTGAGATACCTCGGTATTCTCTTGACGGCTTTCCAATGTCTTGGACCTGGATTGGATTGGTATCTACTCACCATTCCAAGCGCAAAACATATGTCGGGTCTTGTACATATCATAGCATACATCAATCTCCCAACAGCACTAGCATAAGGAACATGTTTCATTTGTTCCTTCTCTTGTGGAGTCCCTGGACACAGTCTGTGGCTCAATCCTTCACCTTTTGCAATAGGAGTGTCTATGGGTTTACAGTCTTGCATACGAAATCGTTCAAGAACCTTATTTATATAGGTTTCTTACGAAAGAGACAACGATCTCTTTGAACGATCTCTCGAAATCTTAACTCCAAGAATATATGCAGCCTCACCCATATCCTTCATCTCAAAGTTAGAAGACAACCATCTTTTGACGGTATTAACCAACTCCATATTGCTTAGGCAATCGTATATCATCAACATATAATGATATGATCACAAATTGATCCTTGGATCTTTTGATATATACACAATGATCCTCATCAATCATTTTAAAATCATATGTCACTATGGCATTATGAAAACGTATATACCATTGTTTTGATGACTGCTTAAGACCATATATCGACCTCAAAAGTCGACATACTTTTTCTTCTTGACCTTTCACTATGAAACCAGCGGGTTGTTCCATATATATTTATTCCTCTAATTCTCCATTGAGGAAAGTAGTCTTTATATCCATCTGATGTAACTCAAGATCCAGACTTGCCACTATTGCCAGAATAATGCGAATTGAGGTAAATCTCACTACAGGAGAAAGCGTATCTTCATAATCAATTCCTTCTGTTGATTATACCCCTTCGCCACAAGGCGAGCCTTATGCCTTTCAATCGAGCCATCAGCCTTTCGCTTTATTTTGAGAGCCCACTTGTTCCCAATAGCTCTGCGTCCTTTTGGAAGATCAACCAGTTCCCAGACTTGGTTTGATTTCATTGACTCAATTTCCTCTTCCATTGCATGAATCCACTTTTCCTTACTAGGGCAATTCAGAGCCTCATTGATATTTCTTGGATCATCCTCATCTTGTGGAGCAACCATAAAAGTTTCCCCTTCAATGTCAAAACGTCGACGGGGAATACTTTGGCGACTTGTTCGCCGTATGGGAGATTGTACACTTTGTACATCATTCCCTATTATGCTCCCACTTGGATGAACTCCACTAATATCATTATCTTGATCCAAGGTCTCAAATAGGGAGTGATCTTCCCCTATTTCGCCATTCTTAAGAAACTCATCCTCTAAGAATGTGACATCTCGTGATTCAAATTCAGTTATACTCCCACTTTTCTGCTCACCAATGAACACATATCCTTTCGAGTGTTCTGAGTACCTTATGAAAATACTCTGCTTTCCTCTGGGACCCAATTTCCCAAACTTGTGAGAGGACTCATGTGTATAGGCAGCACAACTCCGTGGCTTAAGAAAACTCAAGTCCGGTTTTCTACCTGTCCATAACTCATATGGAGTGGAAGTAACTGATTTGGAAGGCACCCGGTTAAGTATATACGCAGCAGTTAACAGTGCATCACTCCAAAAGGTGATAGGCAAGTTAGCATGCGCCATCATGGACCTAACCATTTCCAGTAGGGTTCTGTTTCTTCTTTCCGCAACACCATTTTGTTGAGGAGTGTACGGAATAGACAACTGTCTTTCTATTCCTTTTTCATCACATAATTTTTGAACTCATCGGATAAATATTCTCGACCTCGATCGGATCTCAATGCTTTTATTTTCTTATCTAATTGATTCTCTACCAGGTTCATAAACCTTTTGAAACAACTTATTGCTTAAGACTTATGAGTAATCAAATAGACATATCCGAATCGAGTATAATCATCAATAAAAGTGATGAAATAAATAGCCCCATGCCTTCCTTTCACATTCATTGGACCACAAATATCAGAATGGATTAAATGTAGAGGAAATTCAGCTCTTTTCCTTTTCCAAATGGTCGGTTTCCTTGTCGTTTTCCCTTCTAAGCAATGCTTACATATGGATAAATCGACTTTTTCAATATTGCCCAACAAGCCCTCTTTGGCTAGTCTATTCATACGTTGTTGGCCAATGTGACCAAGCCTAGCATGCCACACATTCACATCATTATCATATTTATTAGGAGACGTGAGAAGGGAATAACAAACATTAGTATTAACATAATAAATATCTAATACAATAAAACCATCCAGAAAATAATGACAACCATAGTAATTTGTATCCAAAAACAAATTCACACCTCTATTATAGAAGTTCATATTAGAACCTAATTTAACCAACACCAATACAAACACTAAATTCCGACGAATCTCGGAGCATACAACACATCATGAAGAAACAAAGTGCGTCCACCACGCATATTCAGTTGGCATGTGCCAATTCCTTTCACTTCAGCTCTGGAGTTGTTTCCCACATAGATCCACTTAGTTCCAGTTGGTACTCATCGGAATTCCACGAAGGATCCTCTATCCTTCGCTACATGATTTGTCGCTCCTGAATCCACAGTCCACAAAGGATTAGACTCAGTCAAGAACACAAAACTCGACACAAAAGCAAAGTTCTGAAAAGTACAAGGGCTGCATACCTTCTTTGGCTCACGACAATCGCGAGCATAGTGACCCTTCTTGTCACGGTTGTAGCATTTCACCCTTGCAACCTTTTTCATGCGAGGACGCTTCCCTCTTCCATGTTGGTTAAATTTGGGTTTCTTCCCTGAAGGACTTGCTTCTTCCTTGCCTTTCCCCTTATCAAACCAGTTAGGGTGTTTGCGCTTGGAGCTTGAAGCTCCATTTGAGCTAGAACCAGCATAATAAAGTTCAGCATCCGACTTAGCCGCCAACAGGCGGTCCTCTTCCAGCTCAAGATGACGCATTGCATCCTTAAAGGTTTTGATATTTTCATTATGAGTCAGGTGCACCTTCATATGCTCCCAACTCGAGGCAATGAACGAATCACTTGCTTGCACTTGCTACTCATCCGTGAGGACATGGCCAGCATCTTTCAGCTCGTTATCATGTTTGACATCTTTCTAAGATGTTGCTTCATGGTACGACCATGAGGCTTCTTATAAAAGTCAAACCCGATAGTGAGCTGTCTCGCCTAGTCACCGAAGTATGACCAAATCTAGCTGCCAATGCCTCCCACATTTCCTTGGCAATGTCAAAACGCCGAAACTCTCGCATGACGTCATTTCCATGCAGCTCGGCAACATGATGCGAGCTAGAGAGTTCATTCTTTCCACGCGAAAAAGCTTCTTTGTCTCTTTTGTCTTTGTGCGGTGGTTCCCTCTTCGGGTTCTACCATGGTCATGACAAGAGCCTCAAGTGCTTCTTGCTCTTCCAAAGACATCTTGGATTTTTATTTGCCAAATTTCATAGTTGTCTCCATTGAGCTTTTCACCTTTGTTCAGCTCGGCAACTATGCTCTTTGTGGTGAAGCCATTGATCTGAACAAATCGAGACAAATATGCACGAATTATTAATGCCTATCATTTATGCATCCCTATTTACATAGACCCATCATATTAATGAATAATTTCAAGTAAGGCTTCAGAATCAAAAGGTCACTACGTTTCCAATCATCCTCCAAAAATCCTAACTTAAAACTATCATTAATATGATTGTCATATGCAAAATCAATTCTATGAAGCTACTTCTAAAACTACCCATAGCTAATTACCCACTGACAAAGATTAACGAAAGTAACGAGATAATTGACATACAATAAAACAATAATGCTTTCAACTATTACTAATAACATATAAGTTGCTACATCAACAACAATCAGGTAGTAAACATTACATTAAGTTGTCCACAAAGCACACTTAATATATATCAGCCAATACAACTAACACCAAGTCAGCACACGAACTGGGAAAGATCCTCTTTTGTTCAATTTCTTGATCTTTTCCCTTGAAACAATACAGTAATATTCATTTACAAAATCCATCACAATTTTCTTATAGGAAGCGACTCCGTTGACATCCCATATGCGATTCAACACATCTTGCAATTCGAGGTGGAAGAGTGTTTATGAAAAATCGCACCATCTCTCGATGTGACATAGGACGACCATTCCATATGACCTGTTGAATTTTCCTGTTGACTTCAAGAACATGATCAATTAAGTCACCTCTCTCCCATCGATAATCAGTCAGCTCAGCTATCAACTTAGACAGCCTATCCTTTTGTTCATCGGTAACTGCGCGAATAGGTGTGCGTAATCTTAGGGGAGGCATAGTTCCTGCAACAAATGCAGAACAAATAAGGGATCACATTATAATCCACATAGACTTAATTGAAAAAGAAACAAATTCTTTTCCTCCTTTTTTTTTTTTTTGGTCAACGGTCAATGGTGGTCAATGGTCAACGGCGTCAACGGTCAATGGTCAACGGTCGTTGGACGTCGGACCGGTTGGACCGGACGGACAGTCAATCCGGTCGGGCGGAGGGCCGGCTCGGACTGCTCGCGCGGACCGACCGCACGTGCCGCGCGCATGCGGGATGATGTCACGCGGACGTCATCCGACACGTGCGGGAGCGTGCTGCGTGTACGCGAGTCGGGTCGGGTCGGGTCGGGTCGCGGCCGGTGATCGCCGTCGAACGTCGTCGGCGATGACGTCATCGGTGACGTCATCCGAGCGGTTCCGGCCGTTGGATGACGTCACGATGACGTCATCTCGTGACGTTAGCATGCGTCGGTCCGCGGACCGGCGCGTGCCGGTCGCCGCCGGGCGGCGTGCACGCGCCGGTTTGCCGAATGTGGGCGTGTGCGCCGCACGCGCTTGGCGATCTAGCGCCTCCGGGCACGTCGCGCCCACGCGCAGCGCCTTCCGGCCGCGCGTGTGGGCGCGTACGGCGTCGCCCGGCGGCGCTCGACGTCTCGCCAGACTCGTCTCGATGTCGCCTTTCTTCCTATGCCATCACAATTTGATTTTGACTTACGAAAACTCGTAAAAATGGCCGAAAAGCCCTCGGGTGTCGGGATTTTTGCCCCGATCCGTACGGCCGAAGTTCTTTTCGCGAAAAATCAATCAAAAACATCAAATTGATCGGGAAAACGTGAACTAGGGCTCGATACCAATGTTGGGAATAACGGATCCCCGAAACCGGATTCGACACCGAATCGAACCCCTAAATCAATGCGGAAGACGAAGCCTTAGGAAAACATGCATCACCGATCGTAAAGCACACCACGGATTCGAGCGTACCTTGTTAGCACGAGATTAAACACCGACGCCGACAAGAGGATGAAAATCTGGCCTCGTTCGATTTGATGAAGCCTTGAAGGGAAGAAAAACGTCACTTTGCGTTACTGTTTTTCTATTTGGGAGAGAGAGAGCGTAAAAAGAAAAGACGTAGTTCTTTCCAACCGATTCCATTCTCTCTCTCTCCTCCCTTTTATACCTCTCCCTTCCCACGGGCCCTATTCCCGTGGGCCGGGCCTTTTGGGCCCAGCATGGGCGGACGGGCCTTAAGCCCAATTCCAATAAAAGCCTTCAGGATGCAATTTAAAACCCAAGAAAACTCTAGTTGTACAATCAAAAACATGATTTGCAATTTTTTTTCCTTATAGTGTTCTTAGATTATGTAAATCTCCCATAATTACCACATGTTTTGTAGATAAAAGCCGCTGAAAAAGTCGACTTTTAGCAAAAACAAGTTATTCGTGCTATTACCAATTTCGTGTTCACAACCCAAAAAAAAAAAAAAAAAAAAATTCGTGTTCAGCTTTGACAATAGATACACTTCACTGAACTAGGTACTTGGATTATGTTGTGTTGCTTGTTAAATGGACCGAAACGAATTAAGCGTTCAACCATAAATGAATTAAGAGTCAACTTTACATCGATCTGTCCGTGTCCTCCTCTATAAGAAACGAACACAGTCGAGGAATGAACGTTGGTACGAAGCTGTCATTCAAATTTAACGAAGTTTAGTTATAGTAACTTTTACTTTTTCGAATTTTACAGCTTTCACAATTAGATTTTTATTTAGCATGAAGCATATGAAACTTTATAAACTACACAAATATAGACACGTAAAATCATGTATAGTATTTCATAATTTCTTGAAAGATTAATCTTTTAAAAGTTTTAAAATTTTGAAAAGGAAAAGTTAAACGTAGGAGAAATTGAGCATATTTACGAAGGAAAATATACCCTTAATTTTACGAGTACGTCAATTAAAATATCTTTGAAGTCAATTTCTTTTTATTGTTACATCAGAACCATATATGGCGGGTACAAAGATCTCCATTTTCTCTTGATAACCGGTGAAGTAAGCAAAGCCAGTTTCCAGGGAATAACGTGCGAGTGCGGAGGTGCGAGGGGACGGAAAATTTACGGGGGCCCGCCACCATCCATGCGAACCCTCCTCATTGGGTCGTCACGTGATTTGGAGAATTCCATGCATGCGAACCCTCAGTGGAATTTACGACTTTGTCCCCGTCGTACGTCAATGCTTGGAGGAACCATTTTGCCCGTGGATCCGGGAAATAACATGCATGGTGGGGAAGTTGCAGAGAAGCACCCATGTTAGGGCTTTCCAGAATATTTATAGTTTTTCCTTCTTTTGATCTCAAAAAATTACGCACAGTTTAGGGCCAATCGAGCAAAAGCTAAAGTCATCACCATCACCATACATGTCATTCTTTTCATGAGGTGGCGATTTATGGATGGCCAAACGATGTGGAAGTTCCTCATATCTGTGGCCGAGCATTGAATATGGGGCAAGATTACCAAACCACCCTCACATGCCCTAGAATGTCGGAGACAGTGGGAAATTGTCCTTGGACCGTCACATGCCAGATGGTTGACTTAAGAAGTGCCCTTGACGTACTATGGCATGGATTAGCAAGTCGTCAAAAAATGCGAAACACCAACTAAACTCACGAAAATCGAATGGGGAATTAGTTAATAAAAGAAAAATAACCAACAGTACCATTTAGATTAATTAGAAAAATTACCGAACCACATTCAGAAAGAAGCCCATACACCATGACGTCCCTCGTTCTCCATAAACGTACGGATGTTGGCTTTAATAAAAGGAAACATTCCAATCTGGAGAAAAACGAAACGAGAAAGAAAGACGAAGATACTAAAAGTACCAAGGATGATGGATGCTTCTCTTGGGATCTAATCCCTGTACTTCATTGTGGACATGACGGAAACTGGGCATGTCGATGGAGCAAGCTAAACTTCTTAACATCGACCTTGAGGGCCTTAACGTCCTCGTTGTTGTCTAGACCCTTGTCGAAGTCCTTCATCCGCTTCCGCTTCCCATGCTGCTTTTGGATGGTCAAGGTGATGGTCACGGCCCGGTGGAGGAATTCCCCGATTTGCTCAAAGTCCTTCTCCACGAAGCCCCTAAAAGTCATGGCATGAGTTCCTGCAACAAGACAAGCCTCTTAATACAGTCATAGCAATTATCACCGATTTAGCCGCTGGTTGGCCTAAACGTGCTTGGTACAGCTTAGGCTCAATATATACTGCCCGAATATGAGCATAAACCAAGAGGGGGCAAAAGGATGAAGTAGTGCATAGGTTTTCATTACCAACGAGTACTCCTCTCGGTTCCTTCACACTGCTGTAACCAAATACAGAATTCTTGCTCACGGTAATACCACAGCGATTGCAAAGTTTCTCGACCTTATTGCCTGCAAGAGAGTTATTTCAAGTAATTAGAATCTACACATTTGTTGCCAACATCATCAACTCACTCAGACAAACCGATGCAATCTTTACCAGTCAATCCAAGAGGACGAAGATCCCAAAGAACAAGATGGTTATCAGTCCCACCGCTCACAAGCTTGTAACCCTTGCTCATGAGGTAGTTCCCTAGAGCAACAGCATTGGCCTTGACTTGCTTAGCATAGTCCTTGAACTCAGGAGACATGGTCTGCTTCAGGGAAACGGTCAGAGCGCCGATCTGGTGTTTCTGAAGGCCACCCTGAAGAGAGGGGGAAACTGCGATCTTGTTCTCATAGTTGGAAAGCGTGGGCTGGTGCTTCCTGTAGAAGATCATCCCAGCTATCGGAGCACTTGAGCTCTTGTTTATTGTCATCGTGACGATGTCGCAGTACTCAAATGGGTTCGCAGCTTCCTATATCCGGAAACAATATCGCACCGATGATAAGAACATTGAGAACCTCAAAACATATCAACATCATCAAAGCACATGTACAGTACAGCAGATACGAAGCAGAATGAACATATCATTGAAATCGAGAAGACCATTTCCGAAATCAATGAAACAGAGCACGTATACCTGAGTGGCGACGAGCCCACTGGTGTTGGCCATGTCGCAGAGCAGGAGGGCGTTGCACTTGTTGGCAATGGAGTGGAAGCGGGCATAGTCCCAGTTGCGGGGGTAGGTGCTGCTGTCACAGATGATGAGGTGGGGGCAGAAGCCAAGGGCCTTCTCCTCGAGCTTGTCGTAGTCGATATAGCCAGTGGAGATGTCTAAGGGGAGGCTCTCACGGCACATCTTCTCGCTGCTGGAGGGCGGGTTGAGATCCATGATGCGGCTATAGGGCTGGAGGAAGGCGATGTAGGCAGCTACCTTAATAGAGTAGCCGGAATAGGGCTGGACGATGACGCCCCAGCAGGCGGGGTTGAGGCAGAAGGCCTGTAGGGCGCGGGTGCAGCAGAGGTCCTTGAGCGCGTCATTGAGCTGGTCGCTGCTGTAGCAGCGGTGGTTGCCGGGCGTGCCACTGGAGTTATTGCTGGTGAGGGCGTAGCGAAGGGCCTCGTTGACAGCGGAGGAGGTGAAGATCTCGGAGGGGATCAGCTCGATGCTGCAGAACTGCTGCTTCTTCTCCTTCTTGATAAGGTCATGGATCTCCGGATCCACCTCCTGCAGCAGCGAGGTGCCCGACACGGTGACGGGATCCATGGGAACTTGGAAGAGAGAGAGAGAGAGAGAGAGAGAGAGAGAGAGAGAGGTGATGGTTGAAGGTGGCGGAGGAGCAGGAGGAGGTGTAGAAAGAAATCAGAGAGAGGGATGGGTTGCTTTTCATAAAGAATTCGGGGTTTTAAGGAGGGTTTAAGGGGGGTGTAGTGGTAGTTGTTCTCTTCCCAGTAAGGACGTGAAGGGGTTTGTCTTTTTCGGCGGAGAGTTTTCTCTTCCAGCAAGGACGTGAAGGTTTGTCTTTTTTCTGCGGAAAAAGCACTGGACGCTTGGGACTTTGGTTGCTTTTTCCCCCTCGGACGTGAAGGGGTTTGTTGTCTTTTTTTCGGCGGATAGTTGTTCTCTTCCCAGCAAGGACGTGAAGGTTTGTCTTTTTCGGCGGAAGAAGCACTGGACGGTTGGGACTTTGATTGCTTTTTCCCCCTCGGACGTGAAGGGGTTTGTTGTCTTTTTTCGGCGGAGAGTTTTCCCTTCCCAGCAAGGACGTGAAGGTTTGTCTTTTTCGGCGGAAAAACACTGGACGCTCGGGACTTTGGTTGCTTTTTCCCCCTCGAAATTTTCAACATCAGAAAACTGGTCTTACCTTTACCTATTTTTTTTCTCTCTTTCTCCAAGTTTTCGACTTAAAATAACGGGAAAATTCTTTAGCTTTAGCTCCTCCTGCGTGTGGTGGGGCATTGTTATCCCGTTTCCTCTCTCTCTCTCTCTCTCTCTCTCGCTTGTCGACGCTGACCGGAAAGTGTAACAAACCCTCAATTCCGATGAAATGTTTGGAAGTTATCATTAGGAAATCTGGAGCATTTATTTGATGTCTGGATCCAGAACTTTGCATTCTCTTTGGCAGGGATAAGTGAGGGAGGTGGTATGCGACTGTGAACGGTAATCGTCGTTATTAAGTCCATTTCTTTTCTAAATACAGGATGTCGTAAATTGAACTAGTGATTGGTGAACACTGTGTCCCCGTTGTTTTCTTTCCTTATTTCCTTTTTAAGTTACTTTTCTTAACTCAGCCTTTTAATCATTTGCAAGTTTAAAATTGAGGCATGCACAATCCTCTTGGGCTGCGACGAAGGATGAGTTATGTGTCCATTTACTGAATATGATATGATAATACATCATTGACTGAGAGAGAGAGAGAGAGAGAGAGAGAGAGAGAGAGAGGAGGCAAAAGGAAAAAGCTAGCTTTTCTCTCTCTATCTAATGCTTTTTTTCAGGTATTTCCTTTGGGCTGCAAAGCTAGCTTTTTCCTTTTGCCTGTTTGCGGATTTCTTCCCTCTCTCTCTCTATCTATGCCATAAGACACTTGGATCTCATAGGAGAGTATGATTAGCACTCATGCTAATGATGATCTTGAGTAACTGGACGCCTCGGTCCAAAATAGCTTGTCTTAGAGGTAAGAGATATTCACAAATATATCGAGACCGAAAGAGTCAGTTTACTTTTAGCCACTAGGTGTTGAACCTCACGTACATGTGCATGTGCATGTCTTTGTGTTTTTGCTAGCCTATATCTTCTCTGTGAGTTTTAGCTACACTCTATCCGCTCATATTTGTTTGCTCCTATCTCAAATAATCCGCCTTAATCAATCAAACATCCTTCATGATCCGGATACAATCATACTTGGAATTAACCTAAATGCAATGCAAACATGCAATATGACATAGAAATGATGCAAACGCCCCGGGACCATTTGAGGACCTTAGCAAGCAAGACCGAACTGAAACTTTTAACCCACTATTCTGCCTTTAAGGCGTTCTGTTTTAGGAGTTTAAGACATCAATTCGTGCATTAAACGATCCCGAACGAACATCGGAAACATTGTGACCGTTCCCATTTAGTGATTTTTGACTTAAATAACTAGGCAAGTTGCATGTAATTACACGCTATCGAACTAACTTGATAATTTTAACTACATACAAGTTTTAATAAGATTGTCAAATGGGAGTTTTACCAAAAAAATTCTAACTTTTATATTTATGTCACTTCAATTTTAAACATTTTATTTTTATTTTTGTTAATTGAGTCCTAATCTGTTTGTATTTATGTCAATTTAGTCCATTTAGCTAATTTTGGCCAACTGGCGTTAACATAGATGTGAGCCGTCCTATGTGACATGGTCGTGCTAACGTAAATAATTTTAATAATATTTCTTTAATTTTCTTTTCTTTTCTTTCCTTTTTTTTTTTTTGCCTTACCTTCCTTCTTCCTCTAACAGTCATTTGGACCTTGGGGATTGGCCAAAGGTGAGGGCTAGCGAGGTTCACCATGCCAGCCTCTAGTGAAGTTTGTCCCTGTCGTCACTGGGCAAGGGTGATGAGGTCAGTCTTCTCGCCCTTGCCATGGTTGGGCAAGGCTAGACCTCGCTATGTGCCGGTGAGGGTGAGCTTTGATTATTTGGTTCAGCTCAACCTACCCCCAATAATATCTAATGATTCACATGGTATTTATCTCACATAATTCATCGCAAAATCTGGTAGAAAAATACGTGACCATAACACAAAATTTTCACTGCCTAACCACTTATCAATTTAAACATGAAGTACTCGTTTGGATTATGCGCATCAATCAAACAAAAAAGGCATAAAGAGCGACCTCATGGGGGCAAAAAAAGAAAAACAACGGCATTGCACGATAAAACCAATGGTAAGCGTTTTCTCCATCTTCTCTGGGATGGACTCAGGTGCTAAGACACAATTCGGGAATGGATCCATAAAGAGAAAAACGGTCACCTGAAAAGAAATGGCAAAAACAAAGATTCCCTATTTCGGAATTCCGTCATCTGATGGTCAGCATGACATTAGATTTAGCAGTCTAGAAGCACAGGACCAATTAATATTATATTGCATGCCTCAAATAACTCAATTTTCAGGAGGCCATCTCGATTTTAGCACGACAACTCCCCTGCTCCGCGTATGTCCCCTCATAATTGTTAATGTGTCGGGAAAGCAATTAATCATGTGGAGCAGTTGTCGCAACCTCTATTTTTGGGCGCCCGCAATCGCGTACGAGCGCCTAAGGAGGCGATGGCTCGGGCTGAATTGATAAAGCCCGAGACTCTCCCAAGTCCACCAATTCACGACTTTAATAGTCTAAATTTTTAACTTGTAAATCAATTTTTAAAATGGAGTCGCCACTAATCAATTTTAGGTAGGTTGATTAAAAACCCAAGCGAAGTATCGGGAGAAATACTCGCTCCTGCGCAACCAGAGAAATTAGGATCGAAGACTTGATTACATTAGCTAATCACTAATGCCCTTTGGTACCTAATCTTGTTTAAACCTTGAGGCCTTTTAGACGTTCGAGGGTTTTCCATGCATTTTGGAGAAAAACATTTTTAGGTCTTTTTTTTTTTTTTGACATGAAAGGGAATTTTTTGGACCATTTTTTGATATTTTTGGAAAAATACAAGTCTTTTTGGCTTTTTTTGAATTTTTGGCTTTTTCATGAATTTATTTTTGGCTTTTTTGGCTTTTTGGCATTTTTTGGAAAATATGGAATTTTTTGATTTTTGATTTTCGGAAAATAAAATATTTTTAAATATTTTTAAAAAATAAATTATTTTTTGATTTTTCTCGATTTTTGGAAAACAAAACATTTTTAAATATTTTTTGAAAATAAACATTTTTGATTTTTGAAATAAAATATTTATTTATTTATTTATTTGAATATTATTTTATATTAAAATAACAAAATAAAATCGACCCGGTCGGATCCGCGGGTTGGGTTCGACCCGAGCGTTGTGGGCCCGACTCAGATTTTTAGTCCTTTTTATTTTTATTTTTATTTTTCTTTGAAATGGTGTCGTGGCGGGGCTTTCGAGGACACTCGGCTCGGCGACAACCTGGCCCAATAGCCCGCTCCGTGACCCGACTCCCCACGAAACCCTACCCAAGTTCGACCCGACTTTGCGACCCGGCTTCCCGCCGCCACGGAATCTCGCGAAACCCCTGGTTCCGAGACCCAGATCCGGTCGACGACCCAAAAATCGCAAACCCTAGGGTTTGCGAATCCGCTTGATGTCGAAGGGGGCAACCGAGGTGCTTGGTGGCGACGGTGACTACGGCGACAACGACGAAGGTGACAACGGCGACGGCGACGACGGCTAGGTCAACGGAAAATGGCTACGATGAACAATGACGTCCCCCTTTTTTTTACCTTCTCTCGAACGGGGACAGCGACGGCAGGAGGGCGGTTCGCGATGATGGAGGTCGCGGCGAACAACGACGGTGACGGCGGGACTGGGCAACGACTGCGGCAACTCAGCTTCCCGATCTGGCGCGGCTTCGGTGGATCGATCACGACAACGGCTTTGCGGGGGGGAACACAGCAACAAACCCTTCGAGGCAAGCGTCGGGACTTGGTTGAGGCGAACGGCGTTTGGCGGCAACAAAAAGAAAAAGAACCGGATCGAGGCGTAGATCTCGACCGGACCTTCCTCGGCCTCGATCTTCTCTCACCCAGGCCAGATCCGAGCCTCCACCGGCCGGATCTGACCTTCTTGGAGTCGCTTGCGGCCGGCCTTCCCCGAAGTCTCTAGGTAGAAGGTGGGCTGAGCTCGCGACTCGAGTTCCCTTCTGCGCGCTCCCTTCAACCCTTCTCGATGTCTCTCGGTGAAGGATCTCGAGCTTGCCACCCCCTCCGACGATGCTTGCGGCCACCTATTTATAGGCGAAGGAAATTCGGTCGACAAAGGGCCTTAGCCGCCGGCATCCGGTTCCGCTCGGCTGAACCGGTGTCCCATCGAGCTTTCCAGCGAAGCTCGCTTAACATTAATGGTGCCTGCAATCTTATCCCCTCCGGCCGACGTCGGCCCACTCCCCTCGGCCGTAGGCCATCCTTCGCGCGCGTCGCCGGCCACCGCGCGTTAGATGCGGCGACTAAGGAAGAAGAAGGCAAGAGGAAGAAGAATAAAAAAGGGGGCCGGGCTCGAGAGAGAGAAAAAAGGGGAAGGGCCGAGCCTTCGAGCTGACCCCAATGGGTTGTTTTTTTGCTTTTGTTTTGTTTTGTTTTGTTTTTATTTGTTTTTTTGTTATTTGTTTTGTTTATTATTCGAAAAAAAGGAAAAAAAAACATAAATAAAAAACTAAGGCCAAATTAATAACCTAATTAAAATTTAGGTGCCAACAACGAGTCACCAATTCGAATTCATCATCCAAGATATGGATGTCACGGAAAAGTACTAATCGACAAGCGTGCGCCACCTATATAAATAAAGAAGCTGAAATGTCGAATTAGAATGCTACATATAGTGTCATCAGATGCTTCAAATAGCACGCAAGCAAAAGTATGGAACTTCCATGGTCGAGCACATTATAGTTCAATATGCTTAATTGACTTTTTGTATCGTAAAGTTTGTAAGAGTTTTCTTGATGTGGGCTACATTAATTGAGATTATAATTGATTGTTTTACGGGGTTGGTCTAATAAGGTAAAGTATAAGGTTTTCTTAATAGTCGAATATGGGTCGGCTTGTGTGGGCCGAGTTGGGCTCGACCCATGATGAGAGGGCTCATCCAAAACTCTATAAATAGCGCTAAGGGCCCTCCTCTAGCCCTTATTCTTTCATGAACTTTCTCTCATCTCACATAAGGCAAGTTGTGAGTGGTGGTCTCATCGCGTCAGGAACCGAGGGTCATAGAGGAGAAGAATCTATGTGACATCCTGATTTTCTAATTCTGTTTTCAAATGAATGAGTCGGGCATTTTATCAACGCACATATAGTTCTTTTCTCTAAGTTGGTCACTCACGAGATAACTAGCTTATCAGGTGAAACCGTTAAGGGATTTTAATGCAATAAACTTGAGAATTCGATCAGGAATCGATTGCTCGACTGTGCTAATCTGTAAGGGTTATTACGGCATAAATTAATTAGAGACAGGAGATAGGTCGACTCAACAAAGGTGTGTGATTAAGTGTGGGTGATTCCATCTAATTATGTAATTCTTGTCGATCGACATTAGACCAATTTCTCTATCGTTTTGGTACCATGCATCCGCATTTGAAACCTTAAGATTTCTACAACAACTAAGAGTTGTCAATGTGTTGAAGATGCACTTTGTGGCTTGAAAATGATCGACCACAAGTTAAAAGTGTTAAAAGTTCATAAAAGATATCTGGTAGGTTAGGACGCGCTAAAATTACACCAGATTGAAATTAACCGCGAAATTGAACAGGGTTTTAGAAATTGGAAGTTCTGTTATGTCATAAGTCAACTTAGGAACGCCGACTCATCTTTCGCAGATTTTTCTACAAACCGAGATTTTCGGTGAAAAATCCAAAGTAAGGGTATTTTGGATCGGGAAATCCGTAGGCCCGTTTTCAGTCGCATTTTTGGGATTCAAGTTGGATTAATTGATGAGGAAAAAAGGTTGATTAGGACAATGACACCTTAGTTGGATTTATGGACAAAAATTGAACTCAATTGGATGAGAATTGAAGGGGAATTGATGGAATTGGAAGGGAAAGTGTCACAAATTCGTATGCCATGGGGGGAGGAACAATTGGACCACATGGGAGGCTTCTTGAGGAAGCTTGGGAAGAGAGAAGTGGGCTGTGGATGGCTGAGTAAGTGGTGGGGTAGTCACTCAAGTGTTCGGCCAAGTTTTAGAAGCCTTGGAAGCCATTTGGGGTCCCCTCTCTTCAGCAGCCCTTCTTCCTCCTTGATGCATTGCTTTCTCCACTGTTGAGGCTTAGGAAAAGCTTGACAAAACCAGGAAACCGAGCAGCAACTTCCCTTCCACCATCGCATACCCGCCAAACCAACCGAGCCTGCCACCGTCAACTTCTTTTCCCCCCTGTTTTCTCTTTCCTGCTTTTGCTCCAGTGACCTTTTTCAAAAACTCAAGTTAAAAATTGCCTTCACGTGCAGATCAGCCCCCGTGCCACCCACCACCGTGACCAAGAGACCCAGTCCGTACGAACGGTGGTCATTGCTCGCCGAACGAAGCTGTCAGCCGGAAGCCGTCGCCCGCCAATCCGTCGGTCCACCCGCCCGCTTGCATTGTTTCACGATTTCCACCATTTTCCTCCCATTCCAACCCTTCCCCCGCCCATCTCAACTACTAGCAAGTCCCCCTTGACCCCTAGGTGCCATCGGTTGTCGGCCACCTGCTCGCCAGAGCTTCGATCGGCCCTTCCTCATCGTTTAAATTCTGGTTCTCTTTCTCGGTCCAACAAGCGAAGTCGAGAAATCAGCAAGGCTTTGGGACTTCGTGGCCCGTTTCCTAGCCCTTCTTGGCCTTGGTTGGTGTCGCCGCTAGGAGGATTGTCACTCGCCTTGGTGTTGCCGTCACCGTGGACTCATCGAAACATTAATCCGGTGAGTTTACTCACTAAACTCTGCTTATGGTGTTTATTATACTTAAAGGGTGTTTAGATTAGGCTAATCATGTTTAGGTGGTTAGATTAGCTTAGTTAAATGTTAATTATATTATATGAATGATTAGTTTAGTGGATGGATCAAGTAGTCTAATTATGCAATTAGATTAGTGTAAGCATGATTAGAATTTTAATTAATTATTTTATTTAAATTAAATATTATTTAATTATATTATATTATATTTAAATTTATTTAATTTTCAAAATTTTATTTAATTTTAATTAATTAATATCTTCCAGAAATTATCGAGAAAGCCGCTTAATAGAGTTTCGTACTAATTACGGTGATGTGTTTAGTTTTTGTAATTGAATGTTGTGTTGTGAAATTGAGTGATAGTTGTGAAATATAGGTATTTTAAGTGAAAAATACCAAGTGTTGGGTGTTGATATCGAAAATGATTTTTAAGTACCACTTCAGCCTAGGTGAACATTAATCGGCTTCGGTGAGTATTATAGTTATTAAGCGGCTTTGGTTAGCTATGATATACATATATCAACTTTGGTGAGCATAATATATATGTATTAGCTTTGGCAAGCTACTATCTATCTATATCGGTTTTGGTGAGCTACCGTCTATTTATATTTCAAGTTAGGCGAGTAGTTATCATATCGATGAACGAATTGATAGACGGTATTGATTGATAGATAAGAGATAAATAGTACTGATTGATAGCTGGTATCGATTGGATTGAATTATCGAATTAACTTAATTGATTGTTTGGATTGAAGAATTGATTGGTTGAATTATGAACTGTATTGACGTGTAGGAAGGAACTGAGACAAGGTAAGACCTTTGTATTGTGTGGCTAGGCCACCCTTGGGTGTATTTCCTTCTTAGTCGGAGTTTAGGAGTGAACTTGTTGAGACATTGTCTCACCTCGTCATGGGTTCAACATTTTCAGGTCCTTAGATGGCAATTTCTCCAGAACGTTATGGTTGACCGATGAGGGTTACCAAGCGGGTTTTTAGTTATCTTGATCTCGGAAGTCACTAGGTCTATGAACTTGTGATGACCACCGTTTGGGTCGAAGATGACATATATCATAGGGTGCCTCATCGATTCAGAGTGTGGTTTCGCTTCAGACCCAATGGATTTAGGGTGGGTCCCCTTAGGGGTTTTAATATTCCCCTTGTGGTAGTTGATGCAATTCTAGGAGAGAGTCCAACTGACCCTCTTGATGGAGTGGTGGAGGACCCGACGCCCCCGGAGTTTATGGAGTCTCGAAGGATTAGCGAACGTGTCGACTAGTGGTCATAGAACAGTTCTCCTTTTTGTTGAGAACTAATCTTTTGTAGACTAACTTTCGTAAATAAACATGTGTGTTTTTAAAAGGCTTGTTTTGGTTGTAAATTATTGCCTGCTTTTCTATTCCAAACTTTTGTTGTTAGGGGATTTGTTTCGCTTCCACATGCATAATAAAATGAATAGGTCAGCGACGCGTTCTGGGACATCGCATATTTATTAACCACCAAGGGATGGGCACGCGCTCAATGATCGGGGCGTGACAACCTATGCGTCGGCTCATCGTTTGAGCATTGGATCGTCGTCATTACGCATAAAGAATGATAAATTCCAAATCAGGTATACAAATCTTCGTATTCTCCTCCTACATGTTCAGGTTTCTAGTTATGTTGATCTTGGGATGCTACTTCGGTGGCCAACATTTAGTATCAGAGCCAACATAGCCTAGAACTCGAACTATTGCATTTAGCCCATTTTCGAAA
This sequence comes from Eucalyptus coolabah, assembly GCA_014182585.1. Lineage (NCBI taxonomy): Eukaryota > Viridiplantae > Streptophyta > Magnoliopsida > Myrtales > Myrtaceae > Eucalyptus > Eucalyptus coolabah. The sequence continues at coordinate 6,298,129 of CM024624.1, read as the reverse complement.
ATTTTGCCCGTTGAAACTTGATTTGAAAACATATTTGGATAAGTCTCATTAAGCGAGCGTTTAGGTGGGTGGCACGCCCGGCGGAGGCCAAATGCGGCAATGAACATTTCGAATTTCACCTACCCCTGGACCATTTTCCCCATTTTCATGAATTTTGGTATGGTGAAAGTGAGTTTTGATCACATGTATAGCTTCTACTCGTTGAAATGAGTATTTTGGTGGGTTGTACATAACGAGACAATGCTAGAAGTGACCTCACGCTCCTCCATGCACCGAGATAGAGCTCGGAGTTGGAGCTACACGCCGCTGCAAGCCCTCACGTACGTGCACGAGCGAGCCAAGCACGCCCACGCATGCTCACACGCCTGGCGCGTGAAGGGCTATAGTGGTTGGTGATGTCAGCTGATGTCACCCCACCAACAGCAGCACGCCTTGTCATGATAACGTCATGATGACATCATTCGGTGGGATGACCTTACTCCCCGGCAGTTGACTTAACTCGATTTACCAACAACCTAACTTGATTTTATAGGTCACGACCTGGTTTGGGGGCATTGACGACTCGGGCTGACCTCGGGTTAATCGTTGATCAGTCGGACCACTGGCAGGTCGGGCCATTGACCGATTCAATCCATTAACAGGTTGGATCGGCTTTGGGCCAGTTTTTGGGCTCCAGCACATGCAGCTCACGCGCCATGCATTATGGCGACGCATGAGGGCGCGTGGAAGCTTTGATTGAAACGTGGTTTGCACCGTCGTGCTAGTATGAATATTCTCTACACGGTGGTCTATTTATTTTATATATTTGATGATTTTATGAATATAAAAATGGGTTAATACCCGAAAAACCCTAAACTGGTACACTTGTGACAAATTTACTCCAAACTATTTTTTGACCATGAAAAATTCCAAATTGGTATATCTGTGATAAATTTACCCCGACTAACTATAAAAAAACCATAAACTGGTACATTTATGACAAATTTACCAAAAACTAATTTATTTAACCACAAAAAATCACAAATTGGTATACCTATGACAAATATATCCTCTGCTAAATTGAACTAATACCGCAAAAAAATCACAAAAATTGTAAACCGTGATAAAGGGAACGTAAAATTTCAAATTGGTATACCAATCAATTATCACGTGTCATTTAACTTAATAATTTAATCGTAAAATTTAACAAAAACTAACAGAGAGTAAATTTGTCACAAATGTATCAATTTTTGGTAAATTTGTCAAAGGTATATTAGTTTGGGGTTTTGGTGGTCAAAAAAATAATTTGGGGTAAATTTGTCATAGGTGTACCAGTTTGGGGTTTTCAGGGTATTTACCCTATGAAAATTCATATGGAGCCATAAGATACGTGATTTTTGGGGTATTTTTTGGCCTATTTTCCTGTATTTCTCTATGATTTTTGGAAATACGTTGTGAATTTACATGTATATTGTTGCATAAAGACTGTGTAGATCATTGATTTATTGATAACATGTATAAGGTTTACCATATATTAATAAATGGAGCGATGTGATTGGCATAACATGTGTTTTTAGTGACAAATTTGCCATATCATCAAGTCTAAAATCACATATATAAGGTAAATGTAAGTTATAAAGTTTATATCTCTAGTATGAGAGAGTTTCAATGATTCAATTGGGTTGTGATCGCCAAAGTAGCACACTTGATTGGATTTGAGAAATATCAGTCTCATATTGTCTCCTCCTCTAATGTGTAGTCATACTCCCAAAGGAGGTGATTGTATATTAATTCATGGAGGGATACACACACATCATATGATTGAGGAGTAACTATCCATAGTGATTCATACACCCAAATGTGGTGAATTCGCGAAATGTTAGAATATATTCTCATGACAGCTGTCATGTGCAGAGTATACAATTACATGTCATGTATTCTACCCAAATGTGTCTATATAATTATGCGTTTAACTCTCGAAATATGTACTTGTAAGGTTTTCAAGTTACACAGTACTCACAAGATGCCAATTGCATATGCTACTTGTTATTAAGTCATATTCTCTATAATGGCAACTTCGTTGTGATTGAGGTTTGTTGGGTCAAATTTTAAGTAGTGAAGAGGATTTTATGTTTAGGATGATGCTGGTAGATATTCATATTACTCTTGCTAAAAATAAGCTAGCAATCTCACTATTAGTGATATGGAATTAGAAAGTATTCTTTGCTGCTTAGGAAATGGCAATTGAATTTGTCCGTCATCCATGAGGCGTTCCATTTAGAAACATTTTAAAATAATTTACCAAATGACTGCATTGCTAAAAGTATGATGAAAGCCTTGGTGGCTTAAAATTGTGTCTGTCTATTGCCAAGATTGGAATAAATGCAATGACTCTGCAATATAAGGTGTGATGGTTCTAATGAGATTAAGGATTACATCCTAATGATCATAGATTTAAAGTTCAGAATAAAACTCATAAGGGAATTCATAAAACCACTAGTCATTCTGATAATCTCTTATTTCAAGATAACACCATTTAAGAGAAATTGTATCGTTTATTACTTTTGTGGAAAGAAATGATACATAAAGACATTATAATGATATAAAGCTTGGTTGTCCAAGAGTGAGTCTGAAGTTGATGATTTATTGACATTCATTTATGAATCTAATTTCTATCAAAAGCCACATCCAGTTCTTGGTGACTAGATAGTGGTACAATAACTTATGTTGTTTACCATAAGGGGATTCATAAATATAAGAAAACCAAATCAAGATGAATCATAACTCATCATGATAAACAATATTTAACGTTGAATTAGTGGAGGATGTTTTGACTCTAGATTATGGATTCTAGTTTGTATTAGATGTTGAAAAACACTTTTTCTTTTAGACGGAACTTAGTTTCCGTATCATGTCTAGAAGTGTACAGCTATTCTTTTGAAGTAAAGAACAATGTTATTTCTATGTTTTCCAAGTCAAATAAAGTTAGGTACTACGATGTGTCAAATGGATTGTATCAATTGTGCTCATCTCCCAATGACATGTACGTTATTTTACAGTTAAAAATGTTGTTTCTAATAGACATTTACCTAAATGACAGTCTTAAGAATTGTGGCATAGACGTCTTGATCATACGTTTAGAGAAAGACTAGAAAGACTAATAATATTGATATTTTGTCTACTCTTAAAAATTAAAGACTTGTGTAGACTATTGTAGAAGTCGGATGATTAAGATAAAGAAAAAAATTGCAGCTTGAAGTTCTGAAATGTTGTAAATGATTTACACTGATTTTAGTGGACCATATATAGTAACATTGTATAGAAATTTTCATTTCAACACAGTCATTAACGACTATTTCTTTGATTAAAGAAAAGTTTGAATCTTTAGATAGATTCAAGTTCTTTCAAACTAAAGTCAAGAAACAGTTAGAATGAATCTTAAAGATTGTCGATATGACTACAATGGTGAGTATTTTGACAAGTATGGCAATGCTTTGGATAGTTTAAAGGGTCATTCGTCATGTCAATACTAGATAATTTAAAGGGTCATTTGTCAAATACTTGGAAGATTTTAGAATAATAACTTAGTTTACTATATTTGAAAATCTTGAACAAATTGGTGTGGTCGAAAAGCATAATTACATTATGATAGACATGATAGTGAGTATGATTATTAGGACTAATTTATCGGGTTTTCTATGGGGCGAAATAGCCTAATATGCATTAAACCGTATTACTATCAAAGGTGTTCCATTGGCTCCCTTTTGAGTGGTGGATTTGACGTAAACTTGACTCGAATCATCTTAAGGTTTGGAGCGTCTTGCAGAAGTTTAGTTATATAATCTAACATTAAGTAAGCTGGAATCTAGAACCATTCGGTATCTTACCTAGATCATTTGAAGGGATATCGGGATTTCAAATCCAAATGGGGGTGCAAGAGTTGTGAAATCATAGATAGCGAAGTCTCTAGAGTTCGATGAAAATGCATATGATAGTTGCTCTTAAATTATTAAAGATAATAGTATAGTGTGGACCACCACTATGTCTTTGTCTTTATCTATATAGACAATTGTGGAGTCTTTTGCATCACAAACTAAGCCTGTAAGGTTCAGGACACTATTATTGATATAGTTCCCAATAAGGTTTCTCAAGCCTCTCAAGTGCAGGATAAAATGATAGTAGCTTCACTCAAAAGTATGGAAAGACGTTTAGTTATACCACTAGACTATATAGTCTATCTCGTGAAAGCATGACTATGAAATCTGCTGCATGATTGATCTAATGACTTATATGTAAATGTTATTTCTTGTCCTCAGTCTTATCTGTGGTTTGGGAGTCTATTGAATTGGCTAAGGGTCATAAGCTCATCCGCTACAAATGAGTGTACAAGATTAAGAGAAATTTCAAAGAAAATATTGAGGAGTTTAAACTTTGATTAGTAGAGAAATGTTTCACTTAAAGAGAAACTTAGTTTTTTCTAAAGACTATTTCAGAGTGAATGTGATATTAGTAACTCATTTTTTGATATGAATTTACGTTAGATAAATGTTAGAACTGTGTTTCTCAATGAATACTTTGATAAAGAAGTTTACATTGTATAACCTAAAGGTTTTGCAGCAGATGATTCGGATAAGCTTATGTGTAGACTGAAATGCCTTATTTATGATCTTAAGCAAGTCTGTAGAAAATGATGCTTGAAACTTTATAGTGTTCTCACTCGTTTGATTTTGTTGAGAATAAAGTAGATCGGTGTATACACTTGCACGGTCGATGGGAGAAAATTTTAGTTTTCTCACAATTCCATGTAAATGATATCTTGCTTGTGAGTAATAACATTAGATTACCACATAAAATAAAGTAGAAATTGTCAAGGAATTTTGACTTGAAAAACCCTGGTCAGGTACATTTTGTCATTGGCATTGAAATTCATAGGAATTTTTCTTATCGTATGTTAGATTTATCTTGGATTGCATATGTTGATTGTATTTTGAAAATATTCAATAAGTTAGGAGTTGCTACTATTGTTAGGGCTGATAGATTGAATTTATGGTATTGTCATTATTCAAATTTTGGAAAAACTCAAATGAATGATATACTTTATGCTAGTGCACCTAGAAGTCTCATATATGCTTAAGTCTGCACTAGGTTAGATATTGCTTTTGTGGCAAGATTTTTAGGCAAATATCAGTCAAATCTTAGACATGATCATTAGATTGCTGCCAATGAGTAGGGTGAGCAGCGGTCTAGGGTCGACTCTGGACCGACCCTAGACCGGCCCAACCTGCCCGATCTGGTCCGGTTCCCAAGAGGACTGGGTCGGTCCTTGGTCTGAAAATTCCCAGGACCAACACTGCATGTGTTGGTCCTCGGTCCTAAGAGTTTTGGGTTGGTCCAACCTGGACCAACCCTGTATATTATATTATATTATATTATATTATTTATAATTCTTTTATATATTCAAACCTAAGTAAAATGTCTGTTATATTATATTATATTGAGATGTTCTATCAATAGTACTAATAATAATTTCAATTTAAAACTTTTGTTGAGTATTAATTATATGTTGTTTGTTTTGTTTTCAGGTGTTTAAAAGTTCAAGTGAATTAGCAAGATGTGAAGTTATATATTCATGGTTTATATTAAGTATTTTGAACTTTTTATGGTTTAATTGTATTTTACTAATGAATTTTAGCTGCACTTTGCTTTTCAATTTGTGTCAAATGGTAGAAGTTTTTGAAGAGTAGAGAGTATCTTGCGGTTGCTACGGTGATTTGCTAGTCAAGTGGTGTGAATCTCATTTTTTGGTTGAGTGGACTCTACATGATCGAATGCAGGAAAACACTTTTGCATATAGTGTTATGAATATTAAAAATAGATAATTATAAGAACTTTCCATCTTATCCTATATCTCGATAAGTGATTAGCAGGTAGGGGTGAGCATGGTCCGGGTTGGTCCGGGTCACCCCCTAACCCTAAGACCAACCCATACGGTGTCGGTCCTCAATTTTTAGGACCAAGGACCGACCCTATTGAGCTGGGACCAAGGACCGGACCAACCCAATGGGTTCGGTCGGTTCGGGTCAACCCGGGACCGATCGATAATTTTTTCGTCTTATTCTTTATACTCCCTAAAAAGCAAACCTACAAATTCAAATTACACATCCATCGACAATGCAGCATTGTGCAACTAAACTATAAATACCAATACATATTTAGCAAATTTAAGATGACACAATAATAGAAATTTTGCACCTGCTAACCACTCATCGAGATATGGGATAAGATGGAATGTTCTTGTAATCATCTATCTTTAATATTCATAACATCATATGCAAAAGCGTTTTCCTGTATTTGATCATGTAGAGTCCATTCAACCAAAAAATGAGCTTCACACCACTTGACTAGCAAATCATCTTAGCAACTGCAGTACTACTCTACTCTTCAAAAACTTCTACCATTTGACACAAATTGAAAAGCAAAGTGCGTAAAATACAATTAAACCATAAAAAGTTCAAAATACTTAATATAAACCATGAATATATAACTTCATATCTTGTTAATTCACTTGAACTTCTAAACACCTGAAAACAAAACAAACGACACTTAATTAATACTCAACAAAAGTTTTAAATTGAAATTACTATTAGTGCTATTGATAGAACATCTCAATGTAATATAATATAACATACATTTTACTTAGGTTTAAATATATAAAAGAATTATAAATAATATAATATAATATAATATAATATAATATAATATAATATAATATACGGGGTTGGTCGGGGTTGGACCGACCTAAAACTCTTAGGACCAAAGACCAACCCGCACGGTGTTGGTCTGGAATTTCGGGACCAAGGACCGGCCAGTCCCCTTGGGAACCGGACCGGGGCTGGCGGGGTTGGGCCGGTCGGGGTCGGTCGGGTCAACCCTAGACCGTTGCTCACCCCTATTAGCAGTACGAAATTTTTATTATTGTGTCATCTTAAATTTGCTAAATTTGTATTGGTATTTATAATTTAGTTGCACAATGCTGCATTGTCGATGGATGTGTAATTTGAATTTGTAAGTTTGCTTTTTTAGGGAGTATAAAAAATAGAAAAAAATTATCAATCGGTCCCGGGTTGACCTTGGAACAGGACCGAACCCATTGGGTCTGTCCAGTCCTTGGTCTCAAGCTCAATAGGGTCGGTCCTCGGTCCTAAAAATTGAGGACCGATCGACGGGTTAATCCTAGGGTTAGGGGGTGGCCCGGACCAACCCGAACCATGCTCACCCCTACCAATGAGGTTTTGAGATACTGAAAAGGACAATAAAACTATATGCTGACAAACATGTTCAGAATCTAGAACTCGTAGGGTATTCAAATGTAGATTTTACTAGCTATAAGGATGATAAGAAGTTGATAATATTGTATATCTTTGTATTAGCAAAATGTGCGGTGTTATGATAAAACGATAGACATAAATCTATGTTATCCTCTACCACATTGTTGACACCTAAATTTTTGCCTAAAAATATTTCATGTCAAATTCCTGCATATAGATTATCTAGGGGTTTAATATAGTGTTTTAAATGAAAGATGTTTTTCCTATAAAACAATAATAATAATTTTAAAAAAGAAAAAAGAAGAAGAAGAAATCGAAAAGATATGAGCAAGTTGGGGCCAATGATCTAAATGTGACTAGCCAAGCCCAAGAAGTCAGATTGGAATTCAAATGGCAAGTTGGGGCCAAAATGCAATTTCCAAAAGTTGAGGATCAATTCGCAAATTTTGCAAAATTTGCGCACGAGCCCTTAAATCATCATCTTGGTCACCAATTAAGTTGAAGTTGAATTTGGGCCAAGTCGAATCAATCAAATCGAGCAAAAAAGACCACATTTGTATTGAATTGGGTATTTTCAGATAAGAAAATGACTAACTTTGAGGGATTTTTTGCAAAATTGGGTGGGCACAATTGCGAAATCTAGTCGAGATCTTAAACTACTATACATGAACTTGCTAATTGATTAAAAACCGCAGCCAAAGTGATGGATTAAAGCACCCAAACCAGCTGCCAAATCTCAGTCCACAATTAAGTCTTAATTCGGAGCTGCTAAGTAGCCATATTGGTGGCCCCACCATATCCCACTTAACTGCCCATTTAGGTTGATCTTTGCACGTGATGGAAGACCGTATATAGTAGTACAAGTGGACGAAAATTCGCCAGGGATAAGCTTCTGAAAGCACGGGAAAGTCGCAGCAAAGTCCGCACATTCAACAGCTGCAGAAGTTAAATTGGCTAAGTCAGAAGAGTAGGTGAACTAGCTCAGTTGGCAGGCTTGGTAGGTAGACTAAAGACCGACCAAAAATCCCTCAATTCAGGGGATAAGATCACTAAAGCAAGGTCCTTCAAGAAATGAGAGAAAAGAGACGAGAGGTAGAGGAGAGAGCTCGGAATCGATCCCCAAAGAAGCCCTCAGAAGCAACTCTAGAAAAGAGAAACTCAGAAATCCCAGACCGACCTAGAGAGAGAAAAGTGAGATTTTCACACATCTGCGGCCAAAATTAGCCAAAACCTTCAACTAGAGAGTGAAACTTCATTCAAATATATTTCCAACCATAGGTTGCACGTCCCAAATGGAGATCGGGAAGGCCTCCTAAAGCCCCCCGAAACAGTGCCCTCCTGGCGAGCCAAGAAAGTCCGAAAATTTTTCTAAGTGTTGAGACCGGTTGGTCATGAGTGAGGGAAAGCCAGTGTTTTTGAAAAAAAATGAGAGATAAATGAGGAAAATATTGAATTTTGTCCCAAACTAGAATACATATAGTTTGGCGTGGTATCAATTTTTCCAACAAAATACGTCTTGAAGTCTAATGTTAGAGGTCAACAAAAACCTTCGTTGTTAGTTCTTTTTTTTTTTTTTTTTTTGCGGATCTCATTTCCAGTTGAAGAAGCCAACTTCCACAGGCTCCCGAGGATAATTTGTCGGTTTCATTGGCCAAGAAACACTTGAAAGGGAAACTAGGAAGCAAGTTAAGCATCCTAGATGTACTTATTTCAAGTTTGAGCATGTTTTGATCATGAAAATCAAGAGAAAAACTAGCCCGGAAAACTGATTTCTGAGGCTGAAATTTTTCTAAGTGTTTGAAATCTCTTCAAGAGTTTTGCATGTGTGCTTCTTTGAGAGGTCGTTTTGATGTTGTTCGGTGAGTCATTCTCTATGATGTTTATTGCATTTGAAAGCCCATATTACCTACTTTCACGCGGATTAAGTAGCATTTCCCTTAGATCTCGTATGTGATGAGTGTCGGGTCTTGAATATGAGCATGTAACCTGTTTACTTGACTTGGGTTCAAACCCAAATTTACAAAATCAGCTCAAACCCGTGCATTTGAGGACGATTTTAGCTTAGTTCTAGTGTGTTTTTAGTTATGATTTCTATTTAATCTTGTTCTTTGCATGTGGTAGTATAATCTTGATACTTTAGTTTCACATGAGATTGCTTATGAGTGGAGATTGAAGGCTGCAAACATGGCTCAAGGAGGCTATTGAGGCTAGTTTAATGCACACCAAAAGTTCAACAAAATGCCCAAACTAAGCTTCGATATTGAAATGGTCGACTTGAGTTTGATTATTGTGATATTCATGTGCTGTGTTACTCCATGTTAGCATAGATCGATCTTAGGAATTATTATTTTTTAAATAATTAAAAAAAGAGAAAAATATGAAAATTTCAAAAAATATCAAAAAATGTTAGATAGCATCAAATTAGGATAGAAATGACATATATGAAATTTTCCTAATTTTAAAAGGTAATTTTCCTAATTTAATGCTATTTTGGTATTTTATAACCATTTTTGTAAATAATCCATTTTGTGTAGATTAAAAATGTTTAAAGTAATTTCATGCATATAGAGTAATTTCATGCATATTTGAATTCTCATTTTGCTCATGGGAGTCCTGTTCCGGGCGTGATAACAAGGCTATGTAATATTATTTGCCCGACTTGTATCGAGTTTACCTTTTCCGCGTTTATTTTCAAGTCATTTCAATTTCTTGGATGTTTACTTACGTGCCACTTTTCATTAATTTGAGTATAAATTTCTCTTCTAAATTATGTTAGGATTAGTCTAGACATTAAAAAAAAAAAACTAGAAAAACATTTGCATGGACACTTAGTGGTTTCATAAAGATTATAATTGGTAATCAAGATTGTGTGGTCATTTAGATAAACAACCTTCCAAGTTAGTGGTACCGCAAGGGCGCTAATAGAAATATTGGCGTAAACAAGTCCCCGTTCCTAGAAATCTTTGGTTGCGTAGAAATCGAGACAACACTCCCGTGTCTTGATTGGTTTCTAGCTGACCCCAATAAGCTAGTGGCGACTCCTAAAATTACATAGATTGTTAAGAACTAAAATTCAAAATTCAATGTCGCGCGAGGTATGGGCTTGGGAGAGCTCGTGCCTAATTTAGGACTATTGGTCCGCCTCTTTAGGCAAATATCCCTAAACCTTCTTCTTTTCCCCCGGATGGAAAAAAAAGAGTTCGTGACACATATAAACGCAATTTGTAACATGCTTTTCAGCTATTACTCATGATATTTTATTTAGGAACCTCATTAAGGAGTTGGACATATTTGATTTTGTGGATAAACTCATACGGTTGTATCGAGACAATAACTCTTCAGTGTTGTTTATAAACAATAATAAAGGTCTCGATGGGTCTAGATATATGGTGGTCAAGTTTTTACCATAAAAAAAAAGATACAGAATAGTAACACTATAGTATAGTATGTTTCCACAAAAAATGTTGTTGTGGACCCACTAACTAAAGATTTTCGCCATTGTGTACTTAAATGACACGTCGTAAACATGGGCTAAGGAGCATTGTTGGATGTTGTTGTTTAGTGGGAACTGTTTTGATTTTACTCTAATAAAACTTATATATGTATTACACATTCAATAAAGTGTTCATGAATGTGTGGTCTCCATATTGAATTGATTATGTGTAATGGAAATCTCAAAGTATTATGTAAGCCTTGAGTGAAGGCTGAGGGCATTCGATTATTAGCCTTGAACATATGTCTTGATGTTAACCATAAAGATAAGACATATGTGGGTTTATTAGAATCGTAAGGATATTCTCTAGTGGCACTCCAGTTTCTTGTGACACTTAAAATAAGAGAATAGTGACTGACAAATGAGATAACACATAACGTATTACTCTTTATGAGGTGTTATTTTTTTGCCACACAACCATAGTGAATCCATATAAATAAAGTTGAAAGTACTCGTGATCATAGATGACTCTGTGTGAGTACATACAATTACCGTCATGATTTGGTGTTTGAGATTTTATGTGATAGTTATGATTATTAAGAATTGCCACTAGATCAACATAAAGGTGCACATATATAGTACGGTCTTAATTAACATAGCCCAAGTGGGAGAATGTAAGAGTTTTCCTGATGTGGGCTACATTAATTGAGATTGTAATTAACCATTTTACGAAGTTGGTCTAATAAGGTAAAGTATAAGGTTTTCTTAATAGTTGAATATAAGTCTGACTTGTGTAGGCCGAGTTGGGCCCGGCCCATGATGAGATGACTCATCTAAATCTCTATAAATAGTGTTAAGGTCCCTCCTTTAGCCCTCATTTTTCCATGAACTTTCTCTCACCTCACATAAGGCAAGTTGTGAGTGGCGGTCTCATCATCGTATTCTGTATAAAGAACGATGAATTCTAAATCAGGTACACAAATCGTCGTATTCTCCTCCTACATGTTCGGGTTTCTAGCTACGTTGATCTTGGGATGCCGCTTCGGCAGCCAACATAAACTTCAAAGAGCTACGACCATACTTAATTGCTTTGATAGCTTATAGGTAGTGCCATGCTCACACCGGCTCCGTGAATCAGCACATACGAGGTATAAACGGGACAAAAGATAAGAATACAGCCACAGGCTTCTTGACTATATGAGATAACACTGAGTTGAACAGGGATAGTCAACTGAGGCTACCCAAGAAATGACTTGCACCTCAAGGAACCAGGAATTTTAATTTTGCTTCATGACTTGAGCGAAGAGAGGGATGACCAATTGCCCTCGATCTTAACCCCGCTCTCGGTAGTGACGCTCCCTCATTCAATAAGCATGATTACCACATTGTTGATACCTAAATTTCACATAAGTTAATTAATTTAAAGTAGCGTTAAAGATTAGGAATTAATCACAAAAAAAAAAAATAATTAATATTCTTTAATTAAAAAGAAAAAAAGAAAAACGAACGAAAAAGAATATGGTCGGGTCGGGCTGGATCCGGCGTGGCCCGACCTGTCTCTCCTTTCCTTTTCCTCCCGCGTGCTGGGCCGGCCTAACCTCTTTTCTTTTTTGGCCCGGCCCGCATTCGGTCTTCTCCCTCCTTCAGTCTTCGCACGACCTGCACAACCTGCAGAAAGTAGAGAGCTGGACACATAAAGAAAGCAAGGCGGAAGACAAGCAATGAGAACAAAGCGAGAGGATTGGTGTGGCGGGGGCGCGGCATGATCCGCGGGTCGAGAGCAGCCGACCGGCAACTGGCTCGGCCGTAGTCTTCGCGCAAGTTCCTGCAAAAAAAGAAAAAAAAGAAAAAAAAAAAAGAAGAAACGAGAAGAAGAAGAGGAGGCGAGGTAGAGGATCGGCATAGCGGGGCTTTCGGCACGATCCGCGGGTCGAGGAAGCGTAACCGATTAACCGGGCGGCACGGCGGGGGTCTTCGCTCGGGATACTGCGGGAAGTATAAGACCGAGAGGGAGTGAGGGGGAAAAGGGGGACTAGAACCAAGAGGAAAATAGCAATACGAAAAAAACACAGAAGAATAGAGGGAGTTAGAAAGAGCTCGAGAGAGTAGAGAGCGAGCCAAAGGGAGAGAGTAAGACCGAAGGACAGCTTTGCCATCGCCAGTTGCCCGCCCGTGGGCCGTCGTCCACCGCCGCACCCCTTTTGAACTAGGTAGGTCATTCGAGTACGTCGCCCTTTAGTCGGTGGGGCGTCGGTGGAGCTCGTGGTCGACCGGTTCGCACGAGCTTCGGTCTCGACCCTTGCCCGAAATTCTATTGTGCTCGTGTTCATTCCTCCGAGCTTATGCGTGCTTATTGTAGTGCTTTATGCAAATATTTGTTTGTGTTTGGCGTTGTGGGTGAGACTCGTTACTTTTGTTTAAACTCAAGTTAAATGTTGATAAACTTGTCTATGAGCGAGCCGAACGGTGCTTGTGTATCGCGTGATGATCTCTCGTCGAACCCGAGCCCCAATCGAGTCTATGCTTACCTCTTTATGCTAGTGCGTCTTATGTGTTCGATGAAATGCCTTAATAAAAAACCAAAGAACAGTGTATGTTTCAACGCAAGACCAACTCGTTTTTGCTCCCGCGCTTGCCGAGTCCCTTTGCTTTGCTCGTATATGTGGTGTTTTCGTAATGTTCGTGAGAAATATTCATGCGTATTCGAGTCGATTTTCTTTTTCCCAAGCCAAAAAAAATGGGTTTGTCGTCATCAGAATGGGTGGCCAACAATGGTCATCGTCGGTCGAAACGCAGTGACTGGGCGCTAGAAGGTAGCTCGGCGATTCTCCAAGCCCCCCGGAAGGTAGCTTGGCGACCCTCCAAGCCCCAATGAGGGTTCGCTGCAGTGTTGTTTTTAGTTCGGTGAAGATGGCGCAAATTGAGGAAGAAGCGTCGGAGAAGAAGAAGAACGCTAAAGGGAAATAAAAAAAGAATAAGGGAAAAGAAAAACCAGAAAATAAAAAGAAGGCAAAAAATGATTTCGAGAGGGAGGAGTCGTAGAAGGGAAAGTGCGGGGAAGGGATGAAGTAAAAAAGAGTATAAAAAAAGAAAATAAAAAGAAAGAGAATAAAAAGCAAAAAAAAAAAGAAAAGCAAAACAAAAAAAAAAAAAAATAGAAAACTATAAAAAGGTAAAAAATGGTTTCGAAAGGAGGAGTCGCGAAAGAGAAGCTGCCATTCTAGGGGTCTAGTGTCTAGTTTGGGCTGAATTTGGTTGTTGGGCTTAGATTGGTTTATTGAATTTAAGGTTACTTTCTCGCCTAAGAAGGAGTTTATGGATATGTCATGTAAGTGGGCTAATTTTGGAGCTGGGCTTATTTAGGACGTGCTGGAAGTTGTTTTAAAGGGATCTTAGCGTAAGTGGGCTTAAGTGTTTTCCTTTGATAAATTTGGGTCTTGATCTTGGCCCTTTTCTTGAATGGATTTAAGATGTTGAACCCATTTCTTCAATTTGGTTTTTAGCGCTAATAGTCCAAACTCATGAATCCTTATCCGACCCATATTTGAATCGGGCCAAGGGCCTGGCCCGAGTTACTATTTTGGGATTACAAAATATTTTAAAAAATAAAAATAAAAAATAAAAAATTTCGAAAATTAAAAAGGTAATAGAGTTTGGTTAGGAATTGCTAAGTGTTGTCATTTTAAGTGTAATTATGCATTTATTTTGATTACGTCGCATGTTTAGATTGTATATCTTATTGTGTTTAATGGTATGTGTGTAGTCTTATGGTGATTAGGACATCGTTAGCTATGATTAGTGATGGATTTGTTTAATGGCATGTGTGTAGTCATATGGTATGTTTAATAATATGTGTTTAGATTGCACTCGTATGATCACTTTAATATGTTTGTGGATGAGTAAAATCAATTCAAGCTGCATGCTAAAAATTATTTTGATAAAATGAACAAGATTAGGTACCGAAAGGGCACTAATTAGCCAATTAGTATAATCAAGTCCCCGACCCCAGATTCTCTGGTTGTGTAGAAAGTGAGGTACGCTCCCATGCCTCACTTGGTTCCTAGCCGACCCCAATAGGCTAGTGGCGACTCCTTTTATGCAAAATTCATACAAAATATCCAAATGTCACGAGGGGTATGGGTTTGGGAGAGCCTGCGTCTAATCATGGGCTTTAGGCCCATTCTTTAGGCAATACCCATAAACCTGTTCCCTTCCCCCAAGGGTAGGTCGCGACAGCTTGGCGACTCCACTGGGGAATTGGTTTTAAACCTTAGAGGACTTAGGCCAAAATTAATCTTGTTCGAAAATATTTTCGTTTGGCAGCGGGGATATCATATGTATCCATAACATGTTGAATGTTGAATGCTTATGGGAGTTATAAGGGGCGGTGATTTCAAACCTTTGTTATGTAGGGGTGTAAGAGAATGGTTTATTTATGTTTGAAGTGATGATTGTTTTTAAATTGTCATGCATGAGTTTCTTGCATTGCACTACACCATAGCACACACAACCCGCCGCCGGACCTAGGCCGCATAGGATCACCTAGGATGGTGTTAAGATGGATACCACTCCGACTACAACCACGTAGTACGAGTCGCCCACCTTAACCCCGAAATTTCTTTCTTCACGTCGAAGGTACCCACCCCGTCTGCAACCGTGCGACACAGTCGGTTCTTTGACGAAGCCGGAGTCATGGGTAACCCGACCTAGCTGCGACCTTGCTGGTTCAGTCCGGTGATCCCATGGCTCCATTTTGAGCTGTTTAGAGTAGAAATTGATCCATCGTCCATGCGTATGTCTATGTCATTGGCCTTGCTACTCAATGAGTAGGGTAAGATTTTCGAATTCTCTCATTCATAATTTACTTATTCGCTTTCCTTTTTTGGTTGGTTCATGGCAAATTAGGTTGATCGTAACTTTGTGAGTAGTATACGATGGGGATACCCGAGCTTCACATCATTGCTACCCCGAAAGCCGAGCTTCGCACATGGTGGGATAGGCTAGACCCGACTGGCCATGATTGGGTTCGATCCTACGTCGGACGATTACTTCCCCTTTTAGAAATAGAAACTCATTATGGTGTTGTACGAGCGTTGGCGCATGTCTGGTGTCTCGAGACTTGCACATTTGTATTCGGTGACCATGAGCTCACTCCAACCCTGGAAGAATATAGTGTTGCCATGGGAAAGCCTTTGGTGTCAGAGTTAATTAGCCCACCTGTAGGGACTGAGCATGCATCGACCTTATCTGATTTCCTTAGAATTAAGGAGGATGACGTGAGGAAAGTTTTGAAAGCTAATCGCAAGACTTGCCCGTTTTCATTCCTAAATGAGCTTTTTCAAAATGCCCCATCTTTTCAAAAGAATAGGATCTTCCTGCTAGCCTTTTTCGGGTTTGTGTTATTCTCACATCGTAGGAACGCTATTAACCCTTCCGTGGCATGGGTAGTTCGTGAGGCGTGTATGGGAAAGGGTTTTGTTAACGCCATCCTGATTGAAACTTTTCTTTCCCTTACTCGTTTCAAAGAAAACAAAAACAAAATCTTCCATGCTCCTCCTGAACTCTTGCAAATTTGGTTTTTCTCTCACGTTAAAGGGTTTGGTAGCTTAATGACCGTAAACTTGACATCTCGACTCTAGCCACCCTATCCTGAAGTTTAAAGATAGGAAGGCGTTTGCCCCCGATTATCATTATTCTAAATGGTTAGCTTTCATGACCAACCCTAGACCCAAAGATTTCCAATGGCACGCCAAATGGCTCCGAGTTTGAGAAGCGTGGTTCGTGTACGGGCTTACTGGACTTGTTCCTTTATTGGGAATTACTGGAGTCACTGAGTATTACCCAACCCGAGTCGTTCGCCAGTTCCAAGAAGTTCAACAACTTCCACCGACGATTCAAGAAGACCCACTCAGGATAGACTTCCCTGACGGATGCCAAGATCACAAAGACTCCGTTGCGTTAGTCAAGTCAATGTGGGATATGTGCCATCCCCGGAAGCTGATATGGCCCGAAGAGGAGCTGGAAGGACAAGAGAAGACCTACTATGCCTCAATGGAATACATCCTTAAGCATAAAATCCCAGAGAGCCTACGCCCGAAGATTCTCGACGTGCCATTAAAGACCACCCACTGAGCCGAGATCAAGCACCTCAAAAGGAAGCTTGAAGAAACCGAAGAGCGTGCCTCAAAGTTGACTCGAGTTAGTGGAGCGATCCAAGCGGGAGCTATCCTCATTAGTTAGATCGAGTCAAGTGCGATATGTAATGGGTCAATGCTCACATATGTTACAATGTTAAAGAATTTGTCTCGAGTCACGTTATCGAGAGATAAGAGCCATGATTAGCTTCGTTGTTTAGGGGGCTCTCCCTCATGTCTTTTCCTACGTTATGTAGCAACCTTGTTTTCAATGAAACATGCAAATTGGGGCGATTAGATCTTTGTCATGGACCGACCGCCTAATCATTACTCCATGCTTATATATGCTTATCTATCCTTACTTAGGTACTAGCCGATTGATTATCTTTTACCAATCGTCGACACGGCCAAGCAAAGATCCCCAATTCGCACGCGCAAAGTCGAATGGAGAACGAGGGCATCAACGTACGCATGACCAAGATGGAGGATCGGTTGGCCCAACTCACCGCAATGATGCTTGAAATAAGCCAAAAGCTCAAGGAGCCCCCTTTGTGGCTGTCACCTTGGAACATCCACTCCGGTGTCGACGGAAGGCATAAACATTGCTGATCTCCCTGGGAAAGAAACTGCTTTGGGGAGGCTCATACGTCACGCCAATCATTGTCAATTTGGATCCCCCTCCAAAGGAAAACCCAACGCCCGTCTAAGTGAAGAGAGTGAAAACGCTTGGCAAAGATAGAAGAGCGACTATGTGCCTTGCAAGGTTACGAGTTGAAAGGAGCTGATAGGATGTCTCTATACACCAAGACGAATTTCCCTGAAAACTTCCAAGAACTTGAGTTCACAAGAAAATATGACAGAACGGGATGTCCCAAGACCCACCTCAGATATTACATGAGGAAAATGGCTCGCTATGCGACAACGTGCCATTTCTCATACACACATTTCAAGACAGACTTGGAAGGCATTGCTCTAACGTGGTTCATTGCGCTGGACATTGAAGAACTCACTAGTTGGGAGGATTTAACCAATGAGTTCTTGCAGCAATACCGGTTTAATACCGAGCTCGCCCCCACAAGGGAAGAATTGACTCGTATTGAGAAGAAGAGGAATGAGTCATTCAAGGCCTTTACGCAAAGGTGGAGGACCATGGCCTCACAAGTGAAGTCAGCCTTGAATGAGAGGGAGATGAAACAACTGTTCCTTAAGACATTACCCCCTGAATACTTCCAAGGGTTAGTGTTCTCAGGTTGTCAGACATTTTCGCAACTAGTTGAGGTAGGTGAAGGAGTCGAATGGGCAATGGTTGAGGGAAAGATTTCAATCGGAGGCACAAAGAAATTCTGGCCAGAAAGATAAGGAGGCCGCGGTTGAAGTAGCACTTGTGCAGGAGCCGCCTTTCCCTCGACCGCCCTCAACACCAACGCATAAGCCCATAGTGGTCCAAGGTAGCTCGTCACGAGCATATGATAATGTCAAGAGGCCTTTTCGAAAGGATTTTTCTCCATTACCACGCCCGCTGTCAAAGCTGTTGCCTATGCTCCTCGAAAAGAGAATGATCGAGAAAGAAGTGCCAAGAGACAATCCCCCAAGATTCGCCGGGTTCGATATGAACAAGACCCTGCGAATACCACATGGGAGAAAGAGGGCATGATGTAGATGATTGCAACGTGCTGAGATATAAAGTTCAACAGCTTCTAGACAAGAAGATCTTGACTTTCAAGGAGGCCTAACCTAACGTGCAACAGAACCCTCTACCAAATCATACAGGGGGAGTGAACTCAATTTCCGAGGAGACACGGGCGAATCAATAGCCTCTAGTGGTGGACGCTTCCAGGTTGTATGACTCCTTAGTGCTGGCGGGATATTACGAAGGTCGGGATGATGTGACCCCAGAAGAGAAGTTGAATCGCGTTCACAGGATGGTAGCCATGGGGGTAATTCGATGCGAAGAAGAGGAGGAGGGGGTCGTGTCTATGATAATGCCATCATCATTCCGCTCTTCTTTTTATAAGTTTGCTTGTATATCTCGGGTAAAGAAGGTTATGCCTGGAATTTCGAAAACCTCAGCTTTGTATAAGGATGGGGTGATAGCTATGATAACCCTAATGGTGATTGAACTACCCGATGAGGAGCCCGGTGATGATATTAAGATGGAAATCACTGAACCCATGGTGATCGACCTTATGGTCGAGGAGATGTCGGCAATTGAAGTCATGGGAGAGAACGCAACGCCAGTTACAATAGAATTGCCACCTTGTGAGAAAGATGGAGTGATAGTGTTGGAGAATCCTCCCAAATTTGATCCCAAAGTTGTACCTTGGGACTATGGAACAACTGAGGTGGACGCTATCATACGATCAGGCCGCTGTTACACCCTTGATAAAGGAGTAGAAAAGAAGGCCGTGACCGAGGAGGAGGCAAAACAATTCTTGGCCGTAGTAAAGTCTAGTGAGTTCAATGTGGTGGATCAACTGTGGAAGCTGCCGGCTCAAATCTCCCTCCTAGAATTATTCAAATCTTCCGAGAAATATAGGGGTATTTTGCTTAAAGTCCTTAATGAGGTGCATGTACCAGAATCAATCAATGAAGTCCAATTGGAAGAGTTTGTTGGGGCCGTTCTACTGAAAGACCAAATCTCCTTTACTAATGAAGATCTCCCCCCTGAGGGCCCTAATCATACCAAAGCGCTACACATTTCGGTGAAGCATGAGAGCACTCTTGTTTGCAGAGTGTTGATCGATAATGGTTCGGCACTCAATATATGCCCGTTGGCTACGCTCCACCGTCTTGGCGTCTATCTTGGAAGAATTCATACTAGTAAGTCAACTGTGCGGGCTTTTGACGGGATGAAGAAGGAGGTGATAGGGGAAATTGAACTTGAGCTGCTGATTGGCCCTGTACTTTTCCAAATCCTGTTCCAAGTGCTAGATATACCAAGCGCTTTTAATTTTCTACTAGGGAGGCCATGGATCCACACGGCGGGTGCCGTTGCCTCCGTCTTCATCGAAAGTGCGATTTGTGGTGGACAACGGGCTTGTCACGGTCCACGGAGAGTCTAACTTCAAGATCTACCACGAGACGGCCATTCCTTATGTGGAGCCCGAATGTACCGAAGAATCCAGCTTTCAAACATTAGAACTAGTGTCCATGATTCATGTGCCTACGGGCTCTTTCACAAGGACTCCCGAATTGTCTAGGCCAGCTATAGGCGTAGGAAAAATCATCTTTGGCAAGCGAGATATAATCCGAGGAGGGTCTTGGAACGCATGGCCAAGGTGTGCGAAAACCTATTGAAGCTCGTAAAAACTTCAAAAGAAGAGGCTTGGGATATATCGAGAAGCGGGGAGGCCATAACAACCGAGGAGGCTGTGGAAGGCATAGAGGCCGAGGTGACCGAGGTGGTCAAGGAGGCCGAGGTGGGTACAGAGACCAGAGTAAACGCATTGCCCAGACTGAAGAGGACGAGGGCCATCAAAGCCCGTTTTCCCCGTTGCTGGAGGAGACGTTTCTAGGACCCCTAAGGATGTTGTTCGAGGAAGAGGAGGATATCTATGGTGTGACCGAGCTATTCAAGGAGGATGTCATATGCATTATCCTGGCGTGCGAGGAAGTCGAGTCCTCTAAAGTCATGGCTGTCCCTCCAAAGTAGGGCAGCTCTTGTTTAGCCTAGTCTTTCATTTTATGTCTTATCCCCGCGCGGGATCTCGTAGTTTTCCTTTCTTTATTTCCCTGTGTTTGTCATTTGTAACATGAACTTTGGTCAACCCGATTTTGAGCCGTTGATCGAGCGTGGTGTGTGTTAAAATACGGCATTATCTTTCTTCATTCAATAAAATAGACACATGTTTTGTTAAGGACATGTGGAAGCACATCAAACTAGCCCTATGATGGTCGCCGAGGCCTAGGCCCCCACATGCTCCTTTATTTGACTGTTTTGCAAGAACGAGGAAATCCGAGGATATGAGGACGAGTTCTTGAAATTTTTTACAAAAAATACTTCGAAAGCTTTATGAAAATGACATGCATCGTCTTTGTTGTTGACATTACTCTAACTCATCTCATCGCATCTCGGCATTATATTATGCATAATCATGATAAGGACGCATGTGACTCAAATGTGCATGAAGAAAGTCCCTCAAGTTCCGATGACACCAACAACGACGATCAAAAGGGAATCGAGCGCGAATGGAATCGACACGAAGAATCGAAGCTGTTGACTGAAGAACGAACAATCACCATAAATCTGGGTGATGCAGAAAATGTCAATGAAGTAAAAATCGGGCGTGTCTCTCAAAGTCAGAAGCGGAAAGGATGACTAATCTCTTGAAAGAGTATCAGAATGTGTTTGCCTGGACATATGCCGACATGCCGGGATTGGATCTTGAAATTGTGGAACATGCTTTACCAACGGATCCCAATGTGCCACCCAAGAAGCAAAGACTCAGGAGAACTAAACCAGAGTTGTCCAAAAAGATTGAAGAAGAAGTGATGAAACTACTGAAAGTAGACTTTATCGAAGTGACTCGTTATCCTGATTGGGTAGTAAATATCTTGCCCGTAATGAAGAAAGATGGACGAATCAGGGTGTGTGTTGACTATCGCGACTTGAATCGAGCAAGTCCCAAGGACGACTTTCCGCTCCCACATATCGATGTCTTAGTTGATAGTACAATGGGATTTGAGTTATTCTCCTTCATGGATGGCTTTTCTGGATATAACCAAATTAGTATGAAGGAGGAAGACAGGAGCAAAACATCATTCATAACTCCTTGGGGAACTTTCTGCTACAAAGTGATGCCTTTCGGTCTAAAGAATGCTGGGGCAACGTATCAAAGGGCCATGGTCACGTTATTCCATGACATGATGCATGAGGAAATCGAAGTATACGTCGACGACATGATTGTGGAATCGAGACGTGGTGAAGATCATGTTAAAGTCTTGCGAAGGTTGTTTGAACGTCTTCGGAAGTTCAAGTTGCGCCTCAATCCCGCAAAATGCGTTTTGGAGTGAAATCTGGGAAACCATTAGGATTCATGGTTAGTAGTAGGGGCATAGAGATTGATCCGTCGAAAGTTAAAGCCATTTGCGACTTACGACCCCCAACTACCATCAAAGAAGTCCACAGCCTAATGGGACGACTTAATTATGTGGCGAGATTCATTTGTCAGTTGTCTGAAATGGCGAAGCCATTCTTCAAGCTCATGAAAAAGAATGCAAAGATTGAGTGGAATGCGGAGTGCCGGGATGCCTTTGAGAAGATAAAATATTATCTCACTCATGCACCAGTCTTAGTGCCCCCACTCCTTAAAATTCCCCTGATTTTGTACTTAACCATACATGACGAGTCATTGGGAGCTATGTTAGCCCAGAAGAGACCAAATGACGGGAGAGAATGCGCAATATACTACTTGAGCAAGAAGTTCACTGTTTCCGAGATGAACTATACAGAAGTTGAGAGAACTTGTGTGGCTTTAATTTGGGTCTTGCATAGGCTACGGCAGTATACACTTCATCACCGAATCTTGTTGGTGATCGAAAATGACCCTATCGGGTATCTCTTAGAGAAGTCACTTTGGTTGGCAAGTTGGCCAAGTGGCAAATCTTAATTTCGAGTTTGATGTTCAAAGCTTAGGACAAAAAGTCTGTTAAAGGTCAAGCCATAGCGAGACATGTTGGCAGAAAATTCCGAGAGGTCTAGAGCATCGATGAGGATAGTGATGCGAAGAGCGAATTTTACTTGTATCAAGCGACAAATGGACGATGTACTTTGATGGTGCGGTTAACTTAGCCGGTCGGCATCGGGGCGTTCTTATCTCCCCGGATGGACAACATTACCTCGTTGCTGCTAAATTGACATTCCCTTGCACGAATAACATCGCTGAATACAAAGCATGCATTCTTGGCCTCCAGGCCGCTGTTGACATGAAAATTCGGAAGCTACAAGTTTATGGCGATTCAACCCTTATCATCTTACGGGCGAGGGCAAATGGCGAACACATGATTCTAATTTGATTCCGTATCATGAGTTCCGGGGAGAGTTGACGGAAGAATTCCAAGAGATATCATTCGAATACTTACCAAGGTCTCAAAATCAGTTCGATGCCACAGCTACCTTGTCTTCGATGTTGCAAGTAGTTGGAGGCTTGGACATTGAACCATTGAGAATTGAAATCCTTCGGCGCCGCTTATTGTATGACGGTTGAAGAGGAACCGGATGGATAACCTTGGTATCACGACATCTTGAAGTATCTGTAGAAGGGTGAATTTCTCGAAGGAAGTGAAGCAGCAGACAGAAAGCATTTGATAAAACTAGCATCGAAATTTTTCATCAGTGGAGATGTCCTCTACAAAAGGTCCTTTGACTCAACATTGCTAAGGTGTGTCGATGCTAAAGAAGCCGATCGTTTGATGAAAGAGATACATGAAGGGGAATGCAGCCTCCCATATGAATGGACACTTCTTGGTGAGAAAGATCATGCGACTTGGTTATTATTGGCTGACCATGGAGTCGATCGCATTCGGCACGTATGACGGTGTCACCAAGGTGCATTTATGGAGACAGGATAAATGCCCCTCCAATTGAACTTCACCAAATGTCTCAACCCTGGCCCTTTTCAATGTGGGGAATTGACGTGATCGGGCCCATTAACCCCAAAGCTTCAAATGGGCATCGATTTATCTTGGTGGCGATAGACTATTTTACCAAGTGGATCGAGGCCAACTCATATGTTAATGTTACTGCCAAGAATGTGGCAAAGTTCATTCGTCGTGATATTATCGCTCGTTACGAGGTGCCGGAGGCTATCATTACCGACAACGGCACTAATTTGAATAACAAAGTCGTAGATTGTTTGTTCAGTGAGTTTCGAATTAAGCATTTGAACTCGTCACCGTACCGTCCTCGATGAATGGAGCGGTTTAGGCGGCGAACAAGAATATAAAGAAAATCTTATCAAAGACTGCTGAAAATTATCGTGATTGGCACGATAGGCTCCCTTACGCGCTAATGGCATACCGAACTTCTATCCGAACCTCCACGGGGGCAACTCCTTTCTCACTCGTGTACGGAATGGAGGCAGTCTTGCCCGTTAAAGTTGAAGTCCCTTCTTTAAGGGTCCTTTCCCAATCTACACTTGATGAGACTGAGTGGATGCAGCAGAGGCATGAGCAGTTAAACATGATTGATGAGAAGAGATTGCAAGCTATGTGTCATGGTTAGTGTTATCAGAGACGAGTTGCAAAAGCCTTCAACGAAAGGTGCGTCCCGGACACTTCGAAGTCAACGAGCTGGTGTTAAGGAAGGTGCTTCCGATCATACCAGATCCTCGTGGCAAATTCACCCCGAACTACGAAGGGCCATATGTCATTAAGAAGATTCTTCCTGGTGGTGCCATGATTTTAGTTGAAATGGATGGCAATGAATTGCCTAGACCTGTAAATGCTGATGCAGTTAAGAAGTACTTTCCATGAATGAAATCAAGGCCGAGGGGTCACTTCATGCACAATTCAAGTCGCATAGCATCATGCATAGCATTGTAGATATCGCGCATATGTTGCATACATGCGTGTCTATTTGTGTTTTGGGCACCCTACCGTCTAATGAGGAAATGGCAGGGAGAAAGAATTGACTCAACAATCCATCAAGTCTTCGCACAACAGGTTGAATGTCTCTTTTGAGAGGTCGGTTGAGACGATAAAAAAGGGGGGGGGGGCAAAACAAACAAACAAAAGAATAAGGACAAAAACAAAAATGCATGACATGATTCGCATGACCTATTCTTTGGTATCACTACGCACGCTTCACGTCCGCGACCCTCAAGCAAATGGCTCGTAAAAATGACTTTATTTGGGCAAAAGAGTGAAAGGTTAACCATGCCAAACAAGAAGTGCTTAGGATGAAGAAAGGCAAGGTCATTTCCAAACACGTCCTCTAAACACTTTTGAGAGTTGAGCATTATTCAAACACTTTTGAGAGTTGAGTGAAAAGAGACCTTCTCTTAGGACAAATGATTCATTCGCATTGAGCGCAAAGATCGAAATGATAAAGGCATTGCCTTCATCAATCCCAAGCATTGCACCGATCTCTTGTTACCCCTTTAGGCTGAAAAAAAAAAAAAGAAGAAGATAAAAAAGATGATACTTCAAAGTACCATTGTCAAGAACAACCCTACATTAGGGCAGCATAGGAGGTTATGATCATGTTGTAGAACGAAAGATTGAGAAAGATTCTATTACTTTCACTTGCATTAATCTTCTGGTGATAGCTTCAAAGGAATTCTCATTAGAGCTTGACTCATCCCAAAGTGAAGAAGAGCATTTCCTTCTCTACCCAAACACTGATATCCATTGTTTTAACCAATTTGGGCCTGATTATTCATTTTTGAATCTCGAGCGGTGATCATCTCCCTTCACTGGGGCAAGGCATAAGAATTGACCAAACACAATTGACAATCACGAGAAAATGTGAAAAGTATCTCGAAAGTCATAAGAGCTATAAAAGTTCAAAGAAAAAAAGTTCGATAAAATAGGTGGCATGAAAAAGCAGTGTACCTAGCAAAAGCAAGGTCAATGCCCGTTAAAAAAAAAAAGGAAAGAAGAGAAAGCTAAAAGGCTGCATCTTATGTGAAAAAAAAAAATTATTATCAAAGTCCAAGTGCCTGAGTAAAAAAATCACCGCAAGGGCAAAGGAAATTAGAGAAGAGCAAACCTCCATATAGAAATGGTTAATCAAGGGACTTTTGAGATGCGCTCTGTTTCAAAAGCCAAGTGACTTCGAAAGATCAAATGACACGGTCATGACGCTATGATGATCACCGACTCTTAAAAACCCTTTGAAAATGTTAAGCCTTTCAAGCCTTTCTCGAGCCAACATTACAACCCTCTTCCGAAGTCTCTTCGATTGGGATGGTTTGAGTGAAAATGAGAATGCCACAAAGAAACTATTGCTTGAAGAAGTGGAAGTAATCCTATCTTATCTTATCTTACAAGTTCTCGACTTGTAAACCCGACGAAGATAGCAACAAGTGTTCCCCTATTGGCCTCAAGGCCATAATTCCTTCATGTAAGCCCTAAACGAGCCTATATTGTGGCTTTTTCAAAAGACCTTTTGGATCGATCATACGTGCTCATCGTGAATGTTTTTGAAAGCCTTTGATTCGGGTTATGTGAGATACCCTAAGCAACCAGTTATCTCTCACATGAATGGATGGGATCAAGCAGCCATTTTATCGAAAGTGTGTGAGAAGCCCTTTCGACTAAAAAGCTCTAGTTTGGCATGCTTAATGAACCTTTTCACGAGTCGTGACCATCTTGATAAGAACTTGACTCCTAGAGAATTTGATGATTAATGATGTATCCACAAGCAATATGACAATTTTGCGCCACATGATGCCGATTGAAATCAAATGTTTTTTCCAAAACAGTCGGACTTAGCTTGATTAGCTTGTTCAATTAATGCTACAATATTGCCAATACGTCTTTTGATGACGTCTCTAATGACATTCACTTAAGTTGAGTTTGATAGGATTCCTCGGTGAAGCCATGCAGTTTTTAAAGGGGTTAGCGAGTGTCTCCCTAAAAATCAAGGGTTCATGGTCAGCCTTAAACCATGCCATCTCCAAAGGTTCATGGTCAGCCTTAAACCATGTCATTTTCTTAGGACCGGTGGGCTTCGTGAGCCCGGAGTCCTCCTTCTCCCCATTCTTATGACCCGGTGGGCTTTCACGTAACCCGGAGTCCTTCAACCCCATTCTTATGACTCGATGGGCTTTCCATAACCCGGAGTCCTTCAACCCCATTCTTATGACCTGGTGGGGTTTCCGTAACTCGGAGTCCTTCAACCCTCTTCTTATAACCCGGTGGGCTTTCCGTAGCTCGGAGTCCTTCAATCCCCTTCTTATGACCCGGTGGGCTTTTCGTAGCCCGGAGTCCTTCAATCCCCTTCTTATGACCCGGTGGGCTTTCCGTAGCCGGAGTCTTTCAACCCCATTCTTATGACCCGGCAGGCTTTCCGTAGCCTAGAGTCCTTCAACCCCTTCTTATGACCCGGTGGGCTTTCAGAGTCCGGAGTCTTTCTTCCTCTTATTGACAAGACGTGCTTTCATAGTTACGAGTCATTTCCATCGACCTGATACGTGCATACACACTTAGGGTCTCTCTTTCACCAAAATAATTTAGGTGTATTTTGTCTTTGATCGCAACCTCTTCAAGGCTACATTCAAAGAGGGGCAAAATTGACACCTAAATTTCACATAAGTTAATTAATTTAAAGTAGCGTTAAAGATTAGGAATTAATCACAAAAAATAATTAATATTCTTTAATTAAAAAAAAAAAAAGAAAAATGAATGAAAAAGAATATGATCGGGTCGGGCTGGATCCGGCTGGGCCCGACCCGTCTCTCCTTTCCTTTTCCTCCCGCGTGCTAGGCCGGCCCAACCTCTTTTCTTTTTCGGCCCGGCCCGCATCCGGTCTTCTCCCTCCTTCAGTCTTCGCACGACCTGCATAACCTGTAGAAAGCAGAGAGCTAGAGACGGAAAGAAAGCAAGGCAGCAGACAAAGAACGAGAACTGACAACGAGAGGATCGGTGTGGCGGGGCGCGGCATGATCCGCGGGTCAAGAGCAGCCGACGGCAACCGGCTCGGCCGTAGTCTTCGCGCAAGTTCCTACAAAAAAAAAAAAAAAAAAAAAAAAAAAGAAGAAACGAGAAGAAGAAGAGGAGGCGAGGCGGAGGATCGGCATGGCGGGGCTTTCGGCGCAATCCGCAGTCGAGGAAGCAGACGATTAACCAGTGGCACGGCAGGGGTCTTTGCTCGGGATACCTGCAGAAGTATAAGACCGAGAGGGAGCGAGGGGGAAAAAGGGGGACTGGAACCGAGAGGAAAATAGCAACACAAAAAAAAACATAGAAGAACAGAGGAGTTAGAGAGAGCTCGAGAGAGTAGAGAGCGAGCCAAAGGGAGAGAGTAAGACCGAAGGACAGCTTTGCCGTTGCCGGTTGCCCGCCCGTGGGCCGTCGCCCACCGCCGCACCCCCTTTGAACTAGGTAGGTCATTCCCGAGTACGTTCGCCCTTTAGTCGGTGGGGCGTCGGGCCGGAGCTCGTGGTCAACCGGTTCGCACGAGCTTCGCCTCGACCCTCGCCCGAAATTCTGTTGTGCTCGTGTTCATTCCTCACAGAGCTTATGCATGCTTATTGTAGTGCTTTATGCAAATATTTGTTTGTGTTTGGCGTTGTGGCTGAGACTCGTTACTTTTGTTTAAACTCAAGTTAAACGTTGATAAACTTGTCTATGAGCGAGCTAGAACAAAGTGCTTGTGTATCGCGTGATGATCTCGTCTCGAACTCGAGCCCCAATCGAGTCTATGCTTACCTCTCTATGCTAGTCCGTCTTATGTGTTCGATGAAATGCCTTAATAAAAAACCAAAGAAAGTGTATGTTTCAACACAAGACCAACTCGTTTTTGCTCCCGCGCCCGCCGAGTCCGCTTGCTTTGCTCGTATATGTGGTGTTTTAGTAATGTTTGTGAGAAATATTCATGCGTATTCGAGTCGATTTTTCTTTTTCCCACGCCAAAAACAATGGGTTTGTCGTCACCGGAATGGGTGGCCAATGGTGGTCATCATCGGCCGAAACGAGTGACTGGCGCTAGAAGGTAGCTCGCGAATCTCCAAGCCCCGCCGGAAGGTAGCTTGGCGACCCTCCAAGCCCCGATGAGGGTTCGCCTGTAGTGTTGTTTTTAGTTCGGTGAAGATGGTGCAAATTGAGGAAGAAGCGTTGGAGAAGAAGAAGAATGCTAAAGGGGAAATACAAAAAAAAGAATAAGGAAAAAGAAAAACCAAAAAAGAAAAGAAGGCAAAAAATGATTTCGAGAGGGAGGAGTCGTAGAAGGGGAAAGTGTAGGGAAGGGATGAAGTAAAAAGAGTATAAAAAAGAGAATAAAAAGCAAAAAAAAAGAAAAGCAAAACAAAAGAAAAAAATAGAAAACTATAAAAAGGTAAAAAATAGCTTCAGAAAGGAGGAGTCGCAGAAAGAGAAGCTACCATGCTAGGGGTCTAGTGTCTAGTTTGGGCTGAATTTGGTTGTTGGGCTTAGACTAGTTTATTGAATTTAAGGTTATTTTCTCGCCTAAGAAGGAGTTTATGGATATGTCATGTAAGTGGGCTAATTTCGGAGCTGGGCTTATTTAGGACGTGCTGGAAGTTGTTTTAAAGGGATCTTAGCATAAGTGGGCTTAAGTGTTTTCCTTTGATAAATTTGGGTCTTGATCTTGGCCCTTTTCTTGAATGGATTTAAGACGTTGAACCCATTTCTTCAATTTGGCTTTTAGCGCTAATAGTCCAAACTCATGAATCCTTATCCGACCCATATTTGAATCAGGCCAAGGGCCTGGCCCAAGTTACTATTTTGGGATTAAAAAATATTTTAAAAAAATAAAAAAAATAAAAAAATAAAAAATTTCGAAAATTAAAAAGGTAATAGAGTTTGGTTAGGAATTGCTAAGTGTTGTCATTTTAAGTGTAATTATACATTTATTTTGATTACGTCGCATGTTTAGATTGTATATCTTATTGTGTTTAATGGTATGTGTGTAGTCTTATGGTGATTAGGACATCGTTAGCTATGATTAGTGATGGATTTGTTTAATGGCATGTGTGTAGTCATATGGTATGTTTAATAATATGTGTTTAGATTGCACTCGTATGATCACTTTAATATGTTTGTGGATGAGTAAAATCAATTCAAACTGCATGCTAAAATTATTTTGATAAAATGAACAAGGTTAGGTACCAAAATGGCACTAATTAGCCAATTAGTGTAATCAAGTCCCCGACCCCTGCATTCTCTGGTCGTGTAGAAAGTGAGGTACGCTCCCATGCCTCACTTGGTTCCTAGCCGATCCCAATAGGCTAGTGGCGACTCCTTTTATGCAAAATTCATTCGAAATATCCAAATGTCGCGAGGGTATGGGTTTGGGAGGTACGCGCCTAATCATGGGGCGCTTTAGGCCGTTCTTTGTGCAATACCCATAAACCTCGTTCCCTTCCCCCGAGGGTAGGTCGCGACACACATGGCCAGGAACTTTGGGTACCTTCTCAGCACGCCATTGTCCGGGTCCACATAGTAAAGGCTATAGCCCGATCATTACCCGTCTAACGGCTTGAACACATCTAGGAGGGACCATGTGAAATTTCCTTTCGCATTCGAACAATTCCTTCACCGGCCAATGTACAGAAGAAAGGTCAGAAAATATGCACATTTGAGTTGTGGGGTTCCGGTGTGGGGATCAATGCATAGGAGATGCGTACCTTACTGCGTCCAGCAGGACAGCGATATGCTTTTGCAAACATTAAATTCTCGGGCAGTCTTCAAGCCACGTGTTTCGCCGCATCCTTTGAACTGCTAAGAGGCAACCGGCGGTTTCCGCTCGTAGAACTACATTCCAGGAAAAGAAATTGTAATCTGGAATACTGAGTATATTGTCCAAATGATATGATTCCTTATTCTTTCAGTAAACACGACTTCGCCTCTTTCTCCCTCTGTTAACTCCAATCTATCGAACGAGTCTTCTTGAACGATTCTCCAGCAAGACAATTTACATGCCTTGATTTCGAAGTTTATAGAGTTGGGACTTGCCTTACCATGTGCTTAGATGTTTTTGAATTCAACTTATCGACTATGAAAAGAAAGATCTCCTAATCTGAACTAGTGTGCTCATATTGCATCAACCATTAAATGGGAACCTGGAAGTCGACATCCTATTTGAATTGCCCACAGAGAGACAGACAGACAGACAGACAGACAGTTTTCATGGATGAAAATGGAATTTTCCATAATTTTGCTTGAATAACTCCAGCTCGCCTTGCAAACCCCATGGAGTAAGCGGAAACTGAAACCAATGCGTCAGCAATCTCACTTTCTTCTCCATAAATCAATTGCGTCAAAGAAAAGAAAACGAAAAGCATTAGCTGATTTTTTTGTAATAGTTGTTAATGCCTAAATTTTGACTATTTCATGTATCTATTTCCCCACAATATGCCCAATTCAAATTAGGTAATTCTAAACATCAGCTTTGGCACCACGCTATCCCTTGACGGTCCTCCGCGATGATTTCGCTGCGAGTTCCTGCCGTCATATCTATAATTAGAGCTTCTTACGGACGTGCACTATCCCTCTAGTACTCGTGCAAGAGCACGCGAAAAGAAAAATTCTGGAGCCTTTAGCATTGTGCAAACGGCGGACGGTGCTTGTCACACCTTGATTCCCACCAGGAAAGGGGGATCCGTCCCCGATCCAAAGGGCGTATTCTAAAACAAAACCAACACAAACTTGCTATCAAAATATACAGATATTTATATATCTGATAAAACAAGGGGTTAGTTACAATTTACAAAATCAAAGTTTCTAAAATCCATCAAAAAATATATGTATGTCAGCAAACTCAAATAAACCCAACAACAATCATCAGACATACACATTCCACCAGCGTCCAAAATCCAACTACCGAAATCCCAATGCTCTTGTTCTATTTGCCACTAGTGTTTTTTTTTTTTTTATCAGACTACTTGCACTAGTTGAAAAACCTGAAAAACATAGGGAACAAAAAGGTGACCAACTAAATTCATTGAATAATACACCTGTTCTAAGTAGATCGAACATTCATTATATATCTTTATCGATTGATATCAAAACTTATCAATCCCAAATTTAGAATTCTTTATACATAAAATATCAAAAGAGGATGGTATCTTCCAACAAAATGTTTTACATTCAAGATCAATCAATAATAACTCACATATCAATGGTCTATTTTGTTCATTAATCTCATTAAATCATATGTCAATGGTCCAATTCCATCGACTAATCTAATACTCAATATCTAACTATGATCACACTTAATGCCTGTAACAAAGGCGACCAAGTTTACTCCTTAACTACGTCTAGTCAGTGGTTCGGCCTAGAAGGATATCCTAACAACAATAAACATACTCCCCCTCAAAGGGCTCTAGACATAGCAATATGAGCATAAAGTTCAGGTTCGATAACCAAATATCACTTGTCATAATTCACTTCATAAAACGTAGAATCTTGCATAAATCATATTGAAGGTCAAGTACTTCTTGTGATTTTTTTGTAAAAGACTTCACAAACCATTTACAAGCAATCAACTCAAACTTAATCAATAGATGCTTTTCCATTTGATATAGGAAAATGGTAATGTAACATCCCGGGTCCCACTTGTGTGATATTGTCCGCTTTGGACACTGAGTCCTCACGGTTTTAAAACGCGTCTCACAAGTTAAGGGGCACCCAAGCCTTATAAAGGCTTCCAGGAACTCCTCCCTAAGCGATGTGGGACAAGAGGGAGAGGAATCCCTTCCCCTTCCCTTGCGCACGTCCGAGGACCGGAGGCGCGGACGCACCGCCATCCCTCCTCCCCGCGCACCGCCGCTCGGGTCGTCACATTCTCCCCCTTGGGAGCACAGCGTCCTCGCTGTGGTCCCACACGCTGTCGGGAGTCGGCTCTGATACCATTTGTAACATCCCGGGTCCCACTTGTGTGATATTGTCCGCTTTAGACACTGAGTCCTCACGGTTTTAAAACGCGTCTCACAAGTTAAGGGGCACCCAAGCCTTATAAAGGCTTCCAGAACTCCCTCCCTAAGCGATGTGGGACAAGAGGGAGAGGAATCCTTTCCCTTTCCCTTGCGCACGTCCGAGGACCGGAGGCGCGGACGCACCGCCATCCCTCCTCCCCGCGCACCGCCGCTCGGGTCGTCACAGGTAATAAAAGTTCGATCCAATTTATGGAGGAAAAATGCTCTTAATAAGTCATATTATATTAAAACTCTACCATTTTCAAGATATGAGTTTGTAAATTCATATAAGAGATAGTACCACTCATCTAGGAAAGCTAAAAACTGACTTACCAAGGTTACTCAAGTTGACGCACTCAAATTCATACCAATTATTCAAAAAAACGATATCAAAATCTAAGCAAAACACTATTCTAATGAACGGCTTAACTAATTACGCTAATTACGTGCTAATGAAGAAACTCATTTATAGCAAACGGTCATTTTTTTCTCTATTACACGTATTGTCAATCATGTGTAATTC
Source organism: Eucalyptus coolabah (assembly GCA_014182585.1). Taxonomy (NCBI): domain Eukaryota; kingdom Viridiplantae; phylum Streptophyta; class Magnoliopsida; order Myrtales; family Myrtaceae; genus Eucalyptus; species Eucalyptus coolabah. The sequence goes on along the minus strand of CM024624.1, from coordinate 6,265,133 downwards.
AAACGCGGAACTTCATAAATTCATTTCAATCAATTTTTGTCAAACCCTACAACTCCACAACGCCTTTATCTACTACCTTTTCTAAATAAATCTACTCAATAACTCCTCAATCGAATTTCGTAGTTCAAAATCGACGTAACTTCATATTTAAGACTCAATTTCAAAGATTACTCCAATTAAATGGTAGGCTTAATTATTACCTTGCGTTGCAATTTGCAGTTGATTTGATTTGTCGGGACGTCCAAATTGGCTTTGCGCGAAACTTTTTCTGTTTTCCCTTTTTCTCTTTTTTTCCTCTTTATCTCCGGTTCTCTGTTCAGCAAACGAAAACCTCTTCTCTTAATACAGTTCTCGGTCCTTTTGTATTGTTCTTGGTCAAAGAAAGCACCAAAAAAAAAAAAAAATTATCTAAGGGAAAGACCAAGCAGACTATTTGACTCGAAGGGTCTTCCAGCGCTGGAATTTGGGAGCTCGCTAGTGGATAGTCCAAGCTTCAGGAGAAAAGCCTAAAGTGGACTGACCGACTCATTGAAGAGCTCCCAAATCGCAAGTTCTCCCCTTCTCCGTGGCTCTCTCAATCGGTTCAAGCTCCCTCCGATAGTGTTCCTCCAAAGCGATGTTCCTCCACGGCGCCGCTCAAGCCCTTTCCTCGCTTAGAATCCTTGTGATCACTCTTGGTAAACCCTAATTCAAGGTAAGCCAAGATACGCAATTTTATGTGGGTTATTTTTGTTGTTATAATTGCGTGTTAGTCAAAAATAGAACCCTAGGTTTATTTTGATTTAGTCCAAGGATTAATTAAGACGCGCTAAGGTCATTGGACTCTTGGGCCTCAAGGTTGGACCCTTTATGTTCATGCATTGCATGACATATTGTTTTCGATGTCATCTTCATATAGATTTTCAATAATTGTCATGTAATAATTTAGATATACATCATAATCTAGGGCTTGCGTATTTAAATTCAATGCATCTCATATTACCAGTTGATTTAGGGTATTTTGGTTAATAGAGAAAATCCCTAAAATATTTCTTTAGATTATTCAATAATTGCATGTTTGAAATTAATCCATATTTTGGTTACATATTGATCATTAGATTTTATCTCAATTTCAAATTAATCCAATTTCTTTTGGGTCAATTTTTTGTTAAATAGAAAATACAAAAAATATAGCATTTCATATAACTTATATCACAGGAGTAATCCATAAATTAATTCTATCTCATATCATAGCTTTCACGACATATCATGCTTTTCATTTTATTTCATAGCTTTACCTATAGTTAGTTCATCATAGCATATCGTGATTGACAATTAGTGAGTCACTAGTCATTTAGGATTAAATTTGATTGATATCTCATGTAGATTTTTTTTTTTTTTTGAGTTAATAACTTTTATTTTAAGAAGTCATCATGTATGTCATATAGCCATACCATTCATGCATATCATTTTAGTAAGTTAATTAGTGCAGATCAATTTCTGTCGCTCAGAGTGTTAGGCTTATTTGTGCTTTTTAAAGTCTTGCAGGTTAATTAATTGAGAAAAATACAAAGAAATTAGTATAGCTTGCATATTAGTTAGCCTTAATTCATGCACAATAATGCATAACATTCATGCATTCTTTCTGCATATCTTCCTGAGTAGTAGCTTGCAGAAGTCTCGCGGTACTGGATCGAAGGTTGACTCCTTCTAGGTGTTCCACTGGTCTGACCGTAGACAATCTCAAGTCCCCCTCCAATAGGCAGATGCTACAACAATCACTCATGGAGGCGAAACTGCAAGAAAAGAAATTACAATCACTGTATTCAGTTCATTAGAAACACGAAGTAAATGCAAATGAATATATGCACACTGCTATGCCTCTAGTACTAGTCCTGATTTTGCTGGAATTCTCATGCTATCATTCTCAGTCTACATAAAGACAAACAAAATCCCTCAGACTTGATAAGCTTATCTCTGTAATTGCAGTGGATAGCATTCCTAATGATTTGCTTTCCGATCAAGGTATTGAATGGACGAATTCAAACTCCACAGGTTAGAACTATAGGAAGCTAAAGGTACAAAGAGGTATATTTGTAGTGATTTTTACCATTACAAGTAAATTATCAGTCACAGCACTCCCGTTGTGGCATACGTCTTCCAACAGTCGCTCCAATTGAAAAGAACCAGAGCAAGCAGCTTGATGACGGATTCCTGGAGTTTTAAAGAAGAAGAGAGCCACTTTTTTACGATAATACATAATTCACAAACGAACTGGAGATTCCCAAATAAGATGCCGGCTGGCCCTGAAGCCATCATGAGGCACTAACTCTACGACAAAAAGAAAGTTCCGAACACAAACAACTTATGAGCTGCGACTTCTTTAATTCCAGCTCAATGTATCCCTGGTTTTGCTCAGCATGGGCAGGCCATATCATGCCATTCCGGATTATTCCATAGGTCACAATCAACTGCAAAGCTTTATTTTCTCATCAAAGAAGCTACCGAGGCACGGGCACTTCCATGGTATTAACAGGTATCGTCATTATTAAGTACAAAAACGCCGTATCACGTTGTAAAGTTGTTTTGCGATTGTTCCAACGCTTGGTTCCAAACAAGTGTTAAGTGTAACTTAAAAATTTCCCAATTTGTCACCCATAACTTTGAAATCTCCATGGCCAGATGGGTAAAAGAAAAGTAACTCATTTAAAGAAGTCAATGTGGGTGAATATATTGAGTCTCAGATTGACGACAGAATTTGCGTACTGAACGCAAAGTCATAAGCTTTGAGAAAACCAGATTCTCTTCTGACCCGCTAATTTCTTTGCAAGCAAGGAGAAAGTCTAAAACAAACGCTTAATCATTCAAAAAACCCAGAAGGGAAAAAGTGAATGAATTCTACAGGAAATAGCGACCAAAGCAACGCAGAGAACCAGAGAATTCAAAGAACCTGGACAGGCTAGACTCGTCACGAGCGGCAGCACCTCCGGAGCTCGCAGATTCATGTATATTTTCCCGAGAAAATAAAAAGGTTTGGGACTTTTTGCGGGAAAATCAGGATTTAAGGAGCGTGGGCCAACGAAGAAAGCTCAGATTTTTTGTACGCGGGGGTCGGAAATTGCCCGGAAAATTCGTGTGTTGGCGCGTCTGCCGTATGGATTTGGCCTCGTGCGAGAGGAGCTCCGACCAGATGCAGACCGCAGATTTTTCGGCATTTGGTGCGACAAAAAAAGAAGGAAAAAACCTACTTTTCGTACTTTCACTTTTTTTTTTTTTCCCAATCGAATTTCTATTATTTGAGTTTATCGTCCGTCCACTTTCTAAAATTTTTTTATTAAATTTTACTGACGCCAAATTCAACTAAAGTCACCATCGAATGATGTGGAGCGATTTTTAATGTTAACACGTCTGGATTTATTCACATCATATTCTAATGTTATCCACATGGGTCTATATATTTTATTCACGCATGTTAGATGAATTTGGTGTCAGAATAACTTTATTAAAACATATGTCAAAGGGCTTAAGTAGTCAATTTAGAAGCAGAGAGTTGATTAGAAAACATGTAAAAGTATGGAGACGAAAGGTATTACTTTTTAAAGAAATTCAATGTTGACTACGATTATAATATGGAAGATCGATGGTTGCGGAGCTTTTTTTTTTTTTTTAAATCTTATGTGTGTGTTTGTTTATGCTTAAGTTAACTTTTTACTATCCCGTTAACATTTAAAATATTTTATAAATTTCAAATATATAATATAAAAGCTATACGTAAATTTGCACGTTAAAATTTGTATATTTTGAAATTTTTGAGGATTCTAGGTTTAGAAAAGGTCAAAGTGCTTTCCTTAGGCCTGAGAATGTTGGTAGTTGTTTATACACTTCAGTATTTTCTTAAAAATTAAATATCTTTATTTACTGAGACTTTTAGAGTAATAATGCACTGATTTAGATTGAGGTGTTTGTTTCATTATAAATATAGCAAAAAAATATATTTTCTTCTTTCCTTTAAACTTCAAAATAATTTAATTAAAAAAATTATACGTAAATTTATGTGTCATATGTATTTGTTACATAAATTTATGTGTCGCATGTATTTGTTACATAAATTTCTAGTACTTTGCATTCAAAATGCATGAGATATGAGATTTTAATAGATAAATAAATAAGTGAAAAGCCGAAATCATTCTAAAACGGCCTAATGAACCATCTCAATAAGGCTATATGCTAATTCTAGATCAATAGTATAATTGATATTTTCATTTATTTGAGTGTATACTATTAATATGAACATTATCAATACTGTCTGGGCCCTCAACATATTTGTTCTAGATCCGTCCCTGCTTCTCTGTCTTTTGACACTCCTTTCACATTACCTCTAGTTGCTGTAGTCCCCAGAAAATGATGGATATAGCTTTTGCTTGTTACATTAGCATGCGCTGTATCTAGTAAGTTTTCAGTTTCTATGTTAATGCAATACAAATATAAAAACCCAAAACTTCCAAAAATCAATAAACTGAAAAAAGCCAGGTAGAATGGACTTCTGCGGTTGAGTCACATCATCGCAACGGTCCATTCGCTTCCACTTCCTTTCACATTAATGATTTAGGACCCATTAAATTTCATTTCGCTAAAACTTACTTATTCTGCTTAGCTAACACTAATTTAAAAGTGATTTACTTAATATATGAAGATATCATAACTGATTAATCATTTATTTTGAGTAACAAGCTATTGCTTAATCGTTTATATTGACTCATGCAAAAATACAAAATGTGAAATTGTTTAATACAGCAGATAAAGAAACATTTATATCTATTTCTTATGTATTGGTTAAAGAGTCTGCAAACAGCAATCGTTAACCTATTTGATATTCTTATTTCTATTATATATAAAGAGGGTTTTTTGCGCATTAATAGTATAGGTGTTAATTAAGAATCCTTTTGTCTTTAACTCCAAACACCCTTTTGTCCTTAACTCCTTAAAATTTGGATTTTCCGATCTCTAATATCTAAAATCTAGTAAATTTAATATAAGGGGCTTTGTCAATTAACTTTTCATTAAAGAAACAAGGAAGTGAGTACCAGAGGCAAATGCTTCTTTCTCAACTCATGACTTATTCCCCATCTGCCTCAGTTACGTGCATAATCGACAGTGACTGTTCATATTTCATTTCGTTATTGTTGGTCTACGAAGATAAACGATTTCTCCACTTGTGTGAGGAAGTGCAGGTTCCATTGATGATCTCTTCTTTCACCATCTCTTTCCTTGCTGCAGGATCCATTAGTTTCATGAGATTGATGCCGGAGAGACTTATTTGGAAGCTTGTAGCGAATAACGGTCCACTTTCGGTCTTCGCATCTTCTCCAAACCTGATCTACAAGGCCTTTTGGGTCTTCTATCATCCCCGTGCAGACGAATCTTCCGTGATCTGTTTCGCAAAAGGACAACTCCAAGCTATAAAAATCCGAGTCCTTAATCGTCCCACCTGTAACGCATTGTTCCAGCCATCGTCTCCAAACCTGATCTACAAGGCTTTTTGGTCTTCTATCATCCCCGTGCAGACGAATCTTCCGTGATCTGTTTCGAAAAGGACAACTCCAAGCTATAAACATCCGAGTCCTTAATCGTCCCACCTATCACGCATTGTTCCAGCCCCATGTGCAAGTAGAGCAGCGCCAAGGCCAAGCCCTAAGCGACAAGTGGAGATCCGAGCTACGTTGCGACGTGGACAAGGAGGAGTTCGCTGTCTTCCTGGCACCAGCCAATGAGTTAAGCCGAGTTGGTCTAATCAAGCTTTGTTGGGCCTTTGCCCTCAACAGAGGGCTTATTCATGGTTAGCCCCTTTGCATGTCTGAATGCATCATGCCAATCTCTAAATGATCAAATGGTATCTTATAGTTATAGACCAACTCCCTCAATTCCAAACTAATTTCATGTCTGGATCTTATAAAAGACAGCTCGACATCTGTATGCGTAAGACTAATAAATTGGTCACAAAAATCTTATTGTAACTTGACCCGAGAATATATTGAATTTACAACAATTTTTTGATGCGCATAACTCGATCTACCCTTTAGATGCTCTTTCCAACATATTATCCATGCTCTCAAGTGAGGCTCTTGCCATTGTGGCTTGACTACATCGAATTTGAATGGAAAGCAATTTTTCCCGTGCTACTTCTGCGAGCTCCTTTGTTTGATTTATTGCAGTTGAACGACTTGCTTTGCAGAGTGTTCTTTGCGATTTTAGGCTCAACCTTGTTTGTTGTCGCACACACTATTCCTTGTTATGGCTCTCTCTCCCTCTCTCTATGGACTGGACGTGTGCTTCTCATGACCACTGAATTGAGGGTGGGTTTGTTTCGATTTTGGAAATGAGTTTTGAATGCATTGCTAAAAGCCAAAATCTTTTTCGAGAAATGGCCAAGCGCCGCTACTAATGCCGTTGACAAGCCACAAACCCTAAAAATAGTGAATGCAAGATGGGAATATGAGAAAGCTAGTGGGGGCAAGATGGGAAGAAAAATGTCTAAAAATAGCATTTGGCCCATGGTTGAAAGCCCAAGTTGGTTTTTACTTACTTTGGACTTTCACTTTCCTAAAGCCAGAATTGGGCCAAAAGTCATTTAACAATGCTTGTCAAACACCTAAATATTTTCTCTTAATTGGTTTTGGATGTTGAAAGCCCATTTGGAAAAGTTAAGTTAAATGCATCTTGAAACCCTATTCTCTCTTCCAAGTAAAGCTTTTTTATGACTATGCGACCTAGCCCTAATTGGTAACTATGCGTTTCTATAGATTCTTGAGTCACGTCTGATTTCATGCTTTTGTTTTGGGACCTGAATTCGAGATTGTTTTCAATTCGTTTTCATTTTCTTGACACTGTTCGACGAGGCAACTGCTCTAGAGCCGGAGGAGGAGGAGAATGCTGATGCCATAGAGCATCAAAGAGGATGAGTGGCCGGGGACTGAAAAAGGTCGTGAAAAAGCAAATGAGTAGAAGTTGGGTTTTGAGTAGACCCATTACAAGTTGAGCTTTGTTTCAGTAAGACCCATTTTGATCAATATGTTAAATTTTAGGGAAAAAACCCCAAACTTTATTCAAAGTGACAAATTTACCCTTAATTTTTTTTTGTAAAATAAAAAAATCCCAAACTTTACTAACAATCACACATTTACCTTAAACTCTATGGGTAAGAACATTTTTGTCTTATTTTTTTCCTCATTCTATTTTTCCTTCTTCTTTTTTTCCTTTCTTCTTCTTCTCTCTTTCCTCCGCTAGCCATGGTGGAGGGAAGCCGAGACTCAAGCGTCGGGCTCTCGCTTGACACCGACAAGGGTGTCCCGACGCCTGAGTCCGACTCCCTACGCCCATGGCTAGGAGGGAAAAGAGGAGAATAAGAAAAAAAAAGAAAAAATTGAAAAAGTAAAAGATGAAAAATATCATATAATTTAGGGTAAATATGTTATGCGAATATAAGTTTGTGGTTTTTGTAGCACGAAAAAAAGTTTAGGATAAATGTGTCTGATTAAGTAAAATTTAGGATTTTTATGTTACAAAAAAGTTTGGGATAAATTTGTTAGTTTGGATAAAGTTTGAGATTTTTGAGGACTTTTTCCGTAAATTTTAAACAACCCATATTTGATCCATCAAAATGAATGAGTCAATCACCCATTTTGCCACCCCTATCTGTCACGCATTATTCCAGCGTCATGTCCAAGTAGAGCAGTGCCGAGACCAAGCCGTGTGCGATGTGGTGCCTCATTCCCCATGTCAGTTCGGTCTTGCCTTTGGACAAGTGATGATCCGAGCTGCCTCGGGACGTGAACTCAAAGACGAGGAGGTGTTCGCTGTCTTCTCAGCACCAGCCAATGAGTTGGCCCGGTTGTTCAAATCAAGCCTTTATGGGCCTTTGCCCTTGACTGGGGCCTTATTCATGGTTAGCCCCTTTGCATGTCCGAATGCATCATGGCCAACCTCTAAAAATTGTCAAATGGTATTTTATAGATCAATTTCTTCAATTCCAAACTAATTTCATATCCCGATCTTGTCAAAGACAGCTGGGCACCCTTATGCACAAGGCTAACAAATTGGTAATGGAATATCTCCTCGTAACTTGACCCGAGGATAAATTGAACCTAGAACGTTACAACATTTTCTCGACGCGCATAACTCAATCTTACCCTTTAGATCCTCTTTCCTCCTTATTTTTCATGTTCTCAAGGAGGCCCTTGACACCGTGGCTTGACTACACCGAATTTGAATTGAAAAACAATTTTTCCTTTGTAAGTGCCACTCCAACTTGGCTTATATGTCGTGTGACCGAGGAAGCTCCCACCCCACCCCATGGAGGAATTCGGATTAATCCAATCGTCCGCCCTACCGGACGCTCGATGAAGCCGCGGTCAGGTGCATCGGATCGAATCTCCTCCTCCGCGCGGGGCCAAATCCATATGGTAGTCGCGTAGTCACGCCAACACGCGAATCTTCCCAACAATTCCCATCCCCGGCAGGCCGCAGCATCTTTCAAGTTCGTGCTGTCGCAGAGCGTAATCCCAGGTTTCTACATAAACCCACGCTCCTTAAACCCTGATTTTACAGCCAGAGTCTCCCCAGCTCTCTGAATCTTCTCGGGGGAAGAAGGAAATGAATCGCCGCGCAGCGGAGGCGCTGGTTTCGACTTGTGACGGGTCGAGCTTGTCCAGGTTCTTTGGATTCTCCTATTCTTCTGCATTGCTTGCTTTGGTCACCATTTCCTATGTATTTCATTATTTTTCCCTTCTGGGTTTTTTTTTGAATGATGATGCATTTGATTTCAAATTTCTCTCTTTTTTTCTTTTTTTTTTTTTATGCCCGCAAAATTAGCGGGTAAGAAGCGGAAATGCGAGGCCTGCCCGGGTCACCAGCGAGGCTCGCCCAACCTCGCCAAGCCTCACCGGTGGCCGGGCGAGCCTCGCCGGGCCGGGCGGGCCTCGCCTAGCCCCGGCAAGGCTCGCTTGGCCACCAACGAGCTCGCCGGACCGATTCTTGGCGACCGCGGTGGCGGCGATGGTGACGGTGGATGGCGGCGCGGGATGGCGGTTGATGAAGAAGAAGAAAAGATAAAAAGAAGAGTATGTTTTGATTCTTAGATTTGTTTCCGGAAGGGATAATACCCTAAAAACCCCAAACCAGTACACTTGTGACAAATTTACCCCAAACTATTTTTTTTATCACCAAAAACCCCAAACGGTATACTTTTGACAAATTTGTCTCAAACTGGTACACTTGTGACAAATTTACCCTATGTTAGTTTTCGTTAAATTTTATTCTCAAATTATTAAATTAAATGACACGTGACAGGTTAACCAAGTATATTAATTTAGGATTTTACGTTCCGTTTGTCACAGTTTACAATTTTTATGATTTTTTTGTGGTAATAATCCAATTTAGCATAGGGTATATTTGTCACAAATTTACCAAGTTTAGGTTTTTTGCGTCGAATAAATTAGTTTGGGGTAAATTTGTCATAAATGTACCGGTTTATGGTTTTTTATAATCAGTGGGATAAATTTGTCACAAGTTTACCGGTTTGGGGTTTTTCATGGTCAAAAAAATAGTTTGGGGTAAATTTGTCACAAGTGTACTAGTTTATGGTTTTTAAGGTATTATCCCTTTCCGGAATAAGAATCAACTTTTTTTTTTTCCATATCTACTTCCGGAACAAAAAAATAGAAATTTGTTCCCAAGAACAAAAATTTTACCAAATGCGATTCTATTCCCAAACTACTCCTAGGAATAAAGAATCAAATCAATAACTATTGGGATGGTTACCAAAATAAAAATAGGATAAGTGCATAGGAAGTCATAAAATTCGTCATGAAAATGCAATTAAGTTCTAAAATTTTAAAAAGTGCAATTAAGTTCTAAAACTTATCACAAAATGCAATTAAGTCCTAAAACTTTTAAAAATTGCAATCAAGTCCTAAAACTTATCAAAGTGGTTCAATCTAAGTTCTTTCATTGATTGCATTTTAAAAATTTTAGGACTCAATTACACTTTCGAGACAAGTTTTAGAACTTTATTGAACATTTTGAAAATTTTAGAACTTGATTGAACTTTCGTAACAAGTTTTAGAACTTAATTGCACTTTTTCAAAATTTTAGGACTCAATTGTATTTTCATGATAAAATTTTAGGACATCTCACGATATCTTCTTTTTTCAGGGCGAATCATTTGCTGCACTGCATGGGAATCTCAGTTTCTGTTAGGGTTAAATAAACAGAGAATAGCTATTCCTAATATTTTGAACCAATGACTAAAAATAAAATGGTTATGTTCACCATCTTGTGAAAGGGACAAGGCACAAAATTATGCAAAAATGAAATTAGCAGCTCAAAAGATGATAAACGCATGTTTTAAGTAAGTTTCGTATGTCTTTCAAGATACGATTTTGCAACTTCCTATAGCCGTATGATTAATGGCATGAAGAAATAAGATTCACAAGACATTAAACAAAGCAAGACATCATCTTTGAAAAATGGCATAGGCTTTCGATTCTACTTCCCTCTCATCATGCATTGAACCATCAGTCAATTTGAAAGACCTAAACCCCAAGAACCTTAAAAAGTTTGCCATTCGCATATGTTGGATTTATCATCTCATAACCTTGGCTGATCGTTCTACCAGTTTCGAATGTTGGCATTTATTCTCTTCTGTGTAAGTGATTCCCAGACTGAACTCGTTATAATAGACTTTGGAGAAAATTATCCACAAGTTCTACTACAAAACCCCATCAGATCAAGTGTCTAGCTCGTTGACGATGTATAAAGAAATCTTTTGCCTTATTGATTAATGGGTTTGTCCATAATTTATAACTTATAAACTATATATGATGTGTATGTATAAATAGCCATAATTGAGCAGTTAAATAAACAAACATGGGTTCCGCATTTATACGACGCATGTGAATATGTTGCTAAACTACTAAATCAACTCTTTAGATGGTTGACAGATATCATTCTTCATCGAATTGTGAACTAAAGTTATTAAAATGACATAAACTTACAATTTCTTATTTCAGATTCTCAATACAAGTTTTTCAATTCTAAAGAATTTCTCTTTCGATTATCTTTTCTTTTTCCTAATGTTTTTATAGCGGTTTAGGTGGTATTGATATGTAAATCTGATGCGGGTAGACCTCGAGGGCCTTGGAGTTGCAAAACACAAAGAGACAAAGTTTCTACATTTTTTTCTACATGGACCCGCGATGCTTAAATCAGAAAATTAAAGAGAATGTGAGAATTTGTAGTATTAGGAGTCTAGAGCAGACATAGCCTTCCCTCAAATGGGCCGGTTTGTTCGATTCAAGCTTTTTCGGGCCTTTGCCCTTTACTGAGGGCTTATTCATGGTGACCCTCTTTGCATGTTCGTATGCGTCATGGGCAATCCCTAAACTCCGCTGTCTGATAAATCCTACCCATATCACATGCTTGCATTTTTCGTGCAACGATTCCGTTAATTATTTGAGCCATGCCATGCCATGCTATCAAGTGACGGAGAAATGCTGACCACACATTCCAAGTGTGGAATTTTTGGTAAATAGAATATAAAACTTTCAAAATCAATTGTCAAGAATTCCCCTTATAGCGTAAAACACAAAAGTTAAGGCCATTAAAAGATTGATACTGCATGGAATACGATCATTTAGCACGATAAGAAACAAGAGTTAACGCGCTTGCCAGGACCCTCCACTTGGACTCTATTTCTAATCCACTGAAAGGCAATGGAAAGATTTTTGACGCGTTTTGATCGGCTTTCACATTGACCGAACCTCGCTGGTGAGATCCCACTCCACTCGCTGGACCGGGGACAACCCTTCCCCACCTGACCTCTCTTCCCCTATCTCTCCCCTCTCGTGCCCTCTTTTCCCCTCTCTTCTTCTTTCCATCAGTTTTTTCTTCTTATTTGTACTGTCTGGAAAAAAAAAAAAAAAGTATAGATACAAATTATTATGGGCAATGAAAGCATTTTTTTTACCAATTATTTCCAGCAGTATAAGTGAGAATTTTCAGGAAAATATTTTCTAGATATTTCATTCTCTGCGAAATAAATAGAGGCCTAGTGATGTAATAAATGTAGATTATGTTTATATTTTCTTTAATGGGTCTATGTTCTCTGATTTTACAATATGGCAATCAAATTTTGAAAGTGCTAGGATCCTGTTGCCTTCCCACCACAATTGAGAGGTGTGGTCATCGGGTTCCCGCCACTTTCCAAAAAGTGATGAGACGGGACCCTCTCATTCGCTTTGATTTGCTTTCCTATTACCGAACCTCGCAGGTGAACTCCCACTCATTCGCTCCCCCACCTTACCTCGCCTCGCCTCCCTTTCTCTTCCCTTCACCTCCTCTTTACTCCCTTCTTCTTCCTCCCTTCACTATAACTTGGCAGAAGCCCTACGCCGCGTCGACGGACCATCCTCCGCCTCCGCCTCCGCCTCCGCCGCCGCCTCCGTCTCGTTCGTTGCCTAGGCCGACCTTGATCGACCTCGAATCATCTCAGATTCAAGCTCGAGCTGAGCTCTAGATCACAAATCTTGGGCTCGCTCCACCCTAGATCCAGAATCTGATGCCCAAGTTCGGCGGCCGAGCTCGACCTCGACGACAAAGGACTGAAACGGCGGTGAGTGCAGTTTTCTATTCGTTATTTGATTCAGGCGCACCGCATCGATCATCTCTTTCACCACTTTTTCTGAGCTGAGCTCTGAGAACGATGAAGACGTTAACCTGCCCGCGCGGCGCTTTGAGTTTGCAGGCGGTTGTCAGATCTGCCAGAAATTAAAAACATCCGACATGAGAAGCTTTCGAAGACATAAAGATCAGCCTCAACCACCCACAACCGCATTAGTTCTACTAGTCTTGACGATCTCTCTGCTCAAGCCCTTTTCAGCTTCCGCTCTCCACTTCGACAATCCATGTTTCATGTTCCCAGATGGCTTTGACACCCACAAGCACTTAGCCCATCAGGAGAATGCTTCTGAGAATGGAAGACTCAACGGCATCAGCGACCGAGCTACGTATTCCAGCAAAGTGCATTTTCGGGACAAGGACACCGGGGATGTGGCGGATTGTGTTACCTAGTACACGGCCAGTAGCGACTCTCAACAGGAAAACCCTCTCGGCAACGAATCTGCCTTACTTCCTAATCGTGTATATGAGCTAGCTTTATATTTCACTTCATGCGAGGACAACGACAGGCAATGTGAGGTCAGCAACTAATCCGCCTTACTTCCTAATCGTGTATATGAGCTACCTTTATATTTCACTTCATGCGAGGACGACGACAGGCAATGCGAGGTCAGCATTAGGTCCGTGACTATAGTTAACCGCTTGCGCAAAAGTCTTGTAGTAAGATTCAATGCACCCTTAATTGCTTTGCCCTCGCTTCGCCCTCGGGGCCATCTAGCTTGCCCCGATAGCGATTGTGTTGTAGTCAACATTAACCATCACAAGAATACGTGGAGAATAGTTGTTCTGTTTATCGGTACACGTTTGAACTTAAGGGCCAATGTCCAATGGACGATCAAAAGAGACTTGTTCGGCAGGTCGTCTTCTCGGATAACGTACGACCCACGTACGAAATGTTTGGGCGTGGGCTGGAGGGATGCTGATGGGAATTCCAATAACGAAATCTATCGTCACTATTGCGCAAACAGCTTAGGGGCATATATGCCAGAGATGGTGGGTGTTTGTGCCATTGCTCCCCATGGATCTGCACCTGAGTATCGCTATGTCCAGATATGGGAATTAAGCTCCGGTTCACCACTCCAGGGGGAAAGCCCCGGTTCACCGCTCCCGGGGGAATGCCCCAGTTCTCTGCTCCCGAGGGAAGGCCCCGGTTCACCGCTCCAGGTAGAAAAGGCTACCGACTCTTGGTTGAAGTGGCTGCTCATAGTCATGGGCGGTGTCGTTGTATTGGTGGCGATCATTGTTGCTTGGGTAAATTATAGGTCAGAAGTCTCCAGTCCAGACAGAGAGAGAGAGGTGGAGAAGAAGGCAACCGTGGCAAGAATTTAACCGAAGAGTTTGAAAAGTTGAGTGGAACCAAGAAGTTCTCCTATGAAGATTTGATGATCGCGACTGATTCTTTTGCACGTAACAGGATTCTGGGAGAAGGGGGTTTTGGGGCCATGTACAAAGGGTACATGGGAGGCGCTCGCACCGTGGTTGCTGTAAAAAAATTAAAATCCGGTTCACGCCAAGGGGTAAAGGAGTATATATCTAAGGTGAAGTCATTAAGTCAACTTAGGCATAGAAACTTGGTGCAACTTATAGGCTATTGTCACGAGGCGAGTGAATTTGTCCTGGTTTATGTATTTATGACAGGAGGTAGCTTGGAGGATCACTTATTTAAGAACAGAACCCTGCTGACATGGGAAAGTAGGTACAACATCGCTTTGGGATTAGCCTTGGCGTTGCACTACCTGCACAAACATTTTCATCAATGTGTGATCTATAGAGATATCAAATCCAGCAACATTATGCTTGATGAAGAGTTTGTGGCCAGATTGGGAGATTTCGGCTTGGCTAAGCTAGTCGACCATGCTAGGGGGCCAAACACAACCCATGTGGGAGGAACAGTAGGTTACTTGGCTCCGGAATACTTTTGAATGGGTAAGGCAAGCAAGGAATTTGACATCTACAGTTTCGGAGTGGTCCTTTTGGAAATATTATGTGGGAGGAGAGTCTCCGACTTGGAACTAGCAGAGCAAGGTGGCCTTGTTCCATGGGTTTGGAAGCATTGTGGGTGCGGGAGCCAGCTACAGCGCTGGTTCTGGAATTTTCACCTTTCGGTGGACAAGAGGCTCGGCAAGGATTTCAACAAGAAACAGGCGGAGGCCTTAATGATTGTGGGGCTGTTGTGTGCTCATCCCATTGCTACTTCTCGGCTTTCAATTGAAGTGGCAATGTCCGTTTTGAACTTGACAGTAAAACCTCCCAAACTCCCCTCGAAAATACCAAGCTTCAACATATGATTGACCCGAAGGTCTCGTCCAGATGAGTTTGGCTTAGTAGCTCAGTTTGGTAATTGCTTATTTTGCTTATGCACTCTATTTCGTTCACAAGAGTGAAATTTTGACTGCAACTCGAGATTTCTTGAAATAACGCTGTTTGACATGTTCTAATCTAAATTAATATCTGTAAGTACCGAACAACATCACTATCGGTAACTAATGAGAAAGGCATGACTACAGCTTTTCGATAATGACCTCTATTTCGAACAAAATAAAAATAGACATCTCACTATATCTTTCTTCTTTTTTCGGGGCGAATCATTTACTACACTGCATGGGAATCTCTGTTGCTGTTAGGGTGAAATAAATAGGGAATAGCTATTCCTAGATCCAGAATCTAGGGCTTGCTCGACCCTAGATCCAGTATTTGAGGCCCAAGTTCGGCGGCCGAGCTCGATCTCGACAACAAAGGACTGAAACGGCTGTGAGTGCAGTTTTCTATGGAGAGTTAATGACCGCGACTGATTCTTTTGCACCTAACAGGATTCCGGGAGAAGTAACTTCCGGGATTGTGTAGAAAGCGTACATAGGAGAAGCTCCAACACCCGCCGCTGCAGAGAAAATAAAATCCGGTTCACACCGAGGGAAAAAGTAGTATACATCAGAGGTGAAGTCATCAAGCCAACTTAGGCACAGAAACTTGGTGGACTTATGGGCTATTGTCACAAGGCGAATGAATATGTCTTGGTTTACAAATATACGAGAGAAGGTAGCTTGGAGGATCATCTGTTTAAAGCCGGATCCTTGCTGACATGGGAAAAGAGGTACAACATTGCTCTAGGATTAGCCTCGGCGGTGCACTACCTGCACAAAGAATGCAATCAATGCATGATCCACAAGGATATCAAATGCAGCAACATCATGCTCGATGAAAATTTTGAGACCGAATTGGGAGATTTCGGCACAGCTAGGCTAGTTGACCATGCCGGAGGGCTAGAAGCAACCGAACTGATAGGAACGCTGGGTTATATGGCTCCATAATACTGTTAGATGGGTGAGACAAGTATAGAATCTGATGTCTATAGTTTTGGATTTGTCCTTTTGAAAATAGTCTGCGGGAGAAGAGTCGTCGACTCGAACCTCGGAGAGAAAGGCCTAAGCCTTGTACAGTGGGTTTGGAAGCATTAAGGGAGATAGAGTTTGGCTGGGCGCGGAGAATTGAGCTGGCGCTGGCGCCACAAATTTCTCAAGGTGGTGGACCGGAGGCTCAGCGGGAATTTCGACAAGAAACAAGCGGAGGCTTTATTGATCGTGGGGCTGTGGTGTGCTAATCCCATTGCTGAGTCTCGGCCGTCGACTGAAGAGGCAATGGACGTTTTGAACTTCAAGAAAGAGCCTCCCAAACTCCCCACGCAGATGCCTAGGTAAATTGACCCCAAGATCTCGTCTCGTCTAGATGCGTTTGAGCAAATGCCTCGCTCTGTTAAAAAATGTAAAATATAGTGCCTCAACGATGTCTAGTTTTATTTTGTTCGGAACTGATGTCTATTTAAGTATGATGTGTATGAAAATCGCCGAGAGAGAGGTGACTCTCGAATGATTCTCGAAAAGCTGTTTACTCTCGCCTTTCTCATTCGCTACTGGTACTGTTGTGCGGTACTTAAAAATATTTATTTAGACTTGATCATTTCAAGAGGAGTCTCGGGTTGGAATTGGAATTTTACTGTTACGAAGGAGATGAAGTGCGACAGCAAAATAAGCAAATTACCAAAATGAGCTACTGCATGGAAATCTTTCGAAGGTCAGAATTAAACCAAATGCTGGGTAATAATGATTTTTGCTCCATTCTAAAGTCGATTGTCTACTTATTATTTTATGTTCGGGCAAGTATCTCAATCTTTTAAAATGCCGACGTGGCAATTTTCCGGCAAACGAAGTACCAAACGACGCCGTTTTGGTGCTAACGTGTAAAAAAAAATTAATATACAAATTAATTTAATTAAATTAAAAAAAAAATTATTTAAAAAATTTGAAAAGTATTAAAAACTAATCTTTTTTCAAAAACTAAAAATTAAAAAAAAATATTTAAAAAACTAACAATTTAAAACATTTAAAAACCAAACTTATTTAAAACATTTAAAAATGAAATAAAAATATTTAAAAAACTAACAATTTAAAACATTTAAAACTTAGCTTATTTAAAACATTTAAAAATGAAATAAAAATATTTATAAAACTATTTTTTTAAAAAGGGGGCCCTTCCGAGGGCGGTAGTCCTTGCCACCGCCCCTTTTTTTTTTAAAATTTTTAGTTTTTTTTTAAATTTTATTTTTCAATTTTATTTTTAAATGTTTTAAATAAGTTTAGTTTTTAGAAGTTATAAATTTTTATTTTTTTAATATATATATTTTAATTTTTGGTTTTTTTAATTTTTTTAATTTTATTTTTAAAATGTTTTAAATGAGTTTAGTTTTTAAATGTTATAAATTTTTATTTTTTAAATATTTTATTTGATTTTTAAATGTTTTAAATAAATTTAGTTTTAAATTTAATTAAATTAATTTTTATATTAATTTTTTTAATACGTCGGCATCAAAACGACGTCATTTTTGTATTGTTCAGCCACGTTAGCGTGCACAACATCGTCGTTTTGCACTTTGTTCGCCAAAAATCGCTACGTTTGCATTTTGGCTGGTTTGGTTGAAGTGGCACTTAAGTGATCCATTTTGCTTTGATTTTAGTACTTAAGTGTCACTTTTCGAACTTTTGGCATTTAAGTGTTCCTCCATGTCAAGTTTTGGCACTTTGGTGTACTTTGTCCGACTTAAATATGAAGAGTTCAGGGAAGAGAATGTTGCACACGAAATTTATAGTGAGCCTACATCCAATCTCCCACGCTAACAGATCTTATGATTGGATTTCACTATGCAATCAACAAGTGATTATAACTTTGAGTACATACACTTAGTGGTAGATCACACTATTTCACTAAGGGTGCGCATGGAAACACTTGTTTCTTTTTTTGTTCCTGAACAGAAATAAAAAAAAAAAAGTGTTTTGTTGCCCGGATTTTTGAACAAAAGAACGCGTTTAGTAAGTGTAAAAAAAAAACTGTTCTTGGAATAAAAAAAAACAGAAACATGTTTGGTAACTACAAAATAATTTCTGTTCCTAGAATAGAAAAAGAATAGAAACACGTTTGGTAAACGACAAAAAAATTTCTATTTTTTATTATTTTTATTATTTTTTTAAAAAACATTTTTTTAATAAAGTTTAAAATTGATATTGAATTCTCATTCTTATAAAATGCTCATTAATTTTATTTTGTTCATGGGTAGTGAAGACAAACATTTTTAGCACATTGCTTTTGTTTTGCCGTGATTTATTTTTTTTCCTCTTTTTGCTAAGCTTAAGAAATGAGATCCTTGTGTCTTTTGGAAAAATAGTGCTGCTAATTAATTTATTTAACGCTACAAATAGAATGATGAGATTTATATCCCTTTTAAAGCCTATTTCAATTACCCCGCAATTTTTTTACCAAAAAAAAAAAAAAAAAAAAAAAAGATACCCTACATTATTAAAGTATAAGAGGACAAAGTTTTCAAAGCAGAAATTATTAATTCACACTTCTCTTACAAACTTGCTATTTCATCCTCTTATGCGCCCACCCATTTTCTTTATTTATACAATGCTAGAGTAGCTATTCAAATATTTTACAATTAAACTCATGATTCTAAATATCGATATTTTATCCCTGTGATTCTTGTTTATATTATGTAATTTGGTCACTGGTTGTTATCATCAATATCAATTATCATGTGATTATATGTTATGATTCGGTTCAGTCACGAGTAAGATTCGTTGACTTGGTTACATGCAGATGAGGATCAATCATCAATTGAGAAAAAAAGAAGTCTAGAGAAAATTAAACCAAAACTCAAGGCTCCATCAGATGGGAAAATGATAATAACAAATTCATGCCGCAGTAAATGATATCAAACTGATTGTCATTTGAGAGTGATCACAAGGCAATCACGCATGCCTTGTCGCCTTTTCGCGTGCATCCAACACGACAACGGTAAAACAGCTGGGGAATCATACTGACTTTCTAAAGCAACATGCGAGGATCATGCGCGAAATGTGAATCGCGTGCGCACGCCCCTGGGAAGCTTTTCCAGAGCTTGGACGGGAACCATCCCAGGTCAACACCAAGTTAGTTCTCCATGACGTGAAAATTTTCTTCTTCCATCAGTTTTTCTCACATTCACCCGCGACGCTCTAGAATCAAAATAGCAGCAACTTTCATTCTCAGCGTTTCCATCGGAATCACAAACCTGATCGGGCTGTCTTGATGTTATGGTACGAGATTGTCGACTCCTGCAGAGGTGGAATGTTTTCAGCAGCTAAAGAACACCAACTGTGGCAGTCTCTTGTTCCCGTGATCGTAATGGAGGGGTTTGTGGTGAAGGTCAGGAGAGCAGCTGCGGGTGGAGAATCACGTCACAGTCCCGTAGATGTCGAAATCAAAATCCCCCATTCGTATAACACAGTTTAAATTACTCCGACTTCTACGCAAGCTCCATTGTGGTCATTTGGGATGTCCCCCCTTTCTTGATGATACAAGGACATTTCCTGAATCCTAGCAACCTCCAGAGCAATCACAATCATCACCAGGGTGGGTCGGAACCATTCAGGATAGATACCGCCGGTGTTATGTAGTTAAATGGCAGGCTTCTCATCGTTGATAGTGTCTACAGCCGATTAGGAATTAGATCTTTACCTTGTGAAATATCTTCTGAACAGAGATGCACCTGCACTCCACACTAGTTCCACTGCTTTGCTAACAAGGTCTAGTTGGCCAGGAATCCGATCCAAACGAACTTGAGTATGAGGACGCCGTGTGGGCTCTTTTCCTGCCCCAGATATAGTCATATATATATATATATAACCCCCCATCTATGTTCTTGCATTGGCAGAGTCAGATTCTGTTCTCTCTCTCATCTCCCAGAGCACCCTCACAGATTCCTTGCAGATATGCTGTTCTTCAGAGCAAGGTTACCTTGCTTGAGTTTCTGGCCTTCTGCCTCCCTGTGCATCCAGCCATCTAGATCATCATTGTGTGCTCCACAGGACCCAGTATTTGCTTTGCAGGGTGGATAAACATGCCATATGAATTTTCTGTGCTTGAAGGTCAAGCCATCTCTATTCTATGGACTTAGCTTCTCTTTCATACGAGAGCTTCCTGTACCAAGTATGGAGCGTGTGTAATATCTCCACTTTGGTTCTCCTCCTTCTAGCATCAATAGCAGAGCACTCAAACTTTGTAGCTTCTGCAAATTCAACTCGTCCCATTACTATCCCAGGCCCGCAGAGATTTAATTGCTGCTTCGTCCTCATTGACCAAGTGTAAACTGTCAACTGCATTAGCCCATCTCCCATTTTTCCCGACTGAGATTCTAAAGCATTTACTCGTGCAAGGAGAGACATTAGACGCCTTGAGAGGTTGAGGCTCAGTTCCAACTCTAGAACCTCCCAAGAACATATGAACAGTCCAGGCTGTATTCTCCTCCTTCCCGAATGCTGTTGACGTCACTTGCATCAGCCGCTGGTTCTAAAAGAAATTTTCAGAGCAAAAGGTCCAATATCCTGGTGGACAATCATGAACGGCAGAAACTTTCCGCCACTCAAGCTCCATTGTATTAGCCTCCCTTCACCATTTCCATAGCTAATGATCATGTTTTCCGTTTCGGGATATCCCCATTAACCGATGCAACAGTTCTTGGTTAACTAGTTCCGGCTTTCGCCTTCAACGTAAAATTCAGTGCCGCATTCAAAACTATGCAACAGAGGAAAAAGAAAGAGAATATTAACAGGAAAAGCACCGAACAACCATGTGACTGATAAAAAGATCGAAAACAGGAGATGACATATTTAGCAATTATTCCCTCCGAACAAATTACATTTCAGATTGCAAGATTGAATGATAACTTGCCATCATCCTATCCTTGATCTTTAAAGATAGCTAAAAGAAAATAATGAAGGCGATAGCATGCTGCCCTTTATGGCTAGCTTTCCCCTGCTTTTCAATTGATGAAACCCAATATGAAGTCTGAAGTCGGAACTTTCTTGACTGGAGCAAAATTCACAGTACAAAGCCAGACTCCATTCGCACACGTACAGCACATAACAAGGTGCAGATTGCCAAAAAAATACGTCATGATCCCCCAAACGAATGGGGATCGTATCAGCATTCGTAGCGCGAATCAGCGAATCAGACCCGGAACAAAGCCATTTGCAAAGACTAGCTCCTCCTGATTTCTTGAGCCCTAACCGACATATGTCGAGTTTCCATTCATCCCTAAAAAATCTCCAATCGATCCATGCGCTTTGGGCGTAAAGTTCGACAGCGATACTTCACCCCGACGTACATAAACCCACAAAAACTTTCAAAATGAAAATTCAATCTGAAGGTACGGCACATCATCGAATCGATCAAAGAAAACATCGGAACAGGGAAAGAAGAATGAACGGGGTAGGAGAACGAATGTGCACGCCGAGAGTGGACGAAAGGAAGCAATTGCTCGAGCGAGCTGCTGCTGCTGGAGCTGCTGCTCGAGCAGCTCGCTCGAGCCTCGCTCGAGATGCTGCTCGAGCGAGCTACGGCTCCAGCTCGAGTTGCAGCTCGCTCTCGAGCGAGCGTTGCTCCCCCTTCGGCGCGGCGGATCTGGGCGAGCAATCCGAGCGAGCCGTCCCAGATCTGTTGCGCCGAAGGGGGAGCAAAGTGCTGACCGGAGAAGGAGCGCCGAAGGGGGAGCGATGCGACCGGAGGAGGAGCGCCGAACGGGGAGCAACGCTGACCGGAGAAGGAGGAGCACCGAAACGTACCTGGAGTCGCCGGAGTGAGGAGCCGCCGGAGAGATGGGGAGACGCCGGAAAAGGAAGAACGAAGCTTCAGCCGACGAGAGGAGCGACGAGCACGCACGAAGGAGAAGAGCTTCGCCTTTGTTCCGATTTGGTTCTTTTGTTCTTTTGATTTTTGTTCTTTTGTGCCTTCCAAGAAGTGTTTCTTTGTAAAAGAAACAACTTTTTATGTTTCTTTTTTTCTGTTCTTATTTTATTCCAGGAACAAAAAAAAAAAAAAAAAACGCAACCAAACGCGTTTGTTCCTTTTTGTTCAGGAACACTTTCCGTACGAAGTGTTCCGGAAACGTTTCTTAGAAACGTTTCCATGCACGCCCTAAGTCACTATTTTGGTATTTCTCTCGCGATCATAAATGTTTAAGCTTAACAAAGACAAATATATGATCGAAATTCACTCAGACTTTGGAATTATAAATTATACGCTCCATCTCTTACTTGCTCATCAGTTTTTGATCTCCCTAAATACTCCTCCACTTTCAAACTAGCTGTTGGACAGTATCTAGATGATCGTCTTTCAATATATCTATTAGACAGATCTGTATCAAGAAGATTTAGTAACCGTTGAATGATAGAAGTAGAATCCCAAATTAATTTTGATCGCTTATACCAACAGAATCTAGATTTCCATAAGTAGAGCTTATTCATTTAGAAAGTTTTTGTCTTCATGATCCAAATGTCAATCAATTAGATCGAGTCAATCAAATCTATCTTGATATGGAATCCAAACCAGATCACTAACCATTATATGTTTGGGGCTTGTGTTACGTTCTATCAAGTTATTTCATTCTGAACAAATTTCGTTCTGAATCTGCTACGTTCTGAACTTGTGTCTCACTTTAGACTTTGTCACATTTTGAATTTGTCTCATTTTGTATGTAAAGTCTGAGAGTGTTCTGTCGAAAGTAAAGTCCGAGTGTCTTCTGTCTAGAATAAACTTTACAATTTAGACGTAAGTCTAAACATATTCTGCTTATAAATAAATTTAGCTTTAAGGTCTAGACACAGTATGAATAAGTTCAGTTTCAGCATAGAGTCTATCTTCTGTTTTTTTCAAGTATAGACTTTGACAATATCTATCATCTGTATAGCCTATTACTCAACTATTAAACATGTTAGTAGCCTTTGATTTATTTGGTCATCTTCAAAATATCATAAGGGATTTTCCTAACAACACCAACAGTTAAATTATCAATTGGACCATCTCCAAGACGATTAGTTTCGGGTTCTGATGTGTCCCGGTTGGGAGCTCTCCTTTTTTCAGCTTATGGTTGCATGCTAAGACCTGTCCTAGGGTTGCCACAGTTATCAGATGTCTGTTCAGTTTTTCCTTGGCGTTTTCCTCTAGAGATTGCCAATAATTCATTTGACCTCCCGCTCGACTCCAACTCAGCTCCTTTACCACAGTATCTATTTGAATGAATTAGCAAGTGTCAATAGAATCGCCTTTTTCCATGTTAAAGGTACATCAGTTGTATATACTCTCTTTATTGATAAGAGGATCGGAGTGGAGAATAGAATGCCGCTCGTTTATCTTTTCCATTAGCCTACTTTCAGATAGAGTATGGTCTGGACCGAGCTCATCTTTCTTGGCAAATCCCAGTCTCTCTCGCAATTTACTCAGGAAAAGTCAAGCATACTCCAGACGTGCAGCTGAGGAGCTTCAAGCAAGATCTTCTGAAGCATATCTGTGGAACATATTTTTCTCTCTGCCATTTTTGCTGTGATTTTTTTCCAACCCACGAAACTTGACTCTGGTTCACCCCCTTCACAATGCAGTCCCGATCTTGATTCATTGGGTGTTTTCAAGATAGATGAAAGAATGGTTTGTTAGTTAAATCGTCACCTCAAAGGTCTACCCGATTTAGTTCTTCGTGATTGCATTGTTGAAGGTTCCAGCCATTGATCGTTGGACTTCTCAAGATGAGGAATCGAAATGGATGTTCCAGTTTATAAGAAGGATTGCGAAATACAGTCACTGGAATTGATGGATGCTGTCACTGAGCTCATCATTCTTGACCTGCCAACTTTGCAATTGAGAAGCAACCCCATTTAGTTCTCTGATAAGACTCGAGTCGTCAAGTTGTCGGTGGGCTCAAGCCCATTAGAACTGGTATTAAGTGAAGTTATTCGTTCCTTTGCTCCTACTGAAATCCATTCCGTGTCGAAGATAGCTTGATCAAAGCAAACAGTCGTGTACTTTTGTTATCTCTAGCAAAAGAATTGGATATCTCATAGCCTTTAGAGTCTGAATACTTTGAGAGGGAAGTTTTGACATATCGAATGAGATCAGAATACTCTAAAACTTCCAAAACAGTCGAAAATGGAAATAAATAAATAAAGGAAAGTTGTTTTAGATTTCCTCTGCGATGCAACTTCGCAATACTGAAGAAACTATAACAAGGGATCAGACATTATGCCAGTTTGGTCATGCCTAGCTCAAAAATACCATCCAAAAAATGGAAGCACGCTATTGTCTGAAAAGCGGGGAAAGAGGATATTGTCGAGAAGAGACTTTGAAACTATCCAAGTTACAAGGTGGTGATTCTTCTTTCGTGTTGGAATCGTTTCATTGTCGATGGTACGGAGATCTGAGTGAAAGCAATCAAAAGTCGGCTGGTAACATTTTGTGAACACATATAATACCTGAACTGATGCACTCTGAAGAATATGATTGTCGAATCCCCAAATTATGGACAGTAAGCGAATGTCAGATCCCACCATCCATCATAAGCGCATCCAGTCATCAAATATTGACAAACTTTAACAATTAACATCGCATCTCAAGTAAGATCATCACCAACCTTAGCAAGCAGAGTGACCGAACACTTCGCTATCTGCACAGCGTGCATTGCATGGCCACATCAGTTTGCCAGTCGCTAAACTTTGTCCAGGCAAACTGCAGGCTATTGAAGCAAGGAATATACCATCGGCCTATGTTGAAGATGAAGGACATGCAAACCAAGTAATACCATTCTATATTGGCAAGATCTTCTAGGGACAACGCAAGTAAAGGACTTCTAACAGTTTGCAGGTTGGGTTCGCTGCCCGAGAGGGATTCGTACAATCCTCTTTGCTGTTTGCTTCTATGCATATTGATAGAGCTAGTATGTAAACCTAGAGGGGGGTGAATAGGTATATAAAAAATTTCCTTGAAGATTGCATAATATTTAAACAGTTAAAGGATTTGCAATAGTTAAAAATCAATCGCAAGACTGAGTAAGGGAAAGAGAGGATTGAACACGCGGTTTATAGTGGTTCGGCTTGATTCAAGCCTACGTCCACTCTTCTGCACTGACAGCCAATTGGCTGGATTCCACTATGATCAAAGAGCTGTTACAGTGTTGATCTTCCTTGATTTCTAGGTGTAGATGATCTACCACACTCGCTCAAGGTACCACCAAGTATAAACACTTTCTGTGTATACAATTTCGCTCAAGCTGTATCGACTAACAATCAAGGTTCTTCAGACTCTGGAATTTTTCTATCATTCACACACTTAAAACAACTAGAACGTCTTCCTTTTATACTCCTTTATGCCATCATAGCCGTTGGCACTTACCAAAGGAATTCCTCCAATCTACCCGTTGGACGGAATCAATCAAGAAGATCATCCGAGCTATTTAAGGAATCGATGATAGCCATCAATCCTGTTCGCCCATACAATCAGGATCTTGGTTTCCAAGAATAGAACATTCCAAGATTATTTCGTCGACCATCGGATCTTCAATCGATCTTAGATAAGAGTCAAAGAATCCGAAATGATTATCCAACCAAAGAATCTATTCCAGAGGATAGGATCGAATCCTCAACCATTTACCTCGGCTTTGGATCTCCTTCGTCACTTGGATTAGAAAGACATCGGTGAGAATAGACTTAAGTCTTGAGTCTTGAGACTTGAGTCTTGAGTCTTGAGTCTTGAGTCTTGAGTCTTGAGTCTTGAGTCTTGAGTATACAAAGTCTTGGACTTTACACCGTCGGTCTCCGAACATCCAGACTTAGACTGAAAGAAATGTTTTGTCAGCTTCAAAATATTCTGGAAAGATTTCTCCAACAATCTCCCCCTTTTTGATGGTGACAAAACTTTCTTGTAGATTTGAACAACTTTGACCTGCAAAAACATTTTCAAGCAATATGGCTCACTCATAAAGATTAATAAAACAACCAGACTTTGCATCCACAGAAAATTGGTTAGTCTTTCATGAGTAACACCATATAACAACACTTGAAATAAATGCAAAGTCAAGCATCACAATCCACAGCTAATTCGGTCAAATTCACACTCAAGTTCAAGTTCTCAAGTCATACTCAAACATAAACATAACCACTAAAGTTCAAAAAATATTGAAAAAGTTGTTGGTTCAAATTGGTTCTCCCCCTTTTTGTCAGCATTAAAAAGGGTGAGAAAGGAGTCATGTCTGCTTGGGAATGCGCACGATCTGGAAATCCCCAATGGACTGGACTACTCCTTCGAGCTTCTTCATGTCTTCCCTCAGTTGAG
This sequence comes from Eucalyptus coolabah, assembly GCA_014182585.1. Taxonomy (NCBI): domain Eukaryota; kingdom Viridiplantae; phylum Streptophyta; class Magnoliopsida; order Myrtales; family Myrtaceae; genus Eucalyptus; species Eucalyptus coolabah. Next base: position 6,238,736 of record CM024624.1, on the reverse strand, counting down.
CTACCTCTTCTCCCTTAGCATTGGCTTGAAGTTGCAGAGTGAGGTCTTTGAATTTATCCTCCGAGAGATCGAAGATGCTTGTCCAGCATTCTTCAAGGCTTGGATTTCTGTCCAAAGCATATATCGGCCACGCATTTCCGAAGAATATCGATGATACGACGAAAATCTGCAGAATCTTCTGTCACGTGTACTAGCATTGGCTTTCTCGAAGGTGTGTATGCGACGATGGCGCTTCGTTAAGTCTTGCAGATTTGGTTCGACGTATCGTGACCTTTCTCGAGGCAATTGAGAGACCTGAACTTTTCCGGGTCTTCGGAGATTGTCTTAGATCTTCACGACAGCAGCATGAGGTGTAGACCTCTCTTGCTCGCCAACTCCCCCTGTCTCTAGGACATCGAAAGAGGAAGAGTGATGATCATGCTCTTGATTTCCCTTCTCTCTAGATTTATCAGCAGACTTTTCTTTTTCTCCTTCTCCTTCTCCTTCATCTTCTTTCTCCTCTCTCTCTCTGTTCTTCTTCTTCTCTCGTTCTCGCTCTTCTTCTTCTCTCGCTTTCCGCCGAAGTTACGTCGGTTGAGATACAGAACGTCTGGTTCTTGTTAGTGCTTGGATAGTGGGATCTTCATCCTCCTCATCTTCATCTTCATCCTCCAGGATGAGAGTTCTTTTCTTCTTTTTCGATGGAGCGCCAATGGCCTCCTTTCCTTTTCTCTTTGAGGCAGACTGGACTAGAGATTTCACTTTGAATTTCGCCATTGCCTTGGAGAGTTCTTGCAGACGCATCTTCATTAACATTTTCAACCCTACCACCATCTTATCACACAGTCGAACACAAAATGTATGTGGCGGTTCAATGTTCAGGTGTCTCGAAGATCTTGGTCACTGCACCAGGATAAGGCAATTGTCCTTTGTCTTTTGACAATGCTCGTACATATGGAAGAGAATAGTGTGCAGGAGAGAAAACTTCCGTCCTGAGTTGATCGCATACATCAACTTTGCTTTAAAGAGATACGAAGTCTTTGACGTAGACTTTGGTCCGAGACGGTTGATCACAATCTTATGAAGCACGATGTTGATGGCCTTCATCCTTGAGTAGGTAATTTTCTTTCTCGCGTTCATATCTTTGACAAGATCCGAGTAGTACGAGCAGGTGAGACTTTGATTAGGAGATAGCGTCCCCGTTCAACTCCAACTATGTCCGCCAACATATTCACATCTACCACGTAGACTTGGTCTCGAACACTGAATGAAATTCTATTCGCATCCAAAAGCTAAGATTTGAATAGAAATAAGCGGTCGATTGAGCATACCCGTCCGTTGAGTCGAGCAAAAAGTCTCAAGTTGAAGCAAATTCAACTTCTCTCTTAAGTTCATGTTGATGGTGTCCAGGAAGTCAAAATCAACACTTCTAGGGTTTATCACCCCTCTTTTCAACAGCCTGAAATACACTTTTTCCTGATCCTTGGATTTAAACAAATCCATCCGATTTCCTTTCACCTTTGCTGCCACACCCATTCTAGGTTTAAATTCAAGGAACATTTTGTCGTCATCGTTCCCTTCAATCGATTTTGTCCGGCAAACGAGGATCATGGGAATGTTCGCAAGAGCCTCCTCTCGCCCTTCCTTTCGGAGCAATTCCCAATTCCTCCATTCTCCGCAGAAAAAGATACTCATTCCCATAATTTTTGTCCTTAAGGAAGTCATCTATATATTTTAATGAAGAACAGGAGCTTTTCAACGCACGATAAAGCTTATAGATAAAGGAGGGTCTTTGGACTCTTCGGGTCGGCTTCCTCGATTATCTCTTCTTCCGGATGTTGACTTGCACCTTGTGGGGCAGGAGGTGTTGAATGACGTGGAGGAGAGCGAATCGGACTTTGTCGCCGACTTGATAAGTCTTCTTCCTCGCAAGATCGAAGTGAGTCGGTCCCTTCTCCATTCTTTGTGGTCCCCGCTTGCAAGTGGATGATTTCCTCGAAGACTACATCTTCCTTTATCTATTGGAAAATTCCTTCACTTGCTTTTCCCAAGAAAAATGACCACTTTCTCGACGACGAACAAGAAGTAGAAACAAGATCGGGAGGAGAGTGCCTTTTAGGGTTTTGAAACTTGGGCGAAGAAAAACTGTATATATATATCGGATTTGAAAAGAGAAGTTTAATCGGTACAAGGAAAGTGTACGAACACTTCTTTTCAAAATCAATAACTGCCATAATTAATTCTTTTAAAAAGACAAGTTTTCGAATTTTCACACAGATTATTACCAAACAAAAGATCGTACCTTTTCAAATTTAGATAAAATAACTAAACGAGAATTCGTACCTTTTCGAATAGCAACTTACATGAGGTCTTTAGCCATGAATGATTGAGTCTCATGATTTAAAGTCAGAGTCTCAGAGTTGGTGAGTCTCTGAGTTGGTGAGTCTCTAGACTTTAACTTCTTCAAGCTTCAAAATGTTGAGTCTTGCACGGATAAAGTCGAATTGATTTTTCTCCAAAGATTTTGTGAATATATCCGCTAGTTGACTCTTTGAATCAACAAATTGAATCGAGATTTCTCCATTTTGAATATGATCTCTAATAAAGTGATGTCGAATCTCAATATGCTTTGCTCTTGAATGAAGGATTGGATTTTTGGTGAGATTGATCGCACCGGTGTTGTCACATCGATTTCGTGCATGTGTCTTCAATGCCAAAGTCTTGTAGCTGTTGTTTTATCCATAGAATTTGCGAACAGCAGCTTCCAAGAGCTACATACTCGCTTCGTAGTTGAGAGAGCTACGGTGCTTTGCTTCCTCGAAAACCAAGACACCGTCCCGTTTCCAAGCGGTTGACAAGTTCGGAAGTGCTCTTTCTATCGACTCGCAGCCGGCCAGATCGCATCCGAGTATCCTAGAAGATTAAAGTCTCCCCTCTTTGGATACCAAAGACCGATGCTTGAAGATGAGGCAACGTATTTGATAATACGTTTCACGGCAACGAGATGTGATTCTCTAGGATCTGATTGAAACCTAGCACGAGATGCAAACACTTAACAAAATATCAAGTCTAGAAGGTAAGATAAAGAAGTGAACCGATCATGCTCCGTATAGCTTTTGATCTACTTTCTTCCCTTCTTCGTCCTTGTCTATCTTCCGAGAACATGACATTGGTATGTCGGTCTCTTTGCACTTTTCCAATCCAAACTTTTTGACAAGATCATTCGCATATTTTTCTTGATAAATGAAAGTTCCTTCCTTCATTTGTTTTACTCGGAGTCCAAGAAAGAATGTTAACTCTCCCATCATACTCATTTCAAACTCATCCCGCATAGACTTAGAAAATTTCTTGCATAGACTTTCATTAGATGATCCAAAAATAATATCGTCTACATATATTTGAACAAGTAAAAAGCTTTTGTTTTCCTTTTTGATAAACAAAGTAGTATCTACTTTACCTTTGACAAAACCATTCTGTAATAAAAACTTACTTAGTCTGTCGTACCAAGCTCGAGGTGCTTGCTTTAGACCATACAGAGCCTTTTTCAGTCCGAAGGCGAGTCCGGGCTTCTTTGGGTCTTCAAACCCAGTGGTTGTTCCACATAAACTTCCTCATAGATAAATCCATTTAGGAATGCACTTTTGACGTCCATTTGGAATAACCTGAAATTTTTATAACAAGCAAATGCAAGTAATAGACGAATAGCTTCTAACCTTGCTACAGGAGCATAAGTCTCATCATAGTCTATTCCTTCTTCTTGCGTGTATCCCTTGGCCACGAGTCTTGCTTTATTTCGTACGACTTTTCCTTTTTCGTTCATCTTGTTTCTGAACACCCATTTGGCTCCAATAACAGTTTTACCTTTTGGTTTAGATGTCAATTCCCATACATCATTGATGTTGAACTGTCTAAGTTCTTCTTGCATAGCTTCGATCCAACTTTCATCAGATAAAGCTTCTTCTATGTTTTTTGGTTCAATTTCAGAGATGAGAGCCACAACACTAGATTCTTCACGCCTTTTGATCTGCGGTGCGGATTCCTTCATTGATTTCGCCAATAATGAGATCTTTGGGATGACTGGATTTGTGCTTCCAGTTACTAGTTGATTTGCCTGGTTGATAATCTCTTTCTTTATTTGAATCTTCATGAGTATCTTGATGTTCGACTTCCAGAGTCTGAGATGCTTCTAGAGTTGAAGACACTGGAAGGTCTAGAGCGGATTCAGACTCTTCATATTGAGTCTGGCTAGATTCATCTTGCGTTGAGTCTTGGAATTTGACATTCATTGATTCCTCCACAGACTGACTTTTCTTGTTATAGACTCTGTAGGCTTTGCTTGATGTAGAATATCCAAGGAAGATGCCTTCATCGATCTTTCTTCAAACTTACCAACTCGATCATTTGCATTTTTCAAAATAAAGCATTTGCAACCAAACACATGAAAGTATGAAACAATAGGCTTCTTACCTTTGAACAATTCATAAGGGGTTTTCTCTAGAATAGGTCTTAGGAAGACTCTATTTATGATATAGCATGCGGTTGAAACAGCTTCAGCCCAAAATTGTGAAGAGATTTTACTTTCAATTAAAAGTGTCCTAGCCATTTCTTGAAGAGATCTATTCTTTCTTTCCACAACTCCATTTTGCTTGAGGAGTGTATGGAGAGGAGAATACGTGCTTAAAACCAGATTCATCACACAATTTTGTGAAGTCTTGATTTTCAAATTCACTTCCATGATCTGTTTTTATACTAGAGATAACACATCCTTTTTCATTTTGAACCTTTTTAGCAAACTTCTCAAAGTACGAAAAGGTCTCTGACTTACTTGCAAGAAAATACACCCAGGTAAAGCGAGAGTAATCGTCTACAATTACTAGACAATACTTCTTACCTCCAATGCTCGGGTTCTTGTTGGTCCGAAGAGATCCATATGAAGCAACTGTAGTACATGATTAGTAGAGATATGATTTATTGTCTTAAATGAATTTCTTACCTGCTTTCCTAGAATGCATGGAGTGCATGAATCAGACTTTTGGTATGGCAATTTAGGTAGTCCTCGAACAAGCTTCTTTGATGAGATTTTGGCTAATTGCTTCATGTTGATGTGACCAAGTTTTCTGTGCCATAAGACTGCTTCATCTTGAATTGAGATTAGGCATTGTGCTTCATTTGGTTTTACATCAAGGAGGTAGATGTTTCCATGCCTTCGACCCATGAAAGACTGAGTCGAATCTTTACTAATCCCAGAACATATGCCTTCTTGAAAGGAGATCTTGAAACCAGTATCACACAATTGGCTAATGCTGAGAAGATTGTAATTGAGTCCTTCCACTAGAGAAACATTGCTTATTGTAAGATTTCCAATTTTCGCAGCATCGAATCCCACAATGCTTCCTTTGCCATTTCCTCCAAATGAAACTTTTCCACCATTTACTTGAATAAGCTTTGTGAAACAATTTGAGTCTCCCTGTCATGTGTCTTAAGCATCTGCTGTCAAGATACCACTTTACCTTCTTTTTGAGACTCGCATTCAAATGAGAGTCTCAAGCTTTCTTTGGTACCCAAATTTTCTTGGGTCCTTTGGTGTTAGTAGGATGAGCATTATTAGGCCATACTCTCTTAACAAGCTTCCAAACCATAGGACAGTCTTTTTCAAAATGATCTTGACTGTTACACTTTGAACATCTTAGAGCATTTCGACCTACAGACTTTACAAAGACCTTCTTGAAATGATTTTTGTAAGCCTCTTTTGACGGTCTTTTCTTAATTCTTTCTTTTACTTTTGGAAAATCAATCAAGGGGATTGTTTCGCTGTCATACCTAGACCAGACTTATTAAAGTAAGGTCTTTGACCGAAAGAACTTTTTCAAGTTTTTCCGACCCATTGAAAATTTCTTTGAAATATTTGATAAATCAGTTTTTAAGAAAGCATTTTCTTTTGAAAGTTTATCTTCATTCTCTTTAAGAGTAGAAACATTCATGTTTAAACTTTTCACTTTTTCTTCTAAAATGTTTTCCTTTTGTTTTAAAACCGAGTTTTCCTTTTTAAGTTCGGAAATCTTTTTGAGAGAAGTCTTAAGACTAAAACATAATTCATCAATGTATTTAGAGACTTTGACAGGGATTTTATAATCTCTTACCTCAAATTCACTTGTCCGAGTCGATCCAGTCCGAGTCCGATTGCGCCATCAGACACAGGTTGGCATATTCCTCATCACTTTCTTCACACTCTGTATCGCTCCAGGTTTCGGCTTTAAGAGCTTTTCAAGACTTCTCAGCTTTCCTCTTTTCTTCTTTAGAAGAGGACAGTTGGTCCGATGTGTCCCTTTTTCTTACACTCGAAGCAAACTACATCTTTGTTTGGTTTCTCATTATCAACAAACTTGGTTTGTTGTTTCGAAAACTTTGTTTCTTTGAGTTGAACTTTCTTCCTTTTCTATTCAGCTTTTCAACCTTCTAATCATAAGAGCAAGCTCCTCATCGTCCGATCTTCTTCTAATCTGTATCATCGAATCATCGTTAGATTTTAATGCAATGGATTTCTTACCTCTTGGATCTTCGTCTTCATTAATTCGTTCCACTTCGTAAGACTGAAGAGTTCCAATCAGCTCGTCTACAGATAATGGCATAATTCTTTGCGTCTCTCTTATCGAAGTCTTTATATGATTCCAATCCTTGGAGAGTCCACGCAGTAGCTTGTTCACCTTCATAGGATCAGAAATTTTCTGTCCTTAATTCTCAAGACCATTGACAATATCTGTAAAACGGCTAAATATGTCAGTTATAGATTCTCCTGGTTTCATTTTGAAGGCTTCATATTGACCAAGGAGAATGTTAATTCTGGTCTCCTTCACTCCGTCCCTTCATAAGTGATATGTAATCTATCCCAGACTTCTTTTTTTGTAACACAAGAAGATATTCTGTTATATTCAGTTGGTGACAAAGCACAATATAAAGAATAAATTGCTTTAGCATCGAGTGCTTGTCTCTTGTTTATCTCTTCTTGAGACATTCCGCTGGCTTCAAAGTTTCTTTCCCTCTTTCGAGATATTGATGCAGCGGTAGGAGTGATTCCTTTTTCCACCACATCCCATTCCGAGGATCCTTTGACCGTAGAAAAGCTTTCATCTTGTTTTTCCAGAGATGTTGTAATCTTTTCCATCAAAGTAGGGTGGTCTCGTATTGCTTTGCCCTTCCATCAGCCCCGGTGCTAGCATACTAGCCATGGATCTTTTACTCTGAAGTAAAACACTTCAAATAAAGTAAGAACACGGGCTCTGATACCAATTGATAAAGTTAGTATGTGAACCTAGAGGGGGGTGAATAGGTATATAAAAAATTTCCTTGAAGATTGCACAATATTTAAACAGTTAAAGGATTTGCAATAGTTAAAAATCAATCGCAAGACCGAGTAAGGGAAAGAGAGGATTGAACACGCGGTTTATAGTGGTTCGGCTTGATTCAAGCCTACGTCCACTCTTCGCACCGACAGCCAATTGGCTAGATTCCACTATGATCAAAGAGCTGTTACAGTGTTGATCTTCCTTGATTTCTAGGTGTAGATGATCTACCACACTCGCTCAAGGTACCACCAAGTATAAACACTATCTGTATATACAATTTCGCTTAAGTCGTATCGACTAACAATCAAGGTTCTTCGGACTGGAATTTTTCTATCATTCACATACTTAAAACAACTAGAACGTCTTCCTTTTATACTCATTTATGCCATCATAGCCGTTGGCACTTACCAAAGGAATTCCTCCAATCTACCCGTTGGACAGAATCAATCAAGAAGATCATCCGAGCTATTTAAGGAATCTAATGATAGCCCATCAACTCGTTCGCCCATACAATCGGGATCTTGGTTTCCAAGAATAGAACATTCCAAGATTATTTCGTCGACCATCGGATCTTCAATCGATCTTAGATAAGAGTCAAAGAATCCGAAATGATTATCCAACCAAAGAATCTATTCCAGAGGATAGGATCGAATCCTCAACCATTTACCTCGGCTTTGGATCTCCTTCGTCACTTGGATTAGAAAGACTGTCAGTGAGAATAGACTTAAGTCTTGAGTCTTGAGACTTGAGACTTGAGTCTTGAGTCTTGAGTCTTGAGTCTTGAGTCTTGAGTCTTGAGTATACAAAGTCTTCAGACTTTACACTGTCGGTCTCCGAACATCCAGACTTAGATTGAAAGAAACGTTTTGTCAGCTTCAAAATATTCTGGAAAGATTTCTCCAACACATATCCATATGGTCTCCCTCCACTGAGTTTTTATAGGTTGTGTAGCCTTCCAGCTCTTCATGTCGCGGTTATAGTGTACCTGCCTCCCCATTCGAGTTCTATTTGCCTGCATCATTGTATGTACTCGTGAAATGATTCCTCTCCTTTTGTCATGAGATGCTATGCTTTCCTTTTTTAACACGTCGTATACAATTGATATCCAAATCATGGCTGTGAAATTCAACTGTAATTGGTTTCTCCTGTGACTTCACCGGGCCAACGATTTTCCGGAAAGTTAGAAGCAAAGCCTACGAATAAACACAGTGAAATTGCTTATGAGTTAATGTGGGAAGTTCTGAGCAATCTCTGCCCCAATCGTGGCAATTTACGATGTGAATAAATCTCCGGACTAAGTTCCTAGCAATCTCGTTTTTGCTTGGGTAAATTTAGCTAAGTTGGCTTTGGGTTGAAAGTGCATCTAGTTCAGTCCCATCAGGACCCATATCTAATTGGGCTTTACTTTTATTAATTGGACGACCTATTATTAAAATTTCAAAAAATCCATATTCCGCCTGTAGTTAAAAATGAATAAGATCTCTCGGAAATTCTCCACGAAGTGAATTGGTCAAAATGTAATATTTATAATTTTCACACACTAGTAATTTTAAATTTTTTTTCCTCCAGGAATGCGGCAACTTGTTTTCTTTTCAACAACTCCCACATAACCGATCATGAGTAGCTTTTTTTGTGGCATTACTATCGTGAAATCTAACTTATTTTTACCACAATTATACAGTAATTAGCTTGTGACTATAGATTAGCTAAAGAAAACATTACAGATCAAGTCACATGGATGGTTTAGATCAAAATTCGTATGCACCAAACTATTTGGACTCTAGTAGAATATCTTTCATTCACGCACATGGAGAAAATTCCCTAATTGATGGCGAAAGCGAAATAGAATAGTGCCACTGTCATAGAGTAACGTGGGTAGTGGGTACTTATGATTGATTAATGCATGTGGTAATAATTTAATTTGATCTTAATGCCTCAAAGTCCACAAATCTCGAGAAGCGGGGAGAGAGAGAGAGAGAGAGAGGACGTTTGTCGCCACTGACTTGACCAGTCAATAGACATAAAACAATGCTTAGTAGCTAAGGCTGCGTTTGGTTGTGTTCTTTTTTTTTGTTTTTAAACATTTTTTCTTTTTTTTTTGTTCCCGGGAACAAAAAAAAATGTAAACAAGAAACACAAATTTTGTGTTTCTTATTTCAAACACAAATGAGAAACACTTTTATTTTTTTTCTTTTTTTCTTATTTTCTTGTTCTTTTTCTTTTGGCCGGTCGCGGCCTCGCCATGGCCGGCGACCGGCCGACGAGGGCGGGCGGCGGCCTCGCCCCACCGCCGAGGCTCGCCATAGCCGGGCGAGCTCGATCTCACCCAGATCCGGCGACGCCGAGCTCGCCCGGCGACCAGCGAGCCTCGGCCTCGCCGAGGCGGTGGCCGGCGAGGCCGCGCCCGCCGCCGGGCGAGCTCGATCTCGCCGGATCCGGCGAGGCCGACCCTCGCCGGCCGGTTGCCGGCCAAGGCCTTGGCCGGCGACCGCCAAAAGAAGAAAAAAATGAAAAAGAAAAAAATAAAAAAAGGAAAAATAAGAAAAATAGAAAAAATAAAAGAAATAAAAAAATATCAAAATTTACCAAACATGTTTCTGTTTATTTTTTATTCCCCGGAACAAGTTTACCAAACACATTTTTTTGTTCAAAAATTGTTCCCCGAACAGAAACATTTTTTTCTATTTTTGTTCCCTAACAATTTTTAAACAAACACAAACAAACGCGCTAAATAGACGTACTCATAGGCCAGCCTGGGCCGGTCGGACCGGCAAGCCTTGGGATGATTTGGACGAGTTTAATTGAAAAGTATTTGATCAAAACACCACAGTCGCCATAGACCTAGGATCTCAAAAGGTTTTTTTAACGACGAGCAAGCATGGACAAATAAGAATTTGCGTTTTTTATCTGCGTTTTGCATTCGCTTTGCTCCTTTCGTGCGAAATACCAAAGAGAAATGCACAGTAGAGAATGAGATTAGATGTCCATAAAATTCATATGAGCGGAAATCGAATTATAAAGTTTAAACTAATGGTAAAGGCAGAACAAGGCTTCCTTATGAATAGGGCCTTCGACCTTGAAAATCATGCGGAGTCGCTCGTTCTGCTAAAAGATCAGCAGAGTTCTCCTCCTCCTTTTTCACCCCTCCTTTTCTTTTGCTTACTAAAGACGACAAGCATTCTCGATTCATCATGAAGCTCCTCGTCAGTTGCTAGCCTTGTATATTCCCGGGTATCTCAACTAGCCCCACTTTTCTTGGACATATTACCCCGACTGGACTTAAAAAACCGAGGATAGACCAATGCGAATGCGTAAGCGCTTACGTAAAAGTCATATAGCTAAATCAGACGGTCTTTTAATAAAATTATCGGCAAAAATGTGAGAGCAATACAGCTCCGCCACGTTTTAGAGAGTGACAGTTTGCTGTTCGCTGGATAACTCACTCTTCCGGTCACAAAAAGTTGTTGGCTCTTAACATATTATATTGCTTCCAAAAGGTTACTTACTTTTAAGTTACACTTACTTAAACACAAAACCCTAATGATCATGGCCAGTACACCTGCATATCAATGCAACAGCTTATCAAAGTAAACAATTTGTGACATGTAATTTCGATCACGTGCATTGTCAATAATGTGTCCTATTTCATAAGATCGATGAAACATTTCAAGGCATATTACGTGAAATCATCATAAAATCACGTAAACTGCTATTTCTGAAATTGATTTATCTCATTTTATATCTTTTGAAACTAGTTGTTATAAAATATTTATCTTGCTCTTTAGAATGATTTTTCCTATTTCATTGCCACTTGGACTTAAAGTCATCTCATACGATAGATTCAAAATTGTCCAAAAATTCCAAAACCTAATATATAACGGCCAATTTAATTATAAACATTTCATTTGTACCGATTTAGTCTTAAATATTTTGTCGATTTGCCAATATAATCATTCCAGTCAAATTTAGCCAAAAATGACTAACATGAACATCGGCCATCCTACGTAGCACTATCAGTAATGACATGAATAATTTTTGTATTTTTTTAAAAATTTCATAATTTTTTATTGATTTTTTTTTATTTCTTTTCCTTTTTTTTTTCAATTGTAAGGTGTTGGCATTCTTAAAATTTAAAAAAAAAATTGTAAAGAAGTCTATATTGGCATCAACCATATTACATAGGATGGCCAGCATTCACGTTAGTAATTTTTAGCCCAAATTGACTGGATGACTTACATTGATAAATCGTTAAAAAGTTTATGACAAAAATATAATAATTGAAAAGTTTATGATTGAATTAGCAGTCGTACAATAGGTTTAACACTTTTTGTACAATTATCCTCGATACATTTCTACCTTATTCATATCCCTCTAGCATAAAGTGAGTGCAATCTTTACTATTTTATCTTTGTTAAGATTGCAATGAGGTGGATTTACGAGGCTTGACTCTATTTCAAACTCAAAACCAGTCAATCTAGAGATCGAACCTGTCATCAATCCGAGTTGGGTTCCAAATGGGAATCTCAAATACATCCCACTTAAAATTCGGAAGCCTGAGACCTAATTGATTTTGCATTTTTGTACATTTGAAATGAATAGATATATCAACTAAAAATTAAATTATTACCAAGATAATTTAGTGCTCCTCAATCCAATACTCAAAAACCAATTTTATTTTTATAGGTTATATTTGGTCATTTGAATTTTTTAGTCGGAACAGAAAAAGGTCAAATAAGATAATGATGATATTTGTAAGATATTGTGCTCTGTTTAATAAATGTCAAGGTATTATATGGATGTAGACACCTCGAATCAAGTGGTCATTCTCTTAGCTTACGTGACCAGGGCTGCGATTGTCGCACAACCTTCGCTTGGTCAAGCGACCGCCATGGCTCTCGTAGTGCGACTAGCAATAGAGAGTGGGAATAACAAGACAACTACACTGTCAATGAAGACAACTGCTTGCTCGGCGGCTCACCACGATCGCCGTAGCCGCCCACGATCGGCCGGCTCCTGCTATTGTCTAATCTCACAGTTATCACTTCACCACAACAGTCGATTAGAGTCACCAGTTCTCTGCACTGCAGGTCTATCCACTTCTCTCTTGCCAGCCATTATTCTTTGTCATCTTCTTCAGCGTTCTATTGTCATTGTTGTAAGCTGTCCTTATGGTGTCATCGCATGCTCATGCTCCACCTAGCAAGCACATCCCCTTTGTTTTCAGTGTTCATCAAAAAATTTAAAAATGAATTGATATAAGTATAATATATTTAGAACTTATACGATAATTTACCAGTTTTCGCTTCAATTAATAAGATATAGGAAGACTCGACTCATTATAATATTACCGATCTAAGTACATGTGTATGGCATCATTATATTTATAATAGTGGGGAATCATAGGACAAAAAGTAAATCCACTTGGTTTCGCGTGATGATGCCATTAATTATTTTTTAATCTACCGCCCACTAGAGTGAACCAGACATTGCAGCCGGCCATCAACCACATTCTGCTGTCTTTCTTAGCAACGCGCCGTTCGTCGAGGCTATTTGTCTTTTCAACGGGGATTGTCACTTTGGCTCCCGGATCTTGGTGCACGCACCAGTTTTCCAGTTTTATCAAAGCCGAGCAGTGAGAATGAAGATGTTAAACTGCCCAGGCTGTAACCAGATCTGCAAAAGTCAAGAACCACCAATATCAAAAGCTGTGGAAGACATAAAGATCAGCCACGAGCACCCACGTCCACAGTAGTACTAATCTCGATGATCTCTATGCTTAAAGCCTTTTCAGCTTCAGCTATAGTCTTTGACGACGCATTTTTAAATTTCCCATCCCTCGGCTCTGAGAGGCTCAAGCTCTTAACACATACAGGGGGGATGCCTATGGACTGTCTCATTACCTAAATTTCAGCCTAAGCCACACGAACCGGAGCCTCAATGACCTCAACGGTGGAGCTACGTACTCCTGGAAAGTGCATCTTTGGGATGAGGCCCTGGGGAATCCGGGGGATTTCGCTCACAGATTCACGTTGGGCTTTACTTGGCCAGTTCTATACCAGCTCATAACGGAACCGGTTTGCTTAGTTATTCTCAATTTTAAGGTGGTTTCAAGATAGAATTGGGACCGAACCGATTCACCTCTTGTACGCTGGGTCCGCAGTCTTTTTAGGGCCCACCTGAAATATTATAAAAAGAAGAAAAGGAGTTCAAAAGGTCAAAAAAGACAAGAAGGGAGGGCTGTTTCGTGGAGAGCTAGTGGAGAAGGAGGAGAGAGAGAGAGAGAGAGAGAGAGAGAGCGAGTTCAGAGAGGAATGCGCGGAGAAGAAAGCAAAAGAGTGGCTGCTGCTTTTAATCAAGATCTGAAGGCGAAACCTTGTGAGAGTTGGCTCAAATTTCAGTATATTGTTCGTGAGAGCGACGTGAGAGCGACGTATGAGTTGACCTTCTCTTAATTGTCTCTCATTCTCATCAATCACGGTTAGAATTTCTTTCTCATTTTTATTATTTCACGAAATACTATTGTATCGTTGATGTTGAGACTTTAATGTATAACTGAAAAAGAATATTTATATATCCTATCGTTCGTGATGATTAGTGGAAGATTTTGAACAATTCATGATTTTTATCACACGAGGTTTTCCATGTAAAATCTTAGCCCTATTGTTGCTTATGTTTCTTTTATATTCAACATTTTATTTACTTATTTTGAGGTTATATTACTGGATTATATTGCTGGTTATTGTGGGTTAAGTCGATTTTGTCAATTTAGTTTTGGGGAAGAAATTGATCATAAATTGGGTTAATTCTTGGTGAATTATTGCCCGATTCTCCTTGACACCGCTAATCCTTTTGTTAGTTCTTTTTTTCTTCATCTGTCTTGCTGTGTCTCTCTCTCAAGTCACTCTCAGATCCTAACCTTCTCTTCAACTACAGCAAGATCCTCTTAGACAATGTCAACGACTCGACGTAGACGCCCACCTGCCGACATTGTCAGTGACTCGACCTCGACGTCAACACATCGCAGATCTTCTCGGATTCGCGGGGCTGCCTCTGACACCAGGGATCGATCCCGAAGACACGATTCCACACAAAGGTACTCTCTCTATTCCTCGTCCCCTCGAAGCACTCAAACTCTTGTTTTCTTAGCCTTCTTTTGACTCCTGCTTATGCACTTTCTATATTCATACTGAAAAATTGATGGACTTGAACAAGGTCAACAAGGGCCCTTAGTTTAGGGGTAATTAGTATTTTTAGTAAGTTAAGGTTGCTCTGTTGTGGTCCCTATGAGGCTATGACACCGATAGTCATGAGGTGATTTATATGATTGTGGCCAATGAAGCGAGGTCTTGCCGCGGAAGCTATTGGGTTAGAGGATCCAGCCATTTTGAAAGAAGCTGATAACGGACACTTAATTCTACGATTGCTACATGGACTATCGACACCAAAGTTCCAGAGGGTCTAAACCATTTGACCTTTCTATAAGAGACTTGGTCCTCAAGTTTTGATACTGCACACGTTTCCAAAGCTAACATTTGGACCTTATGGATGATCATAGACAAATAGACATGGATGAAGTTTTCCTATGTGGTGCCATCAAAGCCATGTAAACTTTCCTCTTGGTTGTGGCCAAAAGAAGATACTTTGTTTCTCATGAGACATTCTACCGAAAGTAGCTTTAGAATTAGTTGCTGAATTTTGATGTGTTCATGTTTGCCAGAGACGATTTTGATGCTGCCGGAGTTGTCATTCTTGTTGTATTGGTGCTTCTCATTATCCTCCTTTATGAATTTGGCTTCTGGGGACTGCTCTGGGTGGTATTGTTTGGCTTCTTTCGACTGCTCTGGATGGCATTGCTAAGCTTTGGGCGACTGGTCTGGGGGGTGGCATTGCTATGTTCTTCGCTTCTGCTCTGGGTGGCAGTGCCTGCCCTGATCATGATTTTGCCGATAGCTATCGTTGTTGGAGGGTTGCTTTGGATGTTGGAAGTTGCCCGTGCACCTACGACAACCGGGAGAGGAGGAGGAGTCGGCAATGATAGCAGGATATCGACGGAAGAGTCAGCAAACCGGGGTGGACCCCGGAAGTTCACCTATAAAGAGTTGGAGGAAGCGACCAATTTTTTTGCAAGCGACCTGAAATTGGGACAAGGAGCTTCCGGGACCGTGTACAAAGGGCACATAGGAAAAGATCGCGAACCGGTCGCTGTGAAGATAATAACCTCTGGTGCCACCCAAGGGGTATCGGATTTTATAGCCGAGATGGTTGCAATGATCCAACTTAGTCACACAAATTTGGTGAAACTTAAAGGCTTTTGTCACGAGCGAGATAAAATCGCACTCGCCTTGGTTTACGAATACATTGGAAGAGGTACCTTGTACGATTATCTGTTTAAACCCGATTACTTCTTGACATGGGAAAATAGGTACAACATTGCTCTGGGACTAGCCTCAGCGCTGCGCTACCTGCGCAGAAAACGGCCTCAATGTGTGATCCACAGAGATATCAAATCGAGCAATGTCATGCTCGATGAAGCGTTCGTGGCCAAATTGGGAGATTTTGGTATGGCTACGCTAGTCAACCACATCGGAGAGCCAAATTCATCCCTAGTGGCAAGAACGCCGGGTTACTGGGCTCCAGAGAACTTTCGAATGGGTGAACTAAATAGGAAGTCTGATATCTATAGTTTCGGAGTGGTCCTTTTGGAAATAGTATGCGGGAGAAAAGCCATCTCCCTTGATCGAGACCCACTAAACCTTGTAGAGTGGGTTTGGAGGCAATATGGGCCCAAGAAGTTGCTTCGTGCTGTCGACTCAAGGCTCGGGAAAGATTTCAACAAGCGACAGGCGAAGGCCTTGATGATGGCGGGGCTGTGGTGTGCTCATCCCGATGCTAAGCTTCGGCCTTCGATTAGAAAGGCAAAGGCCTATTTGAACTTGACGGCAGTGCCTCCCGAGCTCCCCTCCGAGATGCCAGCATTTCCCTATTGATCGCAAGGTCTCGTCTGGATGCGTTTGGTCTCAAATGCCTCGATGGTGTCCATGTTTTTTTTTTTTTTCAATAATTGTTTTCTTCTGAACCTGATGTCTTTTGAAGTGTGACATGTGAAAATCATCGAGGTCTATCTCGAAAAGCTGTTGTACTTTCGCCTTTCTCAATTCATTTCTAATTATAATGTTGCACGGTACTCGAAATATTTATTTAGATTCAATGGTATCAAATGACATAATTTCAAAAAAGATCTCGAATTGCGATTGGAATTTTACTCTTATGAAAGAAATGCAGGGCAGCGGTAAAATAAGCAATTACCAAAATGAGCTGCTACATGAGAATCTTTGCAAGAACTAATCCCGATGTTAGGGAATTATTTTTTGCCCTATTCTAAAGTTGGTTGTCTACTTATTATTTTTTGTTCAATCAAGTACCTCAACATTTTAAATTTGGCTCAATGTGAGGCTTCTGTTAAATGAATTCCCATGTCATGTGATATTGTCAACATGACTCATTTACTCAACAAACATTAAGCAAAATTGGTGAAGTGACTTGCCTCCTTAGCAAAAAATATAGTATCTCATTATGTTGACTCGGACGATATCAACCATCGAAATATGGATCTATAGATGTGAAATCCTCTCAAGAGGCTATATTGGACGCCAATATTGATGAGTAATGGCTATTTAATAGCGTCGGTATCCACGTTGACATTTTCAGTCCTTGATTTTTAGTGATATCCCTAATGACCCATATTTGAAAAGGGTGAGATACTTGATTGTTAAAAAAAGAAGAAGAAAGAATTGAGATACTCAATTGTAAAAGGGGTAAAAATTCAAGTAATTGTGACGTCATTATCTCTTAATTTTTCCAACAAAATGAGTCCGCAACATTACTTTTTGTCGATTAATATTGCGTTAAAGAAACAAGAAAATAAGTACCGGAAGGTTAGTTTACTGGTTTGAAAAAACGAGGTGCCAAGAAAATAAGATGAGAAACATCAAGGAAAATTGAAATAACATTGCAGAAAATATTTCTGCAAACTATCCATACAGCTACACACCTGTATATATTTGTCGTCCTCAGAGGCGCTCTCCGAAGGGTTATTTTTGTAGTGATTCCAAATCAGCTTCGGAATGAGCTCTACAAATCCTATTTTTGCAGATGTTGCAAAGGATCGACGGTTGAGAGAGGCAAATGCTTCTTGCCTAACTCATGACTTTTTCCATATCTCCCTCAGTTACGGGCACAATCGACAATGACTGTTCAAATTTCATTTCGTTATTGTTGGTCCACGAAGATAAACGATTTTCTCAACTTGTGCGGGAACGTGCAGGTTCTATTGATGATATCTTCTTTCGCCATCTTTCTCTCTTGCTGTAGGATCCATTAGTTTCAAGAGATTGATGCGAGAGAGAATTGTCGCGGGGAAGAACTTGTCGACTTTGGTCTTCGTTATCTTCTCCAATCCGATCTACGAGGCCCTTTTGGTCTTAATCGTCCCACCCATTGCGCATTCTCCCAGCCCCGTGTGCAAGTAGAGCAATGCTGAGGCCAAGCC
Source organism: Eucalyptus coolabah (assembly GCA_014182585.1). Classification (NCBI taxonomy): domain Eukaryota; kingdom Viridiplantae; phylum Streptophyta; class Magnoliopsida; order Myrtales; family Myrtaceae; genus Eucalyptus; species Eucalyptus coolabah. Next base: position 6,220,865 of record CM024624.1, on the reverse strand, counting down.
CAGAGCGATGCTGTATCTCATTCCCCATGTCAGTTCGGTCTTGCCCGTGGACAAGTGATGATCCGAACTGCCTCGCCACGTCAACTCGAGGACGAGGAGGATTTCGCTGTCTTCTTGGCACCAGCCAATGGGTTGGCCCGGTTGTTCTAATCACGCTTTTTTGGGCCTTTGACCCTCATCTAATTCATGATTAGCCCCTTTCGTGGGCAATCTATAAATTGTCAAATGGTATTTTTTGTAGATCAACTTCCTTAACTCCAAACTAATTTCATGTCCAAATCTTGTCAAAGACAGTTTGGCATCCATATTCACAAGGTTAAAAAATTGTTAGTGGAACATCTTATTTCTCATAACTTGACTCGATGATAGGTTGAATCTAGGACATTACAATGATGTGTCGATGTGCATGATTTGATCTACGCTTTAGATGCTCTTTCCACCTTATTAACCATGTTCTCAAGGAGACCCTGGACATCGTGGCTTGACTGCATCGAATTTGAATCGAAAACAATTTTTCCTTTGAAAGTGCCACTCCAATTTGGCTTTATATGTCGTACGACCGAGGAAGCTCCCATCCCACTCCATGGAGCGAAATTTTGGATTTTTCCAATCGTTCGTCGTACCAGATGCTCGATGAAGCTTGCGGTCAGGCGCATCGGATCGAATCTCCTCGCCGCGCAGGGCCAAATCCATACGGTAGTCGCGCCAACACACGAATCTTCCCAGCAATTTCCATCCCCGGCACGCCGCAGCATCTTTCAAGTTCCCGCTGTCGCAGAGCGTAATCCCAGGTTTCTACATAAACCCACGCTCCTTAAACCCTGATTTTACAGCAACAGTCCCCCAGCTCTCTGAATCTTCTCTGGGGAAGAAGGGAAATGAATCGCCGAGCTGCGGAGGCGCTGGTTTCGGCTCGTGACGGGTCGAGCTTGCCCAGGTTCTTTGGGTTCTCCGATTCTTCTGCATTGCTTGCTTTGGTCACCATTTCTTGTGTATTTCATTCTTTTTCCCTTCTGGGTTTTTTGAATGATGATGCATTTGATTTCAAATTTCTCTTCTTTTTTTTTTTTGGCCCGGAAAATTAGCGGGTAAGAAGAGGAAACTGGTTTCCTCAAGCCCATGACTTTGCATTCGGTTCGCACGTTCTGTCGTCGATTTGAGACAACACATTTTTTAAAAATGAATTGTGGTTCTTTGACCGCTATGGCAATGGAGAATTCGAAGGTGTGGGTGACTCAGTGGGATTTCTGAGGTACATAGACTTGTTTAAGGGTAGCTGCTTAACTGTCATACGACAATTTTAAGATTGTGTTAGGAGGTTCTTGTGCTTAATAAGGGCATGTAGTAATGTTGTACGGTTCACGCCATATACGGTAGAAGTCGCTGGGATTCAGTAGCTTCTCTGATGAAAAAATAGAGCTTTGATGTGGATTGTGGACTACGGAGTAATCAGGAATGGCGTAATATGGCCTTGCTATAATGAGCAAAATCTGGGATCGATCGGGTCAACTAGTTGGAATTAGTGAACTTAGAGCTCAAAAGTTGTTTGTGTTCCAAACTTGTTTTTGACATGTGGTTAGTTTCTTTTGATGGCTTTGGGGCAGCCAGCATCTTATTCGTGATTTCCTGTACGTTTATTATCATAAAAGTGTAATTCTTTTCTACCTTAAAACCCCAGCAGGAGTCCATCATTAGGCTGCTTGCTCTGGTTCTTTTCGATTGGAGGGACTGTTGGCAGATGTAACGCAACAATGGGAAGGCTTTGACTGATAATTTACGTGTTATGGTAAAGATCACTCCAAATATACCTCTTTGTAACTTTAGTTCCTTATAGTTTGAACATGCTGAGTTTAAATTCATTGGTTCAGTACCTTGATCAGAAAGCAATATATTAGGTATGCTATCCACTGCTATTACTGAGATATACTTAAGTTTATCAAGTCCGAGAAATTTTATTATTCCCTATGTAGCCTGAGAAAATAGCCTGAGAATCCCATCAAATCAGGACAAAAGGCATAACAGTGTGCATAAGTTTATTTTCATTTACTATTAGTTTCGAATGGATCAAATAAGGTGACAGTTAATTCTTTAAGTTGCAGTTTTGCAGTACAAATGTAACAGAGTTGAGCAGGCAACCTTTGAGTTTGCTGATTTTGTCCTGAGTTATTGCTGCAGTATCTGCCTCTTTGGAGGGGGTTTGAGAATGTCTACAAGTCAGACCAGCAAAAAACCTAGAAGGAGTCAACCTTCAATCCAGTACAAATGTAACAGAGTTGAGCAGGCAACCTTTGAGTTTGCTGATTTTGTCCACAAAGAGGGTGTCCCTGCACATGCTGAAACTTTTCAGCAGGAAAAGGCTGATCCCAAGTCCAAATCATCTGAAATACTGAGCACTTCTGAACTCATCTCAGCATTTGGCCATGCATGGGACTATACAAGTCGTTCTCTTGCAGTTTTACAACAAAAAACAAATTTAAGTTACAAAGTCTCTGGTGAGAAGGAAGATATCTTGCATAATGTGAAATTGCAACAAAATGTCTGTACATCTACTTTGCCTAAATGTAGTCATTCTGACATCAAATTAACAGAGATGCGGCAACTGTACCTAGACATTCTTAGGATAACTAACAGAACATCAGTGCTTAAACTTAACAGGGAGAGCACTGGGCAGTATCAATCATTGGTACGAAATTTTAGTGGGGATATGACCAATTTGCTTAATGGACCTAGGGATGGAAAAGTGATTTCTTGTTTGGGGATCTCATCTGGACTGGGACTTATTTATGGTTGGATGAGTGAATTGATACCTGCTGAGGCCAAACATCCTTTAAAGACTGCTATATCTGATAGTGAAAAAGCTGGTAAATACTTTTGTGGAGAAATAGTTACTCCACCACAGGATCTTATGTCACAAGATAAAGGCCCCAAAAGCTTCATAGATAGTGGAAATGCTGATTCTTACACCCCCTCTATCCAATCCAAGAATCTGCCAGTAGCTAACAACGCAAAATTGATGTTGGACAAGAAGAAAAGCACCTTATTGCTTTCGGATTATTACCTCAAAGTGGCCAATATTGAGGCAGACAGCTGTATCTCAAAAGCTACATCTTCTACACTTCATGCAGATTATCATCTAAAATCCGTAGCATCTGAAAAAGGTGAATGTGAACTTGGCTATGAGAGTACTAACGGTATTGAATTCTTTCCTGAAAGAAAGGAAGATGACAATTGTCGTCCTGCCCAGGAAGAACATACCATGAAGATACACTGTCTGGGACATGATAAGCCTCAGGCTGCTGTTGCCAAGGAAGAACATGCATTTGCAGGGGCATTTAGTGGCATCTTTGTCAGCCTTTGTCTTCACCCAGTTGATACAATCAAAACTGTCATTCAGTCTTACCATGCAGAGCAGAAGTCTCTTTGCTATATTGGAAAATCAATTGTTTCTGAGAGAGGTATGCCTTTTTAGATTCGAGATGATCTCAACAGCATCATTTAAAATGTCTTTCACTTATTGCCACAAGGGTTTGCATGTTTGTATTATATTGCTAAATAGCCAGTGAAAATCAGTCAATATTTGTCTCATTTTCCAGGTCTAACTGGACTATATCGAGGTATCTCAAGCAAAATTGCATCTTCAGGTCCAATTTCTGCAATTTATACTTTCACATACGAGTCGGTAAAAGGGGCTTTACTTCCTCTTTTCCCCAAGGTAGATTTTTTGTCATTTTGCTTTTAAACTCTCTTTCTCGACTTTTCTGGTGTTTCTCTTTTTGCTACGTTAAATGTGGGCAAGGTTTTGATGCCCCCTTCTAGCCTTGGCAAGGTTTTGAATGGACCAAACTAAATAGTGTCTTTTCCTGATATCTGATCTACTTCTTTATGCAGGAGTATTACTCCATCACACATTGTATTGCAGGTGGTTGTGCAAGCATTGCTACCTCTTTTGTCTACACTCCTAGTGAATGCATAAAGCAGCAGATGCAAGTGGGCTCTCACTATCATAACTGCTGGTATTTTAGTGTAATCCCATTGCCATAATCTCCTTATTTTACATGTCAAAGTCAGAAGGTTGGAGGTTGTGATGGATTTCACATATTTCTTCCTATGATCAGAGTGCTGCATCTCCTTGAGATGTTTCTCTTGAGTAGCCTCATAAAATAATCCCCTGGCTCCTTTATCCTTGGTTGTCAAGCATGTTTTGAAGCATACTTTGTTTAATTAAGTAGTTCATTTGCCATGCTATTTACTTTTACATTTTGTTTTTGTAGGAATGCATTGGTTGGAATAATCACAAGAGGTGGCTTGCCTTCTTTATATGCTGGTTGGGGAGCTGTGCTCTGTAGAAATATTCCCCACTCAGTGGTCAAGGTAGATAGGAGGATGCACGAGATTATGGGTTTCATTTGTTGTTGTGGCTTGTAATTGTCATTTTCTTCAGCAAGTAAATACTTAATCTTGTCTTACACCACTTGCAGTTCTATGTTTATGAGAATCTAAAGATGTGGACGCTTTCCTCACTCCCACCTGGTGCTCAACTGAACACCTTGCAGACGGTTGGTTGTCTGCCTGCCTCCCATTTTCCTTTTTGAGTCCATGGATTAATTTGCTCTGCAGCATATTATTTTTATTCTTGGCTGAAGCGGGTGTTTATATTACAACTCGTGCAGCTTGCTTGTGGAGGACTAGCAGGATCTACTGCGGCTTTATTTTCAACTCCTTTTGATGTAGTGAAGACAAGATTACAAACTCAGGTTTGGTGGGATTTCATTGTGTATGTATATCTGTATGTAACCCAATCTATACACAAAGTAAGGGATGATGTTAAGTGAAGATCTCATCAATTCCATGGTCAGCTTTTATTTTTTCAGTACAAAATGATAACAAAATGAGAAGTAGGTGGAGACTGTCCATTTGTGTGAATTCTGAGTCGGCAATTTGATAGAATGGATAGTATAAATCACCAGCACCTGAACATAAGAACACATGAAACTTTGGTTTTGTGGAAATGTTAAAAAAAAAAAAAAAAAAAGGCATTGTGAACTAAGGACAATTATACACTTGGGGGATGGTGGTTTGTTTGTCTATGATGATCATTTTCTGTATATGACCTAAAAATAAATTACACTTAAGTACTTCCAAGGGTCTTCCTCTCATTGATGCTATGTTTACTTCTGCTTGTCCACTCTCTTCTTATTTCACAGCAGCCATAACTGAGTTATCTGTAATTGTCCATTTATTCAGGAATCACTGAACTATGTACACTGTTATTTGGCAGTTATTTCTGCAATTGATTAATAATCGGAGGAATGCAGAGTAAATCAACATGACTTGCCTCAATTTTAAGAACAACGCAAAATCATGCCAACCATTTATTTCGGGGTTTCATAGCAGTATATCAAACTCTTTGTCCGCTTATGAAGAAATTAATTTTCTTTTTCGATATTGAGATTATGAAAGCTAATGAGCTTGGATCTGTGACTGGGGCTTTACAGCCTTCTTCTGAAAAACTGTCATATCAGTTGACATATGAACTGAATCAGTTTCTTTCACTAAAGCATGTTTTGGATGATAATTTTGGAGATACAAACATCTTATTTGGAATTCATTTTTGAGGTTACTAAAGCAATCTGCCATCTTGCCTGGGCAGTATAATATAGCAGTGAGGTTTGAAGTGTTTGTTCATTTCAGAGTTGAAAGTTAGATTTTATTATCATGAGCCTGTAATCTCAATCCAAAGTAACATATCAGGTTGGAATTATTAGTTAACCTGATGAGCTTCTCAAAAGCTGGTTACTTTGCAGATACCTGGTTCTATTTGTCCCTATAATGGCGTTTTCCGTGCCCTTCAAGAAATAGGCCGGCATGAAGGGTTGAAAGGCCTCTACAGGTATTGCTTTCTTCATCCAGGAGTATGTTATCCTACACCATACTATCTTCCCTCACAATAGTTGACTATGTTTGGAAGGTGATGACCATATTGAGCCAATTTCCTCCTGTTCACTTTTATAATCAGGGGATTGACTCCAAGACTTATTATGTACATTTCTCAAGGAGCGGTATTCTTTGCATCATATGAGTCCTTTAAGAGACTATTCTCTTTGGACAAGTCAAAAGTAACTGCTCAAGGACAGCATTATAAGGACAGTGCAGAAGATCATTCACCATTGTTAAGCTTGGAACTGCAGTCATCATCTTCTCTGCCATCGGCAGCCTCATCCATGAACTGCTCCAGCAATAGATAGTTGTGGTTGCTCACAGAATTAAAATGGAGTAATGTGTTGAAGGGCATGACAGATGAGTGCGCATGAAGTTTGGGTTGCATCCTCGTGTGCCTTGACCTGATGAAACATAGCCAGAACCGGTCGTCGTTGAGAAACTGCTATTGCTCAGCAGTCAAATGGGGATGCAAAAGTCAAATGGGGATGCATTAGTTTTTTGCTGCTCCGTTTCGCGGAAGTAGTTTGTCTACATTATAGAAGAGTAAAGGTGGAGATCATTCTCCAGTGGGGGCAGCATTTTTTGACCTGTGAAACATAGCCAGAACGGATCGTCGTTGTGAAATTCCTTTTGTTCAGCAGTCGAATGGGGATGCATTAGTTATTTGCTGCTCAGTTTGCGGAAGCAGTTTGTGTACATGATAAAAGGGTAGAAGCCAAGATTGTCGGCAGAGGGAGCAGCATTTTTCATTTTAAATTTTCGTTTACCAAATTTGGGGAGGAGCTTCATTGTCCCAGTTCAACAAATAGTTTGACATCAATAAAAGCGCAACCACAGCTTGTAGATGTCTGTCATTCATTTGATGTAAACATCTCATTGACGATGACATTACATGAAATTTTTTCTATGTAGACACTTGCTGAGCCTTAAATTTTTCGAGTCCCTTTAAGGGTTCAACTTTGAAAAGATTCTGCTCCAAATTGAACTTGAAATGCTACTCCAAATCCTTTTAGGGCCTGATAGAGGCTATCTCTGTCTCTCCCTCAAACAATTTCGTACAAGAAAGAAGTATTCTAGGTTCTAAGATTATGGAAAGTGTGTATATGTTGAATTAAAGGGCATCATATTACAAGTTTCAAGTTAAATGGAAATTTAAATTGTAAAAGTGCCAAAGTGAGTAACCCCGGCAAACTTATGCCGTACTTTGAGGATCATCCATTGGGTTCTATGCTCTAATAGCTCTTGAAAAGCCCAATCTGGTTTTCTTGATGAAAACAAAAAAACAAGATCGAGATGAATGTATGGCCATGGGGAAGAAACAGGGAAATATGAGAAATAAATATAATCCCGATGTTGAGTGAGGGAGACAAAAAAGGAAAAAGAAAAATGAAGACGCCGTTGCCGGGGATCGAACCCGGGTCACCCGCGTGACAGGCGGGAATACTCACCACTATACTACAACGACCTTGTTGTCAATAACCTTACCTGTTTTTATATATTAACAAATTAGAATTTATTTTCTCCTAAACTTATCACAAATGTGCACTTTAGCCATAAATTTTTAAGTGCGAATTTGCGATAAGTTTGAAAAATAGAAAATGCTAACAAATTTTAGGGCTAAAGTGCACGAGAAAATAAATTATAATTTATTTAATATATATAAATATGTGAGAGGAGTGACAACCCAGTCGTTGTAGTATAGTGGTGAGTATTCCCGCCTGTCACGCGGGTGACCCGGGTTCGATCCCCGGCAACGGCGTCTTCTTTGTTTTTCCTTTTTTTTTTTGGCTCCCTCTCTCAACATCGGAATTATATTTACTTCTCATATTTCCCCGTTTCTATGCTCTCCCCATGGCCATACATTCATCTTGACCAAAGAACAAAGTTAAGATGCACTCGAATGTTGTAAGTTTCTGTTCAAGAAAGCGTTGTTTGCCTCCACAAAGAAAAAAATCCCAAGGAAAATAGACACTCGAGATGGCAAGTCACTCTGGATCCTGGATTGGCAGGACTCTTCACAAATCCGCACCTCTGCAATTTGAAGCTGCGAAACCGCCGTCTGGATTGGTACGTCACTTTCGAGATAAACAGTAAACGAATGACTAGGAAAAAGCAAAATGTCACGGGATGCGAAGCTCGACATGCCTTCTCATTGATTTGCAAAGATAGAACACATAAATTCCTGAGAAAAATGGGGCAACTGGTATTTGTATTATTCATTACATGGTGTTGGCAATGGCAAATGGTTTTAACCAAGGTCTCTCAGGCTCCCTTACAGGGTTTGGCAACAAGAGCTCTTCCAAATCAAACTCCACAGGCATGCCCTCCATGTAAAAAGACTAAAAAAGCAGGAAAATTTCTTGCATCTCCGAAGAATCAAGCTAAGACCCTTTTTTCTTCTTCCCTATCGAACCTACCATATGGACAGTAGTGTGATGCTACATGTAACTCTAACTAATAAAAGGAGAGAGAGAACTGGGAAAAACAATGAAGAAATATGACAACTCGCCTATCAAGCTCTATAGACCGTGGCAAATATTTGGTAGCCGACATTTCGATCTGAGGCCTTTGCAGAATCGCCTGTGCTTTGTCTCAAATTGGGACCACCCAACAAATTACCCATCTTTAGCCAACAAGAGACTCGATAGCCCATCTTTATACAGCGGCGGTCCCTTTTCACAGATCTCAGTTCACCATCTTTCGTTTTACCCGCATCAAGGGACTTGCTGGTCCTGGTCAGGAGTTCACTGCAGAAACACTACAGCCTTGTGTGTGGAGCTTATATATCACACTCGTGCAATCGGGGAGAATGGAGGATTCAGCGCATAAGAGGAAGGCATGTCTTTCATCTTCTCAGGGGCTTTTTTGTCCTCTGCAACTGCTCCTATCAAAATCTGCACTTCTTCTTCTATGAGCATTTTCAACGAATTGCTTAGCGGCGCTTCCTTGGTCTCTTGCCTGGAAGCACTCATGACCCCTGAACCATGTAACATAGCAACCGAGATAAAGAAAGCTTGTAAGGAGGACAAGTGAGCGTGAAAGTCAACGGCATAGTTCCCCTCTTCAACAAACTTCATTGTTAAGGCTGGAGTGGTTTCTTTAGCTCCCTACATGCATACAACAGAAAATAAGAAAGTTGTAAGAGACTGCTTGTGCCTAAAGGAAAGCAAAAATTCCAGTACACATTTACAAGCATCTAGAATGGGTCCTTGGCATACACTACCGCCACTGGTAAAGCAGCAACAGAAATAAAGTGTGACATCATGTCATTAGCTCTTACAGGCATCTACTCCAGACAACTGATAGAGATCTGCTACTATTTCTTCAACATTTTCTATGATCCAGTACGTTGCAACTTACTTCAGAATACTTAACTGAAAAGAGGGGGAAAAAAACTGTTCTAGCTGTTTCAGGACTTTCAAAAGTGTTCTTACTAATTGTATAGTAGTCAACATGGTAACAGGAGAAAGGCATGAATTCATTAGCTAGTGCACATTAGTTAGAAATTTTCAAATGGGTAGCTACAGTGCCTATATTAGACATTGAAAAGATTTTGAAGGCTTTAAACCCAATATTCTCATCAACAAAATATAGTTCCACCCACTCTGAATCTTCTAATATTAATCAAAGATTCAACTTGCACTTAATACAAAACTAACCTGAAGAAAAATTTCTAAAGGCTTCTGATTGTCCACAAGTGATTGATCTTCAGTGAACTGTATTTTGGGATTGCCAAAAACAGAAAGGGACAGGCCATGTCCCAGCCACCACAGTCACAACCTCCGCCTGACCTCCACCTCTCTAATAATGACGAAGGGCCACGGCTATCACAATCGGGCAAACCATGATTTCCAGTTGGAATTACCACCTGAACGGTGTTACAACTTCTTTCTGGAAGTTGCACTTTCGTCTGCTCAAAGACAGAGAGATTAAGGAGGCTCGGATGAGCATAATCATCAATCTTATCCCCTCTTTTATATTTCAAGCTCTCTGTCTTCTCATATGGAACCTGGATAACAACAGCCGCAATCTCAAGGTCTGAACGCAGTTTGGAAGGAGCCCAAGGGTACAAATTCAAACGATCAGGATCTCTACTATCCAGAGTATGTCTTCTCTGATGCTGGATCTTAACGGCATTGGCGATGTCGTCTATTTTGCTCGTCCTCCCAACACATCTAGGATTGTTCCTGCTCACGCATTTTACCTCTGGCAAAGAGCTAGCTTGATCTTGGGATTTACGAGCCGTGCTTCGTCTTGCATGCGCAATATCATACAGAACAAACTCTGTCATCAAAGAATTATCGAAAGATCTGGTACCTTTCAGTTCCGAGCACAAGTAGCAGCAAACTTGCATCTGTCCCACCATGGACAATTCTTTCTCACCATCATCCAATGCCCATCCCTCAGCACCGCTCTTTTTCCTTCCATCAAGGGAATGGAAATTATATACCCAACTAAAAGAATTATTTGCTTTCCATTTCTGGGCCACTAGAACCTCTTCCCGACACTTTAAAGAGAACTCAAAAAACGGCACTCCATGTTTATCCCTGCATTTGAGAAAGCCATGTAGGTGGACTGGAGACTCTTGGACCATGGAATGACTGCAGTCAGTCTCAGGAACTTGAGCAGTCAATCTACAATTGTGTGATGTGCTTGAGAAATCATAAGATGTAGTTGTGGATCTTCTAAATGTCCTATCCCTTCTAACATGCACCGTCCCAGTAGTTTGGACTAAACCATCTTCCCTGGCATAAGTTAAAGAACTCCGTAGGGATTTAGACTTTATTAAAGGATCAAACATCTTTCTGACAGAGTTGAGTCGAACTTTCGAGCTGGTTTTGGAAGAGGGGCGGCTTTCTGATAAAGAAGGGGAAGGGGGCATTTCCACCTTTGCAGATAACATCTTGGGAAATGAGCGGACTTTATCTCTTTCTTGAAGCCTGTTACCATCATTAGAATGCCCAATGTTTTTGCCACACCGGAATTTGAGATCCCCCGTTGAATCTCTGTCCATAGCTTCTGCACATTGCATCTTTCTGTCATCCACATTTAGACATATATCTTTCGAACGATCGGTGGTGGGAGGCTGCATGTTAGACTTGTTATTAGAAGAGGAATTCAAGTCTAAGCTTAAAGAAATCACTGATGATCTCTTCCGTAGGCTTTCCTCATCTGAAGGACACAAAGAATCAACAATACTCACAGAGGAAGTTGTATTGCTGCCCCGTGACACTTCAATTTTTCTCCTCCTCTCCAAAGTTCCAATATTGTTCATCCTCCTGATCTCTCGAGAACTTTGATATACAGAACCTCGCCTGAATTCGACATTTCCTTCAACAGGCCTAGAAGAAGTGGTCTTGCAAGAAGCACTACGGTAGCGTCCAAAATCTATTTCCAGGAAATCTTCATTAAGGATCAGCAAATCGTCTTCACGAGCATGTTTTGCGTTTTCCTTTCTCTTTTCAGTGCTTAAGCTATGTCGATGAGATCTGAGAACAGTCTTTGGGCTATGGCGCATGGTGCAGCTCTTCTCGAAGTTCAGATCCATGTCCACCCCCATTCATAAATCCATACTTCTGCACGGCAAATAAAAGGATCACATTGTGAACTTCAAAGAAGAAACCCGAAACTTTCCACTGAGCAAAGTGCAATCTAGTGCTACGATCAGAATTTAGAGGAAGGCGAAAGAAAAGTGTCGTGCAATACTTTCACAGGACTTGAATATGAACTTCTACATCGGCATCATTGATATGAAGCTCACACAGAGACAATTTTCATTGAATCTGTAAATTGTGCTGGGCACAAACCAGGCGAATAAGTGCTCATTAAGCAAAACTGGAGATTTAAATCAGAGTGATAAAAATATAGACCTCAAAAGTACAATGCAAAACGGAGACACACAAGGATTCACATGTAAAATCAATAAACCACACACCGAGTCCAGAAACTGACAATACTGTCACATCAAGCAAATGCACGAGGAGCAATTCCTAAACTTCCCAAACCAAAACAAAAATTCATGATCTTACTGGTTTTTGGAAACCCGCGAAACCCATTTTGGCTTAGAAACAATGGGATCACATGAACTTGAAAAAGGTTGTTCCTGATCCCAAAAGAACAAGACCCTCGAATCCAAAAATTTATCCTCTGCGATACTATGACGGGCTAGAAAGCAACAGAGGAAGATGCTACAACAACCTCAGCTAAAAAAAGGCAACGTCTTTATCTGCAACTTCACTTGCATTACAAGTTAAGAGGAGGAAGAACCAAATGATAAAAATCGAAACTTGAGAAACCGGACATACCCCACCAGATCTCTCACAGAAGTGGATTCAAAGAAAGACCCAACAAACTGCGAGCAGATGCAATCATATCCCACCAAATGCTTGATCTCGAAGTCTTCATAAATCTTCCCTCAGCACCAAAATTTTTTTTCCAAGAATTCCTTCTTCAAGAACGAGTGAGCCGTAACGATTGAACAGTGACTCTTTCACTGTTTTAGAGTATGCCAAGAAAATGGACAAAGTCGTAAAGGGTAAAGTGAGGAACACAAGCAAAGAACTCGGTCCCAGAAGCGGTAAAGCATGGTGGACATCAGAAAGTGGGAGTTAGAGAGAGAGTGAGGCGAGCCAATGATAGAGTACTAGCATGCCTGAGAGATTTCTTAGACTGCAGATAAAGATGAGAGTGACCCCCTCTTTCTCCCTCTCCTCTCTCTCTCTCTCTCTCTCTCTCTCTCTGGTCAATATAAGCAAACCCTTAAGAAGAGAGACAGAGAGCTGCCAAGCCTCAGTTCTCTGTCTATGCAAAAAAGCAAATTGCCTTGCAGTCATCATGTGGTTTTTTCATGTTATGGGTGTTGTTTTGACCCCTTTTCTTTTTTTTTTGTTTTTGGCCTGCTTCCATTTATTTTCCCTATGCTTTTTGAGCCAGTGATTAGGGTAAATCTTGAACTGGATGCCCAGATGCTTGAAAAGACAGATGAATCCTTCTGAACTTGGCCTTGTCCCCCCTGCTACTGCTGCCCCGGGGCAGTCTCTTGGATAAATTTCAAAGGCTAATCAATCAGGGAAAAGGGCTGGTGTCCAAAGCGGCAGCCCCACGAGAAATGATTATTCAAATGCCTAGGAAATTGAGGACATCAAGACAGGAATCACAACATTTAATTTGGCTGTTCTCGCTGATAAGAGAATAAGATATTTGAATATTGATATAGTTTTACGGGGGTTAAAATTTTCAGATCCACCCCCGTGAACTTACCATAAACCCCAGAGGAATAGGGAATCCCGCCTTGGACTTCTAGTTGACCAAGAAATGGCCAAAACATTCACCTCCGATTTGAAATCGTCACAACAGCTTCGTTGATAGCGAAGTGCTTGGAATGGAAACTAACACGAAAGCGACCGTCCCAAGTGGTCCAAATGATTGTCCTTCCTTGTTTTTGGTGGAAACCGCTCCGGATAATACATGCCAAGGAGGATAGACTTGTGAAATCGTAACAAATCATATACATGTCGACATCTTGAGATATCATGCTAGCGTATGAAAAATCGCAATCATTTTATCATTGGTAGTTAGCTAAATCATCTCACATGACATGAGAGATAGATACAATCAAATCCAATCTTGAACTATCAAATCTGATCTCGGCAAAAGATTTAAAAAGAAAAAAAAAACCGATGACCCATTTTTAAAACTCATAAAAGAAAATAAAAGGTGAGAAATACACTCTCAAGTATAGAATCACGATAACTTTGGCCAAAATCTCCCGAATTGAACATTTGACTTTCTACGCACCTATAAAATTAATGGCCGAGAAACGCATGCAAAGCGATGCACGGCCTATCTGCCCATTACCCTTTAATGAGCCATGAAGCGAAAGGCTACTGTTATGTAATCTCAAAGAAAATAAAATAAAATAGAAAAGAAGCAAAAGGAAGGGCAGTATCGTAAAAAATGGGGATTTGAACAGGGGATTTGACCGATTGACGACGTGTACCTTGGCTTTGATATTAATAAAAGAGGGGGAGCATGTGATGGGGGCGTTGGCGGGAGGGGGAAGCCAAAGCCAAATCTCGAAAGCGATTGTCGGTCCAACATCAAGCCCACGGAATCTTCCCCCAACTTACAATTCCCATTTCCCACTTTTTAATTGATGCGCCCCCCTCCCCCTACTAATTTATTAAAGGAGGTGGCTGAAATGTACCGTTTAAGATCCTCGATAATCTCCACTTCTTAAGCTGCAATTAGGGAAATTGCTCCTCGTTTGTTGGTAATGCCGAGCAGCAGAACATTTGATGCCGTTGCTAATCCGCACCAAAAGTTGATGATCAGATTTAGAGGAGTTGGGATCATTGTAAAAGTAAAAATTTGTTAACGATTGAAAAGTTTATGATTAATTTAACCAACTATCAAAAAATTTAGGACAAAATAACATAAATGAAAGGTCTATGACCAAATTGATCGTGATTTAGACTTTTGAACAGTTTTCCAAAGTTGAAGCAAAGGTTCCTCCACTATTTTCTTTGATATTTGCGTTTGTTGTACCTTGGATATGCAAAAGCTTTGACGTGACATTTCATGTGCATCAAATAAAGCTGTGTTGAACAGACAACTAAGCTCCTCCTCCGAGGTTAGTTGGTGTTGGTACACTGAGTTTGTCGCATGTAAATCAAAACACTTGACGTTTTAACGATTCCCATTTGCCTCTTTCTGACTATTTCCAAGTCTCAATGGATGAACCTTCCCAACGATAATTAACAAGGAAGGTTCCTCAGCACCTTTTGCAACAATTGAAAGGGAGGCGAGCATGAAAAGAAGCAGCCAACCCAACCACCAGGTTGTTAGGACGTGAAATGGACAAGCACAAGATGGAAAGAGTACTTAGGAGGGAGGAGACGAGTTGTAATAATGGCGGATGTAACATGATGAAACATACTACCAACCGGAATTTGCATCCACCAGAAAATTCAGTTGCTTTGGCACATGCGACTTTGATGAACAGATCATTACTTGAATACCAATCCAAGCGACCTCCTTAAACTTTTGGTTGTCAATCCTTAATTCCTCCACATGATATAACTTAATTAGAGGGCTTCCATGGAAAAAGGGGAAACAGGAAAAACCTGTGCCAACCGACAATGCACCGCAAAAGATGCATCGTCATCTCTAAGTTTCTTATCGGCACACTGCAATCGCAATAACTTGCAGACGCTTCATATTGAAACCGAGGCTCAACTAAAGGTCATCCCTAGATAGATGGAACAATGAAATTACCTATTCGCCGCACTGAGCAGTAGGGGTGGCAATGTCACTTTTGCACCGTATGAACAATCATACTGCAGGTTATATTGCAGCCAGTACCCTACCCAGCACGCCGCAACAGGCATATTGCAAACCAACCCTCCATTCACTCGTTTGTCTTGAAAAGATTGGGCAAGAAATTGTATGCATCTCTATAAAAAAAAAGTCGGTCAATTCTATCTCCGCCAGCATTGATCCAATCTCATGACTAGATATTGGTAGAATATACACCTATTTATGAACACAGCAGCAGCACGACTATCCATAACAACTGTACATCGTGATCCTAACCTTCGCTGACCACTGCCGAGTTAAGGATGCTATGAAGGTGCCAAAAGTGCCTACTTAGCTCATTTTGTGATTTCGGAGTTCTCGTCTATCTTGGATTTGATAACCGATTTCTGCCTTTCTAAAAATGGGATTTTAGCTTCAGTGCTTTTCTTAAAAGCATCCTCCAGTGGCTTGGTAGATTCTCGGGGACTAGCCAGCTGTTTCTCCACGCTTTCGAACTTCGTAGTGGCCCATGGTGCGGTACCCACACTTCTAGTGGAGCTTGGCCCATCTATTGTCAGCATCGACACCGCGTCTCTAGATGCGTACCAGGAATGTCCACAAGCAATGCACTCCAGCTGAAATCAAAATTTCTAGTGTCTCAGCATTAAGTCTTAAAAATAAGGCAACGGTATCATTATCACAGAATTGTCGATTAACTGCAAGCAAAACCCTCAAGATGTAAGGTCATTTTTAAGGTGCATTTGGATAAGGATTAAATTAAATGAAAGTGCAGAGAAAAACTAAAAGCAAGGTGAGAGAAAGATGCAAAGAAATTCTTATGCTATATGTAGCAGCCTATCCCCTTCCAACTTGAAATACATGACAATTCACTCAAAATGGAGCAGTGAACGAGTCTCTCCAGCTGTATGTGGCTCTAGCTCCAAAGCAGGCAATCTGACTAAAATGACAATCAGGCTGTATATTAAAACCTCTGGGAAACAAGGCATCAGGAGGAATATATCAGCAGCAACTTCAGTTAAGAAAGTGCAAGGTACTGTTGATACTGGAAATTTTTTAGCCTTTATGATGAGGAATTTAAATACCCCCAATCTTGACAACCTGTTTTCTTGTGTTCTTTGGTCCATTATAAAACACAAGCAGATATTTATTCCCCATTAAGACCAAACAGGATCTGTTGTGGTGAATGCAACAACAGTCAGTGCACATATCATGGTTGTTTAGTAGCTGCCATACACTTTCAGTTAAATCAACCAGGATAAGACGGAACATATAGCCTCCACACAACACACACTGACCAGATATCACAGAATAAGTCCATGACGACCATAAGAGATCTGGCTCATAACGAAAGAAATAGCCCACCACCATGTAGATTTAACTGTAATACTGATTTGTTCATGTTGAAATCTACTATAAAAACTTGTCACCTCAGAATGGTTCGTTGATCCAATGAAAGCTATAATAATTGATCAGCAAGGGAAAAATACCTGGTAACGATCTCCATGTCCAGCCTGGATGATGTCTCTCACACCAACTTTAAACTCGCTGCATCTAGAACAACGGGCATCCGTCATCTGCTCACCAGATAAAATAAGATAGCAATAAGTGACACTGATCACACAGAGATAAATTATAGCAGTAGTGAATCTTCAGTAACCAGTTTTGAACTTCTGAGGATGATGGAAAAGTGACCTGCATGCACTCCGATTCCTCTGGTTCCTTTCTTGCCGTCTCCTCTGCAGTCAAGCCCTCCTGCGGTTTTTAAGGGGGGAGAATGAGCAGTCACTTGTCTAGTTTGAAAGAGCATAGAATGATGGTAATCATAAAGCACGAACTTGACTACACCATGTGATATCAGATACAAACATGCTAATTAATTCACTTGTGAATTAGCAACCACTAACAATATCCATTTCCACGATAAAACAGCTGTGACCACGATGTAGGTAATTAGTTCATGAAATAATAATCATAATATGACGGAAACAATTCAAAACTTTGTAGAATGCCAAAAGTAAATTCAATAAAGCCGAAGCTTTTCAAAGAGCCAAAGCTGAAGGTACAGCCTAGAAAAAAATGTTTATCTTCTAAGCCACCCCAAACATCTCTGAAATTGGTGACCACAACTACCAACTTTTATGATTTTATCGCAGCAAATTGGATAAGCACCAGAAGCAAACTTCCTCCATAACAACATCTCGCTATATTTCTAGTTCTGAAAAATAGCAAGCACGTAATATCAAGCGGACCTCATCAAAATAAGTACTAAAGCACAACATGATGAAGTCAAGAATAGGCGTAATAGAAAAGAAATATGAGCTAGTGAAACAGACACGGTTAAACTGATACTCCCATGCATTACCGCTTGTGATTTACTGACTAATGCATACAGGATCCATATAACAAAATCAAATTATTCCAAGATAATTTCCCTCCATATCAGCTCCTGAAATCATTTCATTGGCCAAAGCAAGGGCGAAAAATTCTTGTCACTTATTATTAGAGCTGCATTTGTGCAAAAATCAATTCATGAAAACTAAAACTTCATATAATTGCCCTCACTTTGTCCATTTGAAGAGTTAAAGAAACAAAGCACCACATAAATGTTGTTGCATAGGAACAAAAATAATGAATAATATTGTACAAAAAACAAAGTAACTAGAGTTTATAGGCCAATCTAGAAGCAACCAGGTTTGGTGGGAACGAAAATTTCTTTTTTACCAATAATTGAGATATTGGCATATACAAAGCTAGCCATCCAGTTTGATAATATGAACACCGAACTTAACAATAGATAAAATACCTTCAACTCGCTGGGCGACATGTTCAGTATCTTGGAAGGTTCCAATTCTCCATTTAATAAACGGCGGGCTAGAAGTGCATTACCCTGCAAGAAAAATAAAAATAAGAAAAAAGAGTAGAAATCACATTTATACCATTCTCAGGAAAACTTATACAGCAAAGGGCACAGACAAACCACTGAGCTTTTCCTGCATGGATGTGTGCCCATAATTCGGCTAGAATGCTATTGATTTTTCCATAACAGGCCGGAACAATTTCTTACCTTCAGATTGAACAACAACTGCCTCAACTTCTGATTATATTTCTGAAAATCTGACGAAAGGGTTTGATGTGAAGCTTTCTCAAGGGCAGTTACTGCTGACACCGCAGCATCTGGCCAAATTAAAGGATGCTCAACCTAAAAGCAAATAAAAATAACATCACAAGTTCAACATCTCTATCATCATCCACTTCCAAAGTGGAACTTAATTTAATTAAAAAAATGCCATCCATACCTTCACTTTCTGTTCTTGAGATCCATTGACTCCTTCAGAACATTTAGTTTCATTTTCATCATTAGTTCCTTCAGAAGTGCAAACATACTGCACTGCCTGAAGAAGCCTCTCTAACCATTTATCACGAGCACTTTCCCCAGTCAGTTCATTAAACTTGACTAAAATGGCATAGTATTCAGAGGTGTTACTTGTGCAACTTCCTGGTGTTTCAGCTTTGAAGTGTTGATCTGATTTGGCCGTTAAATCTTCCTCTCTAGAGACATCCAAAGGTGATATGTTCCTTCGTCGGAAGCTCCTTTTTCTCTTCAACTGATCTTCCTGATCAGCATGAGCATCCTCTGTATCAATGTCTGGAAGATCTCCCAAGCGTTGTAAGGTTTTCTGAACGAGAAGATCTATCTCATGCTGTTTGTTGTCTTCATAATCCTTATCAGTCAACTTCCACAACTTCTTTTCAACGGTGTCATAAACTTTTTGCACTATGAAACCAGGATTTTGTTTTCGATTAGGAAGTTGCTTGTGAATTGGCACGAAGTGGACCACACACTTGTGCATCACAGATTCTGCGGGAACCTCATCCCGATGGAAACTATAGAAAAGCTGTCTAGTGTCCCGTGACTGCCAACTCCCACCACCTTTTTTCTCTGCCTCTTC
This sequence comes from Eucalyptus coolabah, assembly GCA_014182585.1. Classification (NCBI taxonomy): domain Eukaryota; kingdom Viridiplantae; phylum Streptophyta; class Magnoliopsida; order Myrtales; family Myrtaceae; genus Eucalyptus; species Eucalyptus coolabah. The sequence goes on along the minus strand of CM024624.1, from coordinate 6,201,657 downwards.
AGGGCGGTAGAACCATTGCCCAGTAACCATCACACTTCCTTTTGTCGTTTGTGCAATATCCTGTATAATCAGATGATCAGTGCTTAACTGAATACTACTTGACAAAACATAATAGCAATCAAGGGTACAAACTTTTCTAGGACAGTTGTCAAAGAAACAAAGTTTTCAAAAGATAATAAAGAGAGAAGGCAAAATTCAAGTAAAGAAAAGAAATCAACCACCATAATGGAGAAATATTCACCTAGGAATAAGGCCAATGCCCATGTAACAAAAGCCCCTACGGAGGGAGCTGATGGATAAATAGAGGAGACAGAGAGATATATACCATCATCTAATTTGATTCGTTATTGTTAAAAGTGGGGCAAACTTGAACAAATAATGTGCCGAGCATTACATAAAAACTCACACTATGCTTCATGATATAGCAGTCCTTGTAGGACAAAGCTCTTGAACAAGCCTCTAGTCATAAGGACAACCTAAAGTCTGACATCCACTCTTCTGATTAAACTCATAGGGAAGTCAAAACCCAATCCCCAACTAATCTGTTCCATACTACCACTTATCAGCTTCTTCAGAATCCACAGAAAACTGCAGGCTGAATCTAATTCAGTAGCTGCAAAAGTCCTTGATACACACATAACATCCAAAGATCACCAGTCCTTATTACATGTGATACACAGAAGAGGATATGTTTGACATTGTTCAAGATTCTGCATTTTCGTTCAACAACATACCGTTCCTCAGAACTTCCAATGCTAACTCACAATGATAACCATTCAAAAGTAAAGTGATGAAACTCTAAATTAAATTAACATGATCACTAATACTTTTTACATAACTTGGAACGAGTTTTCTGAGACCAAACAGCGAGATTAGGAGGCACTGAACAAGAATGGAGGGATCGAATAGTTACCTTGATAATAGCCACATAAGGTTTTTGATCTTTTTCAGCAGGGACTAGAAGTACAGGATCCTCCTGAATGATGACCATGATACAATAAGAAGAAAAGTTAACCAAAAGTTTGAAGAAGGAAAGTAAAGACTTCCAACTTTGGTTAGAGGGAAGCAGTGAAGATTTTTCCAAAGAGGATCATATCATTTAAGTTGTCTAAGCATTTATTCTGGATTACAACATCAAACAAGACTGAACAAACAAGCAAACAAATGTCAACAAGTGATCTGAAGTGAAAAAGAAAACCCAAGAACAATATTTTTTACTAGATTAAGAAAAGCAAGACGTATATCTTTCAGTGAATTACACGGCCTAAGTGATCATCCTGACCAAAGGAATGCAATGTGCTGATAAAGGAGACATCATGACACCGCAGTGGAAGCTATCTTTTCCACTAAAAACAAAGAAAAAAGGAAGGCAAAATTTGATGTGCTGAAAAGCCAATTCTCAGTAGACGAACACAAAACCCGTGAAGAACCTAAAACAACACGAGAGAGAGAAAAAACCGAACAATCCCATCCGATGTAGAAATCACCGAGTAAAAACCCTAAAAACCTTATGGAGCGGAACCAATTCCAGGCCTCCCTTCAACACCTCATCAAGCAGCGAATTGACGAGCTTCCCATCTTCAAACGAACACATACATCACTCCATTCAATTTACAGTAACCAGATAGCGAACAGAGAAAAAAAAAAAAAAAGAGCAAATACTCACGAGCTCGTATTGATTCCCATCGAATTCGAACCCCTCGTAGTGGCTCCTCCGCCCCCTCCCCTTCCCGGAAAACCTAATCGCCTCGCCCATCGGCTTCGCGTCCTCGTCGGGCTCCTCCTCCTCCTCCTCCTCCTCCTCTTCCTCCTCCTCCTCCTCCTTCTTCCTCTTCCTCTTCACATTGCTCTTCGCATCCTTCTCCTCTCGCCCGCCCTCCTGATCAGCCCCGGGCTCGCCGCCGCCGCCGCCTCCGCCTCCTACGTCCGCCCCCTCCGCCTCCTCGTCCGCGAGCTTCACCAGCTTCCGGCGCTTGCCCCTGGAGTCGGCCTCGCCCTCCGCGGGATTCTTCGAGGAGCGGGTGACCCGCTTCCGGGACTGCGGCTCGTCCTCCTCCTCGTCGCTGGTCGGGAACTGCGCGAACCTCCGATTCCTCATTCCGGCGCCGTCGACCCAATGGAACGGATCGGATTGCGCGAACTGGGTGCGACCAAATTTTCGATCTTGCGAGGCCGAGCGCCTGCGCTTGTGTAGAGAGAGAGAGAGAGATAAGAAGGTTCGAGAGTGTCCGGAACGGCGGTGACGCGACAGAGTCGTGAGTGCACGAAAGCTTCGAACGGCGTCGGTTGCGCCAGCAGAATGCTACAGTTCGGATCTTTGATCTTGTTTTTTTTTCTTTTTTTCTTTTTTTTTTGCCCTGCAATTCTTCTTTTCCGTGAATTATTAATTAACCCTCCCACAGAAAAAAAGAAAAGGAAAGAAAAAGAAAATTACATGATATGATCTAATCTTAATATAGATATGATTCTATTAAAGATAAATTTTTTTCTGAAATAAAGAATTGCCATTTACATGTAAAATTGATATCAATATTATTGCTTGCGGTTGAGTACATCTATGCACCAATATGGAGAGCTTGTCCAAAAAGAATTTATAATAGGAGAAGAATGAGTCGATTTTGTCAAAATGATTCATTATAATACACATTAGTTTAGATGATTAATACGCATTAGTTTAGATGATTAATAGAATTTTGAAGATTGAGTCAATTTAAACTCTCGATTCCTCCCCATGACTATTAGTCCTGTTTCTTATGATGATTGTAAACTTGGAGTGATTCCGAGTTGATTTAATAATTGTTTTACATAAAATCACAATCTTCATGAGGATAGGAATATACATAAAATCAGAGTCTTCATGAGGATAGGAATATACATATCTTTAATGATTCTCATTTTTCGGAAGATATTATTCCTCATCGACCAGTTTTATAGATTATCTCATCCTTCACGTGGAAGAATCTTATCCTTTTTCATCATAGCACCAATAGACAGGACTTATTCTCCGGCCAGCATACATGGATTCGGATGTCAGGAAGACGTCGAAAACTACATTAGAAGCAAATTAATAATCTGCAGCAGATGATTGATATTTAGCAGTAGACCATCTTTCGCACGGAGAGGAAGACTATCGATTTCATGTGGGTCGTGTATCCAAAGTTCAAGCAAGGGATATGATAAATTAACATCATCTTACCAGAAATGAACACAACGCACGGAGACACCTGCCTTTCATGCTCGAGTCGATGTTTTGTTACTCCTTCCCCGTTATAAGATTCAGGACGGTCGGTGAGAAAGGGCTACGGAACATAGATTTATGGCACCATAAAGCAACAGAGAACTTTATTGAAAGAGAGAAATAGAGAACACTGCTGGAGAAACAGTCGGTTAATTCAACATGAACAAATGAACCATTGTGCTGTACATAAGTTACAGGCACTAGCAACTATCTCTCTCAAAACTATAGCAATTCACCCTTTCAACTATGCAGAAGTCTCTGTATAAAATGACAACCGCCCAACACACTACCGAAAAATGCCTTGATTCGGGACATTCACTACTTACACATTGTACCAGGGCAAACCTCTCATAGAATGCCTGCTTTGCCTCGGCACACGGAACGGATCATCCTAACTGGGAATGTGAAAAAAGAATGCTTCAAGATGACATGTATTAACCGACCATATACACGGGCTCTGAGGTATATGTGCAGTTCAACTCAATGGTTTTTTTTGTGTGTTTGATTAGTATCTGTTTACTCAAGTGAGCAACCAGCAGGTTCACTCTGTTTTAAAGCTCTTCTTTCTTTACAGGAATATCTCTATGCTGTTTCGAATTAATGTTGAATTTGCAGTTTCCAGGTCATGCGTCGGCATTCCTTTTGCTTTCGAGGACAGAACCTTCTTCAAGTGCCACTTGTGCCTCGTTGTCCCTCCCCATCATAAAAAGAGTTACAGCTTGCAGATAGGATGCAATGTGCCAGACGGGAGATATCACCTGAGCTTGCACTGCGTCATCAAATGCTTCTTGCAGCATGTTGCTCATGAGATGAGATAGACTGCGCCGTGCATAAATAGTTGGGGACACCATCGTTCCGACTTCAATGAACTGCAAATTGAATGAAACAATGAGATTTGTGATGAATGTGCCTTCAGATTCACTGAACGTCACACCAATATTAAACCTACTAGATAGCAAGGAGAATCATCAAATGCTGTGCATTCTAAGTGGGCTGTAGCTTAAATTTATCTGGTTAAATGAAAACTGAAGGGCAACCATACACAGTTGTATCCACAATTCGAGGAAAAAGTATCCACTACCAACATTGATGGATGCCTGTCACAGATCTAGTAGCTCAAATTGTAAAAGACACAAGTAAACGTGAACAAAAACTAAGTACAAACACGAACACATTCTCCTATTCAGCCAAAACATATAAGTCCTAATTTCTCCAAAAGGGCGACTTCATTATATATTAGTCATCGATCATCATTCGATACCTTATGAATCAAAAAAGAAGATCGCGATAACCTGAGTATAGCAGTCAATTGCAGCTCTAAAATCTTTATGCCGGAAAGCAACATCGCCCTTCTTCTTTGAGTTCAGAGTGTCCTGCACCTGGTTGGTCCACATCTGGAATGAAAGCTGCACATTACAATGATTGGGGTTAAACACCAGTCATGGTGCAGCAGGACGAAATGGAGAGTCCAGCAATTGTAAGAGATGGGACGGGCACAGGACAGGTAAATGATATTTGATATGAAGCCCGACTTGCAAGATGTAATTACAGTCTGCATTGTGGCTTGTTATCGAGAGTAAAAATAAATAGAAAGCCAATAAAACTGAATAGAAAGCCAATACACAGTGATAGGTTCATTTCTTGGTCAAGTGACAGCAAGAGAGGTCATTTTGCCAGCAACATATTTCTGTCTAAGATGCATTTTACCTTGGGTAATTCGCTTGACATCATATACTAACAGAATAGTAGCATTTCTAATCAAAACCAGTGTGGTATCTTATCTCATGAGAGGGATGGAATGAGAAGCAGGTTAACACATCTAGAAAATCCTCTCCACATTGACTTTATATAAGGTCCTACGGTACCCAGATGATGCAGTAACAGACCTCATGTCCACTATCTAATCCGAAACTAACCTCAGTAGCTGCTCCTTCATCATCTTTATATCCAAGTTTTTCTAAGACCTCATGTATGGCAGTCAAGTCCTTCCTGGAACATGCCTCACCAAGAGCTGATAGGGTTAGGGATGAATCACCATGGTGGATGCCCATCAGCACATGAGAAGGGACCTGAAAGGCAGAGTGATTAATTAAAGCTCAATCCAGCAAAATCAGGGGAAAACATATTGCACTTGCTAGTCAGTGTAGTGCATCATTGCATACCATCACAAAGATTAGAAGGGATGAGAGGATAAGGTGTACTTACATATCATTGATTCCAAGAAATTATTGCTCACTCCCCAGCCCAAAGAAATAGTGCACATGCTACGCGCACACACACGCACACCTGTGCAAACCATCCTATACACACACTCCCATTGCTTTTATGATCTTCCGAGTTTATAGTTAAACAAACGTGCAACTGAAAAATGTGACCTTTAACTTTTAAGGATGGACAGCATTCACATTTCCTTCATGCTTATACTAATTAATATTCCAGTTATTTAGCTGCTGTTCTCTCAACATGGAAATTCTTTAGATAGCTCTGAACTATAATTTCTTCTACTTTGCACTACGTATGATGGCAACATTCTTGAAGATATTGGGGAAACTAAAATTACCAACCTCTATATCCTTTTGAAGAGGAACCAGAACAGCGACTAGGGACTTTGGATTTGGCCGCTCTCGGGGTTCATATTGTAAACAACGTGAAGCTAACCGCAATAAAGCTGTGCGATCATCTTCTGAAAATTGACCTTCCAGGCATGAATCCGTGAGCATCTGAACGTTCTTGTCCCGTATTAGATCAAGTGCCTGATTACAAATTAAGCAAGTTTTAGAATTGGAATTTATACAATCACTGTAATTTTGATTCGGACAGCATAATATTGGCTAAAAATGGGTCAAAACCAAAGATTTTGGTTTAATGTGATGTCAGGAGGCAGCCGCTTAAGCCGTCACGGTGAGATAACAGCGACCAAATTACTGAATAGACTCTGACACCAGGTTGACATGATTTACAGCACACTATGTGCAATCATTAGCATGTGACTGAACTTTGAGGAGACCTGCTATGTGAATTATATTGTGCTGTACTCACTGCTCCTTTTTTTTCAAGCAAAATTAAAAAAAATTTATCGCATGGCACTTGAACCAACTTCAAACCCTGCAGAGTACCAGCCTGTTTTAACTACCACCACTTATTCTGGCAAAAAAAAGGAAGGAAAGGAAAACTAACACCACTAAAAAAAGAGCTCATCTGCAGGTATCTAAAATTTGTAATAACTTGATGAGGAACCAGTTCTTGACTTTGATAACCATACACATTTATCATAGAAACACAATCAGAGTATTCTTTGTGCCCTCTTTGGGTTTAAAAATTAACTACAATATGACCTACTCCTAAACTCACTTTTATAATAAAAGAAATAACAAGGAGCGATAAATTTGCTTAGTTGCAATTGCCTTCTTCAGGAAGCAACTTACACGGCTTGGAGGAATCTTCTTTCCACTGACAAGGTCTAGCAAAACAGTACCAAAGCTAAACATCACACTTTCAGGAACGACGCGTCCTGCAGAACACAAGGATGATGCAATAACTCGTCAATGAAAATTTATGGTCAACCTGATCAGTGTCGAGAGGCATGTCCAACGCATTAATGGTGAACAACATCCTTTTGTTGCAATAACCATCAAGAAGAGTCAGATAGCAAACCGACATAGTGTTTCTGTATTAGTTTTTCAAACTAAAAATTTAGAGAAGAACACATGATGATCATAAGTCCTCTGAAGACACTCGTAAAGAGCTCAATCCATTTCATCAGCCTTTCCTCCTCCAGAGTGACCTCAAAATCACCAGTATATTACCGAATATTCAAGTGCATCCATTACTTGACAGCTCGAACAGCTGTTAAAACTCTTAAAGAGTAAAAAGAATGGCACTTGATAGACAAGCTTACACATGTCCATTCCATTTATGTCCAAATACAAAAGCAACTGCTTCATTTACAGTCAGAAAGGGCCCATCACAAATTTACATGCATTTTTCATACCTGTCCTCAGATACTCAGGAGGAGCAAAGGCCAAGTTTGTACTGTAGCTTTTTCCAGTTTTGCTGTTCTTCATAAGACCAAACGATGAAAGTCTAGGGTTGCCCTCCTGAGAAATGGCATTTTGTAAGATTATATTGTATTAACTTGATTGTAGCTGAAAAACTTCATGCTTACCCCATCAAAAAGGATTCTATAAGCATTCAGATCATGATAAAGATCATGTTCTTTGCTAGTACAATATTCTAAAGCTTGTGCAAGATACAAAGCCACCCTTAGCCGCATTGCCCATTTCATGGGCTGTGTATCCCCTGATTCAAAACATACTCCAAATTCAGTCTTCCATTATGTACCAACTCTCTTAAAAGGTTAAAGAAAACAATGGAACCAAATGCAGAAAGAAAGGAGAATGTTGCTAAAAAGGATAATACTGTACCAGGGACTAAAAATTGCCAGTACCCAAAACCAGTTTCACCTAGGTCCAGTTATCTCATATAAACAGGCCAAAGAATTTGACTGGGCTAACACTGAGGAGTGATGAGGAGAAAGGAAACACAAAAGTTCAAAGAAAATGATTTTTTTCTAAAGAAAAAATCCACATTAAAAATAAATAAAATGTAAGACATCCATTTGGAGATGCCAAGGTCGAAATCACCCAAATAGAGGGACACGCATGCACGCACACATATTATCAAGTGAACACCATTTACAACTTCAATGACAATTACCAATATATGGAGTGGATACCCAAAACGAGAGGCACTGATAGACAGCTCGAGTAGAACAAGTTAGACATTTTAGATTCACAGGTATATATGTATATGAAGGAAAATGAATCAATGCAGCCATGTGACACAAACTTACAATGAAAAAGATGTTTTGGTAATGTGTCATTGGGCATATATTCCGCAACAAGTAACCTCTCATCACCTTCACAGCAGCAACCAATTAAATTTGCCAACCTTTGGTTACGGAGCTGCCCAACAGCTCTTGATTCTTCCTATAATATAAGATTAGAACTCAGTCACAGGTAGCCAGAAAAATGCTCCATTGTAAATTTTTTTAACTTTAGGTCGCTCGGACGTCAGCATGACATAGCCACGGGCTCCCATAGAGCCAAAGTGACTAAAATTTATTATTGCAGCACTATATGGAAACTTCACCAGTCAGAGTGACTGGCATAACAAAAATATCTTCAGGACTGAATCATAATAATTTTATATTAGAGGGAGACACAACATACAATGAACTGCCTGGCATCAGGCCAAGATGATCTGTTAAAGCGCTTTACAGCAATTCGCACTTGATTTTCCAGTTTTCCTTTGTAGACCACATTTGGCGCCTTTTCCCCATGTTCAGACACAATGTTTTCAACAGCAAACCAAGATGTTGCCTTCCTGAGCTGATCAAACGTGTATTCTTGAAAAGGAGGCAAACCCTCAAGTTCACCTTTCTGCTCATCTTCTGCACACAGATGACATTCTCACTTACCACAATCGATCAAACCAGTAAATGAACAAAGTAGAAACATAATCCACTCACCAATGCCCTTGACCTCAGGGACTGCTGAACCTTGTTCTGAACCTTGGAAACAGACGAATAGCTTGGAGCACTTACAACCCATCCCGGTTACAGATTTCAACAAAGAGCAACAGCAAATCTTGAAGATCCAGCATTTACTAAAACTTTGAGCACAAGTTCCAATCAGTAGCTTCAAACACAATCCTCATTTACTCAAGAAATTGTTATCAACAAAACGGGTAGCAATATCTTAAAATCAAACGTCAAAAGCTTATAGTTCCCAGTTCAGAACCTTGACCAAATTCAACAACGACTGTGACTAAACCGTGCCCATTCTTCACTCAAAGTTCTTCTCGAACGAAGTTAACATGCAGATGCTTATACCAAGTTCAATTCACATATCTACACCCACCCATCAAAGAGCTCCAGAAGAAGTGAAGCCTTGGACTCAACATTCAAGTTCTTTCGTACGTAACGAAAAATTTCTCGAACACCTGAATCATCCAGACCCAGCACATTCCTAAACTCACTCGTTCTCCACTGTAAACCCAGCGCGCTACTCAACCAAGTCCCCCCCGATTCTTTTCATCAATCTCCACCGAACCCAGAGCCCAGTCAACAGAAGCCAGCGCTCTAGGCGACTTTGACGAGCATCACCGCCTCAACCCAAGACGACCCAGAAGCTAAAAAACGACAGAAAGCAAGGTGCAGGATGAAAAGCAAGGCGAAAGAGCTTCAGAGAGGACCTGAAGCGACGATCCCTCGCAGAAAGAGAGAGAGTGACAGCGGGCGGAAGTCGCTCTCACTATTCAGCCTTCAATCTCCATTCATTTCCTCCCTTTCCTCGATTCCAATTCGAACCCAGAAACGGCAAGCGAGCGTTGAGTTTGAACGCTTTGACAAAATCGGATTTTGAAGGATTCCAAAAGGAAAGATGGATAGAGAGAGAGAGAAAGAGAGAGATGGAGAAAGGAGTAGGAGCAGAAGGAGGAGAAGGAGGACGGAAATCGAATCGTTGAGAGTGCGGTGTCTTGAGATTTAATATTTTTTTTTTAATTTCCTTTTTCCTCTTTTATGATTTTTTTTTTTTTGCCGGGCAATCGCCTCCATATTTTCCTCCCTTTTTCTGTTGCTCCTTTTTAATTTCTTTTGGCAATTTCCACCGACATGACAACCTTCGGTTTTTTTTTTTTCTCCAATTTTTCCTGCCCGCGGGTCCCACCCATCGGTTACCGGACCATCAACTGCTAACAAATTTCGAAAAAAAAATAATTTGGAAAATGAAATGGGAAAAGAAAAATAATATTAAGCAAAAATGCGTGTTGAATTCGGCTTGGAAAATAAATTTTTATGGTAGTCTTTTGAAAATTTCATATGGGGAAGTCGGGTTGGTCAAACTTGACCTCGCGTATATCCGTTGGTATGTAAGCCGCGACTGGATTTGAATGAGTCCTAGAAGGTTCATTTTGCATGACTAAACAATGGCCAAAGATTCAATCGATTGGCCATTTCCCTATCCGGCCATTGCATCCGAGGATTATTATGCGTTACGACGGTTTAAAATGAGTCACTCCCGCATTATTCTTCTTCATCTTGGTCCAAACGTTTCAAAAAATATATGATTTTGCTAGCTTTCATTGGTCATTTCGAGTCCAAAGAGTCATGACAATTGGTATTGTGACGTTTTTGATTGAGTCAGAGGAGCGTTACTTTTGTGCGATTGACTGAAAGATTCGTTTCGATTAGTCTTTTCTCTAATTCTCTACTTGGTCATTGCATCCCAAGAGTACTTACCACGTATTAAATGAATATCATAACGTTATTATATACCATATAGAGGGAAAAAAGATTCGATCAGCTAACCTACCCTTTAATTCCTGATCCATTTCGAATTTATGTTAACATTTCCTATATTGGTTCTTTATTTAGGAGTTCATGTCCATTTGATACTTTGGCTTTGTTGCCAAATGAAAACACTGGCACTATCATGCTTTCTTGAAATTAGAATTTCTAATCAAAGACAGTACAAATTTACTTGGCATCATTGCTATGTATTGCAATAGATTGAATGAGATGTAGAACGAGTTTATTAATTGTAATAAGAGATTTGACCGGTTGAATTTGCCTCTTTTTCTTCCTTATTTCTCTTTCTTTTTCAATAATCTATAGAAGCACGATTATTTGAACACTTCCGAAAGTCCTATAGGCCCATGAATCAGTCAAGTCGAGGCTGATCTTCCTTCCTTCCTTATCTTACAAGCATTGAAATAAAAACGATAGCATTTATTCAGGGGGAAAAATAAAGGAGGGAAGAAAAAGAGAAGGGGGCGGGCATTTAAATCAAGAGCAATAATAATGGGCAAGCGTGTGGGGTACTATGAGATGCCATAAATTGAAGTGACAAGAATCTCTACAAGATCTGCCCCAAATCTACAACATAAGCATTAAATGTTTGGCAACAGTAATTTGGTTTGCCTTGTGGGTACATTTTACGTTGTACGATCACCAGAATCCACAGGAATTATTTCTATCAGGCTGGTAGCTGGAGAATAAATAGTTGTCAGCTCATATCATGAGGCAAAACATGCAAGTGGACTGAAATATTCCCGATTTTTCAATTTAGAGGCGAGATGCACATTATGGTAAGTCGAAGCTTTTGGGTTTTTTTTCTTTTTCTTTTCAATGGAGAAAATGATGAGGATGATGCGTGACCAGCTACCATATGTTGGAATGGAGCCGCAATTGTTGACACCATCCAAGACACTGAGATTTATAACTCTCGCCAAAAACAAGGTATAGTGCCTAAGAGAACAAGGTGGCTAGAAATTTGCTTATAATGTTCCTTTGCGACGTTGTGGAAATTGGCAAGCACGAGATGACAAGGCCGTTGTGCTAACCACACTCATTTGTTATGGCTAAATATGCAACTTAGAGGGGGTTAATAGGTCAATAATAAAAAATTGATAGATTTTGTAAAATTATCGTAATCAAGGTTGATGTATGCAAGAACAGTTTAATATATACAAGAAGAAGCTAATAATATCATCCACAATACTTTATAAATATGAAAGTAAATAGAGAGATAGAAGTAGTGCATGCATATTTTAATAGTAGTTTGACTTTGATCAAGCCTACGTTCATTATTCTAGATTAATAGCTATCAATTGGCTAGAATCTACTAGTAATTTTTGAAAAGGTAAAACATAGGCTATGTTTCTTCTTCCCAAAATTGATAGATTGCACTACCAAATCCTAAACACTACTATGGCACTCATACACTCCTCATATGAGATTACAATCAATGACAAATTTTCTCAAAAAAATGAACTTCTCACTCAACAACTTAACAATAGTGTGAGTGTACCAAAGAGTAAAGCTTTCTTAGTCCATAGTTGTTCTCGTGATTCATGATTTCTCCAGCAAGCGTTGATCTTCTTATATAGTTGTTAGTAACCAAACTTGTTGTTGGATAATCTTGGGCTATGTTTGGTGGTTAGGATAAAATTTAGGGTATAAAAAAATTTATCATATCCTACGTTTAGTACTCGCTCAAGAGAAGATAAAGTTCAATATAAATGAGATATATGTCAAATAAAATTATCCACTCGAGAAGGTGAGATAAAGGTATACAAAATTTCGATATCCATAATAGGAAAGTTTTTTCTACTAAAAAAATTATCAAATTAACAAGTTTGAAATAATATTTGAATATAATGATATTAAAATTCTAATATAAGAAATTCAAAATAAAAAATAAAAATATTTTTAATTTAATGTCTTTTTTTATTTTTATATTATAATTTAATTATTTCTTGTAATATAAAAGTTCAATATATAAATATATTTATATTTATTAGGTATTTTAGGTACATTAGTACAGTTTTCTATTAATAAAATTTTATTAGAGAATGATGGAAGAGGGAAGAAAGAAATTTAAAAAAAAAAATTAAAATAAGAAGAGAGAAAAATTAAATAAAAATAAAGTTGAATGAGAGATTTTTATCATCTCCGTTTATAAAATTTATGATTAATTTATATTGATATGGCATTTTAACCAAACGATATAGATAATATGATATAAATATACTCAATTTTATTATTGCAATCACCAAATAGTCGATATGATATAGCAAAATCTCCCGAATTTTATATCTTATTTTATCTAGTCTTAGCCTAGTTATAAATTTAGATGACCAAATGTAGCCTAAGAATATCAATTTAGCTATTGAAAATAAAGAATACAATCGCCTATACGAATAAATCTTCCCCATGTAGCTTCCATGAATAGAGTTATTTATATTGGGAAATAATCCGAATCACCAAAGTGATTGACAATTTGATTGGATTCTCCTTCGTTTATCCCTTCCAGAGTTCGACCTATGGCTTGTTGTAAATATTTCTTGAGGCTTAGATTGATAGTCAAAAGAAATATCTAGTTCTACTTATCAAAATCTATAAACACGTGCAATGCACATTTATCTTAGGTGATATATGAAGTTGCAAAAGAAATATTAAGAGTCTTATTATCATAATTTGTAAATACGGGCAATGCACGTTCATCTGAGGTGATATATGAAGCTATTCATATCAGCAATCTATGAGTCTATCCAAACTTCCTCCCGGTAGTTAACTTACGAAAAACTTTCCATTTGATCTTCCTGAATACTTTAGTGAATGAGACTTTAGTGAATAAGACTTATGGCTTGTTGTACTTTGTACAATGGTAATAGAGCGCTATATATATATATAAGAACAAATGGTTTAAGATGTAAGCATGCATGCATACATACATACATACATACATACATACATACATACTTAGCACCTACAAATGTACATAATTATTTTGCTGAGTATCCCCATTGTTTTTGATAATTTATACCTCAATTTTGTGTTTTCGACTAATTCAAACTTTGTTTTATCTAGCATGATCTACAATTTCACATAGTTGGTTTTGTCAAAATATTATTTCAATGAATAAGGTCGGATGCAACTTTGTGCATCTGAGATGGGGCTTAATAAAATAAAAGAGATCAATCAATATCTTTCAACTTAGGAAAGAAATAATTCAAATGGTTGGATCTAACCATGTTGTCTACTATAAAGTGATATATTTTTTTTTTCCTACAAGGGATATTATCAGATTATGCCAACTATTAGATGATAATCTTTTTCTAAGTACCCTATTACAATGAGACTAGGAGAAAGAATCCTTGGGCAGCTAGGAAGATTACATAGATACCAAAAAAGGAAATGAATTTATTATTGGTGCTTGTGCAAAGGAAACTTGATATCAAATCTACACAAATCTTGATGTTATCTCAAGCGAGATTTGACAAAGACATGATTTAAAAGAATGGCATATGTTAAAAATTGACTGGAAAGATTATAATGATAAATTATCAAAATATTTATAATTAAAATTAAAATATTTAGAATTGAATCTATTGTTATATAATAATTTTATATCTTTTTGAACAATTATCCCTATAGACATGGAAGATCTCAAAACTGTATTATTAAAGTGTGGATTACTGTACATTTGATGGTTTGTTCCACTGATATCTGCACATATAAGACAAGATTTACCAAACAAACAAGAAGAGCATCGCAAGAAAGTAACGCAAACAGGAAGAAACAATGAGAAATATAATGGCACGGACGTTCCCATCATCGGCATGGAATCAACTAAAAAAGATTTTAGTGTTGCTTTTCTGACATTGACGGACATCGAATCCTAGTTTAGTACAGGCAAAAGCAACGGAACAGAATGAAATCTCCAATGATTAGTATTAATATGATGACTCCACAGTACGCTGATTCGATAGATCCGTATGAGCTAAAAGCGTAATGATGAATCCCCCTTCAATGAAAACAGTCTTGTCAGCGCGATGCTTTATGTAACATCGTGGCATATATTATCACTAAATAATTGAGCAATTACTACGACAATTGTGAAAGACATTAACATTGTCAAAATCGACGGTATTTAAAGAGCAACTTCGGGTGAATCCAAGGAGCTTTTCACTTATCTAATGACAAAATTTATGGAGGGTCACTTTAGTGCTTGAGTTTTTCAAAAGGGCTCAGAGGGTTTTAATTATTAAATGATGTTATATAAATTTCTTTAGCAAGCTAAGTTGTCAGAGAAGTCATTTATGTGTATGCTTTTAAAAAATATGATGCTTAAATAATCGATTGCAGAGTTTTGACATCAAGACAGACATTGTAGGATAGTTACAACACCGATATTGGCCTCATCAGTAAACTTTATACTGGAATGGAGTTGTAAAAAAGGGGTGGAAGAGACATGTGAGTAATTAAACTCAAGATCCCATGGTTCCAATATCATATAAAATTTAATCAGACCCATTTTGTAATTTGATTAACGGGTTAGGTCATAAATGAGTTATTTAAAATTTAAAATAGGTTCAAACGGGTCCAAAAGATAAGTGTCGAACTACATGGGGGAATCTTAATGGGTTGGAAACATCCGCACTCAAACCCATTTTCATTGCACCATATTCGAGAGTTGGTGAAGACTAATTATGCATCACGTATATCATCGTGGATAGGGATTTTAATATGATACTTCTATTTTTTTAATGAATTTTTTAATTTTAGGTTTTCTTAATTTTTTGTTTTATTTGCTAACATCTTTTTATTATGATATTTTATTTTTAAATGTGATGTAAAATTGTATCCAAATAACATATTTGCTAATATCTTAAAATATGTTAAATAAATGGGTATTAGTAATATGGGTTGAGTTGGTATAAGTTTGGTGTCAATCATATCAAAATGGAGAGAGGGAGAGAGAGACATGGGAAGCTAATAGTTGTACTTTGGCAACTATGGCCGCCGATGCCTAAAAGCAAATCGGTTCATGAGAAACTTGGGCATTGCTCATCACTTGGGCAAGATTCGCTATCCTTCACCTCATTGCCATTTTCATGGTCTCATAACCATTGAATTGTCCCCATAGGTATTCTCATTCATTAGTATGGTGCTCACCTATGTCTTCACGTTTTTTTATTGGCCACATGAAATCTTAGCCCACAGCTCGACTTGAGCACCTGAGCTCCCTTACTAACTTGAAGAGCCGGTCCATGGAGTCCCCAATTTTTTAGAGACAACAATTTAAGGAGGAAACATTGTTAAGAATTGGAGCCCAAATTGGTTTGAGTTGCGTTATGAGTTGGATAGTTTTCAATTCAACCTAACCCATCTGTTTGATTGATTTAAATTTAAATACCCTATTTGAGAAGTTTACGATCTCATGTAGCCTAGTTGCTCGAATAAAAGTAGGTCTAGTTTGCCATTTCAAACTTCAATTTGCGACCGTTATCAAACTCTTTTTTTAATTATTAGATTTACTTTCAAAACCTACATAGCTCACCATCTCGTTTAAAAGATCAAGCCATTAAAGATTCGTATCCTATATAAGCGTTGATTGGGTAGCTAAACCCATTACATCGTGACTCTAAAATGCTATATATATATATATATATATATTAAAAAATGAATGTAGTGGGCATAATTAAAGGGTGATGGAACACACACACACACACACACACACACACACACATTTTTCCTTTAATGTTTTCAATTTGGTGGAAAGTGGGTAGGCAAGTTCTTTTTCTTATCGTTATCTTCTCTTTCCTTTTGGTACTAGAGTTAATAGGTGAATTTTAAGACTTAAAAAAAAAAAAAAATCTTTGATCACTATTAGAGAACACTTGCTATAGTTCTTTTTTTTTTATTTTTATTTTTTATTTTGTCAGTTTAAATAACAAAGATCCTTCAAAGGCATGATATGTTGATGAATGTCGTCGCTCTTAAATTACCAATAGTTGAGAGTGACAATCAATTTTGCTTTTTCGAATTAACTTGAAAATAGTCATTACTTGATACTTTTGATCCTCGATTCTTATGAAATAAGCATGTGAAATATCTTATAATTGATTTATATAACTAAACATGAAAGCTATATGTGATGATATACTATAAATCGATATACATTTTGTCATTTAAAGGCATATTCTTATGCAAAATTGAGATCATGAAAAGCGAATTTGAAATATAACGTATTTAGGACTATCCCTTAATTATTTGACTTAAATTGTTGGTCTCTGATTATAGAAACCCTCAAGCACCCGTAAATAAGATAATGTATTTTAGAAGGAAGATCAATTAAGTATATCTAATTATTTCAAGTGCCGAATATATAAAGAAGTTAGATTTGTTCATGTGTCCTAACCAATCGCATTTTCGATTGGTTTTATTTAGCCCCATTTCTTTTATTGCTTTAGAGCGAAAATGGAATAAAAATTACTAATACCGACTTTAACTAAAAGTATCAATGTAATTTTTCATTTTGTATATTCTTCATATATTTTACGTATATTTTAGATATATGAGATTTTGTCATTTTTTTATTTTTTTGAACTTCTCTTCAACCACACGGGTTCATTTCCAATATCATAACAATTCGAATTCTTCATTATTTCTTTCCAAAGCTTAGATTTAAAGAAAACGAACTATATAAGACTAGTCGTTCGAATGAAACCGGGTCTAACCGGCGGCTCCCGATGGTTAAACCGGCCCAACCTTGAGTCGGCGAATAAAAGAGATTTTGAAAAAGGGCGGTTACGAGGAAGTTTTCACTGTCTTAGTGCAATTTCTCTGTGTTCTTGAAATCGAAACCCGCCAAAAGAACAGCGAAAGAGTAAACGATGGAAGTCTCGACTGTGCCAAGGAGGCAATGAGGAGTGTAAGAAACTCAGCACAAATTGACCGGAGAATTGCTCATCTTCATTGATTGAATCACGAGCTTGCCGTTCGGGCGGCGGAGGAGGGGAAGCGCAGGTGACATCCAAGCAAGCCGTCGCATTTCCTTCGGGAAGAGAAGTTGTCCTGGCGGTACCATAAGTGGACGAAGTGGTCCGCGTGTGGCTCTGATACGTGGGCGTCCTTACCAAGCGTTTGTCTTAATGCCTCAGTGAACAGGACCTCATGTGGCACGGTGATCTAGCTACTTTGAAATAGAAAGCAAGCGAACGTACGACCGAGAGACTGAATATAGTGTGCTGCTCCCAGTCGTATCACTTTATTGGCAAACTACGAATAGTAAGAGTGATGGATATATTGATGGGTGTTCGATTTGCTTCATGAGAGTTCATCTCTCTGTCATTACTGCCTCGCTTGAATCCTTGGATATTTCCGTTTGGTCTCTGCTTAATTTTCCAGGCATGTAGCTTAGGTCATTAAGTGAAGTTTGTCAACAGGGTCCATTGTGTTTGTAGATGAGGGACGTGAAACCTTTGAGCTTGTTCCAAGACGTATTGATGGCGTATAGGAAGAAAAAAAGGCCGCTTGCTAGGCTTGGATGTTGATGAACAGTATGTTGGACTTACTGGGTCAGATTCAGGCAATAAGATTGCGTTGCCTCTATTACCATTCATGAGCATTGTATCATACTTTGGGCGAGATGAGTTGTAATATATGTTTTTATCAATTCCTGTGCATTTTACATCCATAGAAACTGAGCATCGGAATGCACTTTGGTGCATAGAACGTAAAGTTGTACATGAGCTAGTGAGTTTGAGATCTCCATATGATTCACAGTCAGATTTATTGAATCAGATAATTGAGTTGTGGATAATATAAACCAAAGGATGATTGCATTTGATGATTGGTACGGATGTTGTTTTATCTCAATGATGTTCATAAGGATGGAACTTAGAAGTCATGAATTTGCTGCAGCTTGTCTCTCTGAAGGACTTTTCCATTTTCTTTTTTTGGGATCCTAACCTTCTTCTGGTATGCGTGAATGTCACCGGTGAAATAGTCCTTGTTGTTGCCATAACTGCAGCGTTCTGCTTAGGAAGAAGACAAATATTGACTTGATGGTGACTGATCTTTAGAGTCTGGTAAGTCTGCCTTTCAGCCTGCTTTTGTGTTAGTGTCTCCATTTCTTGGAGGAACTGTTCTTGTGGGAATTACCGTTTGGATGTGTCCTATAAAGAAGCTTTTCCAATTTAAGTGTTCGGTTTGACTGGAGCATTTTGTTTATTGTACTCGGTTTGGCTTCCAACTACCAATACTGTTGTGTGAAGGACCTCAACAATGAGTAATTTCTCGGTGTTGGTTTTGCTTAAAGCTTGGTATTTGTTATTGCTTATTCCCTAAATTAGCATCATTAATTTCTTGCCTCATTAGTTCCCATCTATAAGAGGGGATATTGCCATGGCCTTATGTTTACCTGGGCTAGAATCGTAAGACCTTGGTATCTCAATTAGATTATACCTTAGATTCTAGGGTCGATTCCCTAAAAGACTCTTAACTTTAGGTCCAATCTCAATTTTGCCACAAACTTTATTTTTGTCCAAAAAAAGATCCCAACTTTCACTCTAGTCCTAAATCTACCATCACTTCCAAAAAAATCATTGTCGGTTTCTTTAGTATTAATAACATCAAGATAGTGAAGATACTATTGTTTTATATGATGGTGAGAGTGTTGATGATAGTGCAAATTTTGATGATAAACCTTTTAATGGCCCTAATGTAGATAATCTTGAAGAAAATAGTGTTGATTTTTGGAAGCGTGGGTAGATTTGGGAGTAGACTGAAATTTGGAGATTTTTTTAGACAAAAAAATGTTCTAGGTAGAATTGAGGTTGAACCTAAGGTTTTGGGGTTTCTTAGAGAGTTAGGCCATGTTGTAGTCAATTGTCTTATTGTTTCTCAGTCTTGGATTACAATATCCTTACTAATAACTGTACATGAAATAATCTTGCATTGCCTTGGAAATGTTTCTACTTGGAGCCTGGTTGGGTTCCTATTTCCTTGTACATATGCATGTCTGTAAATTCTTGTTACTTGGATTTGTGGTCGGTTGCCCTCTTGATTGGTTACGTAGCAGCAATCTTGGCATGCATCTCCTTTAAACCAATATTTTCTATAGCTTTTCCGACATGCTATTTATAAATTTCCTTAATCCTTTCTGTTGTCTATAATCAGGCCGTGCAAATGAAAGTTTTCATTGACGAGCTTTCTAAAACAGGAAAACTTGAGGGTGTTTGTTTTACGTATTGGGAAGAAACCTTTACATCAGAGGCGTGACTTGTTTTACCCCCTCAATCGAAATCTTAGCCCGATGTCCTTTTTTTTTTTCACTAAAGTATTATGAATTATGCACAGTATTAGGCTCAATAAAGTGGTTCCTTACCTTTCTGTGTTTCATTCGATCTTTTAAGGCCCAAATTGTGATAGCAGAAGCAACATCATGATCAGTAAATAAATTCTTGGATTTGTAAGGCTTCATTTTCACATCCTCTACTATATGTCCCACATCGTTCAACGTGCTCGTGAAGCTGCCAATTTGCTTATGCTTCTATTTAAAAAGTTCTGCTGCTATACAAATTGACACCAGTTCCCCTATGGAGACTCATTTCCATATTTTTCCCATTTGGGCTTTTTACTCGCTTTTCAGTGGTCCAATGGCAGTCCCCATTGTTTCCCCATTGTTTCCATATGGAAAGCTGAATTCTTTTAACTCCATCTTGCAGATGTTTTTCAAATCATTTAACTAATAATGGGGCACTAATGCTGTCTATTTACAGCAGGGGTGTCAAAATCGAACCAGAAAATTGATTCGAAACCGAATTGAAATTTTATGCATGTTTGATTTGGATAGTAAAAAAAAATAACGATTCTTATTTTTTGTTTCAGATTATTTAGCATAAGACTCGCGCTCAATCCCCTCTCCACGCTTAAATTCCTCTCCTGCAAAAACATGCAACGGTGCAGCCACCTTCCCCACCTCTTCCGGATCGCCCTCTCGGAATTTGAATTCCGCATCGTAGGGCCTTGAATCCGAAGCTTCAGCCTGGCGATCTCGCCAAGGAGGGACTCCCTCTCGCAGGCCCACCGCTGCTCCTCGCGGAGCCATCGTTGCTCCTCTCGAGGTGGCGGGGGGAGTTTGGGGAAGAGGTAGAGAGAAGAATGAAGAAAATAAGAGGATTCAAGAAAACAACAATTCAAAGATAAATTTCTCCAGAGAAAAATGTTCTTCACTGAAAGCCATAATACACGTTGTCATTCTACAATACATAATGCTATTTATATTAAGAAGACAACTAGATTTCCTATTATATATTTCGAATATCTAATCTAATAGATTGACTGGATAATATCTAATCTAACAAATTGATTTGGATCAATTTATCCGCAATTGGAATAATCGGAATCAAATCATATCTACCACTCTAATCTAATCTTCCGATAATATTAAATAATATTATCAATCTTATCAGCCTCCCTCAAACTGGGATTAGGTGGAAAACCTACTCCTAGTTTGTATCGTAGCCTGCAATGATTAAAGCGCGGTAAAGCTTTTGTAAGTATGTCAGCAAGTTGATGAGTAGCAGGAACATAGCGAACTTCAAGTAACTTGAGAGTGACTCTCTCTTGAACGAAATGGAAATCAATCTCTACATGCTTTGTCCTTGCATGAAGGAATGGATTTGCTGTCAATGAAATGGCTGAGCGATTATCACTATAAAGCAAAGTTGGCCCCTTGAGTGGAATACCCAAATCTCTCAATACAAAAGAGACCCATGTAAGATCCGCTGTGGCAGAAGCCAAGGCCCTATATTCAGCCTTCGTTGATGATCTTGACATTGTCGCTTGCCTTTTTGCGGACCATGAAATGATATTTGATCCCAAAAAAGTGCAAAACCCAGTTTTTGACTTCCGAGTCTTAGAACAGCCGGCCCAATCAAAGTCTGCATACCCATATAAATTTAGTGTGCTTTTAGAGTGAAGATAAAGCCCTAGTTGCTGAGTTCCTTTTACATATCGCAACACCCGTTTTAACGGTTTGAAATCACCATTTGTAGGAGAATGCATTTTCTGATAGATATGATTTACTAAATAAGAGATGTCCGGTCTTGTAATTGTGAGATATTGTAATCCACCCGCAAGACTTCGAAAAGAGTGAGGATCATGAAAAGGTTCCATGTCTTATACCGTTGGATGAGTTTTGATAGGCAATGGGATCTCAATCAGCTTACTATCTTGCATTTCTGCCTTCTGCAACAAATCACTAGCATATTTAGATTGTGTTAAAAATAGATCCGGACCAGTAAACTTGGCTTCAATACCGAGAAAATAGTGAAGTCATCCGAGATCTTTCATAGAAAAATTTCTGCTTAAAGCTTCTATTAATTCCCGAAGTAGAGATGATGAACTGCTGGTCAAAATAATATTATCAACATATAATAATAATACCAGGTTGTGCTAACCCATGTGAAGAACAAATAACGATGGATCGGTAGAGCTACAATGAAATCCCCATTCCAACAAAAAGTTGCTGAATTTTTCAAACCAAGCTCGCAGAGCTTGTTTTAAGCTGTATAATGCCTTCTTGAGTAAACAAACCGAGTTAGGCATCTTAGAACTCACAAAGCCCGGTGGTTGTTCCATAAACACTGTCTCATTTAATGACCCATGAAGAAACTCATTCTTCACATCTAGCTGATGGATAAACCATCCTTTAACAATTACCACGGAGAGAAAAATTCTCACGGTTGCTGTTTAACCACGGGATTGAAAGTTTCGACGAAATCAACACTTTCCTCTTGATGGTACCCTTCGCCACTAATCGTGCTTTCAGTTTATCAAGGTTTCCTTCCGCATCCAATTTGGCTTTGAACACCCACTTACATCTCGATGATATTCATATTTGAAGATCTTGGTACTAGCTCCCATGTTTGATTTAATTTGAGAGCCTTCAATTCATCTATCATAGCTTTCCTCCAACCCGGATGACTTAGTGCTCCTTTAATTGTTTTTGGCTCCTTTGGAATCTCACAGGCTATGGAGAGAACATACTTTGGATTGGGCTTCCTTATTCCCGATTTCAACCTTGTTTGCATTGGGTGAGTAGACTGTTGTTGAGTATATGAAACGGTAAATCACTTGAGATAGAGACTATTGCTTCCTCATGTGTTTCACAGTCTAGACATGGTTCTTGTGAACCCAATTGTGGTTGCTGCACGTTTATCTCATTAGGTGGCCCATGATTTTGCTATCCGAGCTGTTATCATCAAATAGAAATCCCACGCTCGGATGTTGTGATATTTGCCCTTCACTCATTGTTGTTCCGCATTGTCTAGTAAAGAATTTGATCCCTTGTAACCAAGTATGATACAACCGTGAATGCCCAGGAAAAACGGTCCCCAATTTATCGAAAATGGGAATCTCGTCTCATCGAATATCACGTGACGACTTACGTATACCCTTCCTGTTGGTGGATAAAGACATCGATAACCTTTATGTCTCTGACTATACCCAAGAAAAACACAAGGTAATGAGCGTGGATCAAACTTTGTTGCACCATACGGTCTAAGGTGTGGATAGCACTCACACCCAAAGACTTGAAGAAACCCATAGTTAGGCTTTTTACCAAAGAGCTTATCAAACGGACTACTCATTCCTAACACTGGTGATGGCAGCAAATTGATGAGAAATGTGGCAGTCAGAAATGCATCGACCCAATAAATCAACGGTACTCGTGCATGATAGAGCATAGAAAGACCTAACTCAACGATATGCCGATGTTTCCTTTCGGCATTTCCATTCTGTTCCGGTGTATATGGACAGGAGACCAGCATTTTAATTCCTTTCTCATTCAAATGATTAATAAACTGGCTGCTATTAAATTCACCTCCACCATCGCATTGGAAAGATTTAATTCGACTTTCAAATTGGTTCTCAACAAGATTTTGGAACATGATAAAGATGGAAAAGAACTCAGACTTTCTCTTCATTGGATACACCCATGAGAATTGTGAAAAACTGTCTATGAAGACTACATAGAATTTAAATTCCTGAAAATAGTCTACTGGGGCAGGACCCCACACATCACAATAGATTTTTTCCAGTAGTTTACTAGCTAGAGACTCCGAGATATTGAAAGGCAACTTGCTACTTTTTCCAACCCGGCAACTTTCACATATTCTCTGTCACCTTCGTAGATTTGATTTGATTGTTGCTCTCCATAAACTTTATTATTTGAAAGTTTGAGTGCCCAAGCCGAAGGTGCCAGACTTCACTACTGGTGATCTGCTGTTTTTGAGAGTACCACACCTGTGTTTGTGCCTGATTTACCTTGTAAAGGCCCCCGCATTTCTTTCCCAGATTGATTACTGAATCCGTTAGATGGTCCTTAATAGATACACCAAGTTTATCAAAGATTAGTGAGCAGGGATAATCGTCAGTTAACTTAGACACCGAAATTAAGTTTTTCTTAATCTCTGGGACCACCAAAACCTCATTTAAAGGAAATGAATGTACTTCAGTAGATAAAGATGTTGAGCCAATATGGGTAATGGGTAAACAAACTCCATTCCCTACCATTACCTTGTCTGAACCATAGTAAGGAGAGAAAGAATTGAGATTACCAATCGATGATGTGATATGGTTTGTTGCCCCAGAATCCGGGAACCAATCTCCTCCTTGATCATCCTCCAAGTGAAGAGCAGCTAAAGCATTTGGTATTAGCTCACTTTGATAAGAATTATCAAAGCGATACTAGCAACGTAGAGCGTCATGTCCTGGCCTCTTGCCTATTTGACATTGAAACTTCATATTATTCACATAAAACTGCTTGTTCAAAGCAGAATTATCACCCACAAGTAGATACTCCTTTGAATTAGCAACCTTAGTTGGAGTGTTGTATAGGGTCGAAAGCCTTGATTTTGAGAACGTGAATTTGGTTTGTAATTTCCACTGGATTGATACCCACCAGATGAATCACCAAAAGTTACTCCATAGTTATGAGATCTGGGATAATTTCCGAACCTCCTTCCACGAAAACCATAGCCTCTTCCTCTATTGTTAAACCTGCCATTTCTTCCTTCAAAACCCCTATTAAAATTTCTTTGGCCAGCAAAAGCAAATGTTGAATTAAATGAACTCGAATCGGCCTCACTACTCAGTTTCGACTTATTAATCTTTTCACCAGTAAGTGCCCAATTAGGGTTTATTTGATTCAATAAATAATTTTGATGTCGCGCTTCATATCTCTCGAGCTGAGCAATAACGTCTTCATAGCTCGGCTCGGGTTTGAGACAATACATAGTTGTCTTAAACGTCTCATAGTCACTTCCGAGACCCTCTAAAACACCGAAAACCTTTGTGATTTCATCAACCGGTTTTCCGATCGCGTTTAATTGGTCACAAATCAATTTGAACTCACGTAAATACTCAGTTAAGGGCCTATTACGCTTTTGACAAGATTGAAGCTTACCCCTTAGTTCGAATTCTTTGGCCACAGATCTTTGAGTAAAACGATTACATAATATATTCCATACCTCAAAAGCCGATTCAATACTGATTATGAGTCCCAGCACATCCTCAGACACGGATCCAGTAATCCACGATGACACAAGTTGGTCCATACGATACCATTGCTGATACTCCGGATTAAGGACATCTTCTGAATTTTCTCCTTCCGTGCGTAAGATTCTCAATGGTGGAGGTTGAATTTTCTTTTTTTGGAAGCAAAGTGGAGGTTGAATTTGACCATTGATGAAACCCAATAGATCCTGGCTTCTAATGAAGCGAAGAAATTGAGTCTGCCATAGAAGGAAATTTCCTTCAGAAAGTTTGACAGTCACAAAGTTTGAGAGATTTACGTGTATCGGGTATGGGTATCTCGATTTTGGGTTTTCAGCCATGATTGTGTAGATGAAGAATAGATGAACTCAAGGAAAAAGATGAAGACAAATATAATAAAACTGGCTCTCAGTATAAGGCTTTGATACCATGAAGAAAATAAGAGAATTCAAGAAAACAATGATTCAAAGATAAATTTCCCCAGAGAAAAATATTCTTCACTGAAAGCCATAATACACGTTGTCATTCTACAATACATAATGCTATTTATATTAAGAAGACAACTAGATTTCCTTTATTTCGAATATCTAATCTAATAGATTGACTGGATAATATCTAATCTAACAAATTGGCAACTGGAATACTCGGAAAAAAATCATATCTACCACTCTAATCTTATCTTCCGATAACAGAATCAAATCATACTCAAATCTAATCTTCCGATAATATTAAATAATATTATCAATCTTATCAAAGAAGGTCTGGAGATTGTGAAGGCGATGGAGGATGGGGTGTTGGTGGTGGACCTGATGGAGCGGTAGAGAGCAAGATGGAGAAAAAAAGAAATAAAGATAGATAAAAATAATGAAGGAAAGTGTGTTCAAGCAGGATTAAAAAAATGAAAAAACCGAACATCTGAACCGAACACAACCGTTGACTCCCTTAATTTACATAGCTTACAGGGGGCGGGGGAATCGCGGAACGTCCCCTTGACTTTTGCTGGATCCAACTGCAGCGAAGACGTCACCGTCAGGAAGACCAGTTCGCTGCCACGGGGATTACTCCAGCCTTTGACCCGTTAAACCTCACGTCGCCACCTTCGCCGAGCTGCCACCGGCCGCGGAGCCACCTTGACCGTTCCCTCCCTCCCTCCCTCTCGTCCGGTCTCCGCCCTTCTCTTCGTTGATCTTTCGTCCTCGGTCTCGCCAGGCGATCGTGGTGCCCGCTCTTCAGTTCGGTTGCGGATCGGTTCCGACCGGTTCCCTGTGATTTGGCGATGGGGGAGGAACTTATGCTCACGGGCCTGCTGAAGAAGGCGGCGCAGGATTTCCCCGACAGGATAGCCGTCTCCGCCTGTGGGAAGTTCGGCCTGACGCACGCACGGCTGCGGGAGCTCGTCGACCACGCTGCTGCGCTCCTCGCCGCCTCCGGCGTCGTGGCTGGCGACGTTGTTGCACTCGCATTCCCGAACACTGTCGAGGTATGTATGTCTGGCGTGAGTTTTTCGTTCTTGTGGTGATGTGAATTTCAAATGCGAAAAATTCCCTGATGATGATGTTTGGATTCGCGGTAACGATGAATTTCTAATGATGAGATTGATAACTTGTGAAAGATCGACTGGGAAATAGCTTGAAAAAGAGAAAAAAACTAGATGTTTCTTGGAGTTTACAGTACTTCAAGAACAGAGCAACAAAAATGGTGTCGATTTCTATAAAAAAAAGATTGCATCTGAGGCATGAAATTTCTGCGAGCGTGTGGTGCGATTTGAACAGCAACAAATTGAACTGGGAAGAGCATGAAGAGCGGTTTTCCGTTGTGTCCAAAGGTTGTTTTTTGGGATGTACAAGCATCGATTCATTGTAAAACAAAGTCAAAGCTTATCAAAAGGAGACGGATGGTTTTAAAGAAATCAAACGTTGACAAACTAGTTTGTCTGCAAATTCTGCAAATACATGTGCTGTATCTCCATTCTGCCGGGACTGGTGTGATGCTTTGCTGATCGGAAATATGTGTTTGCTTTGCAGTTTGTGATCCTGTTTCTGGCGGTAATCCGTTGCCGAGCCACGGCAGCTCCACTTGACCCCATCTACACAGCTAAGGAGTTCAAGTTCTACCTTTCCCACTCGGGATCGAAGTTCCTATTGATACCACGAGAAGGTAACCTACGGGCTCGATCGGCTGCTTCCGAGCTTAACATCCCCCGCCTAACCGCCAAGCTTCACTCTGCGAATTCCAGAATCACCCTCTCTTCGACTGACGTAGAGCCAAGCCTCGACTCGATGTCCAAAGTTGTCAACGATCCCTCGGACATAGCTCTTCTCTTGCATACCTCCAGCGCCACGGGCTGCCCTAAACGCATGCTGCTAACTCAGCGCAATTTGGCTTCATCGGTTCAGAACATCAAGTGGGAGTTTGAACTAACGGAGTCGGACTCTACAGTGATTGTGCTTCCGTTGTTCCATGTGCACAGCTTAGTTGCTGGATTATTGAGCTCTTTAGCTGCCGGAGCTGCTGTGGCCCTCCCGGCAGTTGTTAGGTTCTCGGTGCCCACGTTTTTGGGAGATATGAAGTCATACAATGCCACATGGTACACGGCAGACGCTTCACTCCACCAGATCATCCTGGACCACCACCTCAGCAAGCCAAAGCCGGCTTACCCAAACCTTCGATTCATAGTGAGCTGCAGTGTGTCGCTCGCGCCCTCTATCCGGGATCAGCTCAAGGAGGCATTTGGTGCACCCGTGGTCGAGGCTTATGCAATGACGGAGGCTACTCGCCTGATGGCTTCAGACCCCTTGCCTGAAGATGGTGAGCAAGAGCCGAGGTCAGTTGGGAGACCCGTGGGGCAGGAGATGGCGACTTCAGATGAGCATGGGGCCATACAGGCAGCGGCGGTGGCGGGCGTGAGCCGTGAAGTGTGCATAAGGGGACTGAACGTGACCGAGGGCTATAAGAGCAATCCAGAGTCAAATAAGCAGGCCTTCCGGTTCAGGTGGTTTCTCACGGGTCCTGTTGGAAATATGAGTTCGGATGCTGGGTTCTCGGGTTCGAGAATTTTACCAGATAGGTTAGAAGTTGCCAGTGCATACCGGAGCAATGATACGCCAGAGGGAAATAATGCACCTACGACAACCGAAGAGAACAAAACCGAGACCGAGAGAGGTGCGGAAGAAGGGGGCCATAGGTTGAAATTAACCGTAAAGCTAGGAAAGTTCAGTGGACCAAAGCAGTTCTCCTATGAAGAGTTGAAGATCGCAACTGCAGATCGCAAGATTCTGGGAAGAGGAGGTTTTGGCGTCGTGTACGAAGGGCACATAGGAGACGCTTGCACACACGTCGCCGTGAAGGTATTAACCTCTAATTCGGGCCAAGGGATAAAGGAGTATGAATCCGAGGTGATGGTGTTAAGCCAACTTAGGCATAAAAACTTGGTGCCACTTATAGGCTATTGTCACGAGGCGGATAAATTCATCCTAGTATACAAATTCATGGGTAAAGGTAGCTTGGACGATCATTTGTTTAATGAAGGAACCTTGTTGAATTGGGAAAGTAGGTACAAAATCGCTAAGGGATTAGCCTTGGCACTATATTACTTGCATGAGCAATGTGATCAATATGTGATTCATAGGGATATCAAGTCCAGCAACGTCATGCTCGATGAAAAATTCAACGCCAAATTGGGAGATTTTGGATTGGCTAGGCTAGTAGACCATGCCAGAGGGCCAAAAACAACTCAACTGATAGGAACACGGGGTTATGCGGCTCCGGAATACTGTGCAACTGGTAAAGCAAGTAAGGAAACTGATGTCTATAGTTTTGGAGTCGTCCTTTTGGAAATAGGATCTGGGAGAAGAGTCATCGACTCAGAACAAGGCCCAGGCCTCGCACAGTGGTTATGGATGCAATATGGGCCCGATAAGTTGGCCCATGCGGTGGACTCGAGGCTCGGCAAGGATTTTGACAAGAAACAGGCGGAGGCCTTGATGATGGTGGGGCTGTGGTGTGCTCATCCCATTGCTACTTCTCGGCCTCCGATTGAAGACGCAATGGCTGTTTTGAACTTGAAGGCCAAGATAAAGCCTCGCGAACTCCCCTTGAAGATAACGCAGTCCCCACATCGTATCGATCGGAAGGTCTCGCCTGGATGCCTGGGGTTTTGAGCAGATGCCTCCCTCTGAGTGCAAGCAATGCTGCCTCTTCTGGTGTTACATACATGTTTGCATTTCATCTGCAAGCAAGGTGTTCTATATGTCTGTGCGTTTGGCTTTTAGGCGAGTGCCTTGCAGATGGCAGGCAATGGTGTCTCTTGTAATGTTGTATATGTGCACTCGTGCTTAGAATTGTGTATCCTGTAACCGAGGTACTACGTGGGTTATTGGTGTCTAATTTTGGGGTAACCTCACCAAGCAGCAAGAAGTTTTTGTTGGGGCCACCCCTACTGCTTGGTAACTTAGGTGGGCCAATAGGATTGCGCTCATTATTTTAATATGCCGATGCCTATTCACCTAACACCCCCTAAGTTTCCTTCTGTATATTTGTTTTCTCTAGGAAAAGGGAATACCTTCTAAGTATTTTATATCTTGGAAGTCTCGAGGTCCAGATTGAACCAAGATGAAACCCTTTAAGGACTTGCTTAGGTCCAATGCCTCTTTTACTGTTACATATATGTTTGTATGTCATCTTTAAGCAAGATGTTGTATATGTTTGTGCATTTGGCATTTAGGCAAGTGCCTCACGGATGGCAGGCAATGGTGTCTCTTTTAATGTTGTATATGCGCATTTGCACTTAGAATAGTGTGATAAGATACTGGCCAATTAGTGAACTGAAATACCCTTTGATTCTCACAACTAATAGCAAAACATTATTGGGAATGAGGGAAACATAATAGCGATGTAGACAACATGGTGTTCGGGAATGGAAACACAACGACTTCACCATTTCTTTGTGCTTTTATCATTTTGGTGAAGTCAAGTCTCGTTGGCTTGTGGTGAGGCCAAGCTCGCCTAATGCCACCAAGCTCAAGCTCGCCAGACACTGGCGAGCTAGGCGAGGCTCGAGGCTTGCCGGAGGTCACCAAAGCTTCGCCAACGTTTAGCAACCTCGACAAGGCTCAAGCCCCGCCCAAGTGGTTGGATCTCGGAGGGGCTCGAGCTTGCCATAAGTTGGCAAGGCTCAACCTTGTCGAGGAATATGGCTAGCTCGAGCCTTGCCAAACCGTGGCAAGGCTCCGGCTCGACTCGGCCAATTGTTGGCGCCGCGATGGCCAACGACCGACTAATGAAAAATAAAAAGAAACAAATTTTTTAAAAAAATGAGTCTTTTAAATGAAAGAAAAAAATAAAAGGAAAAGGTATTTGATGAAAGAAAATAAGGTGAAAGAAGGTATGAAAATTTTTAGATTTTATCAATTTGGTTTGATTAATTGAATCGATAAAAACCAAATAAGTTAAAAAAATTTCGATTTTTAATATTATCCAAACCAGATAGAAAAAACCGAACTTTTCAGTTTGGTTCGATTTGATTTTTGGTTCAGGTTGGTTTTCGGTTTGGCTTTTGACACTCCCAGTATGGAGTGGGGAGGAGAGACAATCGGGCTCAAGAAGCAAGACAGAGAAGAAGATGACGACTAGAGAGAGATATATTTTGCGGAAAAGAAAAGAAATAAAAATAAATAAACAAAAAAGAAGGAAAGTGAGTTTTCTTGATCCGTAAGGAAAGTTAGCTTGAGCAGAGTTAAAAAAATAAAATAAAAAATCGAAAATTCAAACAAAACCAAACCGTTGACATCCTTAGTTTGAAACACGTGGTAGAATTGTGGATACTCCCTTTTGACTTTTGCATGATCCAGCAGCAGCGAAGACTTTAGTAAGGCTAGTTCCAGCCTTTGACCCGTGAACTCTCAGTCGCCACCTTCACCGAGCTCGCACTGGCCGGGAAGCCACCTCGATCGTTCCAACTTCCCTCCTCTCCGTCCCTCTCGTCTTGTCTCCATCCCATATGCGTACGCAACCCTCCACGCTCCTCCTCCGTCATCGAGCGCTCTCAGTTTCCCCTTTCCCCTTCTTGCGCACGTTCTCGTCGTTCTTTTGTTCTCAGTCTCGCCAAGCGATTGTGGTGCTGTCTTCAACTGGAATCGCGATCGGTTCCCTTGTATTTAGCGATGGGGGAGGAACTTGCGCTCACGGGCCTGTTGAATAAGGCGGCGTCAGAATCTCCTGGCAGGATAGCCGTCTCTGCCTGCAGGGAGTTTGACCTGACGCATGCGCGGCTGCAGGAGTTTGTTGACCACGCCGCCGTGCTGCTCACTGCCTCTGGCATCGGTGCCGCTGACCACGTCGTGCTCGCTTTCCCCAACACTGCCAAGGTATGTTTGGATCATCTTGAGTCTGTTCGCAAGCCTGGATAATGCTGCTTAAATTTGAGAATGCAATACCTGGAAGATCGCGGTGACTATGAATTTCTGGTGATGACATTGATCACTTGTGAAAGATCAAATTGGGAAATAGCTTGAAAAGAAAAATAAGAAGATGTTTCTTGGCAACCATCCAAATAGTGCCTGATTCGATTTTTTGTTTCCCGGAATCGGTTTGGGAACAGAATCGCGTTTGGTAAATTTTTGTCCAAAAGCGATTCGGGAACAAATTTACTCCCAGAATCGAGTTTTGAACAAGAATTCAGAATCGAAAAATATGATTCTCCGTCCGAGAATCAAAAAGAGAATCAAAAGTGCCGAATCAAAAAAAAAATTATTTCTATATTTTATTTTTATTTCTTCCTAGTATGAAATATATATTTGTTGTATATAGAATACATATTTAATTTTATGTTATAATTTAGTATTTTTATTTATTACATATTGTAGGGATATTAGTATAGTTTATACTATGGTTTATTATTTACTATATAATAAAAATTGATTAGTTAATATTTTTATTACTTAGTATAAAAATATAATTAATCGTGAATGGTTTATGAAAATTCAATATCAAGTTTATTTTAATCTAAAAAGGTAATTAAAAAAGAATTGGAATAGAAATTTTATATAATTACCAAACGCGTTTCTATTCTTTTTCTATTCCAGAATCAGAAATTTTATTTGTTACCAAACGCGTTTTTTTACTCAGAATCAGTTCTCGGGAACAGAATCAGAAATAATCATTTCTCGGGTCGAATCGTTCCAGGAGAGAATGGAATCGTTACAAACGCGCCCTTACAGTACTTCCAGAACAGAGCAACGGAAATGGTGTCGATTTCTACTGAAAAAATTGCATCTAAGGCATGAAATTTCTGTGAGCGCGTGGTGTGAATTGAAAAGGAACAAATTGACTTGGGAAGAGCATAAAGAGTGTTTTCTATCGCGTCCAAAGGCTGTTTTTTGGGATGTACAAGCATTGATTCATTGTCAAACAAAGTCAAAGCTTATCAAAAGGAGATGGATGGTATTAATGAAATCAAACGGTGACAAACTAGTTGTCTGCATATTCTGCAAAGACGTGTGTGGCATCTCCATTCCACCGGGATAGCGTGATACTTCGCTGATTAGAAAATCTGTGTTTGTTTTGTCAGAATATTAGATGGAAACAAACCAAGAATCAAGAATTGGGAAAAGTGTTTTTCTTTCTCTGCAATTCAATTGTACAGTTTACAGCCCTATTAATAACATACAAGCTTGATTTAATTAGAGAAAATAAATATACAAGAATAATTTCCCAAATATACAAAATTCTAATTTTCCCTAAATATACAAAGTAGATCAATAAGGATCAATTATGATCAATTATAGGCAACACTATCTTCAACACTCACCCTCAAGCTTGTGGTCTGTACACATCAAAGACACCAAGCTTGCTTAGTAGATACGCGTGTTGCCTTTGACATAAGGGCTTGGTAAATATGTCTGCAGGCAGTTCTGTTATACTTATTCCTCTTGTCTTGATCACTCCAGCTTGGATCTTGTCTCTGAAAAAATGACAATCAACTTCTATATGTTTTGTCCTTTCGTGAAAAACCGGATTCATTGCTAGTTTAAGTGCAGCTCCATTGTCACAAAACAAGACAGTTAGTTCTTTTACCCAAACACCAAGATCTTGAAGCATGCCTCTTATCTAGACTATTTCATAGCTAGTCTTTGCCATTGCCCGATATTCCGCTTTAGCAGACGATAATGACATAGTTGATTGCTGTTTAGTTTTCCATGAGAGCAATGAATCCCTTAGTTTTATATAGAATCCCATAACATATTTTCTACTCATGGGGCAAGTAGCATAATCTGTGTCACAAAAAGCTGCCATTTCCATGTTATTATCTCAAGACAACAATATTCCCAAACCTGGACATCGTTTCAAGTACTTCACGACCTTTAAAGCGGCATTCATGTGAGACTGTTTCGGATTGTGCACAAACTAACTGAGAATTTGCACTGCATAACATATGTCAGGTCTAGTCATTGTGAGATAAATGAGCTTCCCTACAAGTCTCCGATAAATGGAAGGATCTTTCAGTAGAGGATCTTCATTTAGGGGTGAAAGTCCCTTATCGTACTTAGCCGTGGTTAACTTGACGTTTTGTTCAATTGGGATAACAGCTGGCTTGGATTCTGATAATCCCGCTTCTGATATGATTTCTAGGATAAATTTGCATTGACTAAGGCAAATTTCTTTATCCGATCGTGCAATCTCTATTTCGAGAAAATATTTAGGAGGTCCCAAATCCTTAATCCGAAATGTGGAGTGTAGTACTTCTTGAAATGTTGAATGGCAAATTCATTGTTTCCCATAATGAGGATATCATCAACATATATAAGTAAGTAAATTGATGACGTACCTTGACTCCGTGTGAAGAGGGCATAATCATGTTTGGATTGTTGGAATCTTGCAGCTGTAAGTGCAGCAGTGAACTTAGCATACCATTGGTGAGAAGCCTGCTTGAGTCCATACAAGATTTACGAAGACAACATACTCGATTCTCCCCCTATTTGCGTAAACCTGGTGGAAGATCCATGTAAATCTCTTCTTCGAGATCTCCATGGAGGAAAGCATTATGAACATCCATCTGGTGAAGAGGCCAATCACGCAAAGCGGCAATAGAAAGAAAGGAACGAACAATGACTTCCTTGGCTACTGGAGAGAATGTTTCTATATAATCGAATCCTTCTTGCTGCATAAACCCTTTGGCCACTAGTCTTGCTTTATATCGTTCGATGGATCTATCTGCCTTATACTTGATCTTATATACCCACTTGCAGCCGATAGGTCATCGGTGAGGAGGCGAGGTAACAACATCCCAAGTCTCATTTTCTACCAAGGCTTGTAATTCATCCTTCATTGCTTGTTGCCAATGAGGATCTTTGACAGCTTCCTCATATGTAGATGGTTCTTGTTCCTCAGAGATTCTACTAATACAACACATATGTTCCGGGGAAAGACGGGCAAAACTAACATAAGATGAGATAGGATAATGTGTACCAGATAACCCTAAAGTGGGACAAAGATAATCTGCTGTCCATGTGGGCGGGCATGTACTACGCCCTGATCGTCGAGGTTGATCCAGTGCACTTACAAGTGGTAGAGCAAAGTTCTCATTTGGATTTGTTGGTGAAGCGGAACCCTTTGATACCACTACTTGTGGTTCCCGGGTGCGACATTCTCCGCATAGGATTGTGGATTACTTCCAGGTGTAGAATATGATACATGAGGAAATAAGACTTGCTGTGAAGGCGACAAATCTTCTTCATGGAGGAATAGACAATGATGTGCGACTGATCCCGAATCTTGATCTAAAAGAAGTTCTTCTTGGAAGGGAAAAATGTCCTCATGAAATATAACATCTCTGCTAACAATGAAGCAACTAATAGATAATCATAGACCAAGTATCCCTTTTGAGAAACAGGAGATCCCATAAACACACCTTTAATAGCGCGGGGACCTAATTTGTCCCGATGGCCTTTGTTGAGACATAACACAAGCATCCAAAGACACAAAGATGACTAATATCCAGCTGTTTCCCAAAAAGTAATTCAAATGGAGTCTTCCCATTTAGGATTCGGGATGGCATCCGATTGATCAAATAAGTTGCTATGATCATACAATCACCCCAAAAAGTTTCAGGAATTGAGGCTTGATACTTAAGAGCACGAGCAACTTCTAAGAGATGACGATGTTTTTGTTCAACCACCCCATTTTGTTGAGGTGTATAAATATAGGAACTCTCATGAATGATGCCATGTGGCACCCCTCGACGGCCCACGATCCGCTAAAGTCACCACAGCTCGCTTTTCCTTTTTCTTTCGCAAATAACAAGTCACTCTGATACCATTTTTAGTTGCAGCAGGTCCATACAACTTGGGGGTTTACACATTTTTTTTATTCGATCGGTCCCTTGCGCAATTTATATGCGGGGCATATCCAACAACTCCCTTCCTTACATTCGAAATCGATGCACACCTACTAAACATCTTATATAAGTTAAATCCGGATACGTTTATTTACATAAAGCATACGGACATCTTTAGCGCAAGTACATCGAAATGCCAATGTTTCTATACTCGGCTATACTTTAAAGATGACCGACATCTCCTTCCACAATCGTATGCTTAAGGTCCATCAACCAGTGTCAGCGTCCAAAGGTTCCCTCCTTTGCTATCCTTCCCCTTGCGGTCATATCCAACTGCTCAATCCATCTACTAATTTGAAATGTTGGTCCCCAAAGGGAGTGAAAGACAACCACTCAAGCGGTAAAAGAAATCCAATAACCACTCAATCGCATCATACAAGTCATACATGCATTGCGGCATCACTTACCTTGAAGCCATGCGCATACTATCATGCATCATCACATCAATTTATAACACATACATATGTATCATCATCGTATCACACATGTCATCATCATCATGACATCATTACATTACACGTGTCATTATCATCATGGCATCATCACATTACATATGTCATATCATATATCATCATCATAATCATCATCATGGCATCATTATATCATACATGTCATTCTTATCATGACATCATCACATCACATATTATCATCATCATCATGTATATCATCATGCATATCATACCATGGGTGATCATCATATCACATCACATATCATCACCATCATCATGCATATCATCATGCATATCATGCCATGGGTGATCATCATATCACATCACATATCATCACCATCATCATGCATATCATCATGCATATCATGCCATGGGTGGTCATCATATCATATCACATATCATCACCATCATCATGCATATCATCATGCATATCATACCATGGGTGATCATCATATCACATCACATATCATTATCTCCATCATCATGCATATCATCATGCATATCATACCATATCATCACCATCATGCATATCATCATGCATATCATATTATGGTTTAATTTCCACTTTTACTTTTCAATTGATCTCCACATCACCCATTTCTCAAATCATCAATTTTATCTCATATTTTATACTCGCATCTCATGCGAAAAACCCTCCGGCATGTATCCAAGATACAACCGGGCATCCGGCCCCCACATTAGGGCATCTCGCATCCCAACTAGTATCACGAGGAACCTCCGGGCATGTATCCAAGATACAACCGGGACTTCCGGCCTTTACCCTTCTAGCCGGGCATCCCGCACCCAAATCCCGGCATCGCGAGGCATTCCCTTGGGCGAGAAACCTCCGATGGCTTCCGGAATTATGTACCGACATACCACCAGGCCTCCCCGGAATTACGTACCGTATACCACTCTGGGCATCCCGAAACTCCTGGGGAATCTCTAGAATTACGCCACCAGGCCACCAAACAACATCATCCACTACAACCTCTTTCTCATCCACATTTATCCTTTTATCTCAATTTAACATGGCAATTGGCATGGCATCAAACAAATCACACTTGCATTTCAATTCACATGTCATACACATGCCAAAGCTTTACCACATATGCATTTCAACTTAATACATGTACAAAGACCTCATCACACAAGTGCCACACAAATGAAGTTGAATCCATGGCCAAATAAAAATATATTTTATTATTATTTTATTATTATATATTTATTTATTTCCATAAATAAATATTAAATTTAATATCTATGATTTTCCCAAAATCATGATATTCAAACAATCATTAAACAAACAAATAGAATCACAATTTCATACAAAATTCATGGCCAAATTGAATTTCTCATAATTTCACAATTTCTCCCAAAAACATCCTAAAATTCTCGGATTTAAACCCAATGCACAGATTCCGAATAAACTCAATTAAAATATCCATTCGGTCTCCAAAAATTACGAAATTTTACAGGGTGATAGCCAACACTTTTTCGTACCTTTTTCATTAAGAACTCTAAGCCAAATTATTTCTTGATTTATTTCTACAACCCTACGAAGCTTCTGGAACCACGACCGCGACGTCCAGAACACTCATCTCCGAATTTCTTAGTTTTCACCCATCAATTCTCTTTCGTTTCTTCTGAAATTTGAGTATGTTATGTAACAAGGTGTCCTTTACAAGTTTCATCAAGGGATCTAGGTCAAATAACCAGATTACGGTCACCATTTTAGTCCATGAAGTCTCGGGTGTCTCGGTACACCTCACCAGAATCAACCATCTCCAAGATCTAGCCGATTTACTAGGCTCCACTCATTCATTTCTCTTCAAATTTGATTATGTTGTAGCTTAATGTGTTTCCTACAACTTTCAAGAAGACAAAAAAGTGAGATCTCCAACAGAAATCAACATGCAAACAAGAAATCGACAAGAGGTCAGTGAAAATTTCGCAGATCTAAAGTCTCCGTACAATAGAACTTTTGACCCCTCAAATCTCCATCGTTTTCTACGAATTTTTAGTATGTCATAGTACAAGATGTTAGCTTCAACTTTCATGAAGACATCACAGCCAAAATAGAACTTTAAACATGCATGCAAGCTCTCACAACATTCTGACTCCAACAGTTCACACGAAAATATTCCAGATCTAGCATCTCCGTAGGATGAGAGTTTGACCCCTCAAATCTCCATCATTTTCCACGAAATTTTATTATGTTGTAGTACAAGATGTTAGCTACAACTTTCATGAAGAAATCGAAACCAAAATCGGACTTTAAACACACATGCAAGCTCAAACAAGTTTCTGACTCCAAACAGTTCATGCGAAAACATTGGTGCAAGAGTAGAAAGTGGATTCCCAACTTGCCTCTAGACCTCACGAACGGCGGCACACTGGCGACGATCACGGCGACGGTTCCTTCTCCTCCTCTCTTGGCCTCCCCTCTCCTCTCTCGCAACTCACTCTCTCTCGGCTCACTCTCTTGGCCGAATGCCACTCTCTCTGTCTCTCCCTTTCTCTCTCTCTTTGGTTGTATCTTTATATATGCATGCAATCTTCTCTTGCATGGGGACACTTGTCCCTAAGAAGGAGACAAGTGTCTCCTTGGTTGAAGACACTTGGAGGCCATGCGGCTGCTCCTCCTCCCCTTCATGCACCGACGGCCCAATGGGCTTCATGGGCCGGGCTTATGGCCCACTTTAGGCCCATCTCACTTGGGCCTAAAGCCCAAACTTAAATAGCCCAAGATAAGTCCATTTCACTTTTAATAATTTATCTTAAATCCCCATTTATATAAATACTAAATTATTATTTCATATGGCCATAAAAATTGAAATCATAAATCCATAAATTCCAATTTATAAAACACATGGCCAATGATAGGATTTTCTTTCCTACCAAATACTTGTCCATTAAAAGCTTGGCCATAAATCTTATTGCAAATTATGGATTAAATGGCCATAAAATAACTTGATGGTACTTCCATCATCTATTCATAGACTTTAACGTAACTAGAGATTATTATGAATTTTGGGATGCCACATGCCATTTGATGTAAACAGAGAAGAACACTCATGATTAAAAAATTCACGAGCATTATCGGTCGACGAATCGTTGTACGGATTTGTGAAACTGATTTATAATTAATGCAAGGAAATTTCTAACATGAGAAAATATTTGTGCCTTAGATTGCATTAAGAAAAGCTAGGTAGCTTGTGTATAATCATCCACAATTGTAAGGAAAAAATGAGATCCATCCTGATGTGGTGTATGATATGGTCCCCAAATGTCCATGTGTAGAAGAGAGAAAGATGTTTTGCTTCATGAGGTACTTTGCGAAAAGGGCAATCGAGATTGTTTAGCTATTGGACAAATATGACATTTTGAATGAGGAAATGAGGCACTATGACCTTAACGTTGATGGAACAAAATATTTTTATTGGAATTGGCATTACATAAGATGCCCTTATTTAA
The DNA here is from genome assembly GCA_014182585.1 of Eucalyptus coolabah. NCBI lineage: Eukaryota > Viridiplantae > Streptophyta > Magnoliopsida > Myrtales > Myrtaceae > Eucalyptus > Eucalyptus coolabah. The sequence continues at coordinate 6,162,187 of CM024624.1, read as the reverse complement.
AAGAAACAAAACATTGAGATTTTTGGGAAGTGTGGCCCAAAAATAGAGTCCCTCTTGAATTTTACCCCAGCCCATCCGTTTCCCAGTCAAAAGGACCTGAAATAAGCATATATTAGAATCAAAGATGACTTTGCAGAAATTGTCCTCACAAAGTTTTGAGACAAAGATTAGGTTGAATTGAAATTCAGGAATGGACAAGACATTTTTCAGGGTAATGGATGGACTGAGATTAACTGTTCCAATTTTGGTGACCGAGGTATCATTCCCATTTGGAAGATGGACGGAAGTAACATGAGAGGATTCTTTAACATCAGAAAGGAAATGTTTATCGCAAACTATGTGATCACTAGCACCTGAGTCAATAATCCATGCTTAAGTTGAAATATAGCTTAAGCAATTAGAAGTACCTGTATAACTCACTGCTTTATTCGGTGATCCCAATTGGCTTAAAGCTCTCATGATTTGCTGGAATTGATCATTACTAACGGGCTGGTGAGCTTTAGCATTTGCTGCGATGGAAATTTCCTTTTCCTTCCTTTCCTTATTTGCCGGCTTCCCATGCAATTTCCAACAATTATCCCATGTATGATTGGGACGCTTACAATAATCACAGAATTTGCCTTTTCCTTTGTTGGAATTTCTGCCATGGTATTTATTTGAGAAATTTGCCAAATTATGGCCGTTAGATCCTCTCCATGCCGGTGCAAACGTGGCTTGTTGTGGGCCATTAGATCTGGGCACCGCCAAGATGTATCCTGGACCGTCAAATCGTCCGGGCTAGATGTAGCTGTCGGATCCAGAGATGAGATCTCTGCTATTCGCTGGAAAAGGAGTCCGTAAGAGCCCTGGACCATCTGATCGGCCAATTAAATCGTGACCGCTCATTCCGGATGAATAAAAGGTGTTGTCTTCTCCATTCGCTAACCCTAGGGCTGCGATCGCAGCTCCCAATCTGCCATGGCTCCCGTGGTTGGACTTCGCTCCAGCTAGCTTTTGCTCCGGCGTCGCCTTGATCGCAAGAATAACGCGATCTCCGACTTTTAGGTACTCTAAGGAAGCCAGGCGCTGCGACTCTTCTTGGACCGCGAGCTGGTAAATCTGGCCGAGTGAGGGTACGGGTTCCATGGCAAGGATTTGGCTGTGAAACGGTAAGTAACTTTCATTTAGGATGAGTAGAAACCGAGTTACCTTCGCCCTCTCCCTTATCGCTCGGTATTGCGCTAGGGTTGCTTCGGGTCCCTCTAGTTTTTCTTTGGCCATCTCCAATTCATTCCACAATGCTGATAACTTGTTAAAAACGATAGAGATTGAGAGATTTCCCTGTCTTAGCTCGGATAGCGCTTGAGTTATGCTGAAAATTTTGGCTCAATCAAGTTTGCCATACATTTCCTGTATATTTTCCCATATTCCTTTAGCATCTTTGGTCGGGGGTAGTCCGACGGTAACCTCCGAGGTGAGGCAGTTGCCAATCCATGTCTGGACAAGTTGATTACATTTTCTCTAATGGCGCGCAAGTCGTTCGTTGCTCGAACCAGAACCGTGCCGTCTATAAACCCCTCTTTATCTTTTGTGATTAAGGCTCGACAAAACTTGCGGGACCAGATGGAGTAATTTTCAGGCCCCAACAACTGCTGTGTGATGAGGCGGAGCTCCGGTCCGTCCGCGTTGGAGGTGTAGAGAGGGTCTCCTGGTTCGGGTCAAGCTCCGGTGAAGCCTACGGAAGGAAGAAAACCTGGTCCATAGGTCGGGTACGGACTTGCCCCAAATCCTGATGAACCCGAATCGGTTTGATTCAAGAAGGGCCATCCTGTCCCACCAGAGTTGGACTGATTATTAAGCTGTGGATCTTCTCCCCTTGGTCCGTCATTGGCTCTCTTGGGAAAGGCGGTGGAACTTTGGGCAGGATTCAACTGACTCGTCTGGCCTAGAAGGGGTTGAACCGGATGGGAACCCATTGAACATATGGGCCTGGAAGAAATTGCCATGTATTGGGATGAACAGAACCCTGTCGCGCCTCAAGAGTCGGCACTTGATTCTGTTCTTGTGTTTGATTTTCTGTCACCCGATTTGTCTGTTCATCCAAAGGTGAGTCGCCTAAACCTTGGATGTTAGAAGAAATTTCTGGATCTTGGGAATTCCCTAATTTCGATGTTTGGTTTCTCGGCACTTTTGTTTCCTTGCTGTTTTAGTACAGAAGAAAAAATGCAGGCTTAATGTGGAAAGGAAAGGAAATAGGGGAACAGAGAAAGCTTCGAGGGCTAGAAGAAGCAGAGAAGAGAAGGAGCAAAAATGGTAGAGAAAGATGTAAAGAAGGAGCGGAAGCTAGAAGACAGGCTTTGATACCATGTCAGAATATTAGATGGAAACAAACCGAGAATCGAGAATTGGGAAAAGTGTTTTTCTTTCTCTGCAATTCAATTGTACAGTTTACAGCCCTATTAATAATGTACAAGCTTGATCTAATTAGAGAAAATAAATATACAAGAATAATTTCCCAAATATACAAAACTCTAATTTTCCCTAAATATACAAAGTAGATCAATAAGGATCAATTATGATCAATTATAGGCAACACTATCTTCAACATGTTTTGCAGTTTGTGATCCTGTTTCTGGCAGTAATCCGTTGCCGCGCCGCAGCAGCTCCGCTCAACCCCATCTACACAGTGAAGCAGTTCAAGTTCTACCTTTCGGACTCAGAACCGAAGCTCCTCTTGACACCGCAAAAAGGAAACCGACGGGCTCATTTTGCTGCTTCCAAGCTTAACATCCCCCACATGACTGCCAAGCTTCACTCCACCGGTTCAAGAATCACTCTCTCTTCGACTGACGTAGAGCCGAGCCTCGACTTGATGTCCAAAGTTGTCAACGATCCCTCGGATGTAGCTCTGTTCTTGCACGCGTCTGGCATTACGAGTCGCTCAAACGCTTGCTGCTAACTCAGCGCAATTTGGCTTCATCGGTTCAGAACATCAAGCGGGTGTACAAACTAACAGAGCCAGACTACCGTGATTGTGCTTCCGTTGTTCCATGTGCACAGCTTAGTTGCTGGATTATTGAGCTCTTTAACTTCTGGAGCTGCCGTGGCCCTCCCGGCGGCAGTTAGGTTCTTGGCGCCCACATTTTTGGCAGATATGGTTTCATACAATGCCACGCGGTACACAGCAGACGCTATGTTCCACCAGATCATCCTGGACCACCACCTCAGCAAGCTAGAGCCAGCTTACCCGAAGCTTCGATTCATAACAAGCTGCAGCGCATCACTTGCGGCCTCTATTCAGGCTCGGCTCAAGGAGGCATTTGGTGCAACTGTTCTCGAGGCTTTTCAATGACAGAGGCTACTCACCCGATGGCTTCAAAACCCTTGCCTGAAGATGGTGAGCATAAGCCTGGGTCGGTTGGGAGACCCGTGGGGCGGGAGATGGCGATTTTGGACCGGCATGGGGTCATACAGGCGGCGGGTGTGAGCGGTGAAGTGTGTCTAGGGGGACTGAACGTGATCGAGTGTTATAAGAATAATCCAGAGGCAAATAAGACAACAGAAGAGAACGAAACCGAGACCGAGAGAGGTGGAGAAGAGGCGGCCATAGCTCGGAATTAACCATAGAGTTTGAAAATTTTTAGTGGACCGAAGAAGTTCTCCTGTGAAGAGTTGATTATCGCGACTGCAGATGGCAAGATTCTGGGAAAAGGAGGTTTCGGCGACGTGTATGAAGGGCACATAAGAGACGCTCGCACACAGGTCGCCGTGAAGATAATGAACTCTGATTCGCACCAAGGGATAAAGGAGTATAAATCCGAGGTGATGACGTTAAGCCATCTTAGGCACAAAAACTTGGTGCCACTTATAGGCTATTGTCACGAGGCAAATAAATATGTCTTGGTTTACGAATTCATGAGAGAAGGTAGCTTGGGGGATCATCTGTTTAAAGGCAGATCCTCGTTGATGTGGGAAAGGAGGTACAACATTTGCTCTAGGATTGGCCTCCGCACTATACTACTTTCTTGAACAATATGATCAATGCGTAATCCATAAGGATATCAAATCCAGCAACACTATGCTTGATGGAAAGTTCAATGCCAAATAGGGAGATTTTGGATTGGCTAGGCTAGTAAACCGCGCCAGAGGCCCAAAAACAACTGAATTGCTAGGAACACCAGGTTATGTGGCATCGGAATACTGTATAAGTCGTAAGCTTTGTAAGGAAACCGATATCTACAGTTTTGGAGTTGTCCTTTTGGAAATAGGTTCTGGGAGAAAAGTCATTGACCCGAGTTGAGACCCAATAGGCCTTGTAGAGTAGTTATGGAAGCAATATGGGCCCAGGAAGTTGGTCCATGCGGTGGACGAGAGGCTCGGCAAGGATTTCGACAAGAAACAGGCAGAGGCCTTGATGACTGCGGGGCTGTGGTGTGCTCATCCCATTGCTACTTCTCGGCCTTCAATTGAAGAGGCAATGGCCGTTCTGAACTTGAAGGCAAAGGCAAAGCTTTGCAAACTCCCCTTGAAGATGCTGCGGTCCCTACGTAGTATTGATCGGAAGGTCTCGCCTGGATGCTTGGGGTTTTGGGCAGATGCCTCGCTCTGAGTGCAAGCAATGATGCCTCTTTTAGTGTTGCATACATGTTTGTATGTCATCTTCAAGCAAGATGTTGCATATGTGCGTTTGGCTTTTAGGCAAGCGCCTTGCGGATGGTAGGCAACGGTGTCTCTTTTAATGTTATATATGCGCATTTGCGCTTGGAATAGTGTGATAAGATGCTGGCCAATTCGTTAACCGAAGTACCTTTTGATTCTCACAACTAATAGCAAAACATTATTGGGAATGAGGTAAATATAATAGCAATTGATAAAAGCACAAAGAAAGAAAAAGGGACCGGAGATTCTTGGAGCATTTTTGGCAAGTTACAATGTTGCGACTTCCTACAGCCTGTCCGATAAATTGCATGAAGAACAAGACTCATAAGATACCAAACAAAGCAAGAAATCATCTTAGAAGAATGCTGAAGGCTCTCGGCTACTTCACTCTCATAGCCATTGCACCATCAATCGATATGGAAAAGCTGAAACCAAGCAAAACTCTTAGACGTATCTTCACTTCCATATGTTGCATTTATCATCTCATATCCAACGTGCGGACCCCTGGAGTGCCATAACTTTGGCCAGGGGACACTTAAGTCATAACTTACGAAAGGTACACTTAAGTGCCACATTTTAAGAAAAGTGGGACACTGAGTGCCATCTCAGGTGAAGTTGGCCTAGGAAATCATACGTGGCATTAAAATATTAATATTTTTGCTGATGTGTCTCGTCGGAGAGCCGAGTCAGCTCGAATTCGGCCAAAACGACGTCGTTTTGACATCATTTGAATTTTATAATAATATAAAAATTATTTAAATTAAATTTAAAATAAATTTATTTAAAAATAAATTTATTTAAAACATTTTTAAAAATTTAGAAACTTTAAACATTAAAAAAATAAAAAGAATTTAAAAATTACAAAAAAATTTAAAAACTTACAAAAAAATTTACAAAATTTAAAAAAAAATTAGAAAGTTACAAAAAAATTACAAAAAATTACAAAAAATTTACAAGATTTACATAAAATTTAAAAAATTTAGAAAAAATTTAAAAATTTAAAAATTTTAAAAAAAAAATTAAAAATTTACAAAAAATTAAAAATTTACAAAAATTTAAAAATTTGCAAAAATTTACAAAAATTTATAAAAAATTTACAAAATTTACATAAAATTTACATAAAATTTAAAAAATTTACAAAAAATTCAAAAAATTTACAAAAAATTCAAAAAATTTACAAAAATTTTAGAAAGTTACAAAAAATTTAAAAAATTTGAAATTTACAAAAATTTAAAAAAGTTAAAAATTTCAGCCCTCAACCGGCACCCTTTTTTTTTTTTTTTTTCAAATTATTTTTTTGTAACTTTTTAAATTTTGCAAATTTTTTAAATTTTTAAATTTTATTTTTAAAATTTTTAAATAAATTTATTTTTAAATTAAAATTAATTAATTTACATATTAAATTTTTTACCATGTCAGCACCAAAATAACGTCATTTCGAGTGTTGGCTAGATTAGAGCACTTAAATCGGCCAAAATGACGTTGTTTTGGTATAAGTTGAATTTTAATATAATATAAAAATCAATTAAATTAAATTTAAAATAAAATAATAATATAATTTATTTTTATTTAAAAAATGTAGGAGGAGGATGAGAAAGGCAGCCAACGGCTGAGGGCGAGCCCTCGCTGCTGCCGCCTCCCGCCGTCATCGGTAGGTGGGGAGGGTTGGCGGGCCCGCCTCCTTTTCTTAAAAAAATTTTCTAAATTTTTAAAATTTTTTTGAATTTTTTTAACTTTTAATTTGTTTTTAATTTTTAATTTTTAAATATTTTATAAATTTTTATAGAATTTTATAAATTTTTATAGAATTTTTACAAAATTTTCTAAAATTTTTTGAAATTTTTTATTTTTTAACTTTTATTTTGTTTTTAATTTTTAAATATTTCATAAATTTTTATAGAATTTTATAAATTTTTATAGAATTTTTACAAAATTTTCTAAAATTTTTGAATTTTTTTGAATTTTTTTAACTTTTATTTTGCTTTTAATTTTTTAATTTTTAAATATTTTATAAATTTTTATAGAATTTTATAAATTTTTATAGAATTTTAACAAAATTTTCTGAATTTTTTGAATTTTTTTATTTTTTTAAATTTTATTTTGTTTTTAATTTTTTAATTTTTAAATATTTTATAAATTTTTATAGAATTTTATAAATTTTTATAGAATTTTTACAAAATTTTCTAAAATTTTTTAAAATTTTTTATAGAATTTTTACAAAATTTTCTAAAATTTTTAAAATTTTTATATTTTTTAAAATTTTTTAAATTTTTAATATTTTTTAAAATTTTTTAAATTTTTTAAATTTTTTATATTTTTTTATTAAATTTTAAAAATTTTCAGTTTTTTTAATTTTTTTAAATTTTTTAAAAAATTTTAAAAATTTTTAGTTTTTTAATTTTTTTAAAAATTGAACATTTTAATATTTAAATATTTTTAATATTTTTTTAAATATTTAAATAAATTTAGTTTTAAATTAATTTTATATTAAATTTTTGCCACGTCAGCATTAAAACGACGCCGTTTTCGCACTCGTTTCGCCGGAAAATTTACACGTCAACGTTTTGGCCGGATTTTGGCCGGATTGGCACTCAAGTGATCCATTTACTCCGATTTTGGCACTTAAGTGTACGCTTTCGTAAGTTATGGCGACTTAAGTGTCCTTTGGCAAATTATGACTTGAAGCGTTCTTTTGCCTCTCATATCCCTAGCCGATCTTTCTACCTATTTCAAATGGTGGCTTTTGTCTATTCTCTCCTGTGTAATGAATTCACGAACTAAATTTGTTAGAGAATACTTTCGAGCAAACTATCCAAAAATTTACTTCAAAACCCAATCGGATTATCTAGCTAACCGGTGATGCATAAAGAAACTTTTTACTTGATCGATTGATAAGAAAGCTATATGTGATTGATACATATATAACAGCCATTATTAGGACTATCCCTTAATAATTTAACTCAAAACATTGGTATCTAACTATCGAACCCTCAAACACTAGTAAATAAATTAGTGTATTTCAAAATGAAAATTTGATCAATCAAGGTTCAGTTTGTTTTGCAGAAAGTTTAGCCCCGTATTTTTAATTTGCTTTAGAGTGAAAACATAATAATTAATACTAACTTTACCTAAAAGTATCATTCTATTTTTTTTTTAAATTTTCTATCATTCATATAATTAAAATTTATGTATATTATGAAGATATGAGATTTTGTAATTTCTTTTAATTTTTAATATCTCCTGCATTGTGCCTGTTCATTTCTAATATCATAACAATTATTTTTGGTCTATCATATATATCATAATGATTCAAATGTTCCCTTTTTCTTTCAAAAGCTTAAACTCAGAGAAAATGAACTTTACGCAAATAGGCGTTTGAATGAAACCGGGTCTAACTGGTGGCTCGCAATAGTTAAATTGGCACAACCTTAAGTTGACGAGTAGAAGAGTATTGAGATAGTTGGTTTCAGTGAGACTATTTGCTTGTGCAATTTCTCTCTCTGTTCATCAAATTGAAATTGGTGAAAAAAGAACAACAAAAGAGTAAAATGAAGGAAGTCGAGGTGTGTTTGGCAACCATTTTGTTTCAGGAAACAATTTCTACTTAGAAATGGTTTTTTCCGATTATGTTCTCTTAATCAGTTTTGAGCATTTGAAAACTTTTGGTAACTGCACAAATATTTTATTCTTGAAATAGAAATGTATTTGGCACGACCTTTTTTTTTTATGAATTAGAATTTTTCATTTTCTTCTTCTTCTTCCTTTGGTTGACGAGCTCGCCAAGGGCTGGTGAGGTTCCGGTGAGATCGCTAGACCTCGTCTTAGAGGAGGAGAAAAAGAAGAAAAGAAAAGAGAGAAAAAAATGGTTTAGACTTGATTCTTGAGTTGTTGCCAGGAAACAAAAAGCAAATTTTTTTTTTACTTCTTGATTCTATTTCAAATCTATTCTCGCGAACAAAAGATTTATCAAATGGATTTCTATTTTTTTTTTCTTGTTTTGGGCAACAAATGAACAAAAGTAGTTATTGTTTGACTGGTTATTAAACATGCCCTAATTTGTCAAAGAGGTGATGAGGGCCAACGAGTGTGAAGAAGCTCAGCACAAATTTGACAAGAGAATCACCCACCCTCGTTGATTGAATCACAAGCTTTGCCGTTGAGGGGTGGAGGAGAAGAGCAGGTGACATCCACACAAGCCGTCGCATTTCATTTGGGAAGAGAAGTTGTCTAGGTGGTACCATAAGTGGACGAAGTGGCCGTATGTGAAGGACCCATCTGGGTGCGCTCTAATACATGGCCGTCCATGCCAAGTGTTTGTGTTAATGCCTCAACGAACATGACCGAGATGGATGCATACTATATTCAGTCTCTCAGTCATACGTTTGCTTGCTTTTTATTTCAAAGTAGTCAGATCACATTGCAGCATAAGTTTGTGTCGTCACTGGAGCTCATTGCTCGTGCAAGTTACGAGCTTTAGCATGACTCATAATGGCTATGCTGATTCTGCTGTTAGTCATAGAGTTGCTCCTTATGCTGGTCCTGGTAATTTGCTTGTGGTTTACTTTATTGGGTATTACTCGAGGTACGAATAGTATGTAGTGATAGATATATTAATGGGCATTTGATTTGCTTCATGAGAGTTCATCACTTTATATTACTTGTTGGACGCAAATTGCGCAACCCCAAGATCTCCATAACCAGAACAAGAACATGCATAATTGAGTAGAAAGATTAACGCACCTGTTTTAGGATCCATCAAATATATAGCGGAAGTTACCCACTCATCAAGGGGATCCACTGTTCTTGAAGCGGAAGCGGAAACACAATGTTCCACGCGCAAGTCCTTCTCGTCTATTGCCCTCCTTATCACTGGCTCAATGAGGCGGCCCCCTTCACGTTTAGCGTTAGGTAAACGCCCCTTAGGTGAGGATACATGTGAGAATTAAGGTTAGAGGAGAGACTTGAGCACTATTTATAGAGTTTCTAGCCAGTCCCTCTTATTACGGGCCAAGCTCAACTCGGCCCACACTAGCCAGCCCATATTAGACTAATTAAGAAACATTCTATCTCACCTTAGACCAACCCTGTTTTACGGTAACCGTAAAAACAGTAAATTACAATATCAATTAATTTAGTCCACATCGGAAAACTCTTACATTCTCCCACTTGGACTATATTAATTGAAATCGTACCGTATGTGCACATTTGGTCCAGAGATATTTCTTAATAGTCAATCCTATCCCATAAAGTCTTAAACACCGAATCATGACGGTAGCTGGCGTGTATACACACAGAGCCTTCCATAGTCACGAATGTTCTTAACTTTATTAATATGGATTCAATATGGTAGTGTGTTAAATGGATAACATTTCTCATAGAGAGATCCCATTTGTCAGTCACCATTATCTTACTTTAGGTGTCACAAAAACTTGTGCCACAAGAGAATGCTTTATGGTTCCAATGAACCCACATATGTCTTGTCCTTATGGTTAACATTTCTTTATGTATCACAAGACATATACACAAGGCTAATAACCGGATGCCCGGATGCCCTTAGCCTTCACTCAAGGTTTATATAATCCCTTGAGACTTTATCAATATGTATTCAACATAATAACAATACATTCAAAAATATTTTATCGAATGCAAAAGTTGATACATATCAAACCGTTACAAAGTGTAACGAACACGAGATGAAACCTTTATCGAATAAAGCCAAAATAGCTCCCACTAAACAACGGTATCCGAAAATACTCCTAGGCCCATACTAATGACATATCACTCAAATACACATGGGCGTAGGCTTTTAGTTAGTGGATATGTAATCACATCATCTGTGAAAATATATTATATTAAAACTTCACCTTTCTGTACCGTTTGTTTTTGGTCAAAAATTTTGACCACCATATATTTAGACCCATTGAGATCTATTGTAGTAAATAAATAATACTACAATTTTTTTTTATCTCAATACAACCGTATGTATCTATCCATAAAGTTAAAACAATCAACTCCTTCATGAGGTTCTAGAGCCTAAAAGCCCAAGTAACAGCCTAAAAGAATGTTACTAATACGCTACATAATAAAAGATGACATAGAACTTTATTTACTGCACTTTCTACTAACATAAATCTATATCTTGTTATTGATATTATATCATTCTAAAAGTCAGCAAAGTTTACATCTAAATATCCTACTAACTGCAAGAATTGAACATGTCTGTAAATTAGCATATAATCTCTTGTCTTCTTTAAGTACCTTAAAACCTTCTTGACAGCAACCCGGTGATCATGTCCTGGATTTAACCGATATCTGCCTAGAAGTCCCGTCACAAAGACAACATTTAGTCTAGTGCAAATTTGAGTATACATTATACTTTTAAGTGCATTGACACAAGATGCTCCATTTAATTAGATTTTCTCAATATCTAAATAAGGAGAATGTGATAGATTTAGTCCATCACTTTAACAACGGGAGCAATTCTGGCTTGCAATAATGTATATTGAATATTTCCAATATACAATCAACAAATATCCTCCGAGAAAATCTAATATAATATGGCAAAAACAATCCTTACAGATTTTAGTACAAAATGATATAAGATGTCTCAAGGTCATAACTTGTAAGCAAAACATCATGTACATAAAGTATGAGAAAAAATAAATTTCCTCCCTTGACCTTGCAAAGTATATTGAATTACTTTGTTCCCAATTAAACAAAATAATAACACTATGAAATTTTAATAATATTTTCTGGAAACTTGCTTAGGACCATGAATTAGAACTTTTCAGTCTACACACAAGTTTACTTGAATCTGCTGCAAAATCATCTAGTTGCACAATATAGATTTTGTATCTATTTGGCGTAACTTTATATCAAAATAAATTATTAATGCCACGTTCACTCTGAAAGAATATTTAAATAAATAATTATTTCTTCACTATAAACAATCCACCCATCTTTCAGAGTGAAAAAATTATTATCTTTTTTTTTTTATGGCATTTAATTACATACTTAATTGAGAAAAAGAAACGACATTTATATAAGTTGCTAAAACAACAATTTAGTGGATAATGTAATTATGTTCTCACAAATAGACTATATAGTATGATGATATAAGCGATTGTCTTTCCCTAACAAATCTCCTTAATAAAGCTGCAACCACTTCATTACGCACTTGAGATGTTTAAGAAATTTCATTATAAACTATATCAAGAATAGTACCTTGAACCTCAACAAATTTAGTCTATGGTACATGAGATTCCATAATTATCTGTATAGATAAAGACAAAAACATAGTAATCTCCATCATACTATTATCTTTAATAGTCGAGAGCGACTATCCTCTACAATTACGTCAATCTTTAGAAACTTTAGAGTATGTGATTACATAATTCTTGTACCTTCTTTAGGATCATAAAATCAATACCCTTTTAACAATCTAGATAAGATACATAATAATTCTGAGTGGATCTGAATTGCAACACACTTAATATTGGATTAGATAACCTCACTTTTGCATAACACCTTTAAATTTCATATGATTTAAGTAATTTATGTTCAGTCTATAACTCAAAAGAAGTTTATGAAACAACTTTGATAAGAGACACCTTTTGTATATGAAAAAGTTGCTTTCATAATATCAGCCCACAAAAGATAAGATAAATTAGTCTTACTAATCATACTCATCACCATGTTCAATATGGTGCATTTATGCCTTTCGGCCAAATCTCTTTGTCAGGATTTTTAGGTATAGTAATTAAATTACCATCCTAGAATCTACCAAGTATTTGACAAATGACCCTTTAAGCTATTTCACATTGTCATACTTGCCAAAATACTCATAACCACTGTTAAGCCCGACAACCTTTTAAGACTAATTGTAATTGTTTTACTTTTTTTTATCTCGGTCATTTTCCTTAAATAGAAAAATTTCGAAAACAACCTTTTAACCATATACGAGATGTATATGTCATTATGATTTAAACACAATATTTGCAGATGTGTCCTAATTTCAATATCAGACAAGACATAATTTCAAGCAACTAAGACTTCCATAATCTTATAGCAATGCAGTCCGCAGGCAAATTTCTTTTCAAGTGTTCCAGAATGGAACGCTTCATGGACAGATAAGTAAATTCAATTGCTCTTTTTTTAAGCAACAAATCATATGTCCAAAACTTAAAATTTGAAGCAGTAAAAACCTCAATAATATTGGAGTTATTAATTACATAAAAGGTGACTGAAAAACAAGTAATGTATATAATTAGCATCATGTGAGTATCGTATAACTTGACGTACAAGTACACATGTAGAGAGTTACACGCATAATCATATAATCACCTTTGGACAGAATACATGACATGTAGTTGTACACTCCCCACATGATAGCGGTTATGAGAATATATTCCAATTTTTCGTGAATTCATCACTTTTGGGCATATGAATCACTAGAATCAGTCACTCCTCCACCACATTATCATGTATCCCTCTATGAACTAATATACAATTATCTCATTTAGGAGTATGACTACGCATTAGACCAGGAGACATCCCAATCATCATATGAGACCGAAATTTCTCAAACCCAATCAAGCGTGCCACTTTGGCGGTCACTACTCAATTGAATCCTTGAAATTCTCTCATACCAGGGATATAAATTTTACTACTCACATACAACAGATATATAAATCAGTACAATCATTTGGTCACGAGTTCTTAAGACATCTATTATTCAAAGATTACCAGCGTGTCAAGGAGTATGCATAAGCAACAAAAGTTTCATAACCTTTACTGTTTCTCATCAGCTCAATACATAGCTCAATTACTATTCTATAATGGTTGTATCTCATTAAGCCAGCTTAGTTCACAATAAAATTTGATTTTTATTGATGAATCACACTTTTATAATAATTATGTGATAATATACCTATAACCCAAAATTTGTATTTCCAAAATCATAGAAAAATACAAGGAAAAATACGCAAAAATTCATTTAAAATACATGTATTTAGGGTTTCATATACAATTTCACATCAATAAAACCATTAAACATATAAAATAAATATACCACGAGATAGGAAATCACCATACGAGTCCAACTTCGCTAGCCACGCGCCGATCGGAGCCTCCACGCGCCCACACGCGCCGCCTGAGTGCGCGGCGCGTGGAGCTCACGCGCGGCATCCGTTCGACGCCCAGGTGGCGCGTGGCCGAGCGTGGGGGCGTGTGTAGAATCCTCCGGCGACGTGCCGCCAACCCTCTTGCTCGTCTTGTCTCCCCCAATCCAAATTTGTGATTTAATTTAATTTTTATTGAACAAAAAGTCTCGAAAATCACAAATTAGGACAAGATCTATACTAATTAGGGCTAATCTGTACAAATTAGGGCAAAACCTTTATGCGTTCAAGTTCTAGGGTTATGGTTGCTCTGATACCACATGTTGGACGCAAATTGCGCAACCCCAAGATCTCCATAACCAGAACAAGAACATGCATAATTGAGTAGAAAGATTAACGCATCTGTTTTGAGATCCATCAAACATATAGCGGAAGCAGAAAAGGGATTACCCACTCATCAAGGGGATCCACTGTTCTTGAAGCGGAAGTGTTGAGAAGATCTTTTCACATCATGACCACACAACCGGAGTCTACACAACCGGAAATCCTTGAAGCACCCATTTCTCTTGTTCCTTCTTCATTATCTTCAACCCCTTCAGAATTTCGTGTTTCCAATGCTTCTAAGATAGATTATCTTTATGAAGTCTCTCTTAGCGATGAAACCAAGATCTCGGAAACTCAGCTTCCTCTTATGAACCCTTACTCCACTTTTGCTAAACCCACCTCATCATTCTCACCTATCCGCTCCATTTGCCAACTTATTCACCAAACCCCAAAGCAAGTAAAGGAGTACGTTCAGTCCTCCAAATTCGACCAGCATCCCATTTCTGCTACCGAAAAGGAGTACTTTGTTACCCTTCAGATCCCTCCAGAATTTCCCAGACAATGGGTTCAACAAGGATATTTTTATGTCCAGTATGGAGCTGTTCGTCTTGCTCTCACCTTCCATGGTCGTAAAGGTTTGCCGGTCGTGGCAAGAATCGCGTTACTAGATACCAGGTTTTTACAATACCAACATGCTTGCATCGGTACTGTTCAAACCACTTTGAATGCTGGAATAGTCTTTATGACTTTGTATCCAAACTTCAACATCGCCCTTTCAGACCCCCAACTACTCTCTTTTCTGAAAGTTCAAGTCCAGCTTACTAGAGCACCCCAAACTGCTGACTCTGTAGCTGCAACCCTACATTACCAGATGGTTTATCGAGTGTAGAACCATGCTCTTGACCTCAACTTCAACAATGGTAATGAAGATGTGTTGTTCATCTCTATGCAGAATGACCAGGCGTCCTGCATCCATGTTCCTGAGACAAATCCCCAAGGATACGTTGGCCAAGCTCCTTCCGAGACTTGGATCACCAACTATGAAAAGCTACACCAAAGCATAACAAGCATTTCCGGTCTACGGACTCGGAATTCAGACGGAAAAAAGATGGAACTGTTTCCATCAAATTTGGTAAGGAAAAGGAAGAAAGTCCTTCTATCTTCCAGACCCTCTTCATGATCGAACCATGTGTTCCTGAATCTATTTATGAGCCAGATCCAAAAAAGCATGTTCGACACTTCGGACATCCTGTTCATTACTATAAAGACAATTATGGTCATTGTTTTTGTGATCCTTTTTGCCAATGTTCCTACTGTACAAATTCTCCTGACGAGGTAGACCCTCTTGCAAGACCTCCACCTCGACGGAAAAAGTCAAAGGATAAGGTGTACCAAAGATACTTAGATGGAGATTCTTCCGTTGATACTCTTGGTGAATGTGACAAATACTAGTTCATGGTTTCTTATGCACCACCTCCACCAGAGTCCAGTACTACATCCCAAGTCTTACGAGATTCACCAAAATCACCTCCACCTTCTCCTTCTCAGAAAAAAGCAAGCTCTCTCCCCATTTTATAAGCCAATCCTCAAATGGGCTAAGAAACATTCTTACCGCTTGAAGCCCCCAGCGGAAGCACCACCCACTTCTTCTATTGCCATGTTCCAAGATACTGATTTTCCTCCTCCTGTTAAGGAAAGTTCTAAACTCTCGTTTCCGACTACATAAGAGTTTATTGATCCACATGGCAGATATCGCCATGTTCCAAAAATTCCTACCCCCACCGATGTGGATGAACATGGGAGACAGAAAAAAAAAAAAAAAAAAAAAAAAACTCCCGCCTGAAGCCATTTTAAAGCGGCAATCGGAGACTCGTTGGCACAAAACAATGCCTTCAAGGCAATTGATTCCAAGATTGGAATTGTGCAACAAGATCTCCGAAGGTATGATGAAAGCAGCAAAAAGATACTTTCGAGTTCTAGAAAAGGCTTCACGCCTTGGAATCATGACAACATCTTAGGTATCATTATCTTGAAAGTCCAAAGCCAGAGATAGAAAAGCTCAAAAAGCAAATCCAACTTCTTGAAGAGGGAAGATTCAGACCCTTTGACCCATTAACACCCCCTGTCAGAACTGGGTATTTACCCCCACATCCACAGACGTCTATTTTTGCCACTATCCCAGAAGATCCCTACAAAAAAGAACCAGATATGGCAGAAATACGAAATCGCCTCAAAGCCATGCAAAGGAAAAAGGGAAGGAAAAAACCCCACCTACGTAATCGAGTTCGGTTGTCATAAGAGAAAAGCCAGATCATATGATGTTATCAAATCCATTAGAATCTTTTCTAAAGGATATGAGTACTCAGGAACCTGATCCTATTATCTAACAGCTTGAGCCTAATCCTGCCATTCCAACTGAACACACTTCTCCTAATACTGAATCAGATTTAGTATCCCTTTCCTCTTCTTCATCCTTCTCAATTCCTACAATTGATGCTCTCCCCATAGTGCCAGTAACTTCAGAAATATTCATGGCTGATCCTCCAATTATGAAATGGAATCAAATTATTCGATCCAGAGAAAATGGTCAAACAAGCAATCTTGCTAGAAACAATCCTACTAGGCATGTATCCATGGCATCAAAACAATTCTTCACCATCGATGACATTCCTTATCCAAAATGGCCAGAAAGACTTGAAGAATTTCATACTTGGTGAATACCCAAGTCCATCACCAACCATGATATGAATGATGTCCTTTACAACTTTGTTACAAGGTTCACAGTAAGCCTCAAACTTTGATGGCAATCAATTTCAGAACAAGATCAAATTCTGTTTCTAATGTCGCCTAATTTCAGCCATGCCATTACTCTCTTATATCATGTCTTTGTGGGAAAACCCACTGATCTCATAGAGATAAAAAGAAGAGAATTTTTCGAGAGAAGATGCTGCTCTCTTCAGGAAAAACATCTTGATAAGCATTATTGAATAATGCTTCAGCTCTTTTATCAAGTCGGAGCAGATCCAAATTTGAAGCATGTTTTCCTTACTTCCATCCCCAAAGAACTATCCCAGATGGTTGAAAGATCTTTCTTTGGAAAACAAAGGAGAGTACAAGATGTTCCCTTGGGAGAAATCCAACAAGAAATCCATCTATGCCTTGAAGAATTATGCTTAAAGCGCTAGATGGTCCGTACCTACATCACATATGACAAGCGCCTTGAATCAGCTTGTTCTCGCTAGAAGTTAAAGATCAAATGCTCCAAGCAAGACTGTGATGGTATTTGTGGTCGTATTCCCGGAAGAAAAAACACTACAAAAAGTATTCGATAAAGAGATCCAAACATGGCTCCAAGCATTTCCGGAAAAAGAAGAAATGGCGATACCTACGCAAAAGAAAGGATCGCACAGGCCATAAGAAATCAATCGTTACTACATTTGCAACAAGAAATGACATTTTGCCAAAAATTGTCCTCAAGCGAAGAAATGTTAGAATCATCTAATTCATCAAATTGAGAATGAAACAGGTATTTCTCTTGAAAATGATGATATTGAATCTTTATTCTCTCGCCGATGAAGAACCATCTCGACCAAACACTTTGTGTCATCCCCTCTTACCAAACTTCCGGTGAGATTGAGTCGATTCAGGAATCAAGACATTTTCACATATCCCCCACATCTTCGTAACCACATCTTGACATATTCTCAAGTCAAAGCCACTGTTCCCATTTCCCTGTAAAAATTCTCACCTCGAAGTTTGCCAAACCTATCAATGTCTTTGCTCTCATTGATACCGGAGCAAGTTGCTCCATTCTAGATACTAAAGTTCTGCCTGAAGAATATTGGACTCCTCATGTCCGATATTTCAACTCCGCTTCTGGAGATACTTTCTCCACAAATGTCAAGACTACTCCCGTAATTGTCCAGTTCTTTCCCTAGTGTTCCATAAATGCAAAATTTTTTTGGATCAAACCTCCCCAATAAAGATTTGATAATTGGATGGGGCATCATAACTCACATCTCTCAACTTCGCATCATTCCGGTAAAATGACTTAGATATAAAGATCGGTTCCGAGTTTGTCAATATTCGAGACTCTTTTCCATTCAGATGAGTCTATTAGATCCAATCATGCAAAAGTTGATAGAATATTGTTTGGAATCCCATTTAGAATTCGCCTAAAAATGTTCACATCCTTTATGGGAAAATTCAGAATTCTTTGTTCGCCTCCCTAAAAAAAAAAAAAAAAAATGAAGACATCAACCCAACAAAGGCGAGTCATATGGGAATGAAGCCAGAACACTTGGCTTTAGCTCAAAGGGAATGCTCAGAATTATTGCAACAAGGCATTATTGAAATTTTTGATTCTTAATGGGCTTGTGAAGCCTTTTATGTCAATAAACGCGCCGAGCAAAATAGAGGAAAAATGAGACTAGTGATCAACTATCAACCTCTCAATCTTTTTCTCCAAGATGATAAGTTCCCTTTATCATCCAGAAATTCTCTTTTTATTGGTTTAACCAAAGTCCAGATCCATTCCAAATTCGACCTCAAAGCAAGATTTTGGCAATTGGGCATCCATCCTGAAGACAGATCCAAAACAGGATTCTGTATCCCGAACCAACACTTTTAGTGGAAAGTTCTTCCTTTTGGCCTAAAGGTAGTACCATCCCTTTTCCAAAAGGCCATGTGTCGTATTTTCCAACCAATCTTGTCAAGTGTAACCATATACATCGACGATATTTTGCTCTATACCCCGACGAGCAAATCACACTGTCGACTCCTTGAGCAATTTGCAGAAATTGTGAAAAAGCATGGTATTATGCTTTCTCAAAGGAAAATGAATATTGCCCAGGCAGAAATCAAATTTCTTGGTATACACCTCAATAAAGGTACATACTATCTAGGACCACATATCGCTCAAGAATTATTGAAGTTCCCTGTAGAAAACTTCACGACAAAACAAGTTCAGCAATTTCTTGGGATAATCAATTATCTCAAGGGTTTTGTCCCACACATTGCAAAGCCGCGATTCCTTCGCAATCCATGTTGAAAAAGAATTCCCCACCTTGGGGAAAAACTCAAATTAAAGCAGTCCATCGAGCTTAAGGAGATTATGCAAAATCTCCCACCATTATAAATACCATCAACAAGAAAAAGAATTCTTCAAACCGATGCCGGTGATGAATACGGGTGGCCATCTTGTTCGAAGAAATTGATGGTAAGAGACACATCTGTGCTAACAAAAGTGGAAAGTTTTCTCAAGCAGAAATACATTACCATTCCACTTTCAAGGAAATCCTAGCAGTAAAAAATGGAATAAAAAAATTTGAGTTTCATCTCATCGGCCATCACTTTTTGGTAGAATTAGACATGACATTTTTCCCCCAGATGACCAAGTTTAAACAGAAAAAGCAGATTCCAAACTCTCAATTGCTTTGATGGGCTGAGTGATTTTCAAAATACTCTTTTGAAACCAAACATATTCTTGGAAAGAAGAATGTGCTTGCTGATTTCTTGTCAAGACCAAAAGCACCAGCCGAAATCAACATGTACATCAAAATGCCTGCTTTCCATATGCTCAATCATGGCGTGAAATACAAGATTGAGAAGATCAAAGACTTGTCAAGTTGGAAATATCCCCAGGAGATTATTAAGCAAATCCAGAATGACAGTCTTACTGAGAACCTGGAGAACCTCATGTGGCAATGCCACACAGACCTATTCAGATTTAATGGAGGTTCGATTCTTTATCCTTTCGGGCTAAATTTGAATTATCCTTTCATTCATCCTCTTATCTGGAAGGAAGATGATTTCCTTGACCAGCTTAAGACGCTGTTATGGTACTTAACCAATAAGTATTTAATAACTATTGAAATTCCTACCAGAAGATTCATTGCCATCTCACCAGGATATTCTTACTCGGAAGAAATGTGGAAAAAGAAAGTGACAAGAATCTCTTAGACTTTCTTAATTGGTTATATCATCCTACCTATTGGAAATAAGACTTGGAAAAAGAATTGAGAACCATGACACCAAATCCTGAGGTCCACACCATCCTGTTTTTCCGACGTCCATGGAATTTTTGCAGAAATAATGGTAGTATTCTCGATGCACCACTAGAAATAGGAACCACATCCTATAAACCTCACTTGAACAGTCGAGAAGCCCGGATTCATAAATCTTATCCAAGATCTGTTAGATTTTGTGAAAACGAGTATCGAGAACTCCAGAGAATCCTATGCCAGGAAAACAAAACCATTCCCGAAGATGTTTGGAATAATGTATTCGCTACGTGGGATCATTATGACCTAGCACTAGAAGTTAAGGAAGCACTCGGAGCAAAGTACAGACAAGCTGCATCGTCCCAAGAGCACGAAATGACAAGCGAAGATGACATTGTCCAGTCTACTCAAGACCCCTATGCACGCTTTGGAGGTCTTCTGTCCCAGAATCCCTACGAACAGGGATCTTCGTCCTCATTCCAAAACATGGACACATCCTTTTATGCACAGCCATCCAATTGGCCTCAGCCAAGCATGCCAAGCATTCCTGCCAACATTACAAGTGAAAATACAAACTACGTAGAAGAAGAAGCATCACATTGGGCACATGAAGCATCCTCATCTCAAAGGATGAACCAAATCCTCTCACCGCAAGACCTTGAAGCTCTCCAGCAGAAATATGAGGCACATCTCCTAGAAGACAGCTCAGACGATGACTCAGTATGTAGCTACAATACCCGTGACGGACGAGATCGTTGAGTCCGTACGATTTCACTGTAGCAAAATCACTGTTCACTTTTACTGTAGCACTAGCATAGGGAAAGTACTGTTCACACTACGGTTACTGTTCATAGTGTGCTAATAATTCCCTCCCGGAAATTTCCGGTGCCTCTGTTTGTATCTGGACCCATGAGCTTGGTCCTTGTTTATTGGTTTGTGACCTCATTTTGCCTATATAAGGCGAGGATGGTGTATTATGTTGGGTAGAGTCTCCTGAAGTAAAGTGTGTGCTTTGTGAAAAGCCTCTCTATGGCTTTCTAAATTCCTCTTCTTCTCAAGCCTGGCAGGATCTTTCGAGAAATGCAGCTTGGATAGATTAGAAACGCTTCCATCATGGCATCTCTGGGTGTCTCTAGGTTTTGAACTAAAGGGCTGAGTGGTTTTCTGCTAAAAGGCTGTCCCTGCAGGGCTTGAATGGGAGTTGTTCGCCTAATGTGGGATGCATATCTGCAGGAAATTTACTCTCATTCCCTGGTTCTAAGTCTAGGTCCATACGCGCAAGTCCTTCTCCTCTATTACCTTCCGTATCATGGCTCCAATGAGGCGGCCCCCCTCACGTTTAGCGTTAGGTAAACGCCCCTTAGGTGAGGATATATGTGAGAATTAGGGTTAGAGGAGTTACTTGAGCACTATTTATAGAGTTTCTAGCCAGTCTCTCTCATTACGGGCCAGGCTCAACTCGGCCCACGCTTGACCCATATTAGACTAATTAAGAAATATTCTATCTCACCTTAGACCAACCCTATTTTACGGTAACCGTAAAAACAGTAAATTACAATATCAATTAATTTAGTCCACATCAGGAAAACTCTTACATTACTGCCTTGCTTGAATCTATGGATATTCCCGTTTTGTCTCTGCTTATTTTCCAAGCATGTAGCTTGAGTTATTAAGTGAAGTTTCTCAACCAGGCTCATTGGTTTTGTAAATGAGGGATGTTAAACCTTTGAGCTTGTTCCAAGACGTATTGATGGCGCATACAAAGAAGAAAGGTCGCTTGCTAGGCTTCAATGTTGGCGATAAGTATGTTGGACTTGCTGTCTTGGATTCAAGCAACAGGATTGCGCTATTGGAGGTATTGCCATTCATGCGCATTGTCTCATACTTTGGCCAAGACGAATTGTAGTATATGCTTTTATCAATTCCTGTGCATTTTACCTCCATAGAAATTGAGCATTGGAATGCACTCCGGTGCATAGGACGTAAAGTTGTACATGGGCTAGTGAGTTTGAGATCTCCATAGGATTCACAGTCACACTTATTAAATTAGATGGTTGAGTTGTGGATGATTGCATAGATCATTCGTACAAATGTTGTTTATCTTAATGATGTTAGTATGTGCTTCACTTTGTAGGGTTGCCACGTACAAATCTGATCCGGGAGAAACGTACCATAAGTCCTAAATCTTATGTGTGGAATGCAATTGAATCTTAAATTTTTTAATTGATTCAATCAAGTACTAAACCCTTTACCAACAAGTGCAATTGATTCTTAAACTTTCCTATTGACTAAATTGATCACATTTCATACATATCATTTAGGATTTTCCATACACCTTTTTCCATTCTGATTCTATACGAGAACTATTCTCGTATGTAGAATGACCGAACTTGGAAGTCATGAACTTGCTGCAGATTGTCCCTCCGGGGGAATTTTCTATTTTCTTTCTCGGGATCCTAACCTTTTTGTGGTATAAGTGGTTTGTCACCTGTCAAATGGTCTTTGTTGTTGCTATAATTGCAGCGTTCTACTTTGGAAGAAGACAAATATTGACTTGATGGCGACTGCTCTTCAGTCTGCTTTTGTGTTAGTATCTCCATTTCTTGGAGGAATTGCTCCTGTGGGAATTACTATTTGGATGCGTCCTATAAATAAGTTCTTCCAATTAAAGTTGTTTGGGTTGACTGGAGCATTTTGTTATCATTCTTGGTCTGGCTTCCAACTATGAGTATTGTTGTGTGAAGGACCTATAAATAAGTTCTTCCAACCTAAGTTGTTTGGTTTGACTGGAGCATTTTGTTTATCATTCTTGGTCTGGCTTCCAACTATGATTATTGTTGTGCGAAGGACCTCAACAATGAGTAATTTCTCATGTTGGTTCTGCTCAAAGCTTGGTGTTTGTTATTGCTTATTCCCTAAATTAGTATCTTTAAATTCTGCCTCATTAGCTCCTATCTAAAAGAGGGGATATTGCTATTGCGTTATGTTTACTTGGGCTCGAATCATTAGACCTTGGTATTTCAATTAGATTAGACCTTAGGTTTTGGGGTTGATTCCTCAAAAAGACTCAACTTTAGGTCCCATCTAAATTCTGCCTTGATTTTTTTTTTTTTTTTTTTTTTTTTGGTATGAAAAGAACCCTAACTTTTACTCTAGTCGCAAATTTGTCCATGCTTCCAAAAAAATTGCCCTTGGTTTCTTCAAGATTATCAACATCAAAGAATTGCTATTGTTGCATATAATGGTTAGGGTGCTGATGAAGACGCAAATTTTGATGATGAACCTTTAATTGGCCTTGATTAGACCCGTTCAACGAGTGGGTCGGGTTGGGTCGAGTTGGGTTTGGGTTGGGTCATAAATGGTCTAACCCAAATCAATCAATTTAACTCGTTTATGACCCCATTTATTGCAATACAAAATTTTTGACTCATATTTGACCCGACTCATACCCAACCCATACTCGACCCATTGAACTAAACTTAATTTATTATATATATATTTAAAAAAATGGTGTTGCTAAAATAATTTTATACAACACAAATTTAATGGACAATTTTTATAATTTTTAAAATAATTATTTTAAAAATCGAATTTTAATTTTTTAATTTTTTTAAAAATAAAATTTTAATTAATTTTAATTTTTAAATATAACTTTTTCTTTTTCTTTTTTTTCTTCTTCTTCTTTGGCTGGCCACAGGTGAGCCTCGAGCTCGCCAACGCCGGCGAGCTCGAGTCTTGCCAAATCGGTGAGGCTCGAGCCTCGCCGGACGTTTGCGAGGCCTCTATCTTGCTAGATCTAGCGAGCTCAAGGCTCGTTGGCGTTGGGCGAGGCTCGAGCTTGCCGGGCGTCGATGGCCTCGCCAAATCCGGTGAGCTCAAGCTCGCCCGACGCCGGTGAACTCGAGACTCGCTTGGCCGATTGCCGGCCATCACCGTGCTGGCGATCGAAGGAAGAAGAAAGAAAAAAAGAAGAAGAAAGAAAATAAAAAATAATTATAATTTTGGTTTAGAAAAAATTGTAAAGTTAAAAGAGAGAAAAGAGAGATCGTGACTTGTGAGGTTTAGGCTTTGAGTGAAAATAAATGGGTTGATAAATGGGTCTTAAATGGGTGCAAAGTTGACCCATTTAAGACCCATATATCTTACTCAATTTAATTTTAAAATTTAGAAAATAAGGCTTGACGCATTAACAACCCATTTAAACACAAATGGGTCCATAAATGGGCCAATGACCCATTTTAACACCTCTAGCCTTGGTGTAGATAATCTTGAAGAAGCCGGTGTTGTTTTTTGGATGCTTGGGTAGATTTGGGACCAAAGTGAAATTTAGGAAAGAGAGTTCCATGTTTTGGTCAATTATCTTATTGTTTCTCAGTCTTGGATCACAATATCCTTACTAATAAGTGCACGGGAAGTAATCTGTATTGTCTTGGAAATGTTTCTACTTGGGGCCTGATTGGGTTATGTTTCCTTGTATACATGTAGGTCTCTGAATTCTTGCTACTTGGATTTGTGGTCGCCCTCTCGACCAATTTTGTAGTAGCAATCCCGGCATGCATCTCCTTTAAACCATCATTTTCTATAGCTTTTCTAACATGCTATTTACAAATTCCTTAACCCTTTTGCTGTTTGTAATCGGGCCGTGCAAATGAAGGTTTTCATAGACAAGCTTTCTAAAATAGGAAAATTTGAGGGTGTTTGTTCTACGTATTGGGAAGAAACCTTTACATCAAAGGCGCAACTTGTTTTACCTCCTCTATCAAAATCTCAGCCTGATGCCCAGTTTTTTTTTTTTAAACAAAGGTATGATGTATTATGCACAGTATTTAGCTCAATAAAGGGGTCCTCACCTTCCGACCCTAAAAAAAAAAAAAAGAAAAAGAAGTGGTCCCTCACCTTTCTTTGTTTCATCCGATCTTTTAAGGTTTGAATTGTGACACTAGAAACAACATCATGAACAGTAAATAAATTCTTGGATTTGTAAGGCTTCATTTTCACATCCTCTACCATATGTCCCACATCATTTGACGTGCCGTGAAGCTGCCAATTTGCCGATGCTTCTGCTTATAAAGTTCTTGCTGCTATGCAAATTGACGTCCTAGTTCCCTTATCGAGACTCATTTCCATACTTTTCCCATTTGGCTTCCAGCTATACTAGCTTGTGTCCTTGAGTGGTCCCTTGAGTGGTCCCAATGTCCCATATGGCTTCATTTCGAAGATGTTTTCCAAATAACTTAACTAATGATGGGGTGATAGTGCTGTCCGTTTATAGTAGGGTTGTTAGAATCAAACCGAATAACTGAATTGAATTGAAATTTCATGCATTTTCGATTCGGATAATAATAAAAAAACCATTCTTAATTTTCGGTTTGGATTATTTCAATTCGGTTTGGTTAACCAAACCAAACTCTCCCCTCTTTCTCACCTCTCTCTCAAAATCGCGACTTAAAACCCTAATCTTCATCTCTCTTCTCCTCCACCGCCTTCTCCTCTCTCTCCTCCAATTGCACCAGACTCGCGCTCAATCCCATCCCCAGCGATTAAATTCCTCTCCTGCAAAACCTGCAACAGTGCAGCCACGTTCGCCACCTCCCCTGGATCGCCTCCCGGAATCTGGATTTCGCGCTGTAGGGCCTGAATCCGAAGCTTCAGCTTGGCGATCTCGCCAGTGAGGGACTCCCTCTCGCAGGCCTGCCGCTGCTCCTCGCGCGACTGCCGTGGCTCCTCCCGGAGTCGGTAGCGGGACTTGGGAGAAGAGGCAGAGAGAAGAAGGTTTGTAGACTCTGAAAGCGAGCGAGGATAGGTGCTGGGGTAGACCTGATTGAGTGGTAGGTGGGGTATGGATTGGGGAGAGAGAGAGAGTCGGGTTCAGAGAGCAAGATGGAGACGGAGAAGAAGAAAGAAGACAAGAGAGATATTTTGCGGCGAAGAGAAAAATAAAAATAAATAAAAAAAAAGAAGGAAAGTGAGTTTAAGCGTGGTTAAAAAGAAAAAAAAAACCGAAAACCGGTGGAATTGTGGATTCTCCCTTTGACTTTTGCATGATCCAGCAGCAGCCACGACATTAGTAAGACCAGCTCCCTACGATGGCGGGATATTCCAGCCTTTGACCCGTTAAATCTCAGTCGCCACCTTCACCGAGCCCGCACTGCCGTTCGGGTCCGAGAGGAGGATGTGCCTGTGGTACAGCCTGGGGCTCAAGGCGATTTAGGCGAGCCTGGCCAATCTACTGCATGGCTTCGACTGGAAGTTGCCGGAGGGAATGAGGAAGGAGGGCTTGGACATGGAGGAGATCTTTGGGCTCTCGACACCGAAGAAGATCCCGCTCGTTGCCGTGGCCGAGTTGAGGTTGCTGGAACGTATGTACTCCATGTGACTTTGTGCACAGGTGTTGTTTGTTGCTGCTCTCTCGTGTTGTTGTGTTAAAAATTTTGGTTGTATGCGTGCAGAAGCATGGTTTTAGTATTGATTATAGTTTTTGTTCTTAATGTATGCATATATATGATAATAGTTTTTGTTCTTAATGTATGCATATATATGATATACTTTGTAGTGGATGGACAAGGGACAAGATAGGATAATTCAAGGATAAATAACATGGGATATAATTTATCTAATTGATGAAAATGGATAATATAAGATATTTTGATAATGGAGGAGTATTTCATGACATAGAAACCATCTTAACTCTACTCCTCCACACATGGAGTAGGTCTAAAAACCTCACACACACGAGAAAATATTCGCTATGTCTTCTGCTCGAGGGTGGCAAATAAGAAGGCACTCAAATTGCACCACGTGTCCAAACGTGGGCTCATGTTGTCAGGCCAATTTCAAAGAGAAGCCCATGTTGTGAGGCTTTTGTAGTCCAACCAGGCCCTAACCGTGTGGCCTCCGCCGCTGCCAAATCTTGACGAACCCAGATGGTTTACAGTGACAATGCCATCCCATTGCCTTCACCTATGCCTTGAAAGGTACGATTAGGGTATCGTCCAACCAAGCCCTAACCGCGTGGCCTCCGCCGCCGCCGAATCTCGATGAACCTAGAGGGTTTACACTGACGATGCTGCCCCGTCGCCTCAGCCTCTGTCTTGAAAGGTATGATTAGGATAATCGCTGACTCGTGGACTATAACCTCTGTACATTAGAATGATTATTGTTTAACTCGTGGACTATAAGCTCTGTACATTAGAATGACTATAAGCTGATCGTTGTCTAACTTCCATAATTTAGAATGATTATTGTTTGGCGAATGGAAAGCTTCCTCCATTTGTGGATTTCGTATGCATGTGTATGTATGTTTAAAGCTGTCATGCGAGAATTCATGTCTTGCTTCTGTTATAATACAATTCCATGTTCACTGGCATAATTTTACCTTCGATTTCATCTTTAGTCATACGACCAGGGTGCTGAATAACTGCTGCTCGAATGTCTTCAATGCCTACTAATTTCGCTAGTGCCTTTCCTGAAAAGTATAGGCAAGCTCTTTTTAACATCTTGAAAGGACCTTTTACAAGTGAACAGAACTAGTTTTTCAGTGGTGAAGGTAGAACAAATTTCTCATCACTAAAACTCCTCAGAACTGTGAAAGTGAATTCAGAAAATTTCACCTCCCCAACAAAATCCTGCAACCCCAGTGGCCGACAAACCTTTACCCCAAAGGTGAACCGAAACGTAGAGCTTTCAAATGTATGCTCTAAGGACAATACAGAGTTATTCACTTCAAGAGATGACATTATAGAATTACATATACATAGAAATGCAAGTAATGACATCAGACCTCAG
Source organism: Eucalyptus coolabah (assembly GCA_014182585.1). Lineage (NCBI taxonomy): Eukaryota > Viridiplantae > Streptophyta > Magnoliopsida > Myrtales > Myrtaceae > Eucalyptus > Eucalyptus coolabah. The sequence continues at coordinate 6,134,319 of CM024624.1, read as the reverse complement.
GTTAGGAGCCTCGTAACCTGCACAAACAGATAGAACAAACGATCAATCAAGTAGCAATTTCATGGACCAATCGAAAAGCCCAAGAACCACAAAGAACCAAGAAGTATGTAGTTAACCAAAAGAAAGACCCAACTAACCGAAGCAACCCAAAATCAGAATCCAAGAAATGAGCCAATACCGAAAACATCAGCAATGGGAAGAACAGCACGCTTGGAAGCAAGTGATGAGGATTCATCCCATCCAAGAATTATTATAATGTACAGAGCTTATAGTCCACAAGTCGGCGATTACCCTAATCGTACCTTTCGAGGCGAAGGTGAGGCAACGGTGCGGCGTCGTCAGTGTAAACCCTCTGAATTCGTTGCGATTCGACGAGGGGGGAGACTGAAGGAGAGAGGGCAGAGTCGAGAGCGTGCACCACCGAGCCTTCTGCCGGAGCCGGAGGGGCTGCACAGTGGTCCGTCGGTCGGGTGCGTCGGACAAGGGGTCGGAGGGAGAGAGGGTCGGGCGCAAAAGAGAGAGGTAGCCGGGAGAACAGGGGAGTGAGAACGCTCTCTCTCTCTCTCTTCTCAGAGGAAGAGCCAAACATATTTCAAAATTGGCCTGATAACGTGGGACCACGTTGGACACGTGGCGCAATTTGAGTGCCTTCTTATTTGCCTGCCACCCTGGAGCAATAGACGTAGCCAATATTTTCTCCTTCAACTTGGCTTTTGCCTGCTTACATTTCCACGGGTTCGGTTGGCAACCTCCATTGTCAACAATTTTATAGACAATCTCAATATGGATGTTGCTGCGAAAGGTCTTGCTTTCATGATTAAGTTAATAGTTTTTAGATAAATTTAGAAAATAGATCATAATTTCCAACATGTTGTCGTTTGCTTTGTCTGTACCTTAATGAGAGAATGCTTGATGGTGTTTAAGATATGTCTTGAATCATGCTGTAACTCCTAAATAAATAAGCATCAAGAATAGCTGATAAGATCTGCTCTTGGACGTCGTGATCATGTAGCATTCAGTTGAAACTTCATGACATTATATGTCGCTTTTGCGATTGATGGCCCAATGCGCGTAATTTATGGCATGCACTGTGCATCTAACGACTTGTATTATTTGAATGAGATGTGATTGTACGAGTTGATTTGCTACAGAAGATTATGGAGGAAAATTTGGTACGCAAATTTTAATGAACGGGGTCCCTCTCGTGTTGTCTCCATCCCAAATGCATACCCAACTCCTCCACTCTCCTCCTGCTAACGCTCCCGTTTTCCACATTCTCCTTCGTGCGAATTCCTGTTCACGTCCATCCTTCATTCTTCGTCTCGCCAAGAAATCGTGGTGCCCCTCTTCAGCTCCATCGGGGATTGGTTCTGGCCAAAGCCGATTCCCGTCGATTCGTTACCTGTGATTTAGCGATGGGGGAGCTTACGCTCACGGGCCTGCTGAAGAAGGCAGCATGGGATTTCCCCGATAGGAGAGCTGTCTCCGCCTGTGGAGAGTTCGACCTGACGCATGCGCGGCTGCAGGAGCTCGTTGACCACGCTGCTGCGCTCCTCGCCGCCTCCAACATCGACGCCGGCGACGTGGTCGCGCTTGCTTTTCCCAACACCATCGAGGTATGTATGTCCCCCCGATCATCGAGTCTCCCCACGAGTACGACGGTGTGAGTTTCGTTTGTGCGATGATGTGAATTTCAAATGTGAAAAATTCCTGGTGATGCTATTTAAATTCGAGAATTCAATATCTGGAAAGATCGCGGTAATGATGAATTTCTAATTATGAGATTGATTACTTGTGAAAGATCGACTAAGAAATAGCTTGGAAAAAAAGATGTTTCTTGGAGTTTTACAGTACTTCGAGAACGGAGCAACAGAAATGGTGTTGATTTCTATTGAAAGAAATTGCATCGGAGGCATAAAATTTCTGTGAGCGCATGGTTGCTTTGACGTTGCAAGTTTTTATCGTCTATTGCGAAATAAATAGGAACGAATTGATTTGGGAAGAGAATGAACAGCGTTTTCTGTCGTGTCCAAAAGTTGTTTTTGGGGATGTACAAGCATCGATTCATCGTCAAACAAAGTCAAAGCTTATCAAAAGGAGATGGATGGTTTTGATGAAATCAAACGGCGACAAACTAGTGTCTGCACATTCTGCAAATACGTATGTGTTATCTCCATTCCGCAGGGACTAGCGTGATAATTTGCTGATCGGAAAATATGTGTTTGTTTTGCAGTTTGTGATCCTGTTTCTGGCGGTAATCCGTTGCCGAGCCACAGCAGCTCCGCTTAACCCCATCTACACAGCTAAGGAGTTCAAGTTCTATCTTTCCGACACAAAACCGAAGCTCCTAGTAACACCACACGAAGGAAACCAACGGGCTCAATCCGCTGCTTCCAATCTTAACATCCGCTGCCTAACCACCAAGCTTCGCTCCGCCGATTCCAAGATCACTCTCTCTTCGATTGACAAGAGCCGAGTCTCGACTTGATGTCGGAAGTCGTCAACGATCCCTCGGATATAGCTCTGTTCTTGCACACCACTGGCACTACGAGTCGCCCCAAACGCTTGCTGCTAACTCAGCACAATTTGGCTTCATCGGTTCGGAACTTCAAGCGGGAGTTTAAACTAACGGAGTCAGACTCTACAGTGATTGTGCTTCCGTTGCTCCATGTGCACAGCTTAGTTGCTGGATTATTGAGCTCTTTAGCTGCTGGAGCTGCCGTGGCCCTCCCGGCAGCTGTTAGGTTCTCGGTGCCCACATTTTTGGGAGATATGAAGTTATACAATGCCACATGGTACACAGCAGACGCTCCACTCCACCAGATCATCCTGGACCGCCACCTCAACAAGCCAAAGCCGGCTTACCCGAAGCTTCGATTCATAGTGAGCTGCAGCGTGTCGCTCGCGCCTCTATCAAGGCTCAGCTCAAGGAGGCATTTGGTGCAGCCGTGGTCGATGCTTATGCAATGATGGAGGCTACTCACTTGATGGCTTCAGACCCCTTGCCTGAAGATGGTGAGCATGGGCTCGAGTCAGCTGGGAGACCCGTGGGGCAGGAGATGGCGACTTCGGATGAGCATGGGGCCATACAGGCGGCGGTGGCGGTAGGCGTGAGCCGTGCAGTGTGCATAAGGGGACTGAACGTGACCGAGGGCTATAAGAACAATCCAAAGCCAAATAAGCAGGCCTTCTGGTGCAGGTTGTTTCATACGGTTCGTGTTGGACATATGAGTTCGGATACTTGGCTCTCGAGGTCGAGATTTTTACCAGATGAGTTAGAAGTCGCCAGTGCATACCGGGGCAATGATACGCCGGAGGGAAATAATACACCTAAGACAACCAAAGAGAACAAAACCGAGACCGAGAGAGGTAAAGAAGAAGGCGGCCCTAGTTTGAAATTAACCATAGAGTTCGAAAAGTTCAGTGGACCAAAACAGTTCTCCTACGAAGAGTTGATGATGGCAACTGCAGATCGCAAGATTCTGGGAAGAGGAGGTTTTGGCGTCGTGTACGAAGGGCACATAGGACATGCTGGCACACACGTCGCCGTGAAGGTACTAACCTCTAATTCGCGCCAAGGAATAAAGGAGTATGAATCCGAGGTGATGACGTTAAGCCAACTTAGGCACAAAAACCTTGTGCCACTTATAGGCTATTGTCACGAGGCGGATAAATTCATCCTAGTTTACAAATTCATGAGTAAAGGTAGCGTGGAGGATCATCTGTTTAATGGAGGAACCTTGTTGGACTGGGAAAGTAGGTACAAAATCGCCAAGGGATTAGCCTTGGCACTATATTACTTGCATGAACAATGTGATCAATACGTGATCCATAGAGATATCAAGTCCAGCAACGTCATGCTCGATGAAAATTTCAATGCCAAATTGGGAGATTTTGGATTGGCTAGGCTAGTAGATCATGCCAGAGGGCCAAGAACGACTGAACTGATAGGAACATGGGGTTATGCGGCTCCGGAATACTGTGCAACAGGTAAGGCAAGCAAGGAATCTGATGTCTACAGTTTTGGGGTCGTCCTTTTGGAAATAGGATCTGGGAGAAGAGTCGTCGACCCAGAACGAGGCTCAATAGGCTTCGCACAGTGGTTATGGATGCAATATGGGCCCGACAAGTTGGCCCATGCGGTGGACTCGAGGCTCGGCATTTTTTTTGACAAGAAACAGGCGGAGGCCTTGATGATGGTGGGGCTGTGGTGTGCTCATCCCATTGCTACTTCTCGGCCTTCGATTGAAGACGCAATGGCCGTTTTGAACTTGAAGGCAAAGATAAAGCCTCGCGAACTCCCCTTGAAGGTACGGCAGTCCTCACATCGTATTGATCGGAAGGTCTCGCCTGGATGCTTGGGGTTTTGAGCGGATGCCTCCCTCTGAGTGCAAGCAATGCTGCCTCTTCTAGTGTTACATACATGTTTGCATTTCATCTGCAAGCAATGTGTTGTCTATGTCTACGCGTTTGGCTTTTAGGCAAGTGCCTTGCAGATGGCGGGCAATGGTGTCTCTTGTAATGTTGTATATGTGCAGTCGTGCTTAGAATTGTGTATCCTGTAACTGGGGGTACTACTTGGGCTATTGTTGTATAGTTCTGGGGTAACCTCGCCAAGCAGCAGGAAGTTTTTGCTTCCATGTTGGGGCCACCTCTACTGCTTGGTAATTAAGGGGGGCCAATAGGATTGCGTTCATTATTTTAATATGCTGATCCTGCGCACCTAACACCCCTAAGTTTCCCTTTGTATATTTGTTTTCTCTAGGAAGAGGGAATACCTTTTGAGTACTTTATATCTTAGAAGTCTTGAGGTCCAGATTGAACTAGGATGAAGGACTTGCTTAGGCTCAATGCCTCTTTTACTGTTACATATATGTTTGTATGTCATCTTTAATCAAGATGTTGTGTATGTTTGTGCATTTGGCATTTAGGCAAGTGCCTCACGGATGGTGGGCAATGGTGTCTCTTTTAATGTTGTATATGCGCATTTGCACTTAGAATAGTGTGATAAGACATTAGCCAATAAGTGAACTGAAGTAACCTTTGATTCTCACAACTAAGAGCAAAACAGTATTGGGAATGAGGTAAAAATAATAGCGATACGGACAACATGATAAAAGCACAAAGAAGAGGGAAATTACCAAAAAAGTCATAAACCTATCGTAATTGTGCCAATTCAATCCTAAACTTATTTTTTTGACTAATTGAGTCCTAAACCTTTTACTATTATTTTTTATTAGTCCAACCGGCCGGTGCCGGCAACTTTTTTTTTAATATCTTTTTTTAATCTTTTTTAATCTTTTTTTTTCCTCTCCCTCCCTCCTCATCTCCTCCTTCTTCCCCGGGCTTTGGCGATTGGCTAGAGGGGAGGGCTGGCCGATCGGCAAGGCGAGCCCTCGCCGATCCAGTGAGGGGGGCCTCGTCGTCGCCGGGTTTGGCAAGGCGACCCTTGCCTAATCTGGCGAGGGCTCACCTCGCCATTCGGCACGCGCCCGGCCGATGGCGGGCGAGCCCTCACCGGATCTGGTGAGAGCTCGCCTCGCGCTGCTTCTGGGCGAGGTGAGCCCTCGCTAGATCTAGTGAGGGGGTCTTGCCAACGGTCCAGAACTAATCTAGAGGAAGAAGACCTTGGAGTCGCCGACGGAGGCGGGGATGAGGGAGTCGAGGAGGTCGAGGATGCCATCGCAGATCTTGGAGAGCTCAGCCTCGATCTTGGCGCGGTAGTCGCGGATCGTGTCCGGCAAGGCCCTTCGTCGGATTTAGCGAGAACTAGCCTCTCGGTCGCCTGGCGAGGCGAGCCCTCACCAGATCCGGCGAGGACGGCCTTGCCAAACGCGACGGTGAGCCCCCCTCGTCGGACGAGGCGAGCCCTCGCCAGATCAGGCGTGGCTTGCCTCGCTAGATCATGCGTGGCTTGCCTCGCCGCACAGTGCAATGGCGAGGGCTCTCCCGCCGGCCGCCCGCCCGGTGACCGAGCCGCCCTTCCCTCTGGCGGTCCCCTGAGCCAAGGGAAGGAGGAGAGGAGGAGGAAGGAGGGAGAGGGGAAAAAAATTGGAAAAAAAAGATTAAAAAGATTAATAAAATATTTTTAAAAATAAAATATTATTAAAAAAATATCGCCGTGTCGGCTGGTTGCCACATCAGCGCCGGCTGGCCATTTTTGGCCGGATGGACTGATCGGGAATAATTATAAAAGGTTTAGGACTCAATTGGTCAAAAAATAAGTTTATGACTGAATTGGCACAATTGCAATAGGTTTAGGACTTTTTTAGTAATTTTCCCCACAAAGAAGGAAGAGGAAACAGAAATTCTCAGAGTAGCTTTGGCAAGTTACGAGATTGTTGCGACTTCCTACAGCCATCCGATAAATTGCATGAGGAACAAGATTCATAAGATACTAACAAAGCAAGACATCGTCTTAGAAGAATGCTGGAGGCTTTTTGACTCTACTTCGCTCTCATCACCATTGCGCCATCCATCAATATGGAAAACGCAAAATTAGGCAAAACTCGACATGATTTCAATTACATATCATTGGCCGATCATTCTACCAATTTCAAATGGTGGCGTTTGTCTATTCTCTCTTGTGTAACGGATTCATGAACTAAATTTGTTAGAGAATACTTTTGAGCAAATTCTCCAAAAGCTTTACTTCAAAACCTGGTCAGATCAAGTATCTAGTTTATTGGTGATGCATTTTATTTGGTCGATTGATAGGAAAGCTATACGTGATAGATTCGTATATAACAACCATTATTAGGACTATCCCTTAATATTCAAAGTAAAAAAATTGATATCTAGCTATTGAATTGTTACACCCTGAATCTCGAGCACGCGCACATCTCTCTGGGGTCAATAAAATTTTGTGACTTCCCAGGACAAGTCGCCGACCCTTTCATTTTAAGCACATGCGAAAGCGAAACAATAACCCTTGACAACAAATAACATGGGATAGGAAAGCAGGGCAATATTTCACAAAAACACACTCTTATAAACGACGGGGTTTAGGTATAAAACGAGTCTGATCAAAAGCTTACAAAAGACCGGCTCTAAAAAAGGAAATTGTCCTACGACATACTAGTTGGACACATATATCATGATGGGAGAACAGTAACAATTCAAACAATATCGAATTAATGTAGCGAAATAAAATAATATTCCCTCTTGTGTAAACCTAATAGGAATCGATATAGTAGAGTAAAATAAATACCAATCACGCGAACATAAGACGATTTTTTTTACGAGGAAAACCTCCTCGATGTGATGAGATCGAAAACCACAAGACTGGAGTCCACCCGAAATTCTTCATTATCAACAAAATTATTCTTCTCTAGCAAATACTAGAGGTACATAGCAGCAAAGACCTCAAGAACATAATTCTTGGCAATACACATGAATTTCACAAGAGATCAAGGATAAATTTGATAAAAAAATGCAGGTTTTGATCAATCCATGAAAAACCTGATGTAGGGAGCTTCAAACGAAAATCAAACCGTTTAGATTCGATAAAATTGCGCCACGAACATGCTGACAAAATTTTAGCTCAATCGGACCACGAATTGATCTCTGACGCTAGTTTGATGTAAATCAGATATTGCGTTAAACCCCAAATTTTCCGCTTTCTTTTTTTTTTTCTCTTGTTACTATTTCCTTTTGAAGCTATCACTTTATATAGATATTGAGAAACCATATTTCCTCATATAACTTATCATATGGGCTCAAGCCCTTTTTGGGCTTGCAACTCATTGGGTCTTCTCCACATAGAAGTGAACCCAGCTAACAAATCTCCCCTTCATGACAATGTGGAGGGATTCACCATCCCTACTATCAATTGGTAATGTTCAAGCTTTTCTCTTGGTAAATTTTTGTCATCATATCAGAGCCATTATGATCCATATGAATTTTCTCAAGTTCGAACAACTTTTCATCTAGAACATCTCTTATCCAATGATATCTAACATCAATATGTTTCGATTTAGAATGAAAGATGAATTCTTACTAAGATGAATTGCGCTTTGATTATCACAAAATAACACATACCTCTTTTGTTTGAACCCAAGTTCTTCTAAAAACTTCTTCATCCATAGCATCTCTTTACTAGCTTCAATGGCCACAATAAATTCAGCTTCGGTTGTAGAAAGTGCAACACACTTCCGCAATCTTGACTTCCATGACGCAGCTCCACCCGCAAAAGAAATCAAATGACCAAAAGTAGATTTACGAGTATCAATATCTCCCTGCCAAGTCGGAATACGTGTATCCAACTAACTCAAGTTTCCCAGTCCCGTAAACCGAGTTTCAAATTTGAAGTTCCCCGAAGATATCTCATAATCCACTTCACTACATTCCAGTTCTCTCTGTTTGGATTTGACAAATAGCGACTAACAACGCCAACTATGTGCGCCAAGTCTGGGCGTGTACATACCATCGCGTACATTAAGCTTTCTACAGCTGAGGCATATGGAACACTTTCCATGTTGACACCTAAATTTTTGCATAATTTTTATGGTTAATTTTTACCCAAAAAAGAAAAAATCGCATGACATATAGTTTAGGAACATTTTTGTTTATTGGACCGATGGTGAGTGCAAAATTTTTCACATATTTCGTTGGGATTTTCATATATTTAGGTAATATACATCGAGGGATGTATTTTCGACCAGAAAGGAAATTCTCAAATGAAATATTGAAAAAAAAAATATTGCGCGAGGTGGGATGATATATTCCATAGTATTTTGCACGAGCAAAGTTGGCAATGAAATATACCATGGAGATACAATTTTTTGGTGTATAAAAGGAGTCGCGTACGGTGGGAGCAAGGGGGTTCTTTTCCGTCGAAAAAAGACACAAAAAGCAAACAGTGAAAAGTGAGGTAAGAGAGAGAAAAACCGAAAAACAAAAGGAAAACCCTCGCGACTATTCATCTTCCTCGTGGGGGTGTCCGCCGTGCCGTCCCCGCTTGCCGGCGCCGATCGCCGAGCCACCAGCGACCCAGTCGCGCTGCCGCCGAGCCAACCTTCCCCGTGCCGCTGCGTTGATGTCCTGAAGAGTCGCCACGCCGCCCGACGCCCGCAGCTCGACGCCGCCGCCGCCTGCAGATCTGAATAGCAACCGGCATCCGACGCCGACCGCCGATCTTGCCGCACCGCCCCATCGCCGTTTCCGCCTCACCTCGCGGTGCCTGGGGTCCCTCGCCCGGACGTCGCTCCCGAGCCCATGTCGTCCTGTGCGATCCCAAAGCCCTTGGTGCCACGATGCCGCCGCGCCGATCCTCGAAGCCCCTGTTGCGTGCTGTCGCCGCACCGCTCCCGGTGCCCTCGTCGGAACCCTAGCCGGCGATCTCCCCCTCACCGAACCGGCCACCAGAAAATTTAGGTATTTTCTTTATCTTATTTTTGTTTTATTATTTTGTTTTATTATTTTATCTTTTAGTGTAATTATTCCTTTAATGTGAAATTGAAATTCCATGATATGAAATTGCCTTGAAATTAGTGATTGTTAGTCCGATTTTTGCGCTCGAAATCCGACTCGCAATTACTTAAAAATTGCCAATCCGATCTCCCGCTCGAGATCCGATTCGTGATTTATGTGAAATTGGCCAACCCAATCTCATGTGCGAGATATGGTTCGTCAATTTGGGTATCAATATTGCTTGATTTGCTATGGTGTTACTTAGGTTAGTTTTCTTTAAAAAAAAAAAAATTAAAAAATGTAGTTTTAGGGCTTGCATTAATAATAGGAATTTTATTTCGAATTTTCAAAAATAAGAAAAATCAAATCAATTAATTTAGGTTGCTAGTTCATTTTTTTTAACTTGGATTGCATGTTTAATTATTTGGCAATTATTAATTTCGAAATTTAGAAAAAAAAGAAAGAAAACAAAAACACAAAAAATCATCATGCATGTATCATGTAGAGTTAGGGTACATTTTGCACGTCATTACATATTAGGATAAAAATTGCACTTAATTTAATTTAGATAATTTTTAATTTATTATAAGTTTAGGTATATTTTTTTAGATATATTGCATTTTAGGATCGTTTTGGTTAAGATAATATTTTAGTTTAAATTAGGATATGGCTTAACCTAATTCCTAATATAAATTAAATAGGATCTTAATCTAATTAGGTAATTTTCACATTTCACCAAATTTCGAATTTCATAAAAAAAAAATACAAAAAATGTCATAGGTTAAATTAGTTTGATTATTTAGGATAAAATGCATTATTTTAGGAAAAAGAAAAATATCATATGCATGTCATTAGGGTTAGATTCATTGAGATGCATGTCATTTAGTATTTTTGCTAGGCCCACTTAATTAGAAATTACATGTCATTAGAATTAGGTCATTTAGTTAATATTGTAGTGCATATTGCATGATTTTCATTAATTAAGTGAAAAAAAATTGCGTGTTAATTAGAAACCATATCTAGGATTATTGATGTGAATTTTAATTTAATATTACAGATGCTTTCGTTGCTTTGATGTAAGTTTTTGCAATTTATTTATTGTTTATTAGGGTGTTAAATTAGTGGATTGTGCACCCGTATGACCACCTCACATGTTAGGGAAATAGATTTAAAATCAATCCAAACCGCTTGCCAAGCATTTTTCAAAATAAAAAGAAAGATACCGAAAGGGCGTTAGAGAATTTTAGCGTAACCAAGTCCCCGTACCCATAGTCTACGGTTCGTAGGAGTAAAATAATTCTCCCGTTATTTTACTTGGGTTTCTAATTGACCCACCCAAAATAGATTAGTGGCGACTCCCAATTGAAAATCAATTGCATGTTAAGAACTTAAATCTAAGTCGCGAATTTGTATGGACTTGGGAGAGCCTGCTTTAAGTCTAGGCTTAATAATCTATTAGCCAAACCCTAGGTGGTTCAAACCCGGAAATTTGGTTGCGACAGCTTGGCGACTCCGCTGGGGAGTTGAGTTAAAACTTTTAGTGGACTTAGGCCATTTTTTTTTCTTAGAAAAATGTTTTTGTTTAGCAGCAAGGATTCCAAGTACGTCTTTAATATTTAAGGTGTTAGATGTTTTTGCAGGATGGGAGGTATAAGGGGAGAAGTGATTGCTAACCCTTGTCTTGCAGGTTGGAGTTGAGAATGAATGTTTTAAATTCAAGTTATTGAAGTGTTGTGTGATTTAAATTGTTTTGCATGCTTTGCATTTGGCACTACACTATTGCACACACAACCTACCGTCGGACTTGGGCCGCATAGGATCATCTAGGATGGTATTGAGATGGATACCACTCCGACCGCAAGCCTGCGGTACGAGTCGTCCATCTCAATCCCGAAATTTCATTTATGGTGTCAAGTGTACCCACCTCGGTTCGCACGCCCGCGACCTGGGTCGGCTCTTTGACTAAGCCGGAGTCATGAGGACTCCGACATAGTCCACAAGCCCGTGGCTAGTTTGCTCATCATTGTGGCTCCACCTTGTTAAGCCTTATAGACTAGAAATCGAGCCACTTATCATGTGCATGTCTATGTGATTGCTCATCATTGGTAAAGTAAGTTCTCTAAATTTTTGGCCTTTGCAATTTACTTACTTTATAGCATTATTTTGTCGGTCCATGGCATTAGGATTGTCCTAAGTCTTGATCAATATACAATGGGGACATCCGACATTTGAATTATCCTCCCTCCAAAGGAAGAGCTTGGCGCTTGGTGGGACAAATTAGACCAAAATAGCCGTTAGTTCGTAGAGTCACATATCGGTTGATTGCTTCCATTGTTGCGTATCAACATCCATGGCGGCCTGGTCCAAGCACTCGCCCTTTGTTGGTGCCCGAGACCTCTACCTTTATCTTCGGCGGTAAGCACGAGCTCACTCCCACCTTGGAAGAGTATAGCATTGCCATAGGAAAGTCCTTGAAAGCTGAATTGATTAGTCCGCCTATTGGAATAGATCCTGTTATGGCCTTATCTAATTTTCGAGAATTAAGGAAGACGATATAAGAAAGGTTTTAAAGGCTAACCATAATGCATGTCCTTTATCTTTTCTGAAACAATGTTTTGAGAAAGGCACTTCATCTCAAATGCGAAGGGTTTTCCTTTTAGCTTTCTTTGGGTTTATAGTTTTCCTTCGCAAGAATGCTATTAACCCTTTGATCGCTCAATTAGTTAAACAAGTGTTGGAAGAAAAGAATTTTGTAAACACTGTTCTAACTGAAACTTTCCTTTCCCTCACTCGGTTTAAAGGAGGCGGTGATAAGACTTTCAATTCCTCTCCTGAACTTTTGCAAATTTGGTTTCTTTCACATATAAAAGGGTTTGGTGGTCTAATGACTATACATGAGGTTAGTAATTCCAATCACCCTGTTATGAGATTTGAGAACAACCAAAAATATGCACCGGATTATCATTATTCTAGGTGGCTAGCTTTCATGAAAAAAAAAATAACTTCCAAGGGTTTCCTATGGCATGCTAAATGGTTCCAAGTTCGGGTAGCGAGACTCTCGTGTGGAGGAGTGGGCCCAATCCCTCTATTGGGATTCACCGGAGCATTGGAGTACTATCCGACTAGGGTGACTCGTCAGTATCAAGTCATGTAAGAGCTTCCCTCGGCGTTACAGGTAAAGCCACTCCAAGTCAGTTTTATCGATGGAAGCCGAGGCCATGAAGATTCCATTCTCACTATCAAATCGATGTGGGACATGTGCCATCCACGAAAGCTCAAATGGCCTGAGGAGGAGTTGAAAGGCAAGGAAAGGAAGTACTATGCCTCGATTAAGTATATCCAACAACATAAGATTCCCGAGGAGCTGCTTCCAAAGATACCGAAGGCGCCGTTGAAGATCACCAATCGAGCTGAGAATAAATGCCTCAAAAGAGTTGTTGAAAAAGCTCAAGAGGAGAATAAACGATTGCGCCGAATGGTGTCCTGAATATATATTGATCAAGCCAAATGAAATGCTTGAATTAATCTTGCTATTTTCATTTTTAGATTAATGTTTAGGGAGTTGGGGTCATTTACTTTCCTAGTTCGTTTGTTTAGGACATATCGAATTTCTAGGCTTGTCAAAAGCTCCATTGATGAATACAATTTCTAGAGTATTGCCATGGATCGGCGTATTTTCATATGAGATACTTATTTGTGTTCATTTCTTAAAATTTAGGTGATAACTGATCCTCCACGCTCTCCCATTATCACGCGATTAAGAGCAAGAATAGCCGAACAAATCGAAGTGCGTGATTGTGTCTCTGCTATGGAGGGCCAACTCCAACAGTTAGTTGCCTCTATGGAGCTTATAACAGCTCAACTTCAATCCCTCCAAGTGAATCCGGCTCTTGTACCCACTCTCCCTGAGATAGCCGTCCCGAAGCCGGCAAACAATGCCCAAATGGGTAAGGATGACATGCCCGGGCTGGAAGATGATCCATTCCCGATCAATGTGGAAAAGGCTAAGCTTGTCAACATCCCTAAGACAGAGCAGGATGAACGCTTTGCAAAATTGGAAGAAAAGTTGAAACAACTGCAGGAGTCATAGAGTTCACTCCCGTTCAACTTATCCGTGCACGAGAAAGTCAGGATGCCAAAGAAATTCAAAATGCTGGATTTTGAGAAATACGATGGTACTTCTTGCCCAAAATCTCATTTACAGATCTACCACGTGCGCATGACCCAATATGTCAAGAACGAGCCTCTCATGATCCAATCATTCCATGCAAGTTTGACTGGGCCTGCACCGAATTGGTATATCATGAAGAATGTGAACCTTCTCGACACCTTGAATGAAGTGGCTGACGCATTTCTTAAACAATATAAGTTCAACATGGATATTGCACCTTCTCGAGAGGATCTTGAAAGGATGGAGAAAAAGAAGAGCGAGTCGTTCAAAGAGTATGCCGTGAGATGGCGAAATCTGGTAGCTCAAATCACCCCGAGCCTACCGACAAGGAGCTGATGAAGTTGTTTATCAAACTGGCCCCCACAAGGAAGATGAACAGTCTCGGGGTTTTCCTTTTTTTTTTTTTTCGGTTTTTCTCTCTCTCACCTCACTTTTCACTGTTTGCTTTTTGTGTCTTTTTTTCGACGGAAAAGAACCCCCCTGCTCCCACTGTACGCGACTCCTTTTATACACCAAAAAATTGTATCTCCATGGTCTATTTCATTGCCAACTTTGCTCGTGCAAAATACTATGGAATATATCATCCCACCTCGCGCAATATTTGTTTTTTCAATATTTCATTTGAGAATTTCCTTTCTGGTCGAAAATACATCCTCGATGTATATTGCCTAAATATATGAAAATCCCAATGAAATATGTGAAAAATTTTGCACTCGCCGTCGGTCCAATAAACAAAAATGTTCCTAAACTATATGCCATGCGATTTTTTTTTTTTTGGTAAAAATTAACCATAAAAATTATGCAAAAATTTAGGTGTCAACAACGCCCCTCTTTAAAGGTGAGCTCGCAGAGGTTGCCTTCAAAGATAAATTGAGACCTAAATTTTGGTGATGCTCATGCAATGAATGATTTTTTGTCGGGAAATGTATCCCATTTTTTAAAAAGAAAGCAATTCATATGGTGCATGGAAATGCTAATGCAGATGCATGATGTCAAAGGAAAGAACGTACCTACAATTACTTACCAATCAAGTGTGATAAAGCATCTTGAGGTACATGATAAATCCCTATTTACTCCATAAGTACCCAACTCTCACTCGAGATTCCTTGAAAAGCGTAACGGGTAAGAACAATCACATCCAAAGTGAAATGTTCAATAGAAAAAATTGAGACATCAAGATCCAGACCGAGATGTCAAGATTTTGAAAAACTCAAAATACCTAGATCCATACTAAGGTATAATGAAAAGGATTGACAAACATTCACATCCAGAGTGAAATGTTTGAATGAAAATAATCAAGACATCCAGGTCCAGATTGAGATGTCAAGATTTTTGTACTCAAGATACCTAGATCCAAACTAAGTATAATGAGAAAGGTCAAAAAAACATTCACATCCAGTGAAATGTTTAACGAAGAGAATTGAGACATCCCGATCCAGACCGAGATGTTAAAATTTTGGAATGCAATTTGTATGTAAATGGTAAAGAAACCTACTTGGAATATCTTACCTTCAAGGAGGGTAGAGTGATTCAAGATAGTTGTTGTTACATGTTCAGGACGCGTACCTTTCTACGGTCGCCTAATACAAAGAAAGCAAGGCTTCCTAGGACCCATACCTTTCTATGGTCGCCTAGTATGGCAGTGTTTGGTTGTGTTTAGGACCCGTACCTTTCTACGGTCGCCTTGACAGAAGAAAATTGATTTTCCAGGACTTGTACCTTTCTACGGTTGCCTGAATGGGGAAATTGCTTTTCCAGGACCCGTACCTTTCTACGGTCGCCTAAACGGGGATTCGTTTTCCAGGACCCGTACGTTTCTACGATCTTTGTTAGAGAAATAAGGTTATCTAGGACCCGTACCTTTCTACGGTCGCCTAAACCGAGGTTTTGCTTGGCTAGGACCCAAACCTTTTGTCGGCCGCCTAACGTTGCAGCATAGATCATTTGACCAGACCCGAACCTTTCTTCGGTCGCCTTAATCGATTGAATCGGAGGAAAAATCTTTAGGGGACAACTCCATTGAGTGTCGGTGTAAAGGACTCTGGGCTACAAAACCACGCCAGGTCGATAAAAGAAATCCGGGCTACTGAAGCACGCCGGTTCGATAAAATGGACTCTGGGCTACGAAAGCACGCCAGGTCAAGAAAGAGACATCGGGCTACCGAAGCACGCCGAGTTGATGAAAATGACTCTGGGTTACGAAAGCACGCCAGGTCGATAAGTCAAGTGTCGATGCCTTGAGAGAGAATACATGCACAATGACAAGTATTTTAGAGTATGGATAGAGATATACTTACCTGGTATCATCTCCTTCCTGAGGGAAATGTTTTTTGCAAGACATGGTCATAGGAGAAGCAATATGCATTTGTGATCACAAACATGCATTAATTTAAGGGAGGTTCATGCGCTGTAATTTACATCAAGCCTGCATCACCTAATTTCCATTGGGAATGATTTCACAAAGAATGTTCCAATTTGAACACATGAGTGTTATGGATGTGCCAAATGGGGGATCCTTAAGTCTGAAAGGACTTTTCTCTCATCTTCATTAAAATGGCAATTTCATCCTGACCTTTGATGCAGGATTTTGTCAATCACTTATCTCACCATCATCATGCCAAAATAAGGTTCTGAGCAATCTCGCAAGTGGTACGATCTCACCAATCTGAGAGGTCTTTAAGAGGGACCGTAATGTGGGTTTGGTCAACGGCTTAACAAAGGGGACTCTTCGAGTCGAGGCTATTTGAAAATGACATTTCATAACTGTCTTGGGATTTTCAAGTTAAGAAACATATGAAATGAGGCAGTAATTATCTTATTCGCACTTCTTCAAGTGATGCTTTCAAGCATATGAACTCTTACATTAATTCAAGTGCCCTAATCTGAAGAGACTTTGCAAGGGACGTAACGTAGGCTTGGTTCATGGGTTATGAAATGAAAGGATCATTAGGCTCAAAAAGTGTTTAGAGGGTTAAAGTTGGTGATCATCTTGACATTTCCACCACTTTCCTTCTCCATTGTCGTTTTTTTTTTTTTTTTTTTTTTTTTCACTCATTGATTGCAACAGCATTTGAGTTTTTTCTTTTTCTTTTTCTTTTGGGAATCGGCCTTGCTTTTACTAGGCACATTGCTCTTTTCATGCCCCATTTTTGCATTTTTTTTATAACAAAATCTCCATTTTTGTCGGTATTCTATTTCATGCTACTTGAGTGTTTTTGTCTTGCCCCAGTGTGGGGGATGATCACCAACTAGGTATGAAATGAATTCATAAGCTCAAGTGGGCTATGGAATGGATAAAAGTGTGTAGGATAGAGAAATGACTGCTCTTCATCATCCTAAGGCACTTTAAACTATCATGCGAGTTACAACGCGAAAGCAATACTCGAAAATTGATGCAAGTGTGAGTAAGAAAATTCCTATCATTCATTTCAAACTTTGTCCCAATGTGGGATGATCCTTGACAAGGATGATTTAAAAACTCTTCATGTGTGTGGGCTCGAAGGGCTAAACAATGGGTATACCTGTAGTGTTTCGGGTAGAAGAAGAAATTGCCTCTTGTCACCTTGGTTAGTGTACCCTTTGCGAGATCACCCTCTTCCTTACGGGCATGGAACTCTTTCACACAACTCACCGAGGATTAGTGTATGGGATAGTGTATGGAACAATGCTTGCCCTTCATCATTCCAAGGTATCTCATTTGACACATTCAATTTATCTCACACGATTCATTAAGGAAGAAGAATGCAAAATTTATGACAAACTTGAACAATTCAACTGATTGAGGCATCTTATTCATGATAAAATACTTGCAATTCAAGACAAGACATGGCAAATTCTATCATGGATAATACTTCTTGACAAAGTATCACAATTAAGCGGAGTGGAAAACTCATGACCATCCATTTCGCCAAGATCAAGGCACCTCCGGGAAGTACTTCTTCACCACATATGAACCACCGTAATTTGGGGCGAACTTGCCCCAGGATCGGTGGGAAAATTGGCAATAGCTTTTAGAACAAGATCATTTACCTCGAAATGTCTCGGTCGTACTTTTCGGTTGAAGGATCTCGGCAACTCTTTGCCGATAAGCTTGGCCATGACAAAGAGCCTTCGTCTCTTCTCATCAATCAAGTTTAACTGCTCAAGTCTTTGTTGTGACAATTCAGCTTCGATAACTCCACTTGGGATAAAACTCTCAGAGAAGGAATCTCCACTTCTACGGGTAGAATTGCCTCCATGCCGTACACCAAAGCAAACGGGGTTGCCCAAGTGGAAGTGCGGATCGATGTCCGATACGCCATCAGTGCGAAGGGTAACCTGTCATGCTAATCTCTATAATTCTCAGCTGTCTTAGCCAAAATCTTCTTAATGTTCTTATTGGCCGCTTCAATGATCCCGTTCATTTGAGGGCGATAAGGGGACGAATTCAAATGCTTAATCTTGAACTTGCTAAGCAACTCATCAACAATTTTATTGTTCAGATTTGTTCCGTTGTCAGTGATGATTGCTTCGGGGACGCCATAGCGAGCAATTATGTCGCGTTTGATGAATTTTGCAACATTGCGGGCAGTGACACTTGCAAAGGATGTAGCTTCAATCCATTTGGAGAAATAGTCTATTGCTACCAAAATGAATCGATGCCCATTGGAAGCTTTCGGATTTATTGGGCCGATCACATCAATGCCCCACATTAAGAAGGGCCATGGCTCGGAAAACCGATGCAGCTCGCCTTGAAGGAACATTTATCTTATCACCATGGATCCGGCAACGATGACAACTCCGTACATGCTTGATGCAGTCACTTTCTAGTGTGAGCCAATAGTAGCCTAATCTCATAATCTTCTTAGCAATCATGTGCCCTTTCATATGAGGGCCACATATTCCTTCGTGCACTTCTTGCATGATTTGAGTGGCTTCGGTTCATCCCACACCGTAACAAGACTGAATCATAGGATCTCTTGTACAAATTCTTGCTACTGATGAAGAATTTTGAGGCCATCTTCATGATGTACTTCCTATCAGCGGGAGTGCTTCCTTCGGGAAATTCTTGCCTTTTAATGTAGTTCATGATATCGTAATACCATGATTTTCCATCAAGTTCTTCAGTTATGATCATACAGTAGGCCGGCTTCGATAAAACCTCTATTTTCAATGGCTCAACTTCTAACCCGTTCGTGACTTGTAACATAGATGACAAAGTCGTGAGTGCATCGGCAAATTGATTGTGAGACCTTGACCAGTATTCAAACGAAATTTCTTCGAATTCCTTCACAAGACCTTCTAAATACTCGTGGTACGGAAGCAACTTGGCATCCTTGGTCTTCCACTTACCTACAATCTGTAATATGATCAATGCTGAATCTCCGAATACCATTAACTTAGCCACACCCATCTCAATTGCGGCTTGAAGTCCAAGGATGCAAGCCTCAGACTCGGCCACATTGTTAGTGCATGGGAATATCAATTTTGCAACCACCGGATAGTGCTGTCCATCTGGGGATATTAAAACTGCCCTAGTATCGTAACGGACAAGTTTACAGCTCCATCAAAGAACATCTTCCATGAGTCTTCATTTACACTCAAGACGCGGTCATCAAGGAAACCGTTATCGTCATTAGAGACTCTTGAATTTTCGGCCAATAGATCAGCGATCGCTCGACCCTTAACCGACTTTTGTGGCATGGATTGCACATCAAATTCGAAAATCAAAACTTGCCATTTGGCTAACTTTCCCACCAGAGCTGGCTGATCAAGTAAGTACTTGATGGGATCGTTCTCAATTACAACGAATGTCTGGTAATGCAGCGTGTATTGTCGCAATCTATGCAATACCCACACCAATGCGGCATAAGTCTTTTCAACATCAGAATAGTTCAACTTTGATATAGTGAACTTTTTACTTGGATAGTAAATGGCTCGTTCTTTTTTATCAATTGGACTTTCCCGAGCCAACATCGCACCCAGCGACTCACCATGGATGGTGAGATAGAGAATCAAAGGATGCCCTACGATGGTGGGACGAGTACCGGTGGGTTCATCAGTAAATCGTGCAGCTTGTCAAACGCTTCTCGACACTCATCATTCCAGTTGACTCGGGCATTCTTCTTTAAGAGCTTGAAGAATGGCTTGGCGATTTCAGAGAGTTGGGAAATGAACCGAGCTATGTAATTCAGTCTTCCCAAAAAGCTCCGAACTTCTTTCCTTTATTCTTTGGAGGTTGCAACTCGCATATGGCCTTAACTTTAGAGGGGTCGATCTCAATTCCTTTATTGTTGACAATAAATCCGAGCAATTTACTGGATGTTGCGCCAAATATGCATTTAGTGGGGTTTGAACGAAGCTTGAATTCACGGAGTCGATCAAACAACTTCTTCGGGGTTTCCACATGACTTCTTTCGAGTCGAGTCTTTGCAATCATATCATCAACATAGATTTCAATCTCCCGATGCATCATATCATGGAATAGTGTTACCATGGCTCGTAGGTAAGTTGCCCCTGCATTCTTGAGTCCGAAGGGCATGACCTTGTAATGAAAGGTCCCCCACGGGGTGATAAATGCAGTTTTCTCCTTGTCTTCCTCCTTCATTCTTATCTGATTGTACCCAGAAAACCCATCCATAAACGAGAATAGTTCAAATCCGGCGATACTATCCACGAGGACATCTATGTGAGGCAGCGGGAAATCATCTTTTGGGCTAGCCTTGTCCAGATCTCGATAGTCGACGCAAACTCGAACTTGACCATCCTTCTTCATCACCGGACGATATTAGCCACCCATTCAGGGTATTGTGAGACTTCAATGAATCCCACCTTCATAAGCTTCATCACCTCTTCCTCTATCTTCTTTGAGAGCTCGGGCTTAGTTCTCCGAAGCATTTGCTTCTTAGGTGGTACGTCCGGATTAGTAGGCAAGCAATGCTCGACGATCGATGGGTCTAAACCAGGCATGTCAGCATAGGTCCATGCAAAGACATCCTGATATTCCTTTAGTAGCTGAGTTAGGCGCTCAGCCTCGTCTTTGAGGAGATTTGCCCCAATTTTAACTTCCTTGATTTCTTCGGTGTCACCTAAATTAATAGTGACAGTCTGCTCGGATGTGAGAGCTTTGGCTTTTCCATGTTGTTCCTAGCTTCGCTACACCTCAATGGAATCTTTATTCAAGTCCTCGAGATCATCAATGTCAGCATTTGTTGTATTGGATTGGACCATTTCTGCACCTTTGTATGCCGTAAGGTTGCTCCGTGAACATGAACTAAATTAGAAAGAAAAACAGAGTAATCTATATTTTCTGTTTTTTTTTATATTTCTTTTAAAAAGCAAAAACATTTTTTTTGAAATATTTTGACATGAGAAAGCATGATGAAGCCCAAGCCTCAAAATTCTCCTTAGATTTTCTTTTTCTTTTATCGGCTGGATATCATCACTGGGCTGGTTTGGTATACCTCATCATGTTCTCAAAATAAAACTTGTAATTTTATTGATGTTCATCAATCAATTACATTTATTGAATGGAAATGCGATTTTCAAGCGCTAAAAAGTAAATGAAAAAGAAGAAATCAAAAACAAGCCCTAGAAAGTGATAAAAATTCCCGCGTAGGGGAATGTGAGAAAGCAATAAATGAGTTACTCTTGTGGGCTAGAGCCCATCTTCTCCGGAGGTCCTTCGTCAATGGTCCCTATGAAGACGTCATCGAAGAGACTAGAGATTCCTTCCAATGCATCTTCGGGGTTTTCTGTCTCCGGGGGTGTCGGATCATCCATGCCACCTCATCCATCTCGGGACAATGTCGCGGGGATCAATGTAGAAACCGGGAGGAGTCGAATACCGTACCGTATAGTCGAATTTTCCGCTTGGTTGCCCCAAAGTGTCCATTATTTCTGCTTCATCCTGCATCATTATCGGAGGACCAGGGAATGTCTCGTGAATGTTCGGGGTTAATGGGTTTTGCCTTCCTCGCCCATGGTTAGGTGGCGAGTTCCGCCTTTCCTGTCTTTGTCCTCCAGAACTTTCCCCACCTCTTCCCTAATCTAGCAAAGACGGAACCTTTAAGGGGCTTCAATGGGGTTTTGAATGCCCTGGCCATTTCTTCCAAGACCGCTACCAGGTTCGAAACCATCTCCAACCATTACTCTTCCCACTATGAGAGCAACATTTGAAACTTCAGGAATTGGTGGTGGTGAGTCTCGAGAAGCATGAATAGTGGATACCAACTCAAATGAGTGGCAACTTGATTCGAACTCAAAGTCTGGCTCTACATAGGGGATAGCTGTCTCATGATAAATCCGGTGATCTTCCTCACCATAGACAGTGACCAGCTTCCCTTTGATTACGAATTTCACAGCTTGATGTAGACTTGACGGTACAGCTCCAGCAGTATGAATCCAGGGACGACCCAGCAGGAAATTAAAGGCAGTAGGGATATCCATTACCTGGAAAGGAACATTGAAAACCACCGGCCCTATCTGCACATTGAGGTGAATCTCCCAAAGTACCTCCTTCTTTGTACCATCAAAAGCTCGAACAGAAGTCTTTGCAGCATGTATCTTGGACGGGTCCACCTTAAGGTGATGAAGAGTGGCCAGTGGACATATGTTCAGGGCAAACCCATTATCAATGAGTACTCGAGACATATGAGAAGCCTTATGTTTGACAGACATATAGAGTGCCTTATTATGCCCTCTACCCTCAAGAGGGAATTCATCATCAGAAAAGGCGATCATGTCCTTAAGAAGGATCGATCCCACAAAATCTTCCATCTTTTCCGCCTCGACCGTTTCAGATACACGAATTTCACTTAGCACCTTCATCAGCGACTTTCTATGCACGGGGATGTAAGCAGGAGTTCGAGCAAAGAAATCTGGGTGGGCATTTTTCGTAACTGTTCGACCACCTTATACTCGCTTGCTTTAATCACGGCCAAAAACTTCTTAGCCTCTTCATCGGTGACAGGTTTCGTGGGTTGAGCATTGGCTTGAGGATAAGTCCGACTAGACCTTGTAACGAGGTCAACATCTAAATCATAGGACCAAGGGACCGCCTTATTGTTGACATACTCATACGGCCGAGGCATCTCAATCATTATCTCATTATCGAATGCATCTTCTAGTGGGGGCATATCCACGAGTGACGGATCTTCTTCTCCCTTACCATCATTGAGAGCAGCCTGCTCTTCCTCCCAATCGATAATGATATGAGAAATAGTGGCAGCTATGCAATTATGGTCAGCATACACAATGATGCCATCATCCACCATTCTGGCAACGCTTTCTTTCATCAATGATGGGGAATATCCTCATGATCTGGATAATATCCAGCTCTCACCAATCCATTGTAGGCATCCTTCACGTGCACCCTTGAGTTTCGATTCGACCGGCCTCGATTCCTAGATAACATTCACCCTCCCCTCATGCTTCGATAACGGATTTTTCTGGACATTTGGCTGAGCAGTTTGAAATGAAAAGACCTTCATGTCCAAGAGGCTCTGGATCCGGTGCTTGAGGGTGAAACATTCATCAGTCGAATATCCCAGTTCATCGTTATGATAGTCACACTTCTTTGTCGGGTCGTAACCACGAAGGTTTTCGCGGTTGGGACGTTTTGGTTCACTAGTAAGCAAATATTTCTTTCAAAGGATTGTTAGTACTTGGGATGGAGACCCAGGGAGAGGAGTGAATTGCCTTCTATTATTCACTTGGGCAAATGATTGTCGGCCAGCGGTTTGTGGTTGTCTTTGATTCGTCTGGATAACCGGGGCGCGATTGGTACTTTCTTGGCCATAAGCCACATTCACGTCTACAGCAGCCTCCTTCTCTTTTTTGGCAGAGAATCTTCTACTTTATGGTTCAGTAAACCATCCTTCCCTTATCCCCATCTCGATTTGTTCCCCCACAGGAATAAGCTGATTGAAATTTTCAACGTACGTGCTGGCATCCAGATACGGAACTCAGATGGGAGAGTTTTGATAAACAACTTCATCAGCTTCTTGTCAGTAGGCTCGGGGGTGATTTGAGCTGCCAGATTTTGCTATCTCACGGCATACTCTTTGAACGACTCGCTCTTCTTTTTTTCCATCCTCTCAAGATCTTCTCGGGAAGGTGCAATATCCATGTTGAACTTGTATTGTTTAAGAAATGCATCAGCCACTTCATTCCAGGTGTCGAGAAGGTTCACATTCTTCATGATATACCAATTCAGTGCAGGCCCAGTCAAACTTGCATGGAATGATTGGATCATGAGAGGCTCGTTCTTGACATATTGGGCCATGCGCACGTGGTAGATCTGCAAATGAGATTTTGGGCAAGAAGTACCATCGTATTTCTCAAAATCCGGCATTTTGAATTTCTTTGGCATCCTGACTTTCCCGTACACGGATAAGTTGAACGGGAGTGAACTCTATGACTCCCGCAGTTGTTTCAACTTTTCTTCCAATTTCGCAAAGCGTTCATCTTGTTCCGTCTTAGGGATGTTGACAAGCTTAGCCTTTTCCACATTGATCGGGAATGGATCATCTTCCAGCCCGGGCATGTCATCCTTACCCATTTGGGCATTGTTTGCCGGCTTCAGGACGGCTATCTCAGGGAGAGTGGGTACAAGAGTCGGATTCACTTGGAGGGATTGAAGTTGAGCTGTTGTAAGCTCCATAGAGGCAACTAACTGTTGGAGTTGGCCCTCCATAGCGGAGACACGATCACGCACTTCGGTTTGTTCGGCTATTCTTGCTCTTAATCGCGTGATAATGGGAGAGCGTGGAGGATCAATTATCACCTAAATTTTAAGAAATGAACACAAATAAGAATCTCATATGAAAATACGCCGATCCATGGCAATACTCTAGAAATTTTATTCATCAATGGAGCTTTTGACAAGCCTAGAAATTCGATATGTCCTAAACAAACGAACTAGGAAAGTAAATGACCCCAACTCCCTAAACATTAATCTAAAAATGAAAATAGCAAGATTAATTCAAGCACTTCATTTGGCTTGATCAATATATATTCGGGACACCATTCGGCGCAATCGTTTATTCTCCTCTTGAGTTTTTTCAGTAACTCTTTTAAGGCGTTTATTCTCAGCTCGATTGGTGATCTTCAATGGCGCCTTCGGTATCTTCGGAAGCAGCTCCTCGGGAATCTTGTGTTGTTGGATATACTTAATCGAGGCATAGTACTTCCTTTCCTTGCCTTTCAACTCCTCCTCAGGCCATTTGAGCTTTCGTGGATGGCACATGTCCCACATCGATTTGATAGTGAGAATGGAATCTTCATGGCCTCGGCTTCAATCGACAAAATTGACTTGGAGTGGCTCTACCGTAACGCCGAGGGAAGCTCTTGCACGACTTGATACTGACGAGTCACCCTAGTCGGATAGTACTCCAATGCTCCGGTGAATCCCAATAGAGGGATTGGGCCAATTCCTCCACACGAGAGTCTCGCTACCCGAACTTGGAACCATTTAGCATGCCATAGGAAACCCTTGGAAGTTGTTTTTTTTCATGAAAGCTAGCCACCTAGAATAATGATAATCCGGTGCATGTTTTTGGTTGTTCTCAAATCTCATAATAGGGTGATTGGAATTACTAACCTCATGCATAGTCATTAGACCACCAAACCCTTTTATATGTGAAAGAAACCAAATTTGCAAAAGTTCAGAGAGGAATTGAAAGTCTTATCACCGCCTCCTTTAAACCGAGTGAGGGAAAGGAAAGTTTCAGTTAGAACAGTGTTTACAAAATTCTTTTCTTCCAACACTTGTTTAACTAATTGAGCGATCAAAAGGTTAATAGCATTCTTGCAAAGAAGGGAAAACTATAAACCCAAAGAAAGCTAAAAGGAAAACCCTTCGCATTTGAGATGAAGTGCCTTTCTCAAAACATTGTTTCAGAAAAGATAAAGGACATGCATTATGGTTAGCCTTTAAAACCTTTCTTATATCGTCTTCCTTAATTCTCAGAAAATTAGATAAGGCCATAACAGGATCTATTCCAATAGGCGGACTAATCAATTCAGCTTTCAAGGACTTTCCTATGGCAATGCTATACTCTTCCAAGGTGGGAGTGAGCTCGTGCTTACCGCCGAAGATAAAGGTAGAGGTCTCGGGGCACCAATAGTGGGCGAGTGCTTGGACGAGGCCGCCATGGATGTTGATACGCAACAATGGAAGCAGTCAACCGATATGTGACTCTACGAACTGACGGCCATTTTGGTCTAATTTGTCCCACCAAGCGCCAAGCTCTTCCTTTGGAGGGAGGATAATTCAAATGTCGGATGTCCCCATTGTATATTGATCAAGACTTAAGACAATCCTAATGCCATGGACCGACAAAATAATGCGATAAAGTAAGTAAATTGCAAAGGCCAAAAATTTAGAGAACTTACTTTACCAATGATGAGCAGTCACATAGACATGCACATGATAAGTGGCTCGATTTCTAGTCTATAAGGCTTAACAAGGTGGAGCCACAAGGATGATCAAACTAGCCACGGGCTTGTGGACTATGTCAGGTCCTCATGACTCCGGCTTAGTCAAAGAGCCGACCCAGGTTGCGGGCGTGCGAACCGAGGTGGGTACACTTGACACCATGAATGAAATTTCGGGATTGAGATGGACGACTCGTACCGCAGGCTTGCGGTCGGAGTGGTATCCATCTCAATACCATCCTAGATGATCCTATGCGGCCCAAGTTCGACAGCAGGTTGTGTGTGCAATAGTGTAGTGCCAAATGCAAAGCATGCACAACAGTTTAAATCACACAACACTTCAATAACTTGAATTTAAAACATTCATTCTCAACTCCAACCCGCAAGACAAGGGTTAGCAATCACTTCTCCCCTTATACCTCCCATCCCGTAAAAACATCTAACACCTTAAATATTATAGACGTACTTGGAATCTTTGCTGCTAAACAAAAACATTTTTCCAAGAAAAGAAAAATTGGCCTAAGTCCACTAAGAGTTTTAACTCAACTCCCCAGCGGAGTCGCCAAGCTGTCGCAACCAAATTTTCGGGTTTGAACCACCTAGGGTTTGACTAATGGATTATTAAGCCTAGACTTAACGCGGGCTCTCCCAAGCCCATGCCAATTCGCGACTTAGGTTTAAGTTCTTAACATGCAATTGATTTTCAATTTTGAACCACCTAGGGTTTGGCTAATGGATGATCAAATCACCCCGAAACCGGTGGCCGATCCGATTCGTGATTTATGTGAAATTGGCCAACCCAATCTCATGCGCGAGATATGGTTCATCAATTTGGGTATCAATATTGCTTGATTTGCTATGATGTTACTTAGGTTAGTTTTCTTTAAAAAAAAATCAAAAATGTAGTTTTAGGGCTTGCATTAATAATAGGAATTTTATTTCGAATTTTCAAAAATAAGAAAAATCAAATCAATTAATTTAGGTTGCTAGTTCATTTTTTTAACTTGGATTGCATGTTTTATTATTTGGCAATTATTAATTTCGAAATTTAGAAAAAAAGAAAGAAAACAAAAACACAAAAATCATCATGCATGTATCATGTAGAGTTAGGGTACATTTTGCACGTCATTGCATATTAGGATAGAAATTGCGCTTAATTTAATTTAGATAATTTTTAATTTATTATAAGTTTAGGTATATTTTTTTAGATATATTGCATTTTAGGATCATTTTGGTTAAGATAATATTTTAGTTTAAATTAGGATATGGCTTAACCTAATTCCTAATATAAATTAAATAGGATCTTAATCTAATTAGGTAATTTTCACATTTCACCAAATTTCGAATTTCATAAAAAAAAAAAATACAAAAAATGTCATAGGTTAAATTAGTTTGATTATTTAGGATAAAATGCATTATTTTAGGAAAAAGAAAAATATCATATGCATGTCATTAGGGTTAGATTCATTGAGATGCATGTCATTTAGTATTTTTGCTAGGCCCATTTAATTAGAAATTACATGTCATTAGAATTAGGTCATTTAGTTAATATTACAAAGTGCATATTGCATGATTTTTATTAATTAAGTGAAAAAAAAAAAAGAAATTGCGTGTTAATTAGAAACCATATCTAAGATTATTGATGTGGATTTTAATTTAACATTGCAGATGCTTTCGTTACTTTGAGGTAAGTTTTTGCAATTTATTTATTGTTTATTTGGGTGTTAAATTGGTGGATTGTGCACCCGTATGACCACCTCACATGTTAGGGAAATAGATTTAAAATCAATCCAAACCGCTTGCCAAACATTTTTCAAAATAAAAAGAAAGGTACCGAAAGGGCGTTAGAGAATTCTAGTGTAACCAAGTTCCCGTACCCATAGTCTCCCGGTTCGTAGGAGTAAAATAATTCTCCCGTTATTTTACTTGGGTTTCTAATCAACCCACCCAAAATAGATTAGTGACGACTATCAATTGAAGATCAATTGCATGTTAAGAACTTAAACCTAAGTCGCGAATTGGTATGGGCTTGGGAGAGCCGCGTTAAGTCTAGGTCTAACAATCCATTAGCCAAACCTTAGGTGGTTCAAACCCGAAAATTTGGTCGCGACATTCCATATCTTTCTTCTCTTTATCAGTCATAGGACTTTGCTTCATATTTAACTTAAAATGAGCAGCAAGAGGAGTACTAACCATTTTAGTATTGTCTATGTAAAATTTTTGAAGGATCTTCTCGATATACTTCTCTTGCGACAAAAACAACTTCTTAGCATCTTTGTCTCGGGTAATTCTAATGCCAAGAATTTGCTTTGCCGAGCCTAAATCTTTCATGGCAAAATAGCTCAACTATTTCTTTAATAACTCAATTCTTGAAGCATTCCTGCCAACAATCAGTATATCATCAATATAAAGCAAGAAAATAACAAAGTCATCATTAGAAATTTTTGGACAAACACATAGTTATCCGAGGAAGTCTTCTCATAGCATTGTTCTGTCATAACCGACGCAAACCTTTTGTACCACTGCTCGGTGCTTGTTTTAAGTCATAGAGACTTTTCTTCAATTTTCATACATAATTCTCTTTCCCTTTCATTTTGAAACCTTCAGGTTGTTCTATGTATATCTCTTCCTCCAAGTCATCATGTAGGAAGGCTGTTTTAACATCCATTTGCTTAATTTCTAAATCTACGGTAGCTGCCAAGCCTAGTACCACAAGGATAGAAGACATTTTCACTACCGAAGAAAATATATTATCAAAATCAATACCCTTTCTTTGATCGAATCCCTTAACAACCAATCTAGCTTTGTACCATGGTTGTAAAATATGTTCATCTTGCTTCAACTTATATACTCACTTATTCTTCAAAGCTTTTTACCTTTAGGTAACTTCACAAACTCAAAAGTATGATCATCATAAAGTGACTGCATCTCATCTCGCATAGCATCGAACCAATTGCTTTTGTACTCATCTTCTATTGCTTCTGCATAGTACTCTGGTTTATCTGCATTAGTCAATAATACATACTCTTCTTCCGAATACTTGGTGGAAGGTCGTCGTCTCTAACAAATCTCCGGACTGGAACATCTAGTGGAACATCTAATTGAGCCTCTGGTTTATTAATAGTATTATCTATTTCAACATGTTTAGGAACATGTGCGTTATTTGGAACATTGACTTCCTACTACTCTTCATCAACTTGTGTAGGAATATTTGTAAGAGGAACTGGATCAAAATCAACCAGATTATCACTAATCTGTGGTGCTGAAAGCATCTCTGCTTTCTTAATATCCTCTATTGTTCGATCTTCCATAAACATAATGCATCCGGCTTCTTACAATTTTTTTTCAACCAGATCATAAAATTTGTAGCCAAACATATCCTGTCCATAACCAATAAATATGTACCGTCGTGTTTTCATATCAAGTTTAGACTTCTCATCTTTGGGAATATGCACAAATGCTTTGCACCCATAAACACGCAAATAATCATAAGAAACATCTTTGCCTGTTCAAAGTTTATTAGGAACATCAAACTCAAAAGGAATGCATGGAGTAAGATTTAATACATGCACAACTATACTCAAAGCCTCACCTCAAAAGGATCCAGGTAACTTTGACTGTGAAAGTAAACATCTTACCCTTTCAACTAGTGTTCTGTTCACTCTCTCGCCTAAGTCATTTAACCGAGGCGTCTTGGGAGGTGTCTTTTGATGTTGAATACTTTGTTGTCTGCACTATTATTCAAAAGGTCCAATATACTCTCCCCCATTTATCGCCCGATGCATTTCAATTTTTTTTCCAACTGTTTCTCAACCGAAGGCTGAAATTGCTTAAAAGTATCTAACACTTGATATTTAGTTTTCAAGGTATGAATCCAAATTTTCCTTGAAAAATCATCTATGAAGCTAACAAAATAAAAAGAGCCACCAAGTGATTTTGCTTTCATAGGACCGCAAACATCGAATACACTAAATCTAGTATATCCGACTTTTTTGAAGAATGTGAGCTTTTAAATGCAACTCGTTTTGTTTTCCGCCAAACAGTGAGCACACTTCTTTAACGCTGAACTTTTCAATCTTGAAAGGAGCTTCTTCTTGGCCAATATTGACAAACCCTTTCTCACTGATTTGATTGAGCCTCTTATGCCATAATTCGGCTGCGTCTTCGTTGTCTACTGCATTGATTTTGTTTGTGGACAACTTTGCCTACATAATGTATAATGAAGAATATTTTTCACCTTTAGTCACAACAAAAGAATCTTTGGTGAGCTTCCATTGACCATTACCGAAGGTGCTACAATACCCCTCATCATCCAATGTGCTTGCAAAAATCAAATTCAAGCAGTATATCGGTATATGTTTAACATTATTCAATATTAACCTTGTGCCATTGCTGGTTTCTAGGCACACATTATCGATACCTGCATCTTGAGCTAGTCCATTGTTTCCCATCTTCACAAATCCAAAGTCACCGACTTGTATGATTTAAAGAAATCCCTACAAGACATAGTATGAATGGATGCACCATTATCAATTACTCAACTAGTCTCATGAGATACGAAATTCACCACATCACCATAAAAAATAATGAGAAAGTCTTCTTTAAGTGCAGCGGCATAATTGTAATCACTGTCACTATCACTTTTCTTCTCTTTACTTTTCTCATTTTGTTTCTTCCTTTTTTAATTGGCGACGAAACCTCTGAATATGTCCCGTCTGATGACAATAATGGCACTCAACATTAGCAAATTTATTATACTTACCTTTGCTTTTGTCTCGACTTTTATTTTTATTTCTCGGACCTCGAGACTCACTTCTTCTCATTTTCTCAACAACCAAGGCATCAGAATGTGAAGAGGATGATCTTTGTGTCTTCCTTCTCATCTCTTCATTCAAAATACTACTCTTGGCCAAATCCATGGTAATCGTACCATTTAGGGCAGAATTAGACAAAGATGTTCGAAATGTCTCCCAAGAGTCCGGCAAAGCACCAAGCAACCATAATGCTTGTATCTCATCATCAAACTAGATTCCCATCGCAGCCAACTAATTTATTATTCCTTGAAAATAATTAAAATGATCAGTCAAATGAGTACCATCTTGATATCTCAGAGCCATCATCTGTTTTATAAAAAATAACTTATTATTCCCAGTCTTTCGAGCATATAACTATTCGAGTTTATCCCATAAACTGTGTGCATGTGTTTTCTCAATAATATGGTTCAAAACATTATCATACACCCACTGCCTAATATAACCACATACTTGACAATGAAATATAGACCATTTAACATCGGTTTATTCTCTCGATTTCTCCTCGGCAAATACAGATAAATAAAAATCTTTCACATATAAACAATCTTCCATCTTCCCTTTCCAAATATGATAATTCGAACCATTCAATGTAACCATTCTATTCGTATTCATTTTCATTGTTTAAAACAATATAGAAAAATCAAGCAATAATCGATGCTACGATACCACTCTAATGGGAGAAAAGTAACAATTAGAACAATATCGAATTAATACAGAGAAATAAAATAATCTCCCCTCTTGTGTAAACCTAATATGAATCGATATAGTAGAGTAAAATAGATACCAATCACGCGAACACAAGACGATTTTTTTTATATGGAAAACCTCCTTGATGTGAGGAGATCAAAAACCATGGGACTGAAGTCCACCCGAAATTCTTCATTATCAATAAAATTGTTCTTCTCTAGCAGATACTAGAGGTATATAACAACAAAGACCTCAAGAACATAATTTTTGGTAATACACATGAATTTCACAAGAGATCAAGAATAAATTTGATAAAAAATGCAGGTTTTGATCAATTCATGAAAAACCTGATGTAGGGAGCTTCAAATGAAAATCAAACCGTTCAAATTCAATAAAATTGCGCCACGAACATCCTGACAAAATTTCAGCTCAATCGGACCACGAATCGACCTTTGACGCCATCTTGATGTAAGTTAGATATTGCCCTAAACCCTAGATACCGATCCTTCGGACTTCACCTCCATAGACTCTTGGGCTTCGGTCTTCCACGACCACCTGAAAATGGTTATATAATAACCAGTGAGACAATATCTCAGCAAGTCCACCCTCTAAACTCTTCTTAGATAAAAAATACCATCTCAGAGCGCTCTAGCCACACAACCACACAATTTGAATAGAGGACTTACCTCACCTTAGTTTTCTCCTGTATGTTAGCACAATTCATATATCACATAAGGACAGTAGCAACACCCGAGCATTTGGAGCATTTCATTCAATCTTAGTCAATTAGTAAATCAATCAGTTGAATCAACACCATTAATCCATCATTCAATCAAACAATTCACAAGAATCCCTATTATAAGGCCAAATCGTTATGACACATTCTATTCCGTGTCACATAATTTTGTCCCATAATCAAGCGCGGGTAAATCATGTCGGTGGTTCCATCTACACCCGATATTTACTATCAACATTCTAATTCAATTCTAGACTCAAGGTTGTAGAGGTGACCCTCCATGAAGTCTTGTTATTATGCGGTACTTAGTCATTGACCACAAATAACAATAGTATAAGACATCAGAGATAACTCACACGAAGTTTTGTTGCCTTTCACTACAAAAAGCAATAGTATAAGGTACTAGAGGTAACTCACACAAAATCTTGCTATCGTGTAGTACTTAGTCATTTATTGCACTAGACAATAGTATAAGACACTCGAGGCGATTCACACGAAGTTTCGTTCTTGTGTAGCACTTAGCCCTTCACTATGCATAACAATATTGCAAGGTACTAGAGGTAATTCACGTGCGACTCAAGTCGCCATGTAACACTTAGCCCTTGACTACAATAAACAATGGTATAAGGCAGTAGAGGTGACTCACATGAAATCTCATCCTCGTGTAGCATTTAATTCTTTACGGCTCGTAGCTTATGCGGTTTCCACAACACATCCTATGTCACCTCGACATTCAATTGTCACCTTACTATTACTATAAACTATCACATAATCATCAAGCATAAAATCTAGGCATATCACAAACCAACCATATTATCAAATATGCACAAATCTTCACTCAATGCATGCAAATACCCATGTATTTATACATCCGTTCACTTGATAAAATCAACACATATAAAATTAGACCACTTTTCACATTTTGGATGAACAGTGCATGTGAATAGTGTGCGTGAATAATGTTTCGTGAACAGTGTTTTTTCAAAATTAAATAACTAATAAATTAAATCCACAAGTCATTGAAAATACTAATTAGAGTAAGCAAAGCATTAAGAACCGTCACCAAAGTAAAATCGTCATAATTGGTAGAAATTGGGCCACTCGATCGTCTCCAAGTTTAAATCTAAAAACCTAATCGAAAGAGTTCGGAAAATTCCCAAATTTTAATATGTTGTAAAGAACACATAAAAATAATTTTTTTCATCAGGAAACTTAAACCCAGATTCTTCTAGATTCGGCCGAAGAAATCGCTCAATCCAAAGACAAAAAACTGGGTTTGTTTCCAAAAGTCTGTCTTTCGAAATCGGTTTGGTTCAAGCTCCAAAGAATGTTTGTTTGGTATGAAATTTGAGTATGTTAAAATAGAAGATGTGAAAAATAAGTTTGTGAAGAAACCATTTTGAAATTTGAACCCTAAGAGTTGATAAAAATCCATCGAATCCCAAAAAATCACCAGTTTTAGCACGGTTCGAGATTCTGTTTGCAAATGACAGAACTAATATCTCATTCTTTTAAATCTCTAAAAATATTGAGTAAAATACATATTGCTTATGAAGATGTCTAAAACATTTCTCAAGAAGAAACTAATCTCAAATTTGCAACCCATTTCAATCTATAAAAATGGCAAACGACGAGAGTTCGAGAGATCGAAATTGCAAGAATTCCATTGGATTCGACTAATCTATCATCAATAGTGCTAATCTCACTAATTAGATTAACATTAATCTATTCTAATACTAATCTAACTATTCTAGATTATCAGTAATCAACATTTAAGCTAACCTCCTAAGGAAGGTTTAGTGAGTAAACTCATTAGTTTAGTAGTCCGGTGAGTCCACAGCGATGGCAACGCGGAGGTGGGCAACAAACCTCCTAGAGGCAATGCCAAGAGAGGTTCAAAAGTGACCTAAAACAAGCCATGAAGTGTCAGCTCTTGCTGGAACTTCTGCTTCTATCCAAGGTTGAACCGAGCAACTCCAGCGGCTGGAACGGCTAGAAACAGTGGAGATGGGTGGCTATGGGGCTAGGCGGTCTGTAGGGCTGAGCTGGCTAGCTTCCAAGTAGCCTGAGGGAGCTCGACGACACAGGAGGATGCCCAAATGCACACGAAATAACAGCTGGACGGCTGGGATGCACCATAGTAGTGGTTGGTGCGGGGGAGCTTGACGACTTCAAGCGGGGCTTGGCTGGCTTGCTGCTAGTCTTGGCTAGTTCCTTTGGTTTTCTAGAGCTCTTAACACTTGAACAATGGAGAAAGTGAAGTTGAGGCAGGAAGGAAGGGGACAAGTCTTGCTTGGAGGGTCCCTCTTGCTCTTCTTCTATCCCTTTGTCTCCTAGAAGAGGCCCCACCATGGATGGGCTAGCTTCGTCAGCCAAAAGCATACCACAAAGCTTCCTTGGGAAGCCTTGGAGATGGTCCAAAGGTTGAGGGCATGGGGGGCTACGAATTTGAGTATTGTCCACTCAAATTGGATTCAATTATCCACCAATTCTCCTTCAATTGAAATCAATCTGGTCCCCAAAAATTCCACCGAGATGTCCATGATCAAATTAACATTTTCCTTGTCAATTCGTTCAACTCGAATCCCAAAATGCGACCAAAAGTGGCTCTCAAATTTTTCCGGTTCAAAATATCCTTACTTTGAAAATTTGCCGAAAATCTCGATTTGCAAAAAAATCTTCGGAAGATGGGTCGATGGTCCTAAAATGACGTGATTTCAATCTGACGTGATTTTAGTGTGACCTAACCTCTTGGGTAATTTTTAGGATTTTTAGCGCATTTGACCCGTGGTTGACTATTTCCAAGCCACAATGTACATCTTTGACACATTGGCAACTCTCGGTTGTTGTGAATATCCCGAGATTTCAAATGTGGACATATGATACCAAACGATAGAAAAATCGGTCTAGTGCCGATTGACAAGAATTTTGCAATTAGGTGGATCACTCGCACACTAATCACGTACCTTTGTCGAAACGACCTATCTCCGATCTCTTATCGATTTTTAACTGTGCTATGATGGCCCTTGTAGATTAACACAATCGAGCAGTCGATTCCTAGTCGAATTCTCGAGTCTATTGCGTTTAGATTCCTTAACGGCTTCACCTGATATGCTAGTTATCTCGTGAGTGGCCAACTCAGAGAAAAGAACTATAGGCACGCCGACTCATTCAATTGAAAATAGAATTGGAAAATTGGAATGTCACATGGACTCTCAAACACTAGTAAATAAATTAGTGTATTTTGAAACAAAAATTTTGATCAAATAAGGTTCAATTTGTTTTACAGAAAATGTACGATTTGGAAAATATTTTCCTAAAAATAATTGTTTATATCATTTGAAATAATTAGTCCATGAACAATGTTTTCATTACTAACAAAAATTTATATCCAAATATGTTTATGAACGATGAAGATATTTTTTTTTTTTAATTCATTTTGGTAAGTAATACAAATAACTATTTTTAGGAAAATATTTTTAAATCATTCATTTACCGCAAAACAAATGCACTCTAAGTATATCTAGTTCTTTCATCTAGTCCCATTTTTTCATGTGGCCTAACCAATTCCATTTTCAATCCATTTCTTTTAGCCCCATATTTTTATTGCATTAGAGTCAAAACAGAATAAAAATAACTAACGCCAACTTCAATCGAAAGTCATTTTTTATTTTGTACTTCATATAATAATATTTCGTGTGTATCATAAAGATACGAGATTTTGTAATTTGTAATTTTTATAATAACTTCCTCACCGTGTGGGTTCGTTTCAAATATCATAACAATTCGAATGTTCCCTTGTCTATTTCGAAGACTTAAATTTACAGAAAACAAACTATACATGAGTAGTCGTTAAACTGAAATCGGGTTTAACTGGTGGCTCACGATGGTTAGATTGTCCCAACCTTGAGTCTGCGAATACAAGAGAATTGAGAGGACCGGTTACAATGAAGTTTTGACTGTCTCCTCCACCCGATTTCAGCGAGACCGTCCACTCGTGCAATTTCTCTTTGTGTTCGTGACATCGAAACCGGCCAAAAGAACAACGGAAGAGTAAAACGATGGAAGTCACGAATTTGCCAAGGAGTCGATGAGGGCCAAGGAGTGTGAAGAAGCTCAGCACCGTGCCGCACAAGCTTGTGTCGTCGCTGGAGCTCATTGCTCGTGCAAGCTACGTGCTTTAGCGTGACTTGTGATAGCTATGCGGATGCTACCTCTAGTCGTAGAGCTGCTCCTTATGCTGCTTCCAGTACTTGTTTTTGGTTTTATTTTATTGGGTATTACTTGAGATACGAATAGTATGCAGTGGTTGATTTGCTTCATGAGAGTTTGTGTCTCTGACATCACTGCCTTGCTTGAATCGATGGATATTTCCATTTGGTCTCTGCTTAATTTTCCTAGCAGGTAGCTTTAGTCATTAAGTGAAGTTTGCCAACAGGGTTCATTGTGTTTGTAGATGAGGGACGTGAAACCTTTGAGCTTGTTCCAGGCTTCCAGGAGGTATTGATGGTGCACAGGCAGAAAAACGGCCGCTTGCTAGGCTTGGATGTTAGCGAAAAGTATGTTGGACTTGATGTCTCGGATTCAGGTAACAAGATTGGATCGCCCTCCAGGCATGTTGTTAAAATATGTCTCAAGTTTAAGCCCAATGCAAAATTACGAATATTCCGAATTGGATATGTTGCGGATGTTCGAAATCGAGCAAAAAAGATTCGAAGATCAACTTCCCAAATTTGAATCTGTGTTGGAGAGTTTAACTACTAAAATAGGAAAGTCCAACTTTGACTAGGACTTGGATTTTGTTTAAAATATATAAAGATATGTTTTGGATAGGAAAATCCTATGAGAAGTTGGCAAAAGAATAAGGGTTTTACTTATATATAGACTTGAGGCTGTAGGTGATAGATGTGGATCACAAATTTTCGTGAAGCGCTGCGTGAGTTCTTGGTGTTCCGCCGTTGATCGTGAAGAATTGGTCTTGAAGCGCCGCCTCGTTGTTGAGTGCTTGGGAGGGATTTTCTTTGTCGTGAATTACATCCAAGAAGGTTTAGTGTTGAAGCCAATTAAATCTTGTGGTAAGATTTTCGTGCAATTCCTTCATGAAATTGAGAGATTATTTCTTGAGGAATTTCGGAGCTAAACACTGTGTGTGTTATTGGGTGTAATTGGGGCTTGGGAAACACCGAAAGAGTGTTTGAGTAACTTGAGTGTGTAATCTCCTTGTATTGCTTGATCTATAGTGAAATTCGTTGCTACTCTCCCCGTGGATGTAGGTTTTTACGACTGAACCACGTAAATTTGGTGTTCGATATTTTTTTTCTGTCTATATTATTGTTCGATCGCTCGCCCTTTCGCAATAAGTGGTATCAGAGCTAGGCTTGGCTAAGTTGAAGTGAATCGATGGCGACGAGAAGAAGTAAAAGTGAGAATTAATGATTTTAGTTTCCGGAAGATGCAGATTGAAGATTATCTTTATCAGATGAAACTACACTTGCCCTTGTTTAGGGAGAAACCAGAGATGATGAAGCAAGCTGATTGGTATTTACTGGATAGACGAGCTATGGGTGTTATTCAGCTGACGTTGGCTCGTAACGTCGCTTTTAACATCCTGAAGGAGAAGACCACTGTTGATTTGATGCAAGCCCTGTCAAATATGTACAAGAAGCCCTCTCGCAATCAACAAGGTCTGTTTGATGTGACGTCTGTTTAACTTGAAGATGAAAGGTGCGTTAGTTGCAGATCATATCAATGAATTCAATGTGATTGTTAGTCAATTGAGTTCAATTGAGATTGATTTTGAAGATGAGATACGTGCTTTGATTCTATTATTCTCATTGCCTGATAGTTGGAATACTACCGTTACTGCTGTTAGTAATTCCTCTGAGTCAACAAGTTTGACATTTGATGGGGTTCGAGATTTGATTCTGAGCTAGGACATTCGTAGAAGAGAATCTAGCAAATATGTATCTACTGCTCTAGTAGGTGAAAATAGAGGAAGATCTGTAACACGTGTGGGTAATGATAGTACTAATATGAACAGACGTAGTCAATCTAGGACTGCTAATGTTGTCTGTTAGAGCTGTGGCAAGAGGGGGCATCTTAGAAGGGATTGCCTTAAGCTGAAGAATGAGAAGGGTAAGGGAATTATAGTTGATTCTGCAGACAATGTTGCAGCTGTAGCAGATAATGCTAATTATGTCTTGTCTATTACCGATTATTCATCGTTTGATGCATGGATTATGGATTTTGGTTGTTCTTTTCATGTCACACCAAATAGAAATTGGTTTATCACTTATCGGTGCACGGGTAGTGGTAAAGTCCAGTTAGGGAACAACGTTGAGTGCGATGTTGTGGGTGTTGATGATGTTAAAATCAGAATGCATGATGGTATCGTGAGGACATTGACTAGAGTGAGGCATGTTACAGAATTGAAAAAGAACTTAATTTCCTTGGGTGCCCTAGACTCAGCTGGTTGCGGAGGTATTCTTCAAAAGGTGGAGTTCGAAGGTTGTTCAAGGTGCCCCGGTGATAATGAAAGGAATTAAGCATGATGGCCTGTATAAACTTCAAGGTGAGACAGTGATAAATTTCGCTGCGGAGACGTCAGATGCATCTGTTCGAGAGTCTTTTGACTGCTCGAGAAAGACTTGGGTGTTTGTGCCAAGGCACAAGTTTGATGCTGGTGTTAGGATCTCGCAGTCAAGAGCTTTGATGGAGATGGAGACTAGTAAGTCGATCAAGCATGTGCGGGTGACAATATCATGGAGTTCTGCTCGGAGCTGACAAATAAATTCTACATGAAAGAGAGTATAGTGAAACATCGCACTAATACTAGTAAATCACAACAATTTGCAGAATTGATGAGCAGAATATTACTAGAGATGGCCACGTAAAATAATCTCTAGTCTTTGGTATTGCTAGGAGAATCCTAGGCGATGTGCTAAGTACGGTAAAATGCTGGTGAATAGATCCCCATCAACTGCTATTGAATGGCGGACTCTTGAAGAAGTGTGGTCAGGTAACATTGTTGGTTATTCTATCATTAGAATGTTATGTTGCCCGTATTATTTTCGAGTGGGTGATGGTAAGCTTGATGGGAGGGCAATGTGCATATTCCATGGTTATGCACAAGGTGAGCGAGGCGATCGGTTGTGGTGCCTAGATATAAATTCAACTGTTAACAACAGAGAAGTTACTTTTGACAAGTCTCTAGTACTTCTGGCTAGGAGTGATTATAGCAGTATTCAAACGAATTTAAACGGTGTTCAACTTGAGGTGGAGTTGCGACCAGAAACTCCTGAGGTAGCGAGTACGAGTACTAGCAAAGTAATCAACACAGATGATGCTCATAGCGAGGTGGAGCTTGTAGAGCCAATGGTTGCTGTAACTGTTGAAATTAACAAGGTACGTATTCGATCTCCGACGAGATATTGATGCAACAATGGTTTTGCTTTATCTGCGGTTAAGGAGGTTATGCCGGAAAATCCTTGCGGCGATTAAAGGTCCATGTGGAGTTGGTATTCTGATGAGATCCTCAATTATGGTGAAGTTCAAGCGAGGCTTGGACTTGGATAATATCTGTGGCGATTGAGCCCATCAGGGGCTATGGGAAAGTAGCAGCAGAGTTTGAATTTTTGCGAAACGATTGCGACTTAGCTCAAATGTCGAGCCAATGTGGAGATTGTTAAAATATGTCTCGAGTTTAAGCCCAATGCAAAATTACGAATATTCCGAATTGGATATGTTGCAAATGTTCGAAATCGAGCAAAGAAGATCCGAAGATCAACTTCCCAAATTTGAATATGCATTGGAGAGTCTAGCTACTAAAATAAGAAAGTCCAACTTTGACTAGGACTTGGATTTTGTTTAAAATATATAAAGATATGTTTTGGATAGGAAACAAAATCCTATGAGAAGTTGGCAAAAAAATAAGGGTTTTACTTATATATAGACTTGAGGCCGTGGGTGATAGATGTGGATCACAAATTGTCTTGAAGTGCCGCGTGAGTGCTTGGTGTTCCGCCGTTGATCGTGAAGAATTGGTCTTGAAGCGCCGCCTCGTTGTTGAGTGCTTTGGAGGGATTTTCTTTGTCGTGAATTACATCCAAGAAGGTTTAGTGTTGAAGCCAATTAAATCTTGTGGTAAGATTTGCATGTAATTCCTTCGTGAGATTAAGAGATTATTTCTTGAGGAATTTCGGGGCTAAACACTATGTGTGTTATTGGGTGTAATTGGGACTTGAGAAATACCGAGAG
Organism: Eucalyptus coolabah; assembly: GCA_014182585.1. Classification (NCBI taxonomy): domain Eukaryota; kingdom Viridiplantae; phylum Streptophyta; class Magnoliopsida; order Myrtales; family Myrtaceae; genus Eucalyptus; species Eucalyptus coolabah. The sequence goes on along the minus strand of CM024624.1, from coordinate 6,093,827 downwards.
AGTGTTTGAGTGACTTGAGTGTGTAATCTCCTTGTATCGCTTGATCTATAGTGAAATTCGTTGCTGCTCTCCCCGTGGATGTAAGTCTTTACGACTGAACTACGTAAATTTGGTGTCCGATATTTTTTTCTGTTTATATTATTGTTTGATCACTCGCCCTTTCGCAACAAGAATTGCCATTCATGAACATTGTATCATGCTTTGGGGAAGATGAATTGCAATATATGTTTTTATCAATTCCTTTGCGTTTTTACCTCCATAGAAATTGAGCATGGTGCATAGAACGTAAAGTTGTACATGGGCCAGTGAGTTTGAGATTTCTATGTGATTGTCCCACTCAATGAATCGGATAATTGAGTTGTGGATGATATAAACCAAAGGATGATTGCATTTGATGATTGGTACAGATTTTTATCTTAATGATGTTAGTATGTGCTTAACTCTGTAGAGTTAGCATGTAAAAATCTGATTTGTGAAATGTGTACCATAAGCTCTAAATCTTATATATGAAATTCAATTGAATCTTAAACTTTCAATTGATCACATAAGATTTAGGATTTCTAGTGTACTTTTTCCCAATTTGATTTTTTACGAGAATTGTTCTTGTTATTTTGTATGCGGAAGGATGAAACTTAGAAGTCATGAATTTGCCGGAGCTTGTCCCTCAGGGGGAATTTTCTATTTTCTTTTTGGGATCCTAGCCTTGTTGGGGGTATACACAAATGTCACCAGTGAAATAGTCTTTGTTGTTGCCATGATTGCAGTATTCTGCCTAGGAAGAAGACAAATATCGACTTGATGGCGACTGATCTTCAGAGTCTGGCGAGCTGCCTTTCAGCCTGCTTTTGTGTTAGTATCTCCATTTCTTGGAGGAACTGTTCCCAGTGGGAATTACTGTTTGGATGCGTCCTATAAGGAAGTATTTCCAACCTAAGTGTTTGGGTTGATTGGAGAATTTTGTTTGTCGCACTTAGTCTGGCTTCCAACCATGAGTATCGTTGTGCGAAGGACCTCAACCATGAGTAATTTATCAGTGTTGGTTCTGCTTAAAGCTTGGTACTTGTTATTGCTTATTCCCTAAATTAGAATCTTTAATTTCTTGCCTCATTAGTTCCCATCTATAAGACCTAGGCTAGAATCATTGGACCTGGTATCTCAATTAGATTAGACCTTAGGTTTTGGGGTCTGATTGCCTAAAAAGGCTCTTAACATTAGGTCCAATCTCAATTATGTCTTGAACCTTTTTTGTGGTTTAAAAAAAGATCCCAACTTTAACTCTAGTGCCAAATTTGCCAATGCTTCCAAAAAAATTGCCACTGGTTTCTTCAAGACTATTAGCATTGAGAGATTACTGCTGTTGCATACAAAGGTGAGGGTGTTGATGACAACGCAAATTTTGATGATGAACTTTTAATTGGCCTTAATGTGGATAATCTTGAAGAATTGGTATTGATTTTTGGATATGTGGATGGATATGGGACTAGAGTGAAATTTAGGGATTTTTTTAGACAAAAAAAAAAATTCCGGGCATAATTGAGATTGGACATAAGGCTTTTTGGGGTTTCTTAGAGAGTTATGCCATGTTTTGGTCAATTATCTTATTGTTTCTCAGTCTTAAGTCACAATATCCTTACCAATAAGTGTACATGAAGTAATTTGCATTGTCTTGGAATTGTTTCTGCTTGGGGCCTAATGGGGTTCTCGTTTCCTTGTGTACATGTGGGTATCTAAATTCTTGTTACTTGGATTTGTGGTTGGTTGCCCTTTCGACCGGTTTCATAGTAGTAATCCTGGCTAACATCTCCTTTAAACCATTATTTTCTATAGCTTTTCTGACATGCTATTTATAAATTTCTTGAATCCTTTCTGTTGTCTATAAGCAGGCTGTGCAAATGAAGGTTTTCATGGACAAGCTTTCTGAAACAGGAAAACTCGAGGGTGTTTGTTCTACATATTGAGAAGAAACCTTTACATCAAAGGCGCGGATGTTTTCCCTCTATCGAAATCTTAGCCTGATGTCCTTTTTTTTTTTTTTTTTCACTAAGGCGTTATGTATTATGCACAGTAGTTAGCTCAGTAAAGTGGTTCCATACCTTTCTTTGTTTCATCCAATCTTTTAAGCTCCGGATTGTGATGGTAGAAGCAACATCATATACAGTAAATAAATTCTTGGATCTGTAAGGCTTCATTTTTACATCCTCTACTATATGTCCCGCATCATTCAACGTGCTTGCAAAGCTACCAATTTGCCGATGCTTCTACTTAAAAAGTTGTGCTGCTATACAATTTGATGGCCAGTTCTGTTCCCTTGTAGAGACTCACTTTTCCATTTGGGCTTCCAGCAATAGTAGCTTGTTTTCTTGAGAGGTCCAATGGCAGTCCCAATTGTTCCCATATGGAAAGCTAAATTCTGACTCCATTTCGCAGAAGTTTCCAAATCATTTAACTAATGATGGGGCGACAGTGCTCTCCGTTTATAGTAGGGGTGACATAAAAAAAACGAACAAGCTGAAATTTCATGCATTTTCTATTCAAATTGTAAAAAATAACCGTTCTTATTTTTTGGTTTAGATTATTTTAATTCGATTAGTTAACACTTAACAGAAATCTCCATTCTTTCTCACCTCTCTCAAAATTGCCACTGAAAGCCCTAATCTCCATCTCTCTTTTCCTCCGCCACAGTTTCCTTCTCCTCCACCGCCTTCTCCTCTCTTACCTCCAATGGCATCAGACTCGCGCTCAACCCCCTCTCCAGCGATTAAATTCCTCTCCTGCAAAACCTGCAACAGTGCAGCCACTTTTGCCACTTCCCTCGGATCGCCTCCCGGAATCTGATATTCCGCGCTGTAGGGCCTGAATCCGAAGCTTCAGCCCGGCGATCTTACCAAGGAGGACAGGTTCTGGGTTGGACCTGGTGGAGTGGTAGGTGAGGCCTTGGAGTGGGGAGGAGAGAGTCGCGTTCAAGAAGCAAGACGGAGAATAAGACGACGACTAGAGAGAGATATACTTTGCGGAGAAAAAAAGAAATAAAAATAAATGAAAAAAAAAAGAAGGAAAGAGAGTTTTCTTGATCCGAAAGGAAAGTGAGTTTGAGCTTAAAAAAATAAAAATAAAAATAAAAAATCCAAACGAAAACCCAACCATTGACATCAATAATTTTGTACACGTGGTGGGATTGTGCATACTCCCTTTGACTTTTGCATGATCCACCAGCAGCGAAGACTTTAGTAAGGCTAGTTCCAGCCTTTGACCCGTTGAATCCCAGTCGTCGCCTTCACCGAGCTCGCTCTGGCCGAGAAGCCACCTCGATTCTTCCAGCTACCCTCCCTCCCGCACGTCTTGTCTCCATCGCATATGCATACGCGACCCTCCACGCTCCTCCTCCGTCATCGAACACTCTCGGTTTCCCCATTCTCCTTCGTGGGAATCGTGTTCTTGCTGTATCTTTCGTTCTCGGTCTCGCCAAGCGATTGTGGTGCCGTCTTCAACCGGAATCGCGATTGGTTCCGGCCGGTTGTGTCGATTGGTTCTCTGTATTTAGCGATGGGGGAGGAACTTGCGCTCACGGGCCTGTTGAAGAAGGCGGCATCGGATTTCCCCAACAGGACAGCCGTCTCCACCGGCAGGGAGGTCGACCTGATGCAAGCGCAGCTGCAGAAGCTTGTTGACCACACCGCCACGCTGCTCGCCACCTCTGGTGTCGGTGCCGGTGACGTAGTCATGCTCGCTTTCCCCAACACTGTCGAGGTATGTTTGGATCGTCTTGAGTCTGTCTGCGAGCACGGATAATGCTATTCAAATTCGAGAATGTAATATCTGGAAGATCAAGGTGACGATATATTCCTCATGATGAGATTGATGACTTGTGAAAGATCGACCAGGACATAGCTTGGAAAAAAAATGTTGTGGAGTTTTACAGTACTTTGAGAACAGATCAATGGAAATGGTGTCGATTTCTACTGAAAAAAATTGCATCTAAGGCATGAAATTTCAGTGAGCGCGTGGTGTGAATTGAACAGGAACAAATTGAATTGGAAAGAGCATGAAGAGCGTTTTTTGTCGTGTCCAAAGGTTTGTTTTTTGATATATACAAGCATCGATTCATCGTGAAACAAGTCGAAGCTTATCAAGGAGATGGATGGTTTTAATGAAATCAAAAGGCAACAAACTAGTTGTCTGCATATTCTGCAAATACATGTGCATTATCTCCATTCCGTGGGGACTAGCGTGATACTTTGCTGATTGAAAAATATGTGTTTGTTTTGCAGTTTGTGATCCTGTTTCTGGCAGTAATCCGTTGCCGAGCCACAGCAGCTCTGCTCAACCCCATCTACACAGCTAAGGAGTTCGAATTCTACCTTTCCTACTCTGGATCGAAGCTCATATTGACACCACAAGAAGAAAACCAACGGGCTCAAGACGCTGCTTCCAAGCTTAACATCCCCCGCCTAACCGCCAAGCTTCACTCTGCCGATTCCAGAATCACTCTCTCTTCGACCGGCATAAAGCCGAGCCTTGGCTCAATGTCCAAAGTCGTGAACGATCCCTCGGATGTAGCTCTGTTGTTGCACACGTCCGGCACCATGAGTCGCCCCAAACGCTTGCTGCTTACTCAACGCAATTTGGCTTCATCAGTTCAGAACATCAAGGGGTGTACAAACTAACAGAGTCAGACTCTACCGTGATTGTGCTTCCATTGTTCCGTGTGCACGGCTTAGTTGCTGGACTATTGAGCTCTTTAGCTGCTGGAGCTGCCGTGGCCCTCCCAGCAGCTGTTAAGTTCTCGGCGCCCACATTTTGGGCAGATATGATTTCATACAATGCCACGCGGTACACAGCAGATGCTATATTCCACAAGAAAATCCTGAAGTGCCACCTCAGAAAGCAGGAGCCGGCTTACCTGAAGCTTCGATTCGTAACAAGCTGCAGCGCATCACTCGCGCCCTCTATCCGGACTCGGCTCGAGGAGGCATTTGGTGCCCTTGTGCTCGAGGCTTATGCAATGACAGATGCTACTCACCTGATGGCTGTAAACCCCTTGCTCGAAGATGGCGAGCATAAGCCAGGGTCGGTTGGGAGACCCGTGGGGCAGGAGATGGCGATTTTGGACGAGCATATAGGCGGCGGGTGTGAGCGGTGAAGTGTTTATAAGGGGACCGAACGTGACCAAGGAGAACGAAACCGAGACCAAGAGAGGTGGAGAGGAAGGCGACCATAGCTGGGAATTAACCATAGACATAGAGTTTGAAAAGTTTAGCGGACCGAAAAAGTTCTCCCATGAAGAGTTTATGATCGCGCTTGCAGATGGCAAGATTCTGGGACAAGGAGGTTCTGGCGTCGTGTAAGAAGGGCAATTAGGAGACGCTCGCACACAGGTCGCTGTGAAGATAATAAACTCTGATTCGCACCAAGGGATAAAGGAGTATAAATCCGAGGTGATGACGTTAAGCCAACTTAGGCACAAAAACTTGGTGTCACTTATAGGCTATTGTCACGAGGCAAATAAATTTGTCTTGGTTTACGAATTCATGAGAGAAGGTAGCTTGGAGGATCATATGTTTAAAGGTAGATCCTTGTTGATGTGGGAAAGGAGATACAATATTGTTCTAGGATTAGCCTCGGCACTATACTACTTGCATGAACAATGTGATCAATGTGTGATCCATAGGGATATCAAATCCGGTAACACCATGCTTGATGAAAAGTTCAACGCCAAATTGGGAGATTTTGGATTGACTAGGCTAGTAGATCATGCCAACGGGCCAAAAACAACTGAAGTAATAGGAACATGGGGCTATGTGGCTCCAGAATACTATATAACTGGTAAGGCAAGTAAGGAAACCAATATCTACAGTTTTGGAGTCATCCTTTTGGAAATAGCTTCCGGGAGAAGAGTCATTGACTCGAATCGAGACCCAATAGGCCTCGTAGAGTGGTTATGGAAGCAATATGGGCCCAAGAAGTTGGTCCATGTGGTGGACGAGAGGCTGGGCAAGGATTTTGACAAGAAACAAGCGGAGGCCTTGATGATTGCGGGGCTGTGGTGTGCTCATCCCATTGCTACTTCTCGGCCTTCGATTGAAGAGGCAATGACCATTTTGAACTTGAAGGCAAAGGCAAAGCTTCACAAACTCCCCTTGAAGATGCCACAGTCCCTACGTAGTATTGATCAGAAAGTCTCGCTTGGATGCTTGGGGTTTTGGGTAGATGCCTCGCTCTAAGTGCAAGCAATGATGCCTCTTTTAATGTTACATGTTTGTGTTAGCGATATGTCCTAAAGTAATCATGTAATAGTTACATATTATGGATCATTTAATTGTAAATAAGTTTTCATTCATCGTCCAATTATATCAATGAGTTCATAAGATTAGGTTAAGACTAAACCTATTCTTAAGCTGTTAAAAATATATGTGATAGGTTTACAGTTATGCTGAATATTTAAACAATTCCTGGTTTATGGATCATTGAGAGGATATTGATGATCCTGTTGAGACCGGTGTGTTTTCAAGTTTCACCATTCAATATTGGATATTTGAAGGGATGATGAATCACAAGTCATTGGGTATAGTGATATTTGAGCTAGAACACAAGTGCTTGTCTCGGACAAGTTCACTAATTGTGACATACATAGAATGATTGGTGACATGAAAGCTTTTAGTGGGGTCAATATATGATTGTTCAAGCTTTAGTAAGGTGTAAGATCCTTAGATTTGAGGCACGATGCTGACTTATATGTTGGATGACTATGGCTCACAAGTGCGCATATTGATGTTTTGTTGAACTGTTTCTATACTTGATGGTCATAATTTGTTCACATATGAAGGCACATATGTGCGCAATATGGAATATGTCTTATTATTATATATGGATATACAAGATTGATGTCCTATGCGATCTAATCGAGACATTGTATTGAAATCCTCGACCGGGGTTATAATCAAGAATGAATGGTTTGTATCTCGAAGAATATATGTCAATTAGAATTGGGCATATGATCGAATTGGTGGCTTGATCAATAATTCCATGGCCTTTGTTCGATCAAGACATGATGAGATAGAAAAATCGAATTACACGATCGCCAAAGCTAACGGGTTCATTATGTTCTAAAACATTTCAAACTGTCTAGGTAGTTATGGTATATTGCTATATGTCACTCATGGGTTGTAGGAATAGGAGATTGATTTGGACAAGTAGTTCTCTTGGTTGTGCTAATGTGTTAGTACAAGTTATGCCGCCATTTCATGATGAACTCAAGAATGTTACACACCATAACTAATTAGAATGACGTTTGAATGAGAGAGAGACTATTGTAAATGTGTTTGCAGTTAAGCCAATCGGATTGACTCGGGCGATAAATAAAAGTTCTAAAGAAGGGGCTTCAAACTTTACAAGGTCGAAGCGGGCTTCAATTTTGCAAGGTCTAAAGCAAGTTTAAGACTCTATGGACGAATCAAACATTTGAAGCATGTTCGGATTCAATAACCGAATTAATAATCTAAAGTAATTTCAAAATTAATAGCTGCATTAATGATCTAAAGTGAGTTCATAATTAATGACATCATTAATGATCTAAAGTGAGTTCAAAATCAATAGCCAAAATAATGATTTGAGACGGTTTCAGACTTAATGACTAAATTAAAGAAGATTACATTAAAGTTCGAAACAATTTTAGAACTTAATAATCACATTAATGATCTAAAACGATTTAGAATAAATTGACAGTTTAATGATTTGAAATGGTTTCAGATTTAAATGACCAATTAATACTCTGAAACAATTTCAGATATAACGGTCAAATTAAATATTTGTAACAGTTATAAAGTTAATGTCCAAAATAAAACTCGCAACGGTTACAAATAAATATCTAGAATAATGTTACGTAATAGTTATAGAGTAAATGCTTGAATTAGTGTCTAAAACGGTATCAAAGCTTATGTCCATTAAGAGTTACAACCAAATCAATTCAAAAACTTTTTTAGAGTTAATGAGCCGATTTAAATGTGATCAGCACTGGTTATAAAAGGTCATGCAGAAAGTAGATCATAGGATGATCGACGATTGACAATCGACAATTGAAAGTGTTGATAGTGATGAATAAAGTCATTCACACATGAGAGCAATTGCTAGCACAATTATAGTTGTGAGATCTTTTAATTTCTCTCTTATGTTCAATGTGAGAATTAGTGGTGTGTCTGAACTAGAGGCTTGACACTCGTGGGTTGGATTTGAAGAATGTCAGAACCTATAGTACGAAGAGTTCAAACATTCCACATCCAAAGAATGTTAGAACCAATATTATCATAAGACATCATATGATCGTGGTAGTGGAAAATTACAAGAACGTTAGAATTGGTGTTACCAGAAAGTGTTAGACGATCGTGGTCAAAGTCTAAAGCCAAGAACATTAGAATTGGTGTTACTAGATAGCGTCAGACAATCGTGGTTAGAGTCTGAAGAACGTTAGGAAAGTTAGAACCAAATTTGGAGCACGTTACAAGGTTAATATGGTTAACCCATTTATATCTTATATGTGTTTTTATTAAAATGCAGGAACATGCTATGGAAACATGTGTATAAGAGTTTTTACTTCCTTTGCAATCAGACTTTGATCTTAATTTACTTATGTATGTATGCATGCTTGTTTATTGAAACAAACACCAATAGTTTGTATGTCATCTTCAAGCAAGATGTTGTATATGTCTTTGTGTTTGGCTTTTAGGCAAGTGTCACGGCCTGAAGAAAGGGATGATATAAGAGGTTTTTGTAGGATGGCCATGAATGATCCTTGGAACGAGCGACCCTCAACCGGTATCCTTAAGCCATAGGGTTTTCTCTAGTGTTTTACAATACTCTTGAGGATGGGTGGTACGGTAAACGTACGAATATGTAATAAATACGGGTATGTAATAAATATAGGTAGATGGTAGTTTGGGAGATACGATCTCCATTGTTAGATTGAAGAGAGATCTATGGACACGATTTGTCCTGTACTTGTATATATAGGGATCTCCTCCCCTTCAAAGGGCATGAAGAAGTGGGCCTATAAGAAGCAATAGCATGTGGAGTTCCAAGTCGGAGACTTAGTTTGGCCAAGCTACACGCGATCCTCCCGTATAAGGACATGCACGAGGGGCTGATCCGTTGCTACGAGAGGCCATTTTGTGTGCTACAACGGGTTGGGAAGGTTGCATACAAGCTGGAATTGTCGCCAAAACTAAAGATGCATTCGGTTTTCCATGTAAGTATGCTTGAGCCTTTCTGTTAGGGAAATCCCTTATGATGTTTTGAAGATGACAAAATAAATCAAAGACTACTAACATGTTTAATGGTTAAGTAATAGACCATACGGATGATAGAACATGTAAAGGATATTGTCAAAATGTGAAGACGACCTTAAGACTGAACGTAACATATGTCCAAAGTATATTATGAAGATTTCCAGACTTCGTGTCAAAGTCTCGAAGACTACTAGACTTTAATGTCAAAGTCTGTTCTACATCAGAAGTCTGCTCACTCTGACAAATTCCAGATTGAACGTGAATGATGAACCAGAAGACAGACTCTATGCTGAAGCTGAACCAAAAGACAGACTCTATATTGGAGCTGAACTTATTCAGACGGTGTTCAGACTTTAAAGCTAAATCTGTTCAGAAGCATAATATGTTCATACTCAGATTGTAAAGTCTATCGCACTTAGACCAAATTATAAAGACTATTACTCTCAGACTTTACATCCAGATTCGACGAATGTAACTCAAGCCCAATTATATAACGGCTAGTGATCTCGGTTTGGATTCCACATCAAGATTGATTTGATTGATTCAATCTAATTGATTAACGATTGGATCTTGAAGACAAGAATTTTCTATATGAAGAAACTTTATTTATGGAAACCAAGATTCCGTTTGTATGGGCGATCGGAATCAATTTGGGATTTTACCTTTGTCACCCAACGGCTACCAAATCTTTTAGATACAGAGCTGTTCAATGGGTATATTGGAAGATGATTCTCCGGGATACTGTCCAACGGGTAGTTTGGAAGTGGAGGAATATTTAAGGAGATCATGGACCGATGAGCAAGTAAGAGATAGAGCGTAGAATTTATAATTCCGAAGTCTCGAGCGACCTTCGATCATACACTTGTCTTTGAAGAGCTTAAACGTTTGCGATCGTGAGAGAAATACCAAAAGAGTGACTTAGTGAGATAGTGTGATCTACTAAGTATTTGCACTCGAAGTTGTAATCTCTTGTTGATTGCATAGTGGAATCCAGCCAAGAAGGCTGTTAGCGTGGGAGAGTGGACGTAGGCTTGGATTAAGCCAAACCACTATAAATCTTGTGTTCTTATTCTCTTCCCTAACTCCTTTATTTTACTCGAAATTTATTTTATTCCGCATATATTTCCCAAGGTTTATTTTATACACCTATTCACCCCCCTCTAGGTGTGCATACTAACACTCTCAATTGGTATCAGAGCCAAGTGCTCAATTTATGAAAGTGTTTTTACTTTTGAGCTAAAGATTCTTTATGGCTAGTATGTTGGCACCAGGACTTATGGAAGGACAAAGCAACACAAGGCCACCATATTTTGATGGAAAGGAATACAACGTGTGGAAGAACAAAATGAAAACATTCCTAAGATCCAAAAATCCCTTGCAATGGAATGTTGTGGAAAAAGGAATCAATCCTACTGCTGTGTCTACATCAAATAAGAATGGTAAAGATAAAGAAAGCAAACTCCCTGCTCCTATGTCTCGGATGGAGATGTCCAAAAGAGAAGCGCTTGATGCAATAGCTATTTATTCTTTATATTACGTATTGTCTCCTACTGAATATAATAGAATCTCTTCATGTGAAACAGCAAAAGAAGTTTGGGATAGACTTCATGTTACATATGAAGGGACCGATCGAGTAAAAGAGACAAAAGTAAACTTCTTGCTCGGCAAATATGAATCCTTCAAGATGAAGCAAGGAGAGTCGATTGGAGATATGTTCAATCGTTTTACAGAAATTGTAAACGGTTTGGCATATCAAGGTCATCCAATTTCTTCCCCAATAAAGGTCAACAAACTCTTGCGAGGCCTCTCAAAAGATTGAAACCATGTCAAGACCTCAATCCGGGAGACCCAAAAAATCATGCCACTATCTGTTGATGAATTGGTTGGAACTCTTCAGTCTTATGAAGTGGAACGAATCAATGAAGACGAAAACCCTAAAGGTAAGAAATCCATTGCATTAAAATCCAATGATGACTTTGATGCTGCAGATTCTCGAAGACGATATGGACGACAAAGAACTTGCTTTTATGATTGAGAAAATCAAAAAGTTGAGTAGAAAAGGAAGCAAATTTAGTGGAAGAAAAAATACAAGCAGAATGGCTAGAAAAGAACAATAAAAAAAGATGATGAGCAAGAAAATATATGCTTGATGGCACATTCAGAATCCGAGTCGACTCAGACACAGACTCGAAATTAGAGTCGACTCGAGCACAAACTCAGAATCCGATGAGGAAATCGAGGTAAGTCATTCAAAAATTCCTCTCAAGTTTCAAAGTATATAAAGAAGCTTTGCTCAAATCTCAAATCTTCTCTTAAAATGATCTCCAAACTTAAAAAGGAAAATTTTCGGCTTAGGCAACATGATCTTTCTCAAAAGAAAATTTTGAAATTTTGCGAAAAGATTTTCTACAATCAAAAGAAAGTTGAGATTTACTTATCAAAGAAAATGATTCTTTGAAGAAAGAATTTTCAAATATTTCAACAAGATTTTCAAATGGATCAAAAACATTAGAGTATATCCTTTCTATACAAGTTCCTTACTATAATAAGTCGGGACTTGGTTTTAATAAGGAAAGTGATTCTCTAATTGATTTTTCTAAAGTAAAGGAGAGACTTAAACAAAGACCTCCTAGACTTGCATACAAGAATCATTTTCAAAAGAACTTTACAAAATCTATTGGTCTAAATGCCCTTAAGTGTTCAAATTGTGGAGATTTGGAACATTTTGAGAAAGATTATCCTAAAGTCTGGAGACCTATTAAGAAAAATTGGATAAAAGCAGCATATTCTGCTAACTCTCATAGACCCAAGAAAAATTGGGTACAAAAAGAAAAATAAGTTATTTTTGCAGGATATAAAGAAGAAAGAAGAAAGAGGATTTGGTAAGGAATTTTTTATTCTCAATTTGATTTAGGCAATAATTCTCATATTCGATATATCCTTGGTTGATTGAGATTTTATAATGATCATATTTTGATTTATGGAATAAAGAATCGTATAATTTGTTTTTGTGATTTGTGAGTTGAGATTTGATTTAGTACATGTGATTATTTGAGATAATTCAGATTACTTTGTCTAATTTTATACTCTAAAATTTAATCATATTTTGCAAAGTGAAAATCTGTTTTACGTGATGATGCAAGATATTCTTAGATATTCAAAGATTTCATTCTTCCTGATTTTATTGTGCTTTGACTAAGTGAGAATTTATTTTTCAAAATATCACTGTGCATAATATTCTTTCTTTGAATACTTTGTTACGATGAATTAAGAAAGAATATTTGATTATGGAGATTTTCTATTTTACTCTAACGTCAAGGAAGGATCCAAATTGATGGATACCAAAAGGGAAATGAGTTGATTGCAGGAAATTCTTTAAGGGAAGGATGATTGCGAATCTACGCAAATTTTGGTGCAATCAGAAAATATCTCCTGCGACAATTGGTAATGATTTTTTTTTAATCAATGATATATTTGAAACATATACCTTGGGTAAGAGAAATTTTTTTCCTGCCTTACAAATTTCTACGTGCATTTATCATGATGATTGTTTATTGCAAATATCTTTTGTTATAATTATAAGGTATTGCAATTTTGACACGTGACACAAATATTTATTTGCAAAATGTATATCTGAAATTTATGCTCAAGGAAATATCTTTGATCTTGAAAGATATTACTGCATATTCATGGATATTCTTGCTATATTCTTATAATATATATTATATCTAGCAAGTTTGATCCGCAAATCAAATGATGATATTACGTGACATTTTTGCAAAGATTATTATCTATTATATAAGAATTTGCAGGTCACAAAAGAATCTTCCATATGGATTTTGGAAAGCTCAATCAAAAAATCATTGAGATTCTATATTATCTTTTGGAAGTTCAAAAATTCTATTCCTTGTGCAAGTTTTTTTGTTTATTGAGGAAATCCCTTATGCATTGTACAAAAGGTTGAATAGTTCTGAATTTTAATATTTGATAATTTTATATATGCTATTCAATTTATCTTTTTGAAGAAAAGGGTATTATATATCACGTGGATATTATTACAGCTTATTTGTGCAAAAAGTTTGTTAAGTTTATGCAGGTTGAATTCGAGATGAGCTTGATTGAAGAAAATAAATTTTTGCCTCGAATTTCAAAATGCAAGTGATCCTTGCAGATGTTGTCGCGACGAAGGAAATATTGGAAAAATATTCTGATTAACATGCACAAACAACAGTTGTTTCTATCCGCAAATATTGTCATGATCACGGGGGAGAAAGCAAATCCAAAAGAAAAGGAAAAAAAATCGTGATCATCTCAAAAAGGCAACAAATTGAGAGTGAGCTTTGATCAATTATGGAAAAATATTTTTGGATTGATCGTGATCTTATTATGGATGTAATGAAAGGTAAATGTGTCAGAATTTGTTCAAAAAATCTGGTTAGTGCATCTTTTATTATCTTTTGTCATTAACAAATCTCTTACTGATATTATCATTTTATTATGACAAAAATGGTATGTGCAAGTTATGATGCATTCATGATTTTTATTGGATATTTGCTGATATATATATGATTGAAGTGAGCTATATTGCATATCTTTAATATTTGACTTACTTTATAAAAGCTGATTTTTGGAAATTGTGATTCATGCGAGATATTTGTTATAATTCTCTACGTGATACTTTTTCATTATTATCGCTTTTTGATTATGACAAAAAAGGGGAGAAGATATGAATATGCATATGTGCTGATTGGTTGATATTATTTATTGTATAATATTGAGCTGCGATTATTTTTCTATATATTCTTATGCTCAATCTATTTGTTATCTTCGATATCCTTTGATTTAAAAGTATGTCTACAAATTTGTATATTCAGAGATTGTTTTGTCATCATAAAAAAATGGGGAGATTGTTAGGGAAATCCCTTATAATGTTTTGAAGATGACAAAATAAATCAAATGCTACTAACATGTTTAATGGTTAAGTAATAGATCATGGAGATGATAGAACATGTAAATGATATTGTCAAAGTGTGAAGATGATCAGAAGACTGAACATAACATATGTCCAAAGTATATTATGAAGATTTCTAGACTTCTGTGTCAAAGTCTGAAGACTGCCAAACTTTAGTGTCAAAGTCTGTTCTACATCAGAAGTCTGCTCATTCTGACAAATTCCAGATTGAACGTGAATGATGAACCAGAAGACAGACTCTATGCTGAAGTTGAACCAGAGACAAACTCTATGTTGGAGCTGAACTTATTCAGACGGTGTTCAGACCTTAAAGCTAAATCTGTTCAGAAGCATAATATGTTCAGACTCAGATTGTAAAGTCTATCGAACTCAGACTCAAATTGTAAAGACTATTACTCTCAGACTTTACATCTAGATTCGACAGAATGTAACTCAAGCCCAATTATATAACGGCTAGTGATCTGGTTTGGATTCCACATCAATATTGATTTGATCGATTCAATCTAATTGATTGATGATTGGATCTTGAAGACAAGAACTTTCTATACGAAGAAGCTTTACTTATAGAAACCAAAATTCCGTTTGTATGGGCGATCGGAATCAATTTAGGATTTTACCTTTGTCACTCAACGGCTATCAAATCTTCTAGATACAAAGCTGTCCAATAGGTATATTGGAAGATGATTCTCCAGGATACTGTCCAACGGGTAGTTTGGAAGTGGAGGAGTATTTAAGGAGATCATGGACCGATGAGCAAGTAAGAGATAGAGCGTAGAATTTATAATTTCGAAGTCTGAGCGACCTTCGATCATACACTTGTCTTTGAAGAGCTTAAACGTTTGCAATCGTGAGAGAAATACCAAAAGAGTGACTTAGTGAGATAGTGTGATCTACTATGTATTTGCACTTGAAGTTGTAATCTCTTGTTGATTGCATAGTGGAATCCAGCCAAGAAGGCTGTTAGCGTGGAAGAATGGACGTAAGCTTGGATTAAGCCGAACCACTATAAATCTTGTGTTCTTGTTTTCTTCCCTAACTCCTTTATTTTACTCGAAGTTTATTTTATTCCGCATATATTTGCCAAGGTTTATTTTATACACCTATTCACCCCCTCTAGGTGTGCATATTAGCACTCTCACTTTCCATGTAGATGAAGAAGATCTGGATTGAGGGGAATCACAACAAGCACTACTTAGAGCAAAAACCTCGTATGATCGAAATATCGAATCTATAATGGTGGATCGAGTCATCCGGAAGAGGTATTGTGCACCGAAGTGAGAATATTTGGTCTGATGGAAAGGTCTTCCAAAGAGTGAAGCTAGTTGGGAACCTACGAAAGCTCTTTGGCAGTTTAAGAAGTAGATTGATGCCTTCCATGTGGAAGACGTGATGAGGACATTGCCCGATTAGGTGAGGGAGAATGTCATGGTTCGAAGAAAGGGATGGTGTAAGAGGTTTTTATACAACGGCTGTAACTAATCCTTAGAACAAGCGATCCTCAACTAGTATCCCTAAGTCCTAGGGTTTTCTCCAGTATTCTAAAATACTCTTGGGAGCGGACAATATAGTAAATGTACGAATATATAATAAATGCGGATAGATGATATTTGGAAATATACGATCTTCATTGTTAGATCGAGGAGAGATTTACAAACATGATTTGTCCTGTACTTGTATATATAGGGGTCTCTTCTCTTTCATTGTAACAACTCATTTACAAGTGAAATGCAAATCTAGAATTTCTCTCTCTAAAAGTTTCTCTTTCTAAAATCCTTATTAGTCAAGTATGAAAAAGGCTACTTGGGAGAAATCCTAAGATCACACAGGTTAGGAAACACTAGATCGATTAGCTCATGACACAAGCGCCTTGCAGATGGCAAGCAACGATATCTCTTTTAATGTTATATATGTGAATGTGCGCTTAGATTAGTGTGAAGATACTGGTCAATTAGTTAACTGAAGTACCTTTTGATTCTCACAACTAACAAAAACACTTATTGGGAATGAGGAAAATATAATAGCACTATGGATAACATGATAAAAGCATAAAGAAAGAAAAAGGAACCAAAGATTTTTGGAGCAGGTTTGGCAAGTTACAATGTTGTAAATTCCTACGGCCTGTTCGATATATTGCATGAGGAACAAGATTCATAAGATACCAAACAAAGCAAGACATCATCTTGGAAGAATGCTGAAGGCTCTTGGCTACTTCACTCTCATAGCCATTGCGCCATCAATCTATACGAAAAACTTGAAACCAAGCAAAACCCTTAGACCTATCTTCACTTTCATATGTTGCACTTATCATCTCATATCCTTGGTCGATCATTCTACCCATTTCAAAGAGGTATAGACACCTAAAGTATCAAAACTTGGTACGGAGGGACACTTAAGTGCAAAAATTTGGAAAGTGACACTTAAGTGCCAAAATCAGAGTAAAATAGATTACTTAAGTTCCAATCCGACCAAAATACCAACGTGGTGATTTTCTAGCGAGGTAAGTGCAAAACGACATCATTTTGTCTTTGACGTGATAAAAAAATTAATTAAATTTAATTTAAAACTAAGTTTATTTAAAACATTTAAAAATTAAAATACAAATATTTAAAAAGGGGGAGAGGGAGACGGCTGAGGGTTGAGCCCTCGCCACCGCCGCCTCCTCGTCGCCATCGGGAAGGGGTGGCAAAGGAGGGGGGAGGGTCGGCCGAGGCCCTCGCCACCTCCCCGCGGTCGCCGAGAAGGCGGCGATGGAGGAGGAGGGTTGGCCGAGGTTGCCGGCCCCTAGTCGACCGGCGGCAAAATGGTGGTACGTGAAGGGACCTATCTGGGTGTGGCTCTGATACATGGCCGCCCATACCAAGTGTTTGTCTTAATGCCTCAATGAACATGAACGAGATGGATGCACACTATACTCAGTCTCTCAGTCATACGTTTACTCACTTTTTATTTCAAAGTAGTCAAATCATGTGTAGCATAAGCTCGTCTCATCATTGGACCTTATTGCTCTTGCAAGTTATGAGCTTTAGCATGACTCGTAATAGCTATGATGATGCTGCTGTGAGTCGTAGAGCACTGCTTATGCTGGTCCCTATAATTTGTTTATGGTTTACTTTATTGTGTATTACTCAAGATATGAATAGTATGTAGTGATAAATATATTGATAATTGTTTGATTTGCTTCATGAGAGTTCATCTCTTTATATTACTGCCTTGCTTGAATCTATACATATTCCCGTTTTGTCTTTGCTTATCGGCCCACCCCCAATCAACCCACTCGACAGGGTCAGACCCGAATCTGGTTAGACTAGACCTAACTCGATTCGCTCCCAAAAAAAAATTTAGAAAAAAATAAATTAAAAAATTAAAATTTTTTGAAAATCTAAAAAATGTAGGGTTTTGTTGGGAATTGCCATGTCTTGCATTCTTAGTGTAATTAGGCATTTATTTTCTCACATTTTGATTATGTTGCATATTTAATTTACACATTTAATTATGTTTGTGATTGTTTAGCTACATGTGCTAATTTCATTGCAATTAGGAGTTTGGTTGCTAATAGTCACTTTAATGATTATGTACCCGCATGATCACTTAACATGCTAGTATATAGGTATAAAATCAATCTAAACTGCCTGACAAAAATAGTTTCTTTTAAAATGAACAAGATTAGGTATTGAAATGACACTAATTGGTTAATTAGTGTAATCAAGTCCCGACTCTAGATTCTTTAGTTATGTAGGAAGTGGGTACAGTCACATACCTCACTTGGTTTCTAGCCGACCCCAATAGGCTAGTGGTGACTCATTTTTGCAAAATTCTTAAAATACTCAAATGTCAGACAAGGTATGGACTTGGGAGAGCATGTGCCTAATCATGGGTCATAGGCCCATCCTTTAGACAATACTCCTAAAAGAAAAATTGGCCTAAGACCACTAAGTGTTTTAACACAAGTCTCTAGCGGAGTCGCCAAGTTGTCACGACCAATTTTTCGGGTGTGGACCATCTAGGGTTGGCTAATGAATTGTTAAGCCTATACTTAACTCGGGCTCTCTCAAGCCCATACCAATTCGCGACTTAGGTTTAAGTTTTTTAACATGCAAATAGATTTTATCTAGGAGTCGTCATTAATCAATTTACAGTAGGTTGATTAGATACCTAAGTAAAATAATGGAATGATTATTTTACTCCTACGAACAGAGACTTTGGGTACGGGGACTTGGTTACACTAGACTTCTCTAATGCCCTTTCGGTACTATTTCTTTTTATTTTCAAAAAATGCTTTTGCCGGTAGCTTAAATTGATTTTAAATCTATATCCCTAACATGTGAAGCGATCATACAGGTGCACAAACCACCAATTTAACACCTATGTAAAGCAATAAATAAATTGCAAGACTTACCTCATAGCAACGAAATCATTTGTAATGTTAAATTAGAATTCACATCGACAATCCTAAATATGATTTCTATTTAACACGTAATTTATGTTTTTTTTCACTTGATTAATAAAAATCACACAATATGCAATGCAATATTAACTAAATGAACTAACTCTAATGATATGCAATTTCTAATTAAATGGACCTAGTAACAATCACTAAATGACGTGCATTTCATGAATCTAATCTTATATGATGTGTGCATGATTTTTTGTATTTTTTATTTCGTAATTAAAAATAACTAACAATAAAAATCTAACTAAAGTGAGATATTATCTATTTTAAGTTAGGAAATAGACTTATCTGAATCCTATCTTAACTTAGAAATTTATCTCGACATGCAATTTAATTCAAAGAAATTATCTAGCCTAGATACCATCTAAACATGCATTCTAATGTAACTAGAAAAGAATCTAATTATTCTATCTTGCAATTCTATCAAGGAAATTAATTCTAATATATATGATATGCAAATGCAACCTTTTTTTTATTTTGAGATAAATAAAACAATTAAAAGATAAACACTAAATAATTTAGAATCATCAAAGATATCACACATCGTTTGAATCGGGGAACAATATCCAAATCAGCTTGATTATCTCGCTAATAAAATCGATAAATTGATCTTAAGCCTTAAAGATCAAGATATCAATTTTATTCCCGCATGATTAATTATTCCATCTAAAGCCTTATAGATGGAATAAAAAATCGGTGTGCGTTGTGAATTAGGTAGTAAAATATAATTGGGAACGCGTCGATAATTCAAATATGCACGTAAGATATTGAAAAGCATGTGTTAGGCAATAAAATATCTAAATCAAATTTAGATATGATAATTACCTAATTCCACCAATGATATTACCACTGCAAATGATATTACCAAATTTGGACCGAGTGGAATCCGCTCAACGGGTGAGCGGTGTGTGGTGGTGCTTGGCCTCGGTTGATGGTGTGGTGAGGATCGGGTCTTTGTGACTCACAGATGGACAGGATGGTTCGGCATTGATGCCTTGCTGGAAAATCTGCAAAAAGAAGAAATCTTCAGCAATTGTGTTCTTCGTGGACGTCTCTTTCTTCGGATGGGTTCTTCTCTGCTTGGACCAATGTTTATCATATCATGCGTGTACTATCTCTGGAGAATAAGAATTTTCAGAAGCTTTTATGAATTTTGATCAAGGGCAAAGATTTAGTGCAGCCATTTTACGCTTCTTGCAAAGAATAAAGACCAACTCATAAGTCTTCTTCTGTACAAGTGGTGGAGGTCAATAAGCTTTTCGGAGCCCAAGCGGTGATTGAATCTTGACCAAGTTCTCCATCACAATTCGGTTGTGATATAATCTTTAACCGATTTCCATGCACCATCACGATGGACCTCCCTGAAATTTGACTAAAGAACACTTGCAATAAGACAAATTCAAGGGTGACAACGACAAAAACTCGATGAAGAATGATCTTGGATGTGGGGGTTCAGCAGCCACATGAGCATGATGTTGGGATTACAGGCAAGGCTCATCCGCAAGGCTCGGACAGCAGAGCGGCGGGGCTCCAATGTCAAGGTCTCGAACAGGGAGCAGCATCAACCATCGCGTTAGTTGGGCCCAATTTTATTCGTATGAAGACGTCGTAGCTGTGCAAGGCTTCTCGTGCCGGGGAAGCAGTTCGGTCACCGAACAGGGAGGTCAGAACGGCAGCGATGCAGGGCTTTCTTGGTGCAAGCAGTGTTGTCTCCGTTGGTCAACGTGAGTGCCTCAATGAATCTTGGAGGTGCTCTCTGCCTCTCACGATTTTCAACGAGCCAACCCCGCACCTCACAAATCTTTCTCCTCCATTCTCTCTCTATTCACGTATGTTGATGCTTTTCTCGGGTTTGTGGCCATGTCTCAAATTTTGGTGGCCCTTTAAACCCTATGCATTTTAACTTATTTATAGGCCGTGAAGTAGGGTTTTTAATCTTTCAAATCGGTATCCACAAAAATTCTTTTTCCAAATGCAATATTCGTTTTCCACTTGTCTATCCGAAAAATTCCATCATATCTCGAACAATTTTAAATTCTTATTTTTACAAGATAATTTCCGATCATTAAAAAAAAAAAAGGGGCTTGGACCAATTTGCTCACTTTGTGGGCTTAGCCCGGCCTATCAATTTAAAGCTCGAATCACTAATTCAAACCTATTTGTCACCGGTCCAATAAATAAATGCACAAAATGCAAATTAAAAACAAATGCACCTAAATTGATATGTTATGCAATTAATATTTTTTTTTTTTTGAGATAAAATTAACCCATAATTTTTAATACAATAAATAAATGATCGGATCGCCAAAATTTATGTGTCAACGGGTTCCTTACCTTTCTTTGTTTCATCCAATCTCTTAATGTGCGAATTATGATGGTAGAAGCAACATCATGAACAAGAAGTAAATTCCTTGCATTTGTAAGGCTTCATCTTCATATCCTCTATGAGGAGTGATCATGATCCGGATGGGTTGTTTCCATCTTAAAATTGGGAACCATCCATTAAGGACTGGTTCCGAAAAATTAGAACCGAGAATCACCTACTAAGGACAAGCTCTAAAAAATTGGAATTGGGAACTGCTCGTTAATTCCATGGATCCACCCGAGAACCGGATCGTTGATCTGGTCCAGTTCTCGAGTGGGTTTATGGAATTGGTCCTAATCTCCACAAATTGCATTCATCAATTGATATCATAGTGCATCTAATTTCTATTTATACTCTTAGAAAGAGCCGTTGGCTCTTAATTCCATACATGTTATGGGCATCTCCAATCATTTCTCTTCTTCCTCTTCATTTGTTTATTGGGTTGTAGTTGAGAAAGCAAGTAAATGGATTGTTAGAATGAAAAAAAAAAAAAGAGAGTTAATCTTATTACACATCCAAGAGACAAAATTAGTTAATAATATCCAATAGCTATAGATACACATACATGTGTGTGTGTGTGTATATATATGTTGAAAAACTACAAAATAATTAAGTAATTGAGATGAAATTTATTTTTTTAAATATATATTGGTCTGGTGGTTCAAATGGATGCATGGACGATTTCATACTTAGAACTTATAACTAGATTGGTACTCTCCGATTCCTTTAAATTGGAATGAAGAACTTGTGGGTTGCCATGTGAACCACCGATTCAGGTCGATCCGATCTAGTGGTCTTGGATAGTTCTCATTTCTTTTGCACACCCCTATCCTCTACTTTACGTCCCACCACATCACTCAACGTGCTCGTGAAGCCGCGAATTTGCCCCCATGCTATGATGCTACTACTTTAAAAAGTTCTGATGCTGGACAAATTGACAGCCACTTCCCTTTTCGAGACTCTTTTTTAACTCCCCCACTTCACGGATGTTTTGCAGATCATTTAACTAATGATTAGGGGCGGCGCTAGTGCTGTCCGTTTACGGGGCGTGGAATCGCGAATCTCCCGTCGACTTTTCCACGATTCAGCAGCAGCACAGTTGTCGGTAAGACTAGTCCTCCCTGCTGCGGGAGATGTTCCAAGCCTTTGACCCATCAGATCTCAGTCGTCACCTTCGCCGAGCTCGCATTGGCCGCGACCCACCACGACTTTTCCCCTCCAGCCGTCATCGGTCGCTACCAGTTTCCCCGTTCCTTCTCCACACCAATCGTTTCTCGTCGACCTTCGTTCTCCGTCTCGCCGAGCTATTCTGGGGCGCCCTCTCCGGTTTTCAATCGGGCATCGATTTCAGCTGATTTTCGTCGGTCTGTCCCCTGTGATTAGCTATGGGGGAACTTACGCTTACGGGCCTGTTGCAGAAGGCGGCGTTGGATTTCCCTGACGGGAGAGCCGTCTCCGCCTGCGGGGAGCTTGACCTGACGCACGCGCAGCTGCAGGAGCTTGTTGACCATGCCGCCGCACTCCTCGCGGCCTCCGGCATCGGTGCCGGCGATGTCGTCGCACTCGCTTTCCCCAACGCCGTCGAGGTACGTTCCCTATCATTGAGTTTCCTCGCGAGTGCGATGGTGCGAGTTTTTTTGAAATGCGATGTTGTGAATTTCAAATGCGAAAGATGCCCAGATGATGCCGCTTAAATTCGAGGTAACGCTGAATTCCTATGATGATATTGATCACTTGTGAAAGATCGACTGGGAAATAGCTTGGGAAGAAAAAAAAACTTTGGAGTTTTACAGTACTTCGAGAACGGAGCAATAGAAATGGTATCAATTTCTATTGAAAAAAATTGCATCTAAGGCATGAAATTTCTGTGAGCGCCTGGTGCGAATTGAACATGAACAAATTGAATTAGGAAGCGCACGAAAAACAGTTTTTCTGTTGTGTCCGAAGGTTGTTTTTGGGAGGTACAAGCATCGATTCATCGTAAAACAAGTCGAAGCTCATCAAGGAGATGGATGGTTTTGATGAATCAAACGTCGAAGTAGTTGTCTGCATATTCTGCAGATATACAGACTGCTCGTATCTCCATTCCGCTGGGACTAGTATGATAGTTTGCTGATTGGAAATAGGTGTTTGTTTTGCAGTTTGTGATCTTGCTTCTGGCGGTAATCCGTTGCCAAGCCATAGCAGCTCCGCTCAACCCCATCTGCACAGCTAAGGAATTCGAGTTCTATCTTTCCGACACAGAGCCGAAGCTCCTATTGACACCACAGGAAAGAAACCAACGGGCTCAATCCGCTGCTTCCAAGCTTAACATTCCCCACCTAACTGCCAAGTTCCACTCTGCCGATTCCAGAATCACTCTCTCTTCGACCGACCTAGAGCCAAGCCTCGAATTGATGTTCAAAGTCGTCAATGATCCCTCGGATGTAGCCCTGTTCTTGCACCCCTCCAGCACTGCGAGTCGCCCCAAACGCATGCTGCTAACTCAGGGCAATTTGGCTTCATCGGTTCAGAATATCAAACGGGTGTATAAACTAACAGAGTCAGACTCCACCGTGATGGTGCTTCCGTTGTTCCATGTGCACGGCTTAGTTGCTGGATTATTGACCTCTTTAGCTGCTGGGGCTGCTGTGGCCCTCCCGGCAGCCGTTAGGTTCTCGGTGCCCACATTTTGGGCAGATATGATTTCACACAATGCCACGTGGTACACAGCTGACGCTATATTCCACAAGAACATCCTGAAGCACCACCTCAGCAAGCCGAAGCAGATTTACCCGAAGCTTCGATTCATAACGAGCTGCAGCGCGTCACTCGCGCCCTCTATCCTTGCTCAGCTTGAGGAGGCATTTAATGCACCCGTGCTCAAGACTTATGCAATGACAGAGGCTAATCACCTGATGGCATCAAACCCCTTGCCTGAAGATGGCGAGCATAAGCCTGGGTCAGTCGGGAGTCCTGTGGGGCAGGAGATGGGGATTTTGGATGCTAGGTTCTCGGCGTCGGGATCTTCTGCTGATGGTGCTGCTCAGGAACATTATATGTCAGAAGTTGCCAGTCCATGCCCAAGCGATGATGCGCCAGAGGGAGATAATGCACCTAAGACAACCGAAGAGAACAAAACCGAGAGCGAGAGAGGTGCAGAAGAAGATGGCCATAGGTTGAAATTAACCGTAGAGTTAGAAATGTTTAGTGGACCGACGAAGTTCTCCTATGAAGAGTTGATGACCGCGAATGCAGATCGCAAGATTCTGGGAAAAGGAGGTTTCGGCGTCGTGTATGAAGGGTGCATAGGAAAAGCTCGCACACCGGTCGCCGTGAAGGTAATAAACTCTCATTCGCACCAAGGGATAAAGGAGTTTAAATCTGAGGTGATGACGTTAGGCCAGCTTAGCCACAAAAACTTGGTGCCACTCATAGGCTATTGCCACGAGGCGGATAAATTCGTCTTGGTCTACGAATTCATGAGTGAAGGTAACTTGGACGATCATCTGTTTAAAAGTAGATCCTTATTGACATGGGAAAGAAGGTACAAAATCGCTCAAGGATTAGCCTCGGCACTGCACTACCTGCAAAAACAATGTCGTCAATGCGTGATCCACAGGGATATCAAGTCTAGCAACATCATGCTTGATGAAGAGTTCGAGGCCAAATTGGGAGATTTTGGATTGGCTAGGCTAGTAGACCATGCCAGAGAGTCCCAAACAACTGAATTGATGGGAACAAGGGGTTATGTGGCTCCAGAATACTGTGTAACTGGTAAGGCAAGTGAGAAAACCGATATCTATAGTTTCGGACTCGTCCTTTTGGAATTAGGATCTGGGAGAAGAGTCATCGACTTAAAACGCGACCCAATAGGCCTTGCAGAGTGGTTACGGAAGCAATATGGACCCAAGAAGTTGGTCAATGCGGTGGACGAGAGGCTTGGTAAGGATTTTGACAAGAAACAGGCAGAGGCCCTGTTGACTGTGGGGCTGTGTTGCGCTCATCCCTTTGCTGATTCTCGGCCTTCGATTGAAGAGGCAATGGCCGTTTTGAACTTGAAGGCAAAGGCAAAGCTTCCGAGCTCCCCTCAAAGACGCCGCTGTCCCCACTTTGTATTGATCGGAAGGTCTCCGCCTGGATGCCTTGGTTATAGGCAAAATGCCTCATTCTTGGCGCAAGCAATGATGCCTCTTTTTAGTGTTACATACATGTTTGTACGTCATCTTCAAGCCAGATGTTGTATATGTCTATGCATTTGGCTTCGCAGATTGCCGGGCAATGGTGTCTCTTTTAAGTTGTATATGTACACTTGCGCTTAGAATAGCGTAACTTGTAAATCAGGTACTGCTTGAATCCTTGGTGTCTAGTTATTGGGTAACCTCACCAAGTAGTAGGAAGTTCACTTTCATGTTGAGTCCGCCCCGCTTTCCTGGTAACCTAAGTGGGTTGACTAGATTGTATTCTTTATTTTAATGCGTCGGTGCCTGCACATCCATCCACCTCCTTAATTCCCTTTGTATATTTGTTTTCTCCAAGAGGAGGGAATACCCTGTAAGTAGTTTACGTCATGGAAGTCTTGAGGTTAAGATTGAACCGGGATGAAATCTTTTAAGGATTTATTTAGGTCCATTGCTTCTTTTTGTGTTACATACATGTTTGTATGTCATTTTTGATAGGCAAGTGCCTCACGGATGGTAGGCAATGTTGTCTCTTTTAAAGTTGTGTATGTGTATTGTGCATGGAAAAGTGTGATAAGATACTGACCAATTAGTGAACCTAAGTACTCTTTGATTCTCACAACTAATAGCAAGACATTGTTGATGATGAGTTATATATAATTGGGATATAAACAAGATTATAAAAGCACAAAGAAAGGAAAAGGAAAATGGAGGTTCTCGGAGCAGCTCTGGCAAGTTACAATGTTGCGACTTCCTACAACTGTCCGATAAATTGCATAGAGGAACACGACTCATGAGATACTAAACAAAGCCAGATATTATCTTAGGGCGTGTATGATAATCATTTTATTTTTCATTAGAACGAATGGCGGCCCAGGACGGTTAAACCGGCCCAACCTTGAGTCGGCGAGCAGAGGAGCATTGAGACGGACGGTTTACGAGGAATGTTCACCGTCTCCACCCGGTTTCAGTGAGACGATCCGCTCGTGCAATTTGTCTCTGTGTTCGTGAAATCGAAACAGACCAAAAGAACAACGAAAGAGTGAAACGAAGGAAGTCGCGAATTTGCCGAGGAGGAGGGCCAACAAGTGTGGGGAAGCTCAGCACAAATTTGACCAGAGAATCGCCCGCCTTCATTGATTGAATCCCGAGCTTGCCGTTGGGGAAGGACGCGGAAGAGCAGGTGACATCTGGGTGTCGTCCGGGCGGTACCACAAGTGGACGAAGTGACGGTACGTGAAGGACCCATCTTTGTGTGGCTCTGATATATGGCCGTCCATACCAAGTGTTTGTCTTAATGCCTGACTGAGCACTTTAGAGACAGGTGTACACTACATTCAGTCTCCCGGGCGTACGTTCATTTGCTTTTGATTTCAAAGTAGTCAGATTACCGTGCCGTATAAGCTCGTGTCATCTCTGGAGCTCATTGCTCTGGCTATGCGGATGCTACCACTAGTCGCAGAGCTGCTCCTTATGATGCTCCCTGTACTTGTTTATGGTTTTACTTTATTGGGTATTACTCGAGATACGAATAGTATGTAGTGATGGATATATTGATGGGTGTTTGATTTGCTTCATGAGAGTTCATCTCTCTGACATCACTGCCTTGCTTGAATCGATGGATATTCCTGTTTGGTCTCTGCTTATTTTTCCAAGCATGTAGTTTGAATCATTGAGTGAAGTTTCTCAACTGGTTTCATGGTGTTTGTAGATGAGGTACGTGAAACCTTTGAGCTTGTTCCAAGACGTATTGATGGCTCATACAAAGAAAAAAGGCCGCTTGCTAGGCTTGGATGTTGGCGATAAGTATGTTGGACTTGCTGTCTCGGATTCAAGCAACAAGGTCGCATCGCCCCTGAGGTATTTTCATACATGCGCATTGTATCATACTTTGGCCAAGACGAATTGTAGTATATGTTTTTATCAATTCCTGTGCATTTTACCTCCATAGAAATTGAGCAGCGGATTGCACTCTGGTGCATAGGACGTAAAATTGTACATGGGCCAGTGAGTTTGAGATTTCCACAGGATTCACGGTCACACTTATGAATCAGATGATTGAGTTGTGGATAACATAAACCCAAGGATGATTGCATAGATGATTGGTACAGATGTTGTTTATCTTAATGCTGTTGGTATGTGCTTCACTTCATAGGGTTGCCATGTAAAAATCTGATTCAGGAGAAATATACCATAAGTCCTAAATCTTATGTATTGAATACAATTGAATCCTAAACTTTCAATTGATTCAATCAAGTACTAAACCTGTAGCAAAAAGTGCAATTTGACTTCTAAACTTTCGAATTGATTCAATTGATGGCAATCTTTACATAAGATCTAGGACTTTCAGTGTACTTTTTCTCATTCTGATTCTATATGAGAACTATTCTTGTTTATGGTATTTAGAAGGATGGAACTTGGACGTCATGAATTTGCTTTGGCTTGTCCCTCTGGGGGAATTTTCTATGTTCTTTCTTGGGATCCTAACCTTGTTGTGGTGTACGCAGTTGTCACCTGTGAAATGATCTTTGTTGTTGCCATAATTGCAGTGTTCTGCTTAGGAAGAAGACAAATATTGACTTGATGGCGACTGATCTTCAGAGTCTGGTGAGTCTGCCTTTCAGTCTGCTTTTGTGTTAGTATCTCCATTTCTTGGAGGAATTGTCCCTGTGGGAATTACTGTTTGGATGTGTCCTATAAAGAAGTTTTTCCAACCTAAGTGTTTGGGTTGACTGGAGCATTTTGCTTATCGTACTCAGTCTGGCTTCTAACTATGAGTATAGTTGTGTGAAGGTCCTCAACAAAGAGTAATTTTCAGTGTTGGTTCTGCTCACAGCTTGGTATTTGTCATTGCTTATTCCCTAAATTAGTATCTTTAATTTCTTTCCTCATTAGTTCCTATCTGAAAGAGGGGTTATTGCTATTGCGTTCTGTTTACCTGGGCTGGAATCATCAGACCCGGTATCTCAATTAGATCATACCTTAGGTTTTGGGGGAGATTTCCCTAAAAAAACTCTCAAGTTTAGGTCCAATCCCAATTTTGCCCTGAACATTTTTTTGTCTGAAATAATCCTTGATTTAACTCTAGCCCAAAATTTGCTCATGCTTCCAAAAATCGCCATTGGTTTCTTCAAGATTATCAACATCAAGAGACTGCTGTTATTTTATACGTAGGTGAGGGTGTTGATGAAAATGCAAATTTTGATAATGAACCTCTTAGATGATCTTGAAGAAACTAGCATTGATTTTTGAATGCGTGGGGTAGCTTTGGGACTAGAGTGAAATTTGGGCATTTTTTTTTATACAAAATTGAGATTTGACCTAGAGTTAGGGGTTTTTTAAGGCAGTTATGGCCAGGTTTTGGTCAATTATCTTATTGTTTCTCACTCTTGGATCACAATATCCTTATTGAATGTGTACGTGCAGTAATTTGCATGGTCTTGGAAAAGTTTCTACAAGGGCCTGATCGGTTCCTGTTTCCTTATCTATGTGTAGGTCTCTGAATTCTCACTACTTGGATTTGTGGTTGGCTGCCCTCTTGACCGGTTTCGTAGTCCCAATCGTGATGTACGTCTCCTATAAACCATTATTTTCTATAACTTTTCTGGCATGCTATTTATAAATTACTTATCCTTTTCTGTTCTCTGTAATCAGGCTGTGCAAATGAAGGTTTTTATTGACGAGCTTTCTAAAACAGGAAAACTTGAAGGTGTTTGTTATACGTATTGGGAAGAAACCTTTACATCAAAGGTGCAACTTGCTTTCCTTCTTCTTTCAAAGTCTTAGCCTGACATCCTGTTTTTCTACTAAGGTATTTATGCACTGTGCACAAGATTAGCTCAATGAAGTGGTTCCTTACCTTTCTTTGTTTCATCCAATCTTTAAGGTCCGAATTGCAATGGTAGAAGCAACAGCATGAACTGTAAATAATGCTTTAGTTTGTACGGCTTAAGTTTGTATCCTCTAGTATATGTCCCACATAATTCAATGTGCTCACAAAGCTGCCGATTTGCTAACCAATGCGAAAGCCTTATGTGAAATAAATGATGCTTCTACTTAAAAGTTCTGCTGCTGTACAAATTAAAGGCAGTTTTCTTATCAGGACTCATTTCCTTACTTTCCCATTACTAGGTTGTGTTCTTAAGTGGTCCAGCGGCTGTCCCCATTGTTCACAAATGGAAAGCTAAATTCAACTCCTTTTCGCAAATGAGTATCTTCTTGTTATTTTTAATTAATCATGGGGTGCTAATACATTGTCTGTTTACAGAACGTGGAATTGTTGTTACAACCTTTGACATTGCATTCGGTAGTAGCGAAGACAATAATGGACAAGTTTGCTGCTATGGGGATACTCCAGGTAACTGGCTCTTCACCTCTTCCTGGGAAGAAGTAGCTCATCCCTCCACTTTCTCTTTGCTAGTATAGATCAGTGTTTCATGATTAAGTACACAAATGTCAAGGTTGAAGGTTTTCTTTAGGATAGAAATGAAAAATGGGACTTGGCTGATGAACAGGCTTCCCTTCAACTCTCAAGCATTGTTGGTGCATAGCAATTAGCAATACCTCTAGGCTGCAATAGATAGAAGGAAAAGGGCGACATGGATTTTTCCTTATTGTTCTGCATTCAATTGTTTATTGAAAATATCCTATATACAGTGTGTGAGCTTTTTGTTTTGAGACCACCGTCATCTGTTGTTGAACGCTACTATTGTTTTGGGCAGGGATATTTGGATTATGCCAACAAGAAGCAGAGATCAGAGTCTTCTGAATAGGACATATGCGAGGACTGTGGGGGCCTTTCTCATTCTCAGAGGATAGCTTGCATGTAAACTGCAAATTGCGATGGTAGAAACGCAGTGCCATTACCACCTGCTGCTAATGCACCATAAAGAGTTTTAAGAGGGATAAGTAGATATTTAATGAGTTTTTGCAATTTTTGTTTTCTATGTTGAGAGGGAAAGCACAGGAGGGTGTCAAAAGACTCTTAACCAGTGAAATGTAGTTTGATTGCTCTCTCTCTCTCTCTCTCTCTCTCTCTCTCTCCCTCTCTCTCTCCCTCTCTCTCTCAAAGGGTACACATGACCGTCTAACAAGTGACTAAGTGAGATTAATCTCTCCCCCCCCCGGCGGCACCATAACACCGCAGCATCAGGAAAAGCCACGAAAGATGTCACTATGGATTGATGACCCTCAGCATCGATGACCCTCTAGTCAACGCATTTGTTTGTTCGAGCATGATCTAATTATTAATGTAACTTTGATCACCTCTGGCAGTTCATTGATCAAGTCATTTTACGCAATGATTCAGTAGAGAGAAGTTACCTAATGCTGTTAGCTAAACAGTTTCATGTTTAAATCACATCGAAGATTCGATGGTTAAGAAAACCATCTTCCCGGGACAACATCACAAACAGGAAAGGACTGTACAAAGACAGTCTACTCCAACAGCCAAAAACTCATCTAACTTCAGCGCCATGTATCGCTCATTCGAAGCTTTTTCCACCAGAGAAATGATCAACCAACTAATAGCATCGTAGCACCTGAATATTAGAACTTGCTACACCCGCAATAATTAGTGCCTTAAGTTTTCTAAACGATTTCATACTGTAGTGGGAAAACGGGGAGCTGGACTTTACTGGTATCTTTACATTATTAACGCGGTGCAAATTCAACAACAAAACATGTGAAGAAGACATCTAGAGGTATCTTCATGATGAGCCAAGAGGATGCTTATTTTTCAGATTTCTTCTCATCCTCACAGGGGAAAAGAAGTTCCAGCGCTCATGCCACTCCCAACAGTTTCTTGATGTCCTTCTGCGATAATAACAACTGCAATGCCTGAGTCAAATAGCCAAAGAAATCCACAAGCTAGGACTATGATCGTTGAAGATCAGACTCTTACCTCGATGCTAAGAGGAGAAGTAGTGGGCGCATAGCGATCAACGACATTTCCTTCTTTATCGATGAGGAACTTGGAGAAGTTCCACTTAATGTCATCCCCAAAGAGTCCGCCCTTGCTTGATTTCAGGAACGCGTAGGGAGGGGCGGCATTTTGCCCCTTCACGCCAACTTATAGAAAAAGCAATCAGATTCTTCCTCCTCACTTTGTTTTTTGACCTTTTTTGACTCAAGCTGCAAATTACCAGTCGCTAGGAAATATGAGGGAACTCCAGATGCAACTCCAAGAAAAACTTTCTAAAGAACGAGAACGAAAAGTAGTTCGCAACACGCTCAGCGTATGTATATGTTCTTTCAACTTATCAAGAATGGGATGTTCGGCCTTGAATCGAGTGCAAGCAAATTGTAGGATCTCCTCATTTGTCCACCCCGGCTGCTGAGCTCCAAACTGGTTGCACGGGATTGCTAAGGCGATTGAATCTTCCCTGATCTCCCCACCATTGGCTTTGTCCTTCGGATGAGGATCGGACTTCGTCGTGAAGGGCGACTTATATTCCACAAGAGACTCGGCTAGGGACGTAGCCGTCGCAAGATCCGCTGTGTTGCATCGCTTGAGCTCTTGCTTGACCCATGGCTTGAGTCCACTCATGAACTAGTAGTACACCTCGTCTCACTCATGGACAGGATTTGGAGCAATAGCTCCGAGAATCGCTTTACATAATTGCGAACTAAGCCCTTTTGTCCAAGGCGTTTGAGTTCATCGCGAGCTTCCTCCTCTGCATATGCCGAATAGTAGTTTCGTTGAAATTCTTCAACGAACCGAGCCCATGTCATGATAGGTTGCCACACCTATCATACAACCGATGATGCCACCACAATAATGCATTATCAACTAAATACATGGATATAGTGTTTACCCTAAATGCATCATCATTGATCCCCATGGCCTGGAAGTATTGTTTCATGTACCATAAGAAGTTATTCACTTCCTTGGCCACCCTTGAGCCTTGAACTCCCTTGGCTTGGATGCATCAGTACGTGAGTTTGCTTACACAGTGAACACCCCGTTCGCGCGTGCCGCTTCAACCTTCACGAGCTTGACTTTGAGCTCGGCAATCTTCATGTGCATGGCCGCCATTGCAGCCTCCCAAGTCTCATCTTGCTACTACAACTCATGCGTGAGGGACCTCAAAACCTCGGCGTAGAGCTCTCTCATGCCAACTATGAGTTCTTTCACTTCGGCCAAGAACTCCTCCCTTCCAGCTTTTGCTCCCTTGACGGTCTAGTTCAGGTCATCCTCCATTCCTTGGACGTCCATGACGGTCTCGTTGAGGACCATCATTTGGTTCTCCAAGTCACCCTTTGGATCCCTCGAGCTCAAGACAACACGGTTCTTCTTCGATTGGGTGACCTTCTCGATCAGTCTTCCATGATCCTCGCGATCTTTGCCTTGAACAATCGCAACATCAGAATGAGGATCAACCATTATGCTTGGAACAAAGGCTCTAATACCATTTGTCACAGGTTGGTCAGTTACAAACAATCCCACACCCATATGGCTTTAAGATTCAATCCCAAGTTAGCCTTACACACGCACTCAGTTCACAAGGACGAAGTATGAGAGTGTAACTCGAATTGTATTAGCTCGTGAACTAGAGTGTACAAGTGAGGGGGAGATTCCCCTATTTATCCATGGAAGAATCTAATCATGGCCATTGATTCCTCTTTGATCCAACGATGGTATTTGAATATGTCCAATGGTTAGAATGGAAGATGATCCTCTAAAGAATTTCCAACGGCTAATTTGGAAGTGGAGACTAATTTTCTTTTCTTTTATATATATGAAAAAAGGTCAAAATCAAAGAAAAAAATAATTAACGTCCTAAATTTATGATCTCTATTCTATCACCTAATGAAAAATTCTGTAATAGGTACTACAAAGAAACTAGTATGCAAGGTACGGGAAACTTCACAATTTGGACTTTTCCTGATGCTCCCTTCGTGGAAAGTTCACAATGTGTTATTGTGAACTTTTCTTGGTACGGGAAAGCTAAATTTAACTACAAAGAAACTAGTATGCAAGGTACGGGAAACTTCACAATGTGGACTTTTCTTGATGCTCCCTTCGTGCAAAGTTCACAATGTGGACTTATTGTGGACTTTTCTTGATGCTCCCTTCGTGGACGAGTTCGCTCCTGCTCACCAAAGTCGCACTCCTTGATCCTCCATTCCCTTTTTAATTACAGGTTCTTAGGGGTGTGTAATGGGAACCACCTAAACTGGGAATCGTCCGGATTGAACTGGACCACCAAATTTTGGATGATTCTCACAAGTCACGATATGATTTCCAGTTCTGAAATTGCAATTGAATCGACCGGATCAAACCGAATATATCTATATATTTTAATTTCTCAATAAACCCTTACTTTCCCAATTTCCCATCCCCCTTCATATGTCTTTGTTTCAAGTGGACAGGCGCTGGGGAAGCCGGGCGGGGGAGGCTAGACCTCCTTCGCACACTAGTGGAGCCGTGTCGGGGGACAATCTCCAAAATCCAACGATGCGGTAATGAAACAAGGGTCCCATTTTCTTTTCAACTTCATAAAAAGGTCTAAGCCTAAGCTCTCTCGTCATCCTCATTCGCGCGAATCTTTCTCGTTAAGAATCTTCCGGTGTCGCCCAGCGACTGTGGCGCCTTTCTCAATTCAATCGCGATCGGCTTCGGTTGATTCCGTCGATTCGTTCTCCGTAATTAGCGATGGAAGTACGTACGCTCACGGGCCTGATGAATATGGTGGCGTCGACTAACCCCGACCAGATAGCCGTCTCCGTCCGGGGGAAGATCGAACTGACTTATGCGCATCTGCGGGAGCGCGTCGATGAAGCCGCTGCGCTCCTCGTCTTCTCTGGCGTCGGGGCCGGCGACGTCGTCGCTCTCACTTTCCCCAACACCGTCGAGGTATGTCCGGATCATCGAGCCTGTTCCGCGAGTTCGGCGCACGGCATGCCTTGTTTGCGAGTTTTCGTTTGTGTGATGATGTGAATTCGAACGCAAAAATTCCTGATGATGCTGCTTGAACTCGAGAATGCAATATCTGGTAGATCGCGGTAACGATAACTTTCTAACGATGAGATCGATCACTTATGAGAAAGATCGACTGGGAAATAACTTGAAAAGAGGATGGGACTCGGTGTTTTACGGTACTTCGAGAACAAAGCAACGGGAATGGCGTCAATATCGATAAAGAAAATAGAATTGCATCTAAGGCATGAGATTTCTGTGAGCGCGTGGTTGCTTTGAGATCACGTGTTTTATCGTCTGCTGCAAATTAAATTGGAACAAATTGAATTGGGAAGAGCATGAAGAGCATTTTCTGTCGTGTCCAAAGGTTGTTTTTGGGATGTACAAGAATCCTTTTGTCATAAAACAAGTCAAAGCTTATCAACAGGAGAAGGATGCTTTTAATGGAATCAAACAATGACAAACTAGTATCACACTAGTCCCCTTGTAATCTCCATTCCACGGGGACTAGTGTGATGCTTCTGCTGATTGGAAATCTGCGTTTGTTTTGCAGTTTGTTATCCTGCTACTGGCAGTAATCCGTTGCCGAGCCATAGCGGCTCCGCTTAACCCCACCTACACAGCTGAGCGGTTCAGCTTCTGCCTTTCCAACTCGGAATCGAAGCTTCTATTGACACCACAAGAAGGAAATCAACAGGCTCAATTTGCTGCTTCCATGCTTAACATCCCCCACCTAACTGCCAAGCTTCTCTCCGCCAAGTCTAGAATCACTCTCTCTTCGATCGACATAGAGCCGAGCCTTGACTTGATGTCCAAAGTCGTCAACGAACCCTCGGATGTAGCTCTGTTCTTGCACACCTCCAGCAATATGAGTCACCCCATACCCGTGCTGCTAACTCAGCACGATTTGGCTTCATCGGTTCAGAACATCAAGCGGGTGTACAAACTAACAAATTCAGACTCTACCGTGATTGTGCTTCCGATGTTCAATGTATACGGCTTGGTTGCTGGATTATTGAGCTCTTTAGCTGCTGGAGTTACCGTAGCCCTCCCGGCGGTTGTTAGGTTCTTGGCATCCAGATTTTGGGCAGATATGATTTTATACAATGCCACGTGGTACACAGCAATCCCTAGAATCCACCAGATCATCCTGGACCACCACCTCAGCAAGCCACAGCCGGCTTACCCGAAGCTACGATTCATAATGAGCTGCGGTGCGTTACTCGCGCCCTCTATCCGGGCTCAACTTGAGGAGGCATTTGGTGCACCCGTGCTTGAGGCTTATGCAATGATGGAGGCTACTCACCTGACGGCTTCAAACCCCTTGCCCGAAGATGGCGAGCATAAGCCCAGTTCAGTCGGGAGACCTGTAGGGCAGGAGATGGCGATTTCGGATGAGTATGGGGCCATAAGGACGGTGGGGGTGAGCAGTGAAGTGTGTATAGGGGGACCGAACGCGACTGAGGGTCATAAGAATAATCCAGAGGCAAATAAGCAGGCCTTCCAGTCCAGGCGGTTTCATACGGGTGGTGTTTCGTATGGGGGTTTGGATGCTAGGTTCTCGGCGTCAAGATCTTTGGCAGATAGTGCTGCTTGGGTACATCATATGTCAGAAGTTGTCAGTCCATCCCCGAGCAATGATATGCCAGAGGGAAATAATGCACCTCAGACAACCGAAGAGAACAACACCGAGACCGAGAGAGGTGGAGAAGAAGGCGGCCATGGATTAACCATGGAGTTTGAAAAGTTTAGTGGACCGAAGAACTTCTCATATGAAGAATTGATGACAGCGACTGCAGATCGCAAGATTCTGGGAAAAGGAGGTTTCGGCGCCGTGTACGAAGGGCGCATAGGAAAAGCTCGCACACAGGTCGCCGTGAAGGTAATAAACTGTGATTCGCACCAAGGGATGAAAGAGTATAAATCTGAGGTGATCACGTTGAGCCAGCTTAGGCACAAAAACTTGGTGCCACTTATAGGCTATTGTCACGAGGCGGACAAATTTGTCCTGGTTTACGAATTCATGAGTGAAGGTAGCTTGGAGGATCATCTATTTAAAGGCAAATCCTTATTGACATGGGAAAGAAGGTACAAAATCGCTCAAGGATTAGCCTCAGTGCTGCACTACCTGCAAAAACAATGTTGTCAATGCGTGATCCATAGGGATATCAAGTCTAGCAACATCATGCTCGATGAAGAGTTTGAGGCCAAATTGGGAGATTTTGGATTGGCTAGGCTAGTAGACTATGCCACAGGGTCCAAGACAACTGAAAAATTGATAGGAACACGGGGTTACGTAGCTCCGGAATATTATACAACTAGTAGGGCAAGTAAGGAAACTGATGTCTACAGTTTCGAGTCGTCCTTTTGGAAATAGTATCTGGGAGAAGAGTCATCGACCAGGAACGAGACCCAATAGACCTCATAGAGTGGTCATGGAAGCACTATAGGGCCAGGAAGTTGGTCCATGCGGTGGATGAGAAGCTCGGCAAGGATTTCGACAAGAAACAGGCCGAGGCCTTAATGATAGCGGGGTTGTCGTGCGCTCATCCCATTGCTACTTCTCGGCCTTCGATTGAAGAGGCGATGGCCATTTTGAACTTGAAGGCAAGGGTAAAGCTTCGCGAGCTCCCCTTGAAGACACCGCAATCCCCACTTAGTATTGATTGGATAGTCTCGCCCCGATGGCTTAGGTTTTAGGCAAAATTCCTCGGTCTGAGCGCAAGCAATGATGCCTCTTTTTAGTGTTACATACATGTTTGTACGTCATCTTCAAGCCAGATGTTGTATATGTCTGTACAATTGGCTTTTAGGCAATTGCCCTCGCAGATTGGCAGGCAATGGTATCTCTTTTAAGTTTTATATGCACACTTGCGCATAGAATAGTGTAGTCTGTAATTGGGGTACTACTTGGATCCTCGATGTCTAGTTATAGGGTAACTTCACCAAGTAGTAGGAAGTTCACTTTCATGTTGGGGCTGCCCCGCTTGCTTGATAACTCAAGTGGGTTGATAGGATTACGTTCATTATTTTAACTCGTCGATACCTACACGTCCAACACCACTTAAGTTCTTATCTATATATTTGTTTTCTCCAGGAGGAAGGAATACCCTCTAAGTGCTTTATGTTGTGGAAGTCTTGAGCTCCAGATTATACCAGGATGAAGTCTTTTAAAAATTTATTTAGGTCTAATGCCTCTTTTTGCGTTACATACATGTTTGTATGTCATTTTTCAGTAGGCAAGTGCCTCACAGATGGCAGGTAATGGCATCTCTTTTAATGTTGTGTATGTGCATTGCGCGTAGAAAAGTGAGGTCAATTAGTGAACTTACGCACCCTTTGATTCTCACAACTAATAGCAAAACATTATTGAGAATGAGGCACTTGTAATAGCGATACAAACAAGATTATAAAAGCACAAGGAAAGGAAAAAAGAAACGGAGATTCTTGGAGCAGCTTTGGCAAGTTACGATATTGCAACTTCTTACGACTGTCCAATAAATTGCATGAGGAGCAAGACTCATAATGTCACGACCCCAATTCCATTTCTAGGGTCTTGAGCAGTAGGGGTTATTTTCGCGACCCCGAGTCCATCTCTAGGGTCTTGAGTGGCAGGGGTTATTTTTGTAACGTTCCAGGCTTGTCGTCATCCTAATTTCTTTTATCTTGTTATCATTCACATGCGGAAATGTGAATAAACAATTCCCCGAACAAATAGCAGTTGGAAGACTGGGACAAACATCACACATAACACACTATTTTATATTATAACAATACTTTTACAAATTCTTTTTCTATAGGCCATCTTTTCTTTTTACATCGCACTAAAGTTTCCACATAGGCCAGGGGAATTTTCCATCTCCTCTAGCATGACTGCAGCTCCAACACTGACGTGAGACTTCCATGCTTACAAGACTAAAAGATAAGGGAGTGAGTTTTGGGGAAAATTCCTAGTTCTCTACTAGGAAAACATCTTATTATCAAAACCTAGTAAGTACAATACTCGCAAACAGTGTCGATGGCAGATCAATAGCAAACTTATTGTTACATCTCGAATACATGCAGATATCCATAACAACACGTTTCAATGCATGCATACCTTCGGCTTATCAATGATCGCATCAATATATCATGCTTATGCATAACCAGCACTCATGCAAATTCATTTAACTTTGTCGTGGCTCGACCAAGCCCTCTCAGCTCGATAAGGGCTTCCAACTTCTTGTTGGGCTTCCTAGCTCAAACAGGGTATCTCGGCTCAACTGAGGCTTCTCGGGGCCAGCTTCCCAAGGCTTCCGAGTTCAAAACCCAAGCATCCTAACTCAATTAGGGCATCTCGGCTCACCCGAGGCATCCTGTTCAATGATTGAGGCATCGCCACCAATGCTATGTGGCGACAGACGCTTTTTCCTCTTTAAGTGCATGCATAAATGTATCATACAAGCCGATTCTTATCTTTTCTCTTAGCCAACGCATGCATAACTCGAAGGCATGCTCATTCATTTGTGTGTGTCATGAATTTCTAATACTTCACTAGCAAATATGTCGAGAATAACCTGTGGTCCATGACTTGAACCAATCACTTAATGTCGATCCCTGCATCGGACTAGGCTCGAAAACGGTATGCCTCAATGCCGGTCCAAGACCTTGAGCCTTGGGCACACCTTGCTTTAGTGATGATCTTGAGCTTGACAGACCTTGGCTTCGACTCGATGTGAATATGCATGTATCAAGAATGACCCTTGGTTCACAGTTTGATTCAACGCCAAGCACAAAGTCTCTCATGTCCACTTGAATTATAGAAATCGGCATGCTTGGTACCTTATCAAGGCCTCGTAGATTTGGGTGATCCCTATACCGATCAAGGCATAAGATCAACACGCCTCAATGTCAATTCAAGACTTTGCGGCCTTGGGCGACCCCCGCACCAAGCGAGACTTGGACCCGGCATCCTATTTATGCCAAAACCAAGGCCTTATGGATTGGGGCAACCTTATCTTGCGATTAACTCAACTCGAATGAACCTTGGCCTCATTCCGGGCATGAACAACTTGAGCACAAATATGAGCAAAACCATACAAAAGATCTAATATCCTACTCACGGCTTGATAGATGAGCACCTAACTAAACTCAACAATGGAAACTACCACCCTAGAGGAGACATAGGGATCTTACTAACTTAGATTAACCTCGAGAACTAGTTTGAATGACTTGATGAGGGGTGATGGTGCGAGATTGAGAGAAATAGAAGAATGGCGTGTAAAAGGGTGAGAAGGAAGAAGAGGGCTCTAGGTGAGAATGAATGGGTGGTTCCTCTATTTATAAGCTCAAAACTCATCATTACATTTTCCAAGTGGCTCAATTATCTTTTTTGAAGTGGCACGGCTATAACATCGATGTGGCAAGCCTAGTTTGCAAGGTGGCACGCCTAGGGTCCTAGGAAAACATTTGCTATCTTCTTATTAGACCACCTACTTTGTGCCATCATGACTTAACCTACTTATTTTGCAAGGAAAATCTTATGGTAATGATGATCATATCTTCAATGGACACCTAAGCCAATGAGTCATCAACTTCTCATCTAAGGTAAATTTGTTGGCCATCATTACAAAATCTTCATGGGACACCTAAGCGGGGTGACTCATCCTTGCATTTAATAAGGTATTCTAGAATATTTTATTATATCTTATTTTGATTGGTCCATTTATTTAAGAGTCTCTTACTTAATTCCCAAGGCGAATCTTTAGTAATTATTACCAAATCTAGAAATATCTATCCAAAGTGGTGAGTCATCATTCTTCAAGAAGAACCTAGAATATTCTAGAAAGTTCTATTTTGTCCATTTCCAAAGAATATGACAATCATGGGAAATAGGCCATTGGAAGTGCAACTAGAACCATGCAAGGGCTTTTTGTGTACATCCCTAATCGATCATTTTGACACACTCGAGATCCATGGCAAAGCCACCCTTGGTGTGGTTGTTGTAGGCAAAATTGCCTATTTCGGCTAAGTTGGTGACCTAGGGCATGGACTTAATGGCCAACCCTTGGGTCGGCTTTGGCCGAGCATATCAGGCCTGTGGCTAATTCAAAGCCTAGGATAGGCTTGGGTGCAAAACCTAGCACATAGCAGGGTCCTGACTAGATCCGAGATCCATCACAAAGGGTCCATGGCTAGTCCATGACTAGTCCATGATCGAGCATACCTGGTCTATGGTTGGCTCTCAATTGATGTGGTTGTGTGGGAGCGACTGTGACTAAGTCACGGTTGCATCGGATCAAGTCATGATCATCCACAGTCATGACCGAGTGGGATCACCCGCGATCGGAACATGACTACTCTGGATCAATCCATGATCATTCATTGATCCAC
Organism: Eucalyptus coolabah; assembly: GCA_014182585.1. Taxonomy (NCBI): domain Eukaryota; kingdom Viridiplantae; phylum Streptophyta; class Magnoliopsida; order Myrtales; family Myrtaceae; genus Eucalyptus; species Eucalyptus coolabah. The sequence continues at coordinate 6,053,310 of CM024624.1, read as the reverse complement.
GATGATATGTGACCATTCAAAGATCAACCCTTATGGTCGAGCAGCCGTTCATAGCCAAATGGCTCGAGTCCACTTGCATGATTGGTGGATTGGTTCATGGCTGATCCCTTGATCAATCCATGGCCAATCCTTTGCCTCCCTTCTAGTCGAGCCAATCAATCCATGGTCGATCCTCGGAACGATCCATGACCAATTATTATCATTAACACACCGAACTTATAGCCATTTCTCATAGGATCGAAAATCTAGATGTTACACATAAGATACCAAACAAAGCCAGACATCATCTTAGGATGCGTATAATAATCATTTTATTTTTTATTAGAACTATTTTTCGGTTCCCAAAAATAGGTTTGAAATAGAATTCCGTTCGGAAACGCAATTTTATTTTTCTATTATCGGAACAAATTTTTAGTTTAGAGATAAATGTGGAACAAAAATGAGAAGTAAAAATCAATTTCTTTATTTCTTGGACTAGAAATAAGAAATAAAAACTCTTTGCATGGCTTGTTCTCGCTACTAGTTGGCTGCTCATCTATCACCACCGCTGCCCAGCAAGCACCCAAGAGGGGGAAATAACTAACACTGACTTTCACTAAAAATATCATTCTAATTTTTTATTTTGTCTCCTTCATAAAATTATATTTCGCATATATCATGAAGATATGAGATTTTTTTTTTGTAATTTTTTTCATCTTTTAATATCTCCCACGCTATGCCGGTTCCTTTCTAATATCATAACAACCTTTCTTTTGGTCCGTTGTATATATCATAACAATTTGAATGTTTCATTTTCTCTTTCAAAAGCTTAAACTCAGAGAAAACAAACTATACGCGAATAGTCGTTCGAATAAAATTGGGTCTAACCGGCGGCTCAGGATGGTTAAATGGGCTCAACCTTGAGTCGGCAAGCAGAAGAGTATTGAGACCGTCGGTTACAAGGAAGTGTTCACCGTCTTCACCCAATATCAGTGAGACAAAAAAAAAAAAAAACGAAGAAAAAAGAAACAAATGTAAAAATCAAAAACTGAAAATCAAAAACTAAAAACCAAACTGAACCGAACCATCGTATTCAATTCGGTTCGGAAGTTTTTTTTAATGGTTCGGTTCAATTCGATTTTTCAAAATAGTCAAATTTTGATTTGATTCGGTTCGGTTTTTGACACCGTAGTGAGACCGTCTGCTCGTGCAATTTGTCTCTGTGTTCGTGAAATCGAAACCGGCCAAAAGAAGAGTGAAACGAAGTCCCGAATTTGCCAAGGAGGCGATGGGGGCCAACAAGTGTGAAGAAGCTCAGCACAAATTTGACCAGAGAATCGCCCGCCTTTCTTGATTGAATCCCGAGCTTGCCGTTGGGGAAGGACGAGGAAGAGCAGGTGACATCTGGGTGTCGTCCGGGCGGTACCATAAGCGGACGAAGTGACGCTACCTGAAGGACCCATCTTTGTATGGCTCTGATATATGGTCGTCCATACCAAATGTTTGTCTTAATGCCTGACTGAGCACTTTCGAGACAGGTGTCCACTACATTCTGTTTCCACTTTCCCGGGCGTACGTTCATTTGCTTTTTATATCAAAGTAGTCAGATCACCGTGCCGCATAAGCTTGTGTCATCGCTGGAGCTCATTGCTCATGCAAGCTACGGGCTTTAGTGTTGACCCGTGACAGCTATGCGGATGCTACCGCTAGCTAGTCGTAGAGCTGCTCCTTATGCTGCTCCCAGTACTTGTATATGGTTTTACTTTATTGGGTAGCACTCGAGATACGAATAGTATGTAGTGATGGGTATATTGATGGGTGTTTGATTTGCTTCATGAGAGTTCATCTCTCTGACATCACTGCCTTGCTTGAATCGATGGATATTCCTGTTTGGTCTCTGCTTATTTTTCCAAGCATGTAGTTTGAATCATTGAGTGAAGTTTCTCAACTGTTTCATGGTGTTTGTAGATGAGGTACGTGAAACCTTTGAGCTTGTTCCAAGATGTATTGATGGCTCATACGAAGAAAAAAGGCCGTTTGCTAGGCTTGGATGTTGGCGATAAGTATGTTGGACTTGCTGTCTTGGATTCAAGCAACAAGGTCGTGTCGCCCCTGAGGTATTTCCATACATGCGCATTGTATCATACTTTGGCCACGACGAATTGTAGTATATGTTTTTATCAATTCCTGTGCATTTTACCTCCATAGAAATTGAGCATCGGATTGCACTCCGATGCATAGGACGTAAAGTTGTACATGGGCCAGTGAGTTTGAGATTTCCACAGGATTCACGGTCACACTTTTGAATCAGATGATTGAGTTGTGGATAACATAAACCCAAGGATGATTGCATAGATGATTGATACAGATGTTGTCTATCTTAATGATGTTAGTATGTGCTTCACTTTGTAGGGTTGCCATGTAAAAATCTGATTTGGGAGAAATGTACCATAAGTCCTTGTACCATAGTCCTAAAGCTTATGTATTGAATACAATTGAATCCTAAACTTTCAATTGATTCAATCAAGTACTAAACCTTTACCAAAAAGTGCAATTGACTCCTAAACTTTCAAAATGATTCAATTGATTGCAATCTGTAATGACATCTAGGACTTTCAGTGCACCTTTTCACATTCAGATTCTATATGAGAACTATTCTTGTTTATGGTATTGAGAAGGATGGAAATTGGAAGTCATGAATTTGCCGTAGCTTGTCCCTCTAGGGGATTTCTCTATTTTCTTTCTTGGGATCCTAACCTTGTTGTGGTACACACAGTTGTCACCTGTGAAATGATCTGTGTTGTTGCCACAATTGCAGCGTTCTACTTAGGAAGAAGACAAATATTGACTCAATGGCAACTGATCTTCGGAGTCTGATGAGTCTGCCTTTCAGCCTGCTTTTGTGTTAGTATCTCCATTTCTTGGAGGAATTGTTCCTGTGGGAATTCCTGTTTGGATGCTTCCTATAAAGAAGTTTCTCCAACCTAAGTGTTTGGGTTGACTGGAGCATTTTGCTTATCGTACTTGGTCTGGCTTCCAAATATGACTATAGTTGTGCGAACGACCTCAACAAAGAGTAAGTTCTCAGTGTTGGTTCTGCTTACAGCTTGGTGTTAGTTATTGTTTATGCCCTAAAATAGTATTGTTAATTTCTTGTCTCATTATTTCCTATCTAAAAGCAGGGATATTGCTATCGCATTGAGTTTACCTGGGCTAGAATCATCAGAACTGGTATCTCAATTAGATCATACCTGAGGTTTTGGGGTTAATTTCCTGAAAAATCTCAACTTGAGGTCCAATCCCAATTTTGCCCCGAACATTTTTTTTGTCTAAAATAATCCTCGATATAACTGTAGCTCAAAATTTGCCCATGCTTCCAAAAATCGCTATTGGTTTCTTCAAGATAATCAACATCAGGAGACTGCTATTATTCTATATGTAGGTGAGAGTGTTGATGAAAATGCAAATTTTGACAATGAACCTCTCAGATAATCTTGAAGAAACTAGCATTGATTTTTGAACGCATGGGTAGCTTTGGGACTAAAGTGAAATTTGCGGATTTATTCTATACAAGAAAAAGTTCAGGACAAAATTTAGATTTGACCTAAAGTTAGGGGTTTCTTAGGCAGTTATGGCTAGGTTTTGGTCAATTATCTTATTGTTTCTCAGTCTCGTATCACAATATCCTTACTGAATGTGTATGTGCAGTAATTTGCATGGTCTTGGAAAAGTTTCTACGGGGGCCTGATTAGTTCCTGTTTCCTTGTATATGTGCAGGTCTCTGAATTCTCGCTACTTGGATTTGTGGTTGGCTGCCCTCTAGACCGGTTTCGTAGTCCCAATCATGATGTACGTCTCCTTTAAACCATTATTTTCTATAACTTTTCTGTCATGCTATTTATAAATTACTTATCCTTTCTGTCCTCTGTAATCAGGCTGTGCAAATGAAGGTTTTTATTGACGAACTTTCTAAAACAGGAAAACTTGAAGGTGTTTGTTATACGTATTGGGAAGAAACCTTTACGTCAAAGGTGCAAGTTGCTTTCCCTCCTTTTTCAAAGTCTTAGCCTGACGTCCTCTTTTTTCACTAAGGTCTGAATTGTGACGGTAGAAGCAACAGCATGAACCATAAATAATGCTTTAGTTTGTACAGCTTTAAGTTTGTATCCTCTAGTATATGTCCCACATAATTCAATGTGCTCGCAAAGCTGCCGATTTGCCAACCAATGCGAAAGCTCTATGTTAAATAAATAATGCCTCTTCTCAAAAGTTCTGCTGCTATACAATTTGAAGGCGGTTTTCTCATCGAGACTCACTTCCTTACTTTCCCATTTGGGCTTCCAGCATTACTAGGTTGTGTTCTTAAGTGGTCCAGCGGCAGTTCCCATTGTTCACAAATGGAAAGCTAAATTCAACTCCTTTCCGCAATTGAGTGTCTTGTTGTTATTTTAATCATGGTGCTAATGCATTGTCTGTTTACAGAACGTGGAATTGTTGTTACAACCTTTGACGTTGCATCCAGTAGTAGCGAAGACAATAATGGACAAGTTTGCTGCTATGGGGATACTTCAGGTAATTAGCTCTTCACATCTTCCTAGGAAGAAGTAGCTCATCCCTCTTACTTTCTTTTTGCTAGCATAGATCACGTTTCATGATTAAGTACAGAAATATCAATGTTGAAGGTTTTCTTTAGGATAGAAATGAAAAATGGGATTTGGCTGATGAACAGGCTTCCCTTCAACTCTTAAGCACTGTTGGTGCATAGCAATTAGCAATACCTCCAGGCTGCAACAGATAGAAGGAAAAAGGCGACATGGATTTTTCCTTATTGTTCTGCATTCAATTGTTTATTGAAGATATCATGTATACAGTGTGTGAACTTTTTATTTTGAGACCACCGTCGTCTGTTGTTGAACGCTACTATTGTTTTGGGCAGGGATATTTGGATTATGCCAAGAAGAAGCAGAGATCAGAGTCTTCTGACTATGGGGGCCTTTCTCATTCTCAGAGGATAGCTCGCACGTAAACTGCAAATTGCGATGGTAGAAAAGCGGTGACATTACCACCTGCTGCTAATGCACCATAGAGAGTTTAAAAGGAATAAATAGATATTTTAACGATTTTTGGCAATTTTTGGCTTGTATGTTGAGAGGAAAAGCACAGTAGGGTGTCAAAAGACTGTAACCAGTGAAATGTAGCTTGACTCTCTCCCTCTCACAGAGGGTACACAAGACCAGAGTACACAAGACCGTCTAACAAGTGACTGAGTGAGATTAATCACTCTCTCGTTCTCATCAGCTAAAGCCACGAAAAATGTCGCTATGAATTGATGACCCTCAGATCGACGACCCTCTAGTCAACGCATCTGGTTGTTTGAGCATGATCGTATTATTAATGTAACTTTGATCACCGCGCGAAGATTCGATGGTTAAGAAAACCGTCTTCCCCGGACAACATCACAAACAGGAAGGAACCGTACAAAGACAGTCTACTCCAACAGCCAAAAACTCATCTAACTTCAGCGCCACGCATCACCCATCGGAAGTTTCTATCCGCCAGAGAAATAATCAAACCAACTAATAGCATCGTAGCACCAGAATATTATAACTTGCTTGCTACATCCGCAATTAGCACCTTTAGTTTTCTAAACGATTTCATACAGCAGTAGGAAACCGGAAGCTAGACTTTATTGGCATCTTTACATTATTAACGCAGTGCAAATTCAACAAACAAAACACGCGAAGGAGACATCTAGAGGCATCCTCATGATGAGTCAAGAGGATGCTTATTTTTCAGATTACTTCTCATCCTCACAGGGGAAAAGAAGTTCCAGCGCTCATGCCACTCCCAACAGTTTCTTGATGTCCTTCTGCGATAATAACAACCGCAATGCCTCAGTCAAATAGCCAAGAAAAGTCAACAAACTTCAACCATGATCGTCAACGATCAGACTCTCACCTCGATGCTAAGAGGAGAAGTAGTGGGTGCATAGCGATCAACGACATTTCCTTCTTTATCGATGAGGAACTTGGAAAAGTTCCACTTAATGTTATCCCCAAAGAGTCCGCCCTTGCTTGATTTCAGGAACTTGTAAAGGGGAGCGGCATTTTCACCATTCACATCAACCTATAGAAAAAGCAATCAGATTCTTCATCCTCACTTTTTTTATTTATTTATTTCAAACTGCAAATTGCCAGTTGCTAGGAAATATAAGGGAACTGCAGATACGACTCCAAAAAACTCTTAAGAGATAGTTCACCATATGCTCTTCATCTTCAGAGAAGGACCTCATGTATATCTTTTACCTTATCAAAAATGGGATATTCAGCCTTGAATCGAGTGCAAGCAAATTCAACGATCTGCTCATTTGTCCCCGGCTCCTGAGCTCCAAACTGATTGCATGGGAATGCTAATATCTCCAACCCTGCATCACATCAGAGTGACATCCTCTTTAAATTTTCTAGAATCTCCATATGCTAAGTGATACCAATAACCAACTGCTTTTTCTGATACGATATATCTTTATTATCCTGTTAAGGCCAGGATTCCACTAAAACACGAGATACTATGGGACATCAGGATCAGGGGAGGCATAGGAGACCTTGATTCTTGTATTTCTCATAGACCTGACTGAGTTCAGTGTAGTTTGAATTGGTCAGTCCACTGCAACAAACATACCGATAAAAAAATTAGAACATGGCGGACCAACCCGATTACTAAAACACTGAGCTACTCCCAAGCTGAATTGCATAAAGAATTCCAAATGATAAAAGGCATGAAATATGATATTGCTTTTAAGCAGATCGGCCAAGACTAAAGTCCAACCAGATGTTCCCTGTTACGGGGCATAAACACAATCCTGAGAATTACCACTGCGAAGCCACGTTGACAATCAGCAAGACCTTGCCCTTGTAGGAACTGAGATCGACATCATTTCCTCGAGCATCCTGAATAGAAAAAGGAACCCGAATCTCCAAGTCTCAGCACAGCAAGACATCATGGTCCTCAAATGATTCACAACCTCTCAGCACACGGCACGACACACATGATCTCGCTCCCTGACCAACTTACCCCAACAACTTACTCAAAACTCGATATTTGAATCAACAAAATCCGATATTTGAGCGAATTACAAAGTTAAAACGGAAACTTATACATCAAAGGTGCTGTAGATTGGTCTATTTTCAGATTACCACCTAAACTTTCAAAAACCTCCAAAAACAAGGCTACAGAAAGAACTTTGGAAAAAAAAAAGGCCTCAGCTTTACATAGATAACAAGAAAGTCCCAACACCAATTCAATAAAAATGTCATCTTTCTGAGCTAAAAAATCGAAGCGTCGCTGTGAATATAAAAAAACAAAATCTTCGCTCAGAAATGACCCAAAAAAAAAGGGCGAACTTTATAGTAGAGGTTAACATTTCTGATATGGGGCTTTGGAAAAAGGCCTCAGCTTTACATAGATTACAAGAAAGTCTCGACACCAATTGAATAAAAATGTCATCTTTCGGAGCTAAAAAAATCGAAGCGTCGATGTGGATTAAAAAAAACAAAATCTTCGCTCAGAAATGACTTGAAAAAAAAAAAAAAAAAAAAAAAAAAAGGCGAACTTTATAATATGGGTCGACATTTTGGCTGATGGGCGACTCCCGATTCACAGTTCCCCCGCGAAATCGCAAAAGGAAAACCTCGAGAGAGAACCGACCTTGACGGTGAAGTCGTAAATCGAACCCTTCGAGGACTGGCTCGCCATGGCACGGCTCGATCTCCGATCGCGCGAGACGAAGCTCCGACAACCGAAAGGCGGCGGCTTGATGGGCGCGCGGGGCTCGGGGAGCGACGAGATTGGGCGAGGGGAGAGAAGGGTTTGCTCAGCGACCGAAGGAGAGAAGGGAATGGGAAACGGCAGAGCAGAAGAAGAAGGAGAAGAGGAGGAGGCGAGAGGGGCGCGGAGATTTCTGCAGCGGAGGAGCAGAGCTTTTGTAGAGGAACAGAGCATCTGGGGTCAAAAGCCGTCGCTGGTTTTCGGATATTTCAGCTGGGCTCTCACCTCTTCTTTTCTTTTCTTTTTGTAGCGTAGTTCCGGGTGGGGCCGCGGGGATCACGTTCGCAGGTGGCGAGCGTGGAGCCGCCCACGTGGACGTGCCGGTTGGGTGGAACGTGGACAGACGCGCGTTGTTTTGGTTGGTTCGATCCGCCCTCTGCGTTAGCGCTTCTTGCGTTTCGTGTTTCCATTTTTTTCCCATTGAATTCGTACAAAGTTCGTTTTAGTGTAATTTTAAATAGGTTAATGTCACGAAAAAAAAAATATATATATATATATATATATATATATATATATATATATTTTATGACTGAAAACCGCTATACAAAGCTGACAACCTGGCGATGTAAAACCTAGGAAAAGTAATGCGGGAACTCACCTCCCATAAAGGTGTAGTTAAGTCACGCAAATGCGACTATGGTGACTTGAACCCCCTCCCCCAACTAGAAGAGGGGGAATGCTTGAGCCAACGTGTCCACAATGGGGTAGGTAAAAATCTTGATATATTAATAATAAATTTATTGAAAATTATTTTTTTACAATCAAAATCTTAAAATTGATACGTTTATGATAAATTTACTAAAATAAGTTTCTTAACTATCAAAAACCCCCAAATTTACATTTATGACAAAATTATCCTCATTATTTTATGTTCAATTGAATTAAAAAATCAAAACATTTATGACAACCATCACTTGTCACTTATCATCAAACCAACAATAGCAAATGGTATATTTGTCACAATTCAATTAATTTGAAGTTTTTCATGACCTTTTTATTTATATAAAGTGATTTTAGATGATAAGCCCATTGAATAACAACCAAAGTAAGCATGAGAATATAATTGAAATCATAATCATGAATAAAATTGTAACTACCCAACAAGGATAACGACATCGACTTGAACAAGAATAAAAGAAAAATACTATACATTATGCGTGTACGAACGGTTAATCATTTATGTATTCCCAATTGTTTTCATTTTTGCACTAATGTATCGCTAATCATTGTACCAGTCCCCCATTTGCACGAAGAACATGGACCACCTTCAACATGTATTTGGTACTATGGCGAAACCGACCCGGTGCGACAAGGTAGTATTTAAACCGATCTTCATGGGACAAAGGCATGATATTGTTTTGTTCAGAGAGTCATGATTCAGGAGGGGGACCATATTTGATCTCATGAGGCCGATGTTTATGGAAGCAAGTAGGCATTGGAATCTCGGAAGAGGAGGTTTGGAATATCACGGGGCAAGACGCTCCAACCTTGTCGGTCTCTTCATTATGAACCGGTACAGCACCCCGGTCCGAATCGAGCTCCCGTGCCACCCGGATCGAATTTCTGCTTCTTCTGTTGCTGACGCCAATCGCGATTTATGTGGACCCTCAGGTTATCGAGCTGCTGGTGTGACCGTCCTACTGCAAAATACTGAGTCATGACTAACTAGTAGACCATCGAGTTCTTCAGACTTCCAAACGCTTGTTCTTGAGAGTTTGGGTCCAAGATTCTCTGAGCCCTGACCTCTCTTTCCTTTTGCGCTCATTTGGTCTGCAAGATTGATGTTTTTCGCAGATGGGTTATGATTATTGTAGATCCATGGTAAGATTCAGAATCAAAAGTGGCCAACAACAGCAAAGGATTTGTTTATTCACATAGAGATCGCAAAGATAACCCGTTTCACTACTCAAATACACACTGAATCTTCATAGGAATCACAAACAACACTGCCACATATCTACAGTTACATCCAGCTGATTAATTTCACCCCCAATGAACTTGCTGCAAATTTTATTCTTGAAAAGATTCATCCCTAGATATGCATCAAATAGACAACCAGGTGCATCGCCAGTTCATTGTTATGACATGTATCTGAAGGTTGTCGAGCTGCCTTGGCCTCCTATATTTCTTCAGCAATAGCGAACAGCAAAAGACGCTGATCGATGACGTGGCCACTGCAGTGCCCGCGATCCAAGGAGGCAGGCAGAAACCTGTGGAAGGGAAGAGAGCTCCCGCGGCGAATGAGATTCCCAGGACATTGTAGCTTATCACCCAGATGTAGTCCGGGTGGATCCTGGAGAATGTCTTCCTGGAGACGTTGACCTCAAGGGAACTGGGCACAGGCTTCGCGGACCCAGGCCCATGCGCTAAGGGCCAGGGCCCAACCTAGAAGGACCGAGGCCCAAGTGCTGTGGACTGGTTGGCCACGATGGACCCGGGGATAATTGCCAAGGTCCTAGGCCCCGTCTCAATGGACCTGAGTTTGGGCATAGGAACTTGGTCCTTGGCATAGGGGTCCGGAGCGCTTTGATGGACTCAAGCGTAGGCATTAATACTGGAGTCCCAAGCCCAACCTAGCCTCAATTGACCCATGCCCAAGTGCTTGGGTCCGAGGCTTGGCCTTGATGGACCCAAGGCTCAAGCAATTGGGACATGGGCTCAAATTCTCTAAACTCAAGCTTGGCATCGAGGAGCCGAGCAAGAGCACAGAGTGCTCCATGCTCAAGTTCAATTCCAGTGGATCCAGGACCGGTGTTCATGCTAGTGCTTGGGAGTTGGGATCTGGACTTGAGATCCTAGTACCCATGCTGGCTTCCTTGGTTATTCATGCTCAAGTTAGTGGCATATGGATAGTGTATACCTATTTAAGAAAATCAAATGAGATTTTCCTATCAAATGACGGAAAACATTTTTCTGTTTATTTTCAAGTTTTAGTCAAATACCTAAAAATATTGTCATTTTCCTAAAACATGACTTTTCAAAAAATAGTTAAAGGAAATGTCGCATATTTCATGAAATAAACAAAGCTTTAATCATGTCATATATTCACACTTACTATAAATGATGTTTACGAAAAATTTCAATCTTTAGTAATACCAAATAAGAAAGTTTGTTCAACCACTAAGATCATAATTACCCATCAACAATAATGACATCAATCCAAACAAAAATATTGTTGATTAGGCGACATACGAACGGTTAATCATTTTCATATTGCCAATTGTTTTCATTTTTAGGTCTCGGCCAAATACTGAAAATTATTGTCATTTTCTTGAAGAATGACTTCTTCAATTTGTTTTTTTAGAAATGTCACATTTTTCATGAAACAAATGAAGCATTAATCATTTATTCATATCATTTATTCATACTTACTATAGATGATGCTTACAAAAAAATTCAATTTTTAGCAATACTGCATAAAAGAGTCTGTTTAACCACTAAAATGATTATTTCCCATCAACAATAATGACATTGACCCAAACGAAAACAATACAATTCGATCGAATAAGTACCTTGTGTATGAGAAAGATTCTTTATAGATTATGCGACGTATGAACGGTTAATCATTTGCACTAATGTATTGCTAATCATAGGACCAGTCACCCATTTGCATTAAGAAGTTGGACCACCTTCAACATGTATAGGTACTATGGCGAAACAATCCAATGCAACAAGGTAGTATTTAAACTGATTTTCATGGGACAAAGACTTGATATTGTTTTGCTCAGAGAGTCATGATTCAAGAAGGGGACCATATTAATCTCATGAGGCCGATAACTATGGAATAAAGTAGGCAATGGTATCTCCAAGAGAGGAGATTTGGAATATTACAGGACAAGACACTCCGTCCTTTAAGGGAAAAAAAAAACTCGACTCGGTGATGTGACCAATGCGATATGCACCTATGGTTTCCGTAGCAACGGTGGTTCTAATACAAAGTTGAGAATAATAAAGCAAAAGAGAGAATTGTAGAATTTCCTATATAATAATGAAGAATACATCAATCTATTCAGAAGCTTTATTAGATAGCTATTTTAAGATAATATTTCAATCAATATATGCATGATTATACATATAATTTTGAGAGAAACAAATAATCAATAAAATTTTCAAAATATCTTTAGTAAAGGAATTATTCTAGAGAAATTCCTAATTATCTCTATCTATAAGTCCTTGACCATATTGAGCTTTTGTGCCATGCATGTTGCACGGCGCCCAGATTGAACTTATGATTCTCTTGTTGTTGGGGCCGGTTCGACCGTCATAATGCAGAGTTTCACTAATCAATCCATCAACACATGTTCTTAATGCAAACGGGTGAACCATGTCCCTCAAAATGCCTTGTTATGACAAACGACCATGCACTTGTTCTTCGTTACCAACCAGTACAGTACCCCGCTCCGAATCAAGCTTCCGCACCACAGAGATCGACCTTCTGCTTCTTCTGTTGCTGATGCCACTCGCGATTTACATGGACCCTGAGGTGATCGAGCTGCCGGTCCGACTGTCGTACTGCCAAGCTTCGCTAATATATCTATCAACGCATGTTGTAAATGCAAATGGGTGAACCGTGTCCCTCAAAATGCTGAGCTATGACTGGCCAGTGGACCATCAAGTTCTTCAGACTTCAGACGCTTGTTCTTGAGAGTTTGGGCCCAAAACTTTTTCTTAGCCCTGACCCCTCTTTCCATTTTCTTTCATTTGGTCTGCAACATTGATGATTTTTGCAGATGGGTTTTAATTTTTGTAGATCAACGGTAAGATTCAGAATCAGAAGTGGCCAACAATAGCAAAGGAATTATTTATTCACATAGAGATCACAAAGATGACCCATTTCACTGCTCAAATACACCCTGAATCTTCATAGGAATCCCAAACAACACTGCCACATAAATACAATTACAATCAGCTGACTAATTTCACGCAGACGAACTGGCTGCAAAATTTATTTTTGAACAGATTCATCCCTAAATATGCATCTACTAGACAAACTGGTGCATCATCAGTTTACTGTTATGCCTTGTATCTGAAGGTTGTCGAGCTGCCTTGGTCTCCTGTACTTCTTCAGCAACAGTGAACAGCAGACGACGCTGACCGATGATGCGGCCATTGCAGCGCCGGCTATCCAAGGAGGCAGGCGGAACCCCGTGGAAGGGAAGAGAGCCCCAGCGGCGATTGGGATTCCCAGGACATTGTAGCCCAGTGCCCAGATGTAGTTCAGGCGGATCCTGGAGAATGTCATCCTGGAGAGGTCAACCGCGGTTATGACGTCCTCCAAGTTGCTCTTCATGAGCACAATATCTGCTGCCTCGATGGCGATATCCGTGCCCGCACCAATTGCCATTCCCACATCCGCAGCCACAAGTGCTGGCGAGTCATTGATGCCATCTCCCACCATCGCTACAATGTATCCTGAAGCCTGCAGATATTAAAGGTTGTGGTCAAAGCAAACAATATCACTCTCAATGCCTGCGTGGAAAAGGTGTTCCAAGTTTTTTATTAGATCCTTCCTTTTTGGGGATGAAAATGGCATGTTCAATCACCTGCAAATCCTTCACCTTCTCTGCCTTCTGCTCAGGCTTGGCCTCTGCTATCACAGTGTCGATCCCGACATCCTTGGCAATGGAATTCGCAGTTCCCCAGTTATCGCCAGTCACCATGATGCTCTTCACTTTCATCGAATTGAGGATTGATATCACCTCGCGAGCGCCTGGCTTCAGCGGGTCTGAAATCGCGATGACTCCAATCAGTTCCTGGTCTATAGACACCAGTATCCCAGTCTGTGCCATCCCTTCGGTCTCGGCCAGGATCTCTTCTGCTTCGATTGGAATGGCAATGTTGTGCTCTGACATCAGGCTCTTGTTTCCCACAATTATCTCCCTGTTACGAACCACAGCCTTCACTCCATGGCCGGGGACCGACACGAAGTCGCTGGCTTCAGGCCAGGAGGGATTCTCCTCATCGTCCCTGAACTTTTTTGCGTACCCAACGACAGCCTTAGCTAATGGATGTTCGCTGTTCACCTGATACACATCTCTTAGTTTGGTGGGTCTTTGACGGCTCAGTCAACACAAAGCAGCCTTCGAAAAAGATAGATAACCGGAAAAGTGGAAGGATTCATACCTCTGTTGCAGCAGCCAGTTCATAAAAGTCTCTCAGCACCAGGTTTTTCAGAAGTCTCGTGTTGACCACCACGGGCTTTCCGACCGTGAGTGTCCCCGTCTTGTCGAACACTATGCAATTAACCTGCCATTTCGAGGAAGCAGAAAAGTTCAGAAAAGGGTTTGAGATGTGAATTACCACGAGAGACAATAGACGCAATCAACTGATTCAGACAAGTTCTGGAGAAGTGTAATGAATGACATAAGATTTGCAACTTCTTCCTAAGATGGTTACCGAGTGAAATCATCACTTCACACTTCCAGAAGAGAGATGACAGAATAGAAGATAATATTACATATCTGGCAACGATCAACAGTCTCAAGATGCTAAAATACTACTTACAAATTTTTTTGAAAGGACCTAAGGTTGTGTGGCATTATCTAGGATTGCGGTCGGAATTTGTCAGTGTGAAAAGTTTATTGGATACGAACCTTGTGTGCACTTTCCAGTGCTTGGCCTCCTTTGATGAGGATTCCTTGAGATGCGCCGACTCCAGTCCCGACCATCACTGCAGTTGGAGTTGCGAGCCCTAGTGCGCAGGGGCAGGCGATCACCATCACCGATATCCCAAACTGAAGAGAGAGCTGAAAGCTGTCCATGGAGGATGGAATCCAGGACTTTGGGTAGGCATGGAACTTCCCTGTTAAAAACCATGCAAGCCAAGTCGAAAACGAAAGGACGATCACCTGCCAAACCAGGTAAAATTAGTGAAATTTATCTCGCACGGGCCAGTAAGGAAGCAGTGTAGGTAATTGACATACCAGGGGCACAAAGACCTTGGAGATGCGGTCGGCGAATTTCTGTACTGGTGCTTTGGCCATCTGAGCAGACTCCACAAGCCGAACAATCTGGGCAAGCGCACTCTCCGAGCCTACCCGAGTCGCTTTAATATGCAGGACGCCGTTTTCATTCACAGTGCCTCCGATCACAGCATCCCCTTTCCTCTTTGCCACGGGCCGTGCTTCTCCTGTAATCATGCTCTCATTGACATGACTCTGTCCCCAAATCACAAAACCATCCGAAGCTACTTTCGCGCCCGGTATGATCTTGATCACGTCATTTTTCTGTATTAACCGACTGTCTATCTCTTGTTCACTCACCACATTTCCCTCATTATCGAGGGTCAACAAGATCGCCGTCTCAGGTGCCAAGTCCATGAGTTTTGCAATGGCCTCAGACGTCTTTCCCTTTGCCTGAACCTCCAGATACTTCCCCAGCAAGACAAACGAAATGAGCATCGAACTAGTCTCAAAGAAGTCCGTGCCTCTGAAACTCGTAGAAGTCGCGGCACTCAGCACAGAGTAAACAGAGTAGAAGTAGGCCGTGTTGGTCCCCAAGGCGATCAGAACATCCATGTTGGCTGAACCATGGCGCAGAGCTTTGTAAGACCCAGTGTAGAATCGACGGCCAATGACAAACTGTACCGGGGTCGAGAAAATCCACCTGAGAAGCTCACCTACGGTCATCATTTTCACAATTTTGGTGTCCAGCCCGTGTTTAATCCCAGGGAGGTACATGAAAACCATGGACAGCAAGAAGACAGGGACAGTGAAAACCAAGCTCCACAGGAAAGATCTGTAATACTGCTTGATCTCCTCCTGTCTATAAGCATCTCTCCCTCCTTCACCCTGGGGAAATATCGCTGCTTTGAAGCGACCCGAACCAGTCGACTCAATTACTTTGATGAAACTCCTTGGCCCCGTCAAGTCGGGCTTGTAAGAGAGGGTGAATTTGCATAGCTCGGGATCGGTACTGACATCCTCAACCCCCGGAAGTGCTTGGAGAGAATTTACCAGGATTCTCATGGAATGATCGGTCCTCACGCCATCGACTTTAAGATGTATGCTGCCTACGTCTTCCCCAGTACTGACGAGTACGGCTTCGAACCCGGTGTCCTCAATAGTCTTCAACAGGAGATCCAAGTTAGTCACCCGAGGATCATATTGGACCTGCGCTTCCTCAGTCGCCAACGCTACCTGGGCCTTTTGGACACCCTGGACAGCCTGCAAAGCCGACTCGACTGTGGAAGAGCACGAGGTGCAGGTCATCCCGTTGATGCGTATGCGGCATACTTGAGTGGTTCTCTGGCTCGTCTCGTCCTTGATCAAGGTGGCTTGAAACCCGACATCGTCAATAGTCTCGCGTATCGTTTCCTCCTGTAGGAAATTAAACACAACGACAAACTTGAGGCATGATTCAAACCGCGAAACAGAAAAATCGACCCGCCAAACCTGTACTTTGCGAAACTGCAGGTTTTGATAATAAATTCAACCTAGCAACAGCATCTTATGATAATTTCTCCTAAAAAATTCAGCAACATATCCTAAACTCATCGCAACCACGGTGCAGTGCCAGAAGATCTCATGCTCCAAAAAAAAAGGCAAAACATGCGCAAGGTACCCGAGATCCTTGGTGTCAGAAGTCGAAAACTTACATTTACGAAGCTCGGATAGTAAAGAACCTGAACCCTCCCATTCAGCACGTCGACGACGGCCTCACGGATCCCTGGAAGCCTCTTGACCGCCTTCTCGACCGACCCAGCACACGCCGAGCACGTCATCCCCACAACCGAGAGCAACGCCCTCGCCTCTTCCGCTGCCACATCCTCCCCCGCCGCCGAGGCGCCTTTCGGGATCTTGGGCATGGAAGGGTAGTGCGGCCTCGGGGAGAGGTCACCATGGCTCTCCTTGCGGATGCAGGTCAGCGCGAAAAGCTTCGCCGCCATGGAAATTGTTGCAGGAGCTTCGTTGCGATTGCAAAGTGGAGAAAGATTCGTTGAGATTTCGAATTTAAAGTAATATATATATTCCTTGCTTGTCTGATAAGAATTCAAATTGGAGTTGAGGTTTGACAATTGATATTCAAAAAATTATTTTGTAATCGTCGGTGATTCTCGTTTCAAAAAAAAAAAAAAAAAAATCGTCGGTGATTCGTCAGGTCCCGCCATTACTTTGTTTTAACGCTATGTGATGATGTCCAACGTTTGTGCGCCACCAAACTTCTTTAACGGAATTTTGAAATGGAGGGATGGTCGATTTGAATCCAAATTCATCTTGTAAACTCAATTTATATTCAATTAATTGCAGATCCACCGAAATTCAGTAAGATATCATATGGTAATGAAGTGTGATCCAGTAGTTATTATCAGAGGGAAATTCGATTGGGACAGAAAAAAAGAAAAGAAAAAGATTTGGGTTAGAATTTAGATTCAAGCTAACATTGATACTTTATAAAGGAATTGGGCCTATCTTTCTCGTGAGATCAGTTCTTATATTGAAGTTTTGGCAATCCGTCCATGCTTCCAAGCTAAGTTAACCTTAAAGAAGGATTAAAATGACACTATGCCAATATCATTTTTTGCCCAACACTCCACAAAATCTAGTTTTCTTTTTGAATATTGCCCTTAAAACAACCATTATCATCGACTTTGTCATAGTCTTTTCTCGATTTATATTATTTCATATAAGTTGATCTCCCAAAATATAATCTCTCTCTCTCTCTCTCTCTCTCTCTCTCTCTCTCTCTCTCTCTCTCTCTCTCTCTCTCTATATATATATATATATAAATCCCACAATTAGGAGAAGTATTAATCACATCACAATCAACATTAACCAAGTAACTCAAGCAATATTACTCTAGGAGAGACAAAGAGGACAGAGAATCAAAGGCCCGGAGCACAACAACAGCATTGGAGAAGATGCTAGGTTTCAGACGTTTTTAATGAATACAGTTATGGAAGAAATTCATATGTAAGGTGATACTTTTTGCATAAGAGTTATGATAAGTATTAGGCCGGCCGCCTCTAGCAAAAACTTTGACACGCTCACCATTGGATGATTGACGTGTGCAGTTGAGCATAATTAGGTTACCAAATTATTCCACATGCCAATCATTTCTAGGTGAATGTGTAAATCAATTTTTACACTAGCAGTAGATCTAAAAATAAAACCCAAATATTTAATTGATATTTGGGATTTGTTATTATTTCATGAGAACTTGTTGTTTAATTAATCAAGAATTAGTTCATCTCAAGTTTCATATATCTCTCTATATGTGTATGTATGAGTTATTTTAGATATGCTGGACACTAAAAAAGAAACCAAATCATATATCATCAATCCGGTTACCCGAAATTTCATTTTGCACCTAGTAATTCTAAATTGTCCATGTTTTCCGTATCTCAAGTTGGAGAAAACTCTAACCATGCTTCTAACTAGTTGATTACAAAAATGGACAATAAACATTTACTTTAATTTTACTTAAGTTTGTAGGTGATGTCTATAACCCTTACTTTGCCAATCACAGGCGTGGTTTCAAGAAAAATATAGCATCATATAAAAGGAAAGCCTAAAAGAGTAATTCAAAGCAAACTTCGTTTCCCAATATGGCAAAACTTTCGACAAACTCTGAAATTTCTTTCATGACCTAATAAAAAGTAAGCTGGCAACGTGGAGTAACAAAACACAAGATGGATGAATTGAGAATTGAGAATTGAGAATGTCACTGTCTTCCGAAATTAATGGAGATCTGATTGACAGCTAATTATCTCGTGTGGTAGAGAGAGAGAGAGAGAGAGAGAAAGTGAAAATTTAAAAGGTGAGGGACGTTACTTGTGATGAACTTATCTGGGAGCGGTGCAATTGCGTACTAAAATTTTGTACGTTTCCCAAATTTATAGTCGCTACGACCGCCCAAGACTCAATTAAAATAATGATTGTTTACCTTTCGATCCCAACGGTCGAGTGACCTCAGAACAGTTGTTAAACAACTCCACATCCTTTTGCATCTTACCCAATCTTTTTATATTAATTGTAGAATCGTCATAAGGGAAGTTTGCACAATGTATTTTATAAGCAGATGCAGTTTCCAACCAATTTGTCTTTTGGGAATCTCGATTCGTCCGGTATCATGTTTGACTCCTAACAATTGTTAATCAACTCCACATCATTTTGCATTTTACCCATATTAATTGTAGAATCGTCATAAGGGAAGTTTGCACAATGTATTTTATATGCGGTTTCCAACCAATTTGTCTTTGGGATTCGTCCGGTATCATGTTTGACTCTAACAATTGTTAGGCAACTCCACATCATTTTGCATCTTACCCAATCTTTTTATATTAATTCTAAAATCGTCATAAGGGAAGTTTGCACGATGTATTTTATAAGGTGTTTCCAACCAATTTCATTCGTCCGGTATCATGTTTGACTCCTCTTCGGCGAAGGTGAATCATGGAGATTCCCCCTCACATGCACCAAGGCGTTGTGCTTAGGGCATCCCTCTTGTATTCAAAATACGAAGATTAGCCGAGGTCACTAAGTTCTAATCTCTCAAAAATAGGGCGAATTTCGCGGGGACTGTTGGGTATATACGGTACATTGGTTTTTTTTCAGGTATGCCAGTTTCCGAGCAATATTCTCGAGGCGCCGGTGCGAAAGCGTTAGGCAGAAAAAGTCCCAAGTCAGAAATGTGATATGAAGGGGGAATGGTCGGCCGGCGTACGGCCGGCGTACTCTTATTGGTCCGACTACGTAGCTCAAGGTATTATCTTCAAAGTTCTAGATACGTAATTTAAGGTATTATCTTCCAAGCGCAAGGCTGTCAACCTCGATGAAATTGACCCCCGATTAATTATCATTAAACATCGATTATCGTTTTCCCCCCCAAGTGATTATCTCTCTCGATCAAGTGATTTACAAAGAAGCAAGCAGAGACGTGCAAGATGAACTTGCTCGCACGACTAACTCCACGTTTCAAGAAATTCGTTAAATAGAGAAAATATATATATATATATATATATATATATATATATATATATATATTTATCTTATCTACCGCTGACTTCATCAATATTAAAATTCCACTACCCACCAATGTCATTGTTTTTTATATTTCGCTCTGCCAATCGTTGGAACAATGCCATGTCCTTCCTTTCCCTTCCTAATACGTTCGCGTCCCTGATGGAGACGAGGATCCCGTCCACGTTCTTAACGTAATTATTGCCGTAAACACTTGGTGCAATTTAAGCCGTTGGGGCATGAGAGTCATCATTAACTTAGGAATTATTATTTGGGGTATAAAGAAATTTTTGAACCTTAACGATCGGGTCAATGACGTATGCCACAGAAATAATTATACGATCAAATTCATTCGCACATCGATTATTTAAGGGCAGAGGTGTAATCAAAAGTTCTTATTCTAATATCGTGCCATTTTCAAACAATGACATCCTAGATCGGTCTCAGTACAAATATAGAAGTATTTATGCGGGGTCGACAAGGTGCTCAGCACTTATAAATTTGACATTTGGAGACCAAAGCATACTCTACATGTTGCTTGACAATCAAGTTAAGTGTAAGAAATTGGAAATTTAACGATTGTTAAGAGACTAAACTCACTTGATAATTCAAAATGGCATTGACTTTTTTTTTTTTTGGGGTCAAAAACGGTATTGACTTAAAATGTCTAGTTTAGTCGAAAGTCACCTAATGGGGGTAAGTAAGGAGTGAATTGCCAAAATCTTTCAATAGTAGATGATGGTTAGATTTTCACCAATGATGTTGATAAGACCTACCAAATTAGTGATATACAATGACCGAACCCCATTTATGATCAAGCAAGTTCTTTATTCTATATAGTCAACACCCTAAAATTTAGAAAAATTTATCCAAAAAGTCTTAAACTTATTGTGCGGCGGTCAATTCAATTTTAAGCTTTTAGATTGTGTAATTTAGTCCTAAAATATTTTATGATTTGTCAATTTTGTTTTAAATCTTTTAATTGTGTCAATTTAATCCTAAACCTTTTGGCGGTTTCTCAATATAGTCATTTCGGTCAATTATCCAAATAATAAGTTTAAGACTAAATTGATAAATCGTCAAAACATTTATAACTATATTTGTACAATTGAAAGGTGTAATACTGAATTGACTGCCGTTTAGTAAATTTAGAATTTTTGGACAATTATTCCCCTAAATTTCAATACTTAGATTCTCCTATACCATGTATCAACGAGCTAGCAATTGACAACGTTAGCACCACATAAACCCACCTCCTCGGTTTTTCTGGTGGATTGTTGGTCAAATACTTGTTCAAATCAACATCTGTCCTTATATATCTCCCCGGAAATATTAAGAAAACGAACGTGAAGCCGACGACCTCCTCGAACAGGACAACTGAATCGGCACTCTTGATTAAATAAAGAATCTTAACGCCGACGTGGCGTGGCTATTGTTAAAAGGGAAAGGCGACACAAATAGTTTTTAAATATTATTTCAATGTGTAATGTAATCATATGAATTTTTAATTCATTCAACGTAATACTTAAACTTTATCTAATATGCAATGCCGCCTTTGGACTTTTAATTTATTCAACACAATACTTAAATTTTAATTTGATATTTAATGTGATTCCTGAACTTTTAAATATTTTCATATAGTTTATGGACTAACTGAATATTCACCAATAGTTCAAGAATCAAGTTGTACGAATTAAAAGTTTGGGGACAACACTACATATTAGATCACAATTCAAGACCCACATTATACAAATCAAAAGTTCAAAGGCAATAATGTACATTGAATCAAATTTTAAAGATCATTTGTGCTATTATTCTTGTAAAAATCTGCTAATTCCTGGATCCTTGCCCACGTCATAAAGTGTCGTATCCCGGATTAAAGAAGAAAACGAGTGCGAAGGGCATGCGTGTCTTTAAAGGTTTTTTTGGACCGTGTGTCAAGAGCTAGCCACTGTCATGCGCCGTTTTTAAGGGAGATGACTTCATCTATGATGCGCTTCTTGTCTGGCTGATCAGAGGAGGGCTGATAAGTGGTCATAATTAATTTGGAACTAATTCAGCCCTAAACAAAAAGAACGCAACATAAATCAATTTAAGAATGAAGAAAACCATTACCCGTGCAATGTGGAAGGACCATGCAACGGGTGATCCTTCTGAGAAAAAAACAACAAAATCTCAAATCGAATCTAGCTCGCATGCATTGTTGGATGAGATGAGCCCCACCTATAGGCAATGCCTACTCCGTCAACTAGGCTTTTTCTGATGAAATGTCGTCGGGTTTATCTAGGGCCCCGTCTATTGACCAGTCAGCTTGTTCCTAAGTGTAAGAGAAAAGAATCATGATGGCTTGCCATGCATCAAGATTACATTATTATGTAGCTGAGAAAAAACTGGAGATTCCCTCTCAGATGCAACAAGGTGTTGTGCTCAAGACATCTATCTGGCATTCAAAATTCAAGGTTAGCCGAGGTCATTGAGTTCGAATCTCTCAAAGGTCAGCGACCATCGCGAGGACCGTTTGGTAGGAGTCGCCTTCATGGGGGAGAGAGCAATGATCTATTGGCAAGTTAGCGGGGGACAAGCGATGGGCTCACCTATCTCGAATCTGTATATTAAAGTGGTTCTAAGAGTAATTATAGCTCTAACACCAAAAGAAAAAAAAGTCGATCAAAATTCCACAACTAGTGCAAGATTCTTATGTTGATGCAAATCATACCTTCAAAAACTCTTCTGCGGCCTTAGGAGTGACTGGTGTTGGATTATTAAGGAGAGCACCGGCTCTTAAAGACCATTTCATACACATGATCGTGGGAAAAATTGTCAAAAAATTCCTAAGCTTTTTACATTAATACCAATTTATTCCTATACTTTTTGACTCGGTACCAATTTAATCCTAAATCTTTCACAGTTCTGATTTAGTGTTAAACATTTTGAACTAGTTCCAATTTAGTGCTAAATATTTGTCTTAGTGCCACTTTAATCATTTTGGCTAATTTTGGCAAATTTTGTTGATGTAAATACTGGATAACTTACGTAACACAACCGACGCTAATCTGGATAATTTTAATAACTTTTTAATAATTTTTGATTTGTTATTATTTTTCTATTTTTCTCTCATTCTTTCTTCTTCCTTTTGCCAGTGACTAGCTATTAGCCACCGGCCATGGCTAGGCAGGCTAGCCTCACCAGCGAGCACCAGCAAGAGCTCCCCTCGTCGGGTGTGGCCTTTGCCCAAAAAAAGTCTCAAGTCGGAAATGTGATGTAAAGGGGAAACAGTCGGGGCACCCTAATTGGTCGGAGTACGTAATTTAAGGTATTATCTTTCCAAGCGCAAGGTTGTCAACGTGGAACAAATTGACCCCTGATTAATCATCACTAAACATCGACTATCGTTTTACACCCCCCCCCAAAAAAAAAAAAAGATTATCTCTCTCGACACATGCGCGGTGAACTTGCTCGTGCGACCAAACTCCAAGTTTCAGAAATTCGTTAAATAGAGGAAGATATTTATCGTGTCTCCCGCTATCTTCATGAATATAAAAAATCTACTACACGTCAATGTCACCGTTTTTTCTATTTCGCCACCCAATCGTTGGAACAACGCACGTCCTTCCTTTCCCTTCCTAATGCGTTCACGTCCCCTACTGGCGACGAGGATTCCGTCTACGTTCTCATAGCAACTGTTGCCGAAAATATTCGGTAAAATTTAAGTCATTGGGGCATAGAAAATGTCGTTAATTTATGGATTGTTATTTAGGGAATAAAGAAATGTTTGACCCCTAACAATCGGGTCGATGACATATGACGTAGAAACAATTAAGATCGAATCCAGTCGCAGATCAATTATTCAATGGTGGAAGTGTAACTTATATCTTCCACTTGTGGTGAACCTAACGGGAATTCTTATTCGAATATCGTGCCATTTTCAAACAGTAACATCCTAGGTCGGTCTTGGAAAGAATATAGAAGAATTTATGTGGGGTCAACAACGTGTTTAATGTTATAGATAAAGCTAAATATTTGTTTTTATGAGCTTTTTTGTCTTTTCAATCAGATTTGCTTTTAGGTTAAAAGTGATACCTTTATATTAGCGATGGCCAGACCCTAACCATTAAGATGCTGAAAAAAAGAAATAGAGAAGAAAGAAAACGAGAGAAGAAAAACAACGAATTTTTTTCTTTATGGGGATTCTCAATCTTTTTGTGCCATGATCATGAGAGAAAATCATTGTTGTATTCCAAATTTTTTCAAAATTTAGTGGATTCGCAGAGTGCCTCGTGTGGAAATGTAGCCCAGGTTTGGGTGAACTTCGACAAACAAATTTTCTGGCGTATTCTTCTGATTTTGTTATTTTATTATTATATTATGCCTGGTGAATTGTTTTGCGAGCGTTATTTTTCTAGAATCGACATGCGATTTCGTAATAACGGTATCGAGCCTAGGTTGGCTAATCGAAAACATCAAGGGTTTTTCGGTGACGTTTGATTGAAAGCAAATAGGATGACAGAAGATAAATTCATAATTTATAAGTTCGATGGGGAGGATTTCGGATGGTGGAAACTACAAATCGAGGATTATTTTTATTAAAAAGATCTCTATGCACCACTTGAGAGTTGGAAACCCGAGATGGTGGAAGTAGATCCAACAACAAAAGCTTGATGGAAAATTCTTGATTGAAAAACATTAGATGCGATTCATCTAGGGTTGACGAAAAGCACAAAGTGTACCATATCGCGAAAGCAAAAACTACAAAAGAAGCTATGGATATTCTAACGAATATTTATGAGAAGCCGTCCACATCAAATAAGGTATTTTTGCTGAAGAAACTAGTTAATATGAAGTTATCGATAAAGTTTCTATGACAGAGCATATTAATAGTTTCACGCAGTCACGGCTAAATTAGAATCCACAGGCATAAATTTAGATATGAAGTTTCAAGTTTTATTATTTTTATGTTCTCTTCCGAAAGTTACAATACCACGGTGTAGGGAATTTCGAGCACTATGAATGATGATTTAACTCTTAATGATATTATGATTAGTGTCATGGATGAAGAGATGCGAAGGAAAGTCTCAGGTGGAGATAATTTTTGCATCTACATCTTCAACGGCACTCGCAGTAGAGAATCGTGGAAGAAGTAAAAGTAGAAGAAAATTCAGCAGTGTGGCTGGTCACAATCAAGGGGTAAGAGATAGGTTGCAAAAGATGAGTGTTGGTTTTGTCACAAAACCCGGACACCGAAGGTTTCAGTGTGAAGCCTACAAAAAGAAGCAGCAATATGAGAATCAAGGAGCTAATATGATTAGCGATGAATCTTTGCTAGATAATTTGTATTTGTCTACGGGGTTTGACTTGACAACAAATAAATGGTTTATTGATTTCGGTGCTTATTTTCATTACACCTCACAAAGAGACATATTTGATGATTATGTCAATAGAGATTTCGGACAAATGGTTGTGGGAAACGGCCACATGTGTCCCATTGTTAGGAAAAGAACTATGACTATGAACATTTCAAGTGGAGGACGTCTAATTTTGTGTGAAACTAGGCATATTCTGAAATTAAAGAAAAATCTGATTTCAACCAAGTAAACTTGACCAAGAAGATTTGGTAATAACCTTTGGATGCGGAAAATGGAAGATAACCTCAAGAGCAAGAGTAATAGTAAAAGGAAAGCGTACGAGTATACTTTACCTTCTCCAAAGAGACAATATCGTGATATGGTTGCAACTACAATGATTACAGGTAATTTGTCTACTCTCTGGCATTATTGTTTGGAAAATCTTGGTGAAAAATATGTAAAGCGAGTTACACTCGAGGAAATTACTTCCAAGTTTGCAAAAAGTTGAGTTAGATTTTTGTGAGAGTCACATTTATGGAAAACATAAAGCTATTAGTTTTCAATTGAATGGACAACAAAATAAATGCCAGAAGCTAGAGTTGGTTCATACGATGTATAGGGACTTGCTTAGGAACTCTCTTATAGCGATAAGAGATATTTTGTCACATTCATTGATGATGCAACAAGAAAGACTTGGATCTATACTCTTAGAGAAAAATCAGAAGTATTCGGGATGTTCAAAATGTGGAAGACCATGGTAGAAAAGGAGAAAGGTTATCATATTAAGCTTTGAAGTCTAATAAAGGTGGTGAATACATGTGACATCCTGATTTTCCAGTTTGATTTCAATAAGATGAAATGGACTTTCCATCGACGCGCTTATGGCCTTATTCTTTGAGAGGGCTCCTCACGAGATAACTAGCCTATTGGGTGAAACTATTAATGGATTTTGACGCAATAGACTTGAGAATTTGACTAGGAATCGACTACTTGATCGCGTTGATCCGCAAGGGTCATTACGGCACTTTGTCAAAAATCGATCGGAGATTGGAGATATGTTGATTCGATTGAGATATGTGATCAAAGTGTGGGTGATTCCACCTGATTGCAAAATACTCGTCGATCGGCACTAGACCAATTTTTCTATCGTGTTGGTACTGGGTGCCCATAAATGAAATCTCAAGATTTTCAAGACAATCGAGGGTCGCTAATGTGTCAAAGATATACAATGTGACTCGAGATAAATCGATCACGAGTCAATTGCATAAAAAATTCCTAAAAATTATCTAGTAAACTAGGTCACGCTAAAAGCACGCTAGATTGAAATTAACCGTGAACTTGAACCCAATTTCAGAAATCGAAAGTTCTGTCATGTCATGACCTATTTTAGGAATGTTGACTCATCTTCCGAAGAATTTTTAGAGATTTTGAGATTTTTATGGAAAATTGATTCGGACGCCACAAAAAATTAACGGAAATTCGGATGGGCCAAATTAAAGGAAATTGGGACTTCCAAGCCAAGCCTTTGAGTGTCAGAGATTTACAGAAAATTGTTCGGTCTTTTTCCTTGGTAAAATTGGACCTCAATTTGGGGAATTGAGTGAGGAAATTGAAGACCAAAAATGGAAATTCGGAGCTTTGCAAGAGACTTTAATTTTTGACTTCAATTTGGACTATTTTGATGGAAAATTGGGTGGAAAGTAATAGGGGAGACATGTAATCAATAGAAGGGATAAATGTTTGACCTTGGGCCCCTCCACCTTGGCTTTCCTTGCACGACTCTTCGCCGACCTCCTCCTTGCACATATGTTTCTCTTTCATTTCTTTTTTTATTCATTCACTTGGCTATTCCACCGATTCCTCACTTGCTTCTTCTTTCCTTTTTCACGTGTCCAACACTGATTGAAGCAACCACAATTTCTTCGCTCCTTTATGCTCAATTGTTCCTCAAGCTGCCGCCGAAGACCCCACGTCTTCTTTCCTTGATTTGCGACGTCCCCAGCGAAGCCCACGTCTCTGCCCCCATCACCATCATCATTCTCCATCATCCAACACCCCTCCACCTTCTGTTTTCCAAATCCACCGAAGCTTTAGTCAACATCCTTGCAAGTAGAGCTCCTTTGTTGACCATTCCCCCACGCGTCTAGCATCTTCGTTCGTTCTTTTGCCAACACGCCTACCTAGAGGTGTTAAATGGGTTGTGCAACCAATTTATGGACCCATTTATAGTTAAATGGGTCATTAATGGGTCAAGTTTTATTTCATAAAGCATCTATAATGGATTTTAATGGGTCAAGATCAAGATTTATGGGTTTTAAATAGGTCAGCTCTCTTACTCATTTATGACCCATTTATCAACCCATTAAAAATGAACCCATTTATTTTCACTCAAAACCTCACCACCTCTCTCTCTTTTTAACTTTATAATTTTTTCATAAAAACCAAAATTATAATTATTTTTTTCTTTTTTTTTATATATTTTCTTTCATTTTTTTCTTTCTTTTTTCTTCGGTCGCCGGGCACGGCGATGGCCGGCGACCGGCTAGGTGAGCCTCGAGCTCGCCGGATTTGGCGCGGAGGCCTCGTCGACACCCGGCGAGGCTTGAGCCTCGCTGATCTAGTGAGACTCAAACTTGCCGGTGAGCCTCAAGCTCGCCAGATCTAGCAAGGCAGAGGCCTCGCTGATGTGCGGGAGGCTTGAGCCTTGCCGAGATCCGGCAAGGGCGAGCTCGAGCTCGCTCGACGCCAACGAGCCTTGAGCTCGCCATATCCGGGCGAGGCGGAGGCCTTGCCAATGTCCGGCAAGCCTCGAGCCTCGCCGATCCGACAAGACTCGAGCTGGCGGGGCAAGGCGAGCTCGAGCTCACCGGATCTAGCGAGACTCAAGCTCGCCGGCGTCAAGCAAGCTCCACTCACGGATCTAGCGAGCCGCAAGCTCGCCGGCGTTAGTGAGCCGGGCGAGCTCGAGGCTTGCCTATGGTCAGCCGCCGACCATTGTCATGCCCGGCGGTCAACCAAAGAAGAAGAAGAAAAAGAAAAAAGAAAAAGAAAATTAAAAATTAAAAGTTATAGTTAAAAAATAAAAATAAAAATAATTAAAATTATATTTTAAAAATAATTATTTTAAAAATTATAAAAATTGTCCAATGCATAAAACTATATATATATATATATATATATATATATATATATATATACGAAATAATTGTTTTTTGAAAAATTATAAAAAATTGAAAAATTATTGATTGGATTTGTATTACTTGGAAGTTTTTTTAGTAATGTAATCTTAAAAAAAAAAAAAACGTAAGAATAAGTTTTCTTAAATTTGGTTAAATATAAAAATATTTTATTAATATAGGTCGGGTCGGGTATGGGTCGAAAAATTTACATTATATATAAATGGGTCATAAATGGGTTAATTGATCAATTTGGGTCAACTTATTAATGACCCGACCCAAACCTGACCTGACCCACCTGTTTAACAGCTCTATGCCTGCCCCACCTGCCGTTTTCTTCAATTGAACAACCAGCAACAAAACCCTCCGCCGAAGCAGATCCATGGCCGCGTCTTTTCCCTCTAGCTCGAATACGGCGAAGCCACACGATTTCAGTCCCACAAGCCCATGTAATTATCTTGTTCGGCCCGAGGAAGTCAGTCAACAGCTCCTTCTCTACTCGAGCCCAGAAGCTTGCACGATCGGCCCAACTCTCTATAACCCCCAAGTTGAGCCTTTGGTCCAGCTCCATTCAAGCTTGTGTCTTCAGCCCACCTTCATGCAATTTCAACCCAAGAGAATTTCAGCCGCCCATCTTCAGTTTTGGTCAAGCCCATTTGAAGCCCAAGCCTGCGAAGCAAGTCAACCCAAGCCCAGACCAAGCCCGGCAATTTGCTGTGGGCTTGCAAGGCTTTTGGGTTTGATTCGAGTGTTCGTCAACGTCGCAAAAATTCGGATTTCAGCCGCCGTCGCGTTGTCGTTGCGGTAAATCGGTTTCCACAATTAACCGGTGAGTTTATTTACTAAACTCTTCTTAGTAGGCTAATAAAGTCTAAAGGGTGTTTAGATTTATTTAATTAGAAATTAGGTGGTTAGTTAGATTAATTTAGTGATTTAATTATGCAATTATGTATGTTATGTGGTTAGATTAGATTAATGAGGCTTAGATAAATTGTGTTATTTATCTAGAAGGGTTTGGGAATTTTCCGGGTCCGTATTGGTATTTAATTTAGTGATTTTGGCCTAGGTTGGCATTTTAGTATTTAAATTGATTTATTTAATTAATTTTAGAAATTATTTACTTATTAATTATTTTCCAAAAATTAGTCTTGGATAGTCGGTGACAGAATTGCTTGCAAATTGCAATGGTGTGTTCAATTTCTGTAATTGGATGTTAGTTTGTGCAAATTGGGTGCTTTGATTGGAATTTTGAATATTTAATTCCAAAAATTGTGAATTTCAATATTTATTCATAAAATCCCAGTGTCGGATTTTAAACATTGAGAATGGTTTTATATACTATATAAACTAGTGGGATTTTCAAAAGGTCATGAATTTTATGGGTCCAATCTAACCGTGTACCCACACACGACTAATTTACCATGTATTTTTAATACGAATAAAATAGGCCAAAATCACCATTTTAATGGAAGCATTTGTATGCAATGTACGGTGTCCTGGGCCGAAATTGATTGGTCGAGTGTTGATTAAGAGAAATCGTCTCGTGCAATTATGCCGGATATTACTAAATCCCTTTTTGAGTTACCTATCTATTAGGGTATCGGGTCGTAGTATATTCTGGACCTACGTCCCTTCGGGAAGCCGTCTAATTAAGAGACATCGCCGTGCTCAAAGGAGGTGAGACAATGCTTGGCAATGCAAGAAGACTGCCATATTTATAGTTGGCTATACCCTTAAGGGATGTAATTAACAACTGTAACGCATGGTGGTTGAGTTTGATGCACCTGATTATGAGACCAAAACTGTGTGGCATGGAACGGGTTTATGGTGATTAATTGAATTGATGAGGTGTTCCAGTTATTATGTGCATTAATTATATGCATTGCGATATGAACTGTACTGACCTGCAGGAAGGAATTGAGGCGAGATAAGTTCCTTGTTATAATCATGTAGTTGTGTGACTAGAGTGCCTTGAAGTGTATTTCCCTCATAATATGGGTTTAGTAGGTGGACTTGCTAAGATACTGTCTCATTGGTTATTGAATAACCATTTTCAGGTCCTTAGAAAGTGGTCGTGGAAGACCAAGGTCTCGAAGTCTGAGGAGGAGGAGTATGGAGGATTGGTGGATATGTCTTATCAGTATGTCGTAGGACAACCTCTTGTGAGAACCGACCTTTTTGTAGGCTTTCGACTAAACTTGTTTTGTGCATGAATCTTGTTGTTTGTAAAGTGTGCTTTTATGAATTGATATCCTGCTTTTCTATCCCGATATGATTATTATTAGGGGATTTATTTTCACTTTTGCATGTGCTTAAAAATCAATGGGTCGACGACTCATTCTAGGAAGTCGCAAAATTTTATCGACCAGAGAGGGATGGGCATGCGCTCGAGGATCGGGGCGTGACAATACACAAATAAGGAATTTGCAGAATATTTGAGTCGAGAAGGCATACACGAGTTAAAGATTGTTCCTAGAACTCCTCAAGAGAACGGTGTAGCTAAAAGGATGAACATGACTATTCTAGAACGTGCGAGATGCATGAGACTACATGCGAGTCTCCCGCTACACTTATGGGCTGCCACAATTGATGTAGCTGTTTATCTTATCAACAAAAGTCCATCTAGTGCATTGGATGGAGAAATATCACAAGAACGATGGTCAAGTAAAAAGATTAATTATTCACATCTAAAGATGTTTGTTGTATTGCATATGCTTTGATTGTGAGAGAGGATAGGAAAAAGCTTGATACTAAGTCCTAGAAGTGCATCTTTATCAAATACGGTGGCAACGAGTATGGTTATAGGCTTTGGGATTATGAGAATAACAAAGTCATCTGTAGTCGCAATGTGGTATTCCATGAAGAAAAGATGTATAAGAATCATTAGATAGAGCATGAGAATGTAGCACAACCAAAATATATTGAATTAGACACAACGCCCATGAAGATATTTCCAGTAAATCAAAGTGCACTTTGTTAACACCTAAATTTTGGCGACCCGTTTAGTTATTTACTGCATTAAAAAATTATGGGTTAATTTTATCCCTGAAAAAATAATTAATTGCATAACATATAGATTTAGGTGCATTTGCATTTTTTTGCATTTGATCAGCGGCGGACGAGCTTCACCTTTACCAGTTGACAATTCAGTATTTTCAAATTATTCTTCCAATATTCGGTAATTATTTCATATATTCACATTGGCGATATATTGCAGAAGATTGGAAGTTTAAGCATGAAATATCAAGAAGAATATCACACGTGGGGGTATTTTGAGCGATATATTCTATGTCTCAAGACAAGAAATATTTCATAATCAAAGAAGATTTCATGCGTGAGCTGAGAAAGGAAGTGAAATAATTCACGAAAATCAAAGTTATTCACCTATATAAGAGCCACGTACGGAGAAGATAGGAGGAGGCCACTCATCGATTACACGGCCGCATAAGAGGGGTTTTTACTTTTGTTTTTTTGGGTTTTCTTTTGGTAAAAGAAAACACAAAAGTTTTGCTTCTGCAGAGAGTACAGAGCAGCAGAGAGGAAGAGACAGGAGAGAGGGAGATGTGAGGGAGACGTGCGGCCAGCAAAGGAGAGAAGAAAGGAAAAAAAAAACAGAAGGAAGAAAACACTGTTTTCTTCCTCGCTGGTCCCTCCGTCGGTGCAGGTCCTCGCGCTCGCACCACGACGCCAGAAGCCGCCGCTCCCGCGCCTACCCCTCCGCACCGCCACCGCGTTGCTCCGACGCCGCCCGAAGCCGAAGCCCCGCACCCACGCCGCTGCACCCCCGGCTCCTCGAAGCTCGCGCCGCCTCTACCTCCTCATTCGCTGCTCACAACCCCGACGGTAGCTGATCTCGATCAAATTCCCTCGCCGTGCTGTCCCGGCGCCGTTGCTCCAGATTTACCTGCCTCTGCCCAGATCTGCCACGCTGGAACGTGACGAAGCCTCCGCAGCCGCTCGAGTCCTCTGCCCGTGACCTGCAATGCCCGACGGCCCCTCCGTCTCTGCTGTTGCCGACGACCCACCGTCTCCGCCGGTTGTTCGAGCACCGGCCCCCTGCGAGCGACCTCACCACAGCAACCCTAGCTACCCCTACGACGCCTGACCCGCGACGGACGACCTGCCTGCTCCCACAGTTCTGCCAGCCACCGCCGCGTCCGCATCTCGCCGCCGCTGCACCCCCGCTCACCGCTCGCTCGTTCGCTGCCAGTGCCTGCTGTACTCTCGCCGGAGATCCTCGCCGACGATCCCCTCACCGGATCCCTGAACCAGCGGCCCAGATTTCATTTTTTTTTCTTTTTAATAAAAAAGGAAAAAAATTTTACTAGGTATTTTTGCTTTACTTTATTAAGCAAGTTTAGGTTTTCTCTATTTTTTTTTATCATTATCTTTTAATGTGTTGTTTTTTGGTTGAAATACCTATCTATGCATAATGAAAATCTCAATGTATCAACCGATTCGCAACCGCGGGGGTTTTTTTATTTCATCTATAGCGCTTTAGATGAAATAATTAATTAAGCGGGAATAAAATTGATGTTTTGATCTTTAGGCTTAAGATCAAAGTATCGATTTTACTAGCGAAATATTATCCTTTGATCCGAGCGATATGTGATGTCCCTTTTGGGATAATTTTGAATGGATTTGATCGTTTTTATTTATCTTGAGATATGTTTGAGATAGAATATCACGTGTTTTAGGGTTATTTGCATATTTAGGCAAAGCATTCTATTTATCATGAATTTTCGAAATAAAAATCGGGTTAGATTAGATGCATGTTAGGATATTACTTGTTTTAGGGTTTGCATATTTAGAATACGAATTTTAATTTCGAATTTCATAAAAATAAAAAAATTCAAATAAATCAATTTAGGTTGCTAGATTTTAATTTAGGTTGCATGCTTAATTACTTGGCAATTATTAATTTCGAAAATTAAAAAAAAAGAAAGAAAACAAAAACACAATAAAAAATCATCATACACTTGTCATGTAGAATTAGGGCATATTTTGCATGTCATTGCATATTAGGGTTAAATGGCACTTAGTTCAATTTAGATCATTTTTAATTTATTATAAGCTTGGCATTTTTAGATATATTGCATTTTAGAATTATTTAGGTTAAGATAATATTTTAGTTTAAATTAGGATATGGCTCAACCTAATTTCTAATATAAATTAAATAGGGTCTTAATCTAATTAGGTAATTTTCACATTTCACCAAATTTCGAATTTCATTAAAAATACAAAAAATGTCATAGGTTAAATTAGTTTTATTATTTAGGATAAAATGCATTCTTTTAGGAAAAGAAAAAATGTCATGTGCACGTCATTAGGGTTAGATTCATTGAAATGCATGTCATTTAGTATTTTTGCTAGGCCCATTTAATTAGAAATTACATGTCATTAGTATTATGTCATTTAGTTAATATCGCATTGCATATTACATGATTTTCATTAATTAAGTGAAAAAAAAAAAGAAATTGTGTGTTAATTAGAAATCATATCCGGGGTTGTTGATGTGGATTTTAATTTAACATTGCGAGATGCTTTCGTTGCTTGGAGGTAAGTTTTTGCAATTTATTTATTGTTTATCCGAGTGTTAAATTGGTGGTTTGTGCACGCGTTACGATAACTTCATATGTTAGAGAAATAGATTTAAAATAGACCCAAGCTGCTTTGCAAAAACATTTTTTCAAAATAAAAGAAATGGTACCGAAAGGGCGTTAGAGAAATTAAGCGTAACCAAGTCCCCGTACCCAAATCTCCTGGTTCGTAGGAGTAAAGTAAAACTCCCGTTACTTTTTTTGGGTTTCTAATTGACCCACCAAAAATAGATTAGTGGCGACTCCTAATTAAAAAAATTTGCATGTTAAGAATTTGAACCTAAAGTCGCGATTGGTATGGGGAGGAGAGCCCGAGTTAAGTCTAGGCTTAACAATCCATTAGTCAAACCCTAGGTGGTTCACACCCGAAAATTTGGTCGCGACACACTTGAAAGAGAGATTCAAGGTGAGCCTATTATTAGTGAAGAGGTAGTTCAAGAGGAACGCAGTGATTCGGAGCAAACTAATGATCTTGAAGTACCTATCTTGAGAAGGTCTACATGTGTGAGAAAGCTAAAGGTAATTTTTGATCCATCAGCTAATACTGTTCTAAGTCATGTCTTTTATACAGATTTAGGGGAACCGGAGACTTACGATGATGCAAAGGTAGACACGTCTCACTTGCAATAGGAGTGTGCTATGAAAGACGAGATGAGCTCGTTACTTCAAAACAAAACTTGGGAGTTGACCAAGTTGCCCACATGTAAAAAAAAATTTATAAAACAAATGGCTGTACATGATTAAGAATGAAGCATATGGTAATATTAGATACAAGGCGAGACTTGTAGTCATGGGCTTTTCTTATAAAAAAAAAATGATCGACTACTTTGAGATATTTTCACTTGTAATAAAGATGACATTAATTAGAGTTTTGCTGAGTATAGTTGCAGTGGATGATCTTCATCTTGAACAATTAGACGTAAAATATCATTTTTACACGGTGACTTAGATGAAGAATTATACATGGCACAATCTAAAGGTTTTGAAGTCAAAGGTAATGAGCACATGGTATGTCGCTTGAAGAAAAGCTTGTATGGCTTGAAACAAGCTCCACGACAATGGTACCTAAAATTTGATAGTTTCATGAATGAAAAGGATTTGCACATTGTGAATATGATCACTATGTTTATTTTCACAAATATGATGATGTTGACATTGTGTATCTCTCTTTATATGTGGATGATATGCTGGTGGCTAGTTCCAATATGAAGAGAATCGTAGAAGTGAAGAAGATGTTATCGTCACAATTTGTTATAAAAGACTTAGGAGAGGCCAAGAATATTTTAGGCATGAAAATCATCGGGGATAGGAAAAATAAGAAATTATGGCTGTCACAAGAAGACTATATGAACAGGGTGTTAAAGAGATTTAACATGGACAAGACAAAACCGGTTGCAACTCCTCTAGCGAGTCACTTCAAACTTTCCAAGAATATGTGTCCAAGCACTCAGGCTTTAAAATATAAGATTGTGGTAGTTCCATATGCATCAGCAGTGGAGAGTTTGATATATGACATGGTGAGCACGAGACCAGATATTATAAGGCATCGGGAGTTGTGAGTCAATATATGCAGAATTTAGGCAAAGAGCATTGGAATGCAGTAAAATGGATATTGAGATATCTAGCAGGTACTTCCAATTACTCACTTTGTTATGGTGGTACATTTCTAAAGTTGCAGGGTTATGTAGATATAGATCATTTGGGTGATCGAGATAGTGGTAAGAGTATCACGGAATATATTTTTATAGTTAGAGATACAGCAGTGAGCTGGGTATCTCAACTATAAAAAGTAATGGCCTTATCGACGATAGAGGCAAAATACATGGCAATCATGGAAACCTCCAAGAAATCTATAGTTACAAGATTACATGGAGGAGCTACATCGAAAACACCTAGTTAGTACATTGTGGGGTGATAGTCAAAGTGCAATACATTTAACAAAGAATGCAGCTTATCACTCAATGACCAGACATATCAAGAATCATTATCACTTTATTAGGTCAGCGTTGAAAGATAATAAATTAAAGCTACATAAGATTGATGGCTTAAAAAATCCAGTTGACATGTTGACCAAGGTAGTAGACATAAAGAAGTATATTTTATATACTACTACCATTGGTATTACTCCATGTTGATTGATGAGGAGTATCGCAGAGGTACAATGTTTTTAACTACTATTTTTGAAGAAGATTGATGCAAAGTTGCTTGGTGCTTGGATATATTTATCTTCAAGTGGGAGATTATTATAGACGAAGCCAAAATTTATTTTTAGTGGTTTTTTTGTCTTTTTTTTTATCAGATTTGCTTTTAAGTTAAAAGTGATAGATTTATTTTAGCGATGGCAAGACCCTAGTCGTCAAGACGCTGAAAAATGAAATAAAAAAAGTAAGAAAAAGAGAAGAAAAAGTGATTTTTTTTTCTTTATGGGGATTCTCAATCTCTTTGTGCTATGATCTTGAGAAAAGATCATCGTTGTATCTAACTTTTTTTGAAGACTAGTGGATTTGCATAATGTCTCTGTGCATAGACGTAGCCCAGGTTTGGGTGAACTTCGATAACAAATTTTCTGGCGTGTTCTTTTGATTCTTTTTTTATTATATTATGCATGATGAATTGTTTTGCAAGCATTATTTTTTGGAATCAGCATGTGATTTCGTAACACTCAACACTTATTAGACTCTACGCATTGCTTGGCAATCAAATGAAGTATCAAAAATTCGAAATTTAACAATTAAGAAGAGACTAAACTCACTCAATGACTCTGAATAGTATCGATTTAAAATGCATCTAGTTTAGTTGAAACTAGGGATGAGTATAATTTCGGGATAGAACCTATAGCCGAAGAATTGGACCAATGAGAATCTATCCGGTTTCAAGTTTTAAGGTATGTAAGGTAAGTTTCAAATTCCATTTTGTTTTTTTTTTTTTTTTTGTTCATCCCACTCTACTCCTACTTGAACACTTATTCTCAAACTTTTGTTATATCTCATTGCAAGGTGTAGGAATTAAAATCCACATTTGAAACTAAATCACTTCCACTTCAATCTCTTTGAGAATGTGGAGATTCGAACTCCCCATCTCTTCCTTCCACGTGAGAAAAGTGGCCATTAGGGCAATCAAGTTCCAAAAATTAAGAAATCTATTTTGACAGATAAGTTTCAAGTTTTGAGTAAGTGGAACCTGAAACGAGTTTTAATATTTTTCTTGGTCTACATCTTGGCGCAATCCTTTAACTGATGATAAGTGTATAATCCTGAACCATTAGTCTAAGCTTTCATTTTATGACTGAAATTTTTACTTTGTTAATATTTCATATTTTTCGTGTGTCTAAATATAAGTTGTGGATAATGAATTTTACCAATAAGTAGTGATCATTAAAGGTAATAATTCGCTACAATTGTTCAATAAATAATATAAGTAAAACTTGAGTAGACCCTGGAATCGATCCTAGAACCTATGATAGGGTAGACCTAACATTTTGGGATAAGATTCAATTTCTACAAAATAAGGAACCCATTTCACAAAATCGGAGTTAACATTTCTGATATGGGGCTTTGGAAAAAGGCCTCAGCTTTACATAGATTACAAGAAAGTCTCGACACCAATTGAATAAAAATTTCATCTTTCCGAGTTACACAAAATCGGAGCGCCGCTGTGGATATAAAAAAACAAAATCTTCGCTCAGAATGACTCTAAAAAAAGGCGAACTTTATAATATGGGTCGACATTTCTGCTGATGGGCTACTCCCGATTCACAATTCCCCCGCGAAATCACAAAAGGGAAACCTCGAGAGCGAACCGACCTTGACGGTGAAGTCGTAAATCGACCATTTCGAGGACTGGCTCGCCATGGCACGGCTCAATCTCCGATCGTGCGAGACGAAGCTCCGATGACCGAAAGGCGGCGGCTTGATCGGCGCACAGGGCTCGGGGAGCGACGAGATTGGGCGAGGGGAGAGGAGGGTTTGCGCAGCGACCGAAGGAGAGAAGGGAATGGGAAACGACAGAGGAGAAGGAGGAGGAGAAGAGGAGGCGAGAGGGGCGCGGAGATTTCTGCAGCGGAGGAGCAGAGCTTTTGTAGAGGAACAGAGCATCTGGGGTCAAAGCCGTCGCTGGTTTTCGTTTTCGCCATACTACCCAACAACGATAATGACATCGAGTAGATTATGCGTGTATGAACAGTTAAATCATTTATGTATTCCCAATTGTTATCATTTTTGCACTAATGTATTGCTAATCATTGTACTAATCACCCATTTGCACGAAGAAAATGGACCACCTTCAACATGTACTTGGTACTATGGCGAAACCGACCCGATGCAGCAAGGTAGTATTTAAACCGATCTTCATGGGACAAAGGCATGATATTGTTTTGTTCAGAGAGTCATGATTCAGGAGGGGGACCGTATTTAATCTCATGAGGCCGATGTTTATGGAAGCAAGTAGGCATTGGAATCTCGGAAGAGGAGATTTGGAATATCACGAGGCAAGATGCTCCAACACTGTCGGTCTCTTCATTATGAACCGGTACAGCACCCCGATCCGGGTCGAGCTCCCGTGCCGCCCGGATTGAACTTCTGCTTCTACTGTTGCTGAGGCCACTCGTGATTTACGTGGACCCTGAGGTGATCGAGCTGCCAATGTGACCATCCTACTGCCGAATACTGAGTCATGACTAACTGGTAGACCATCAAGTTCTTCAGACTTCCAAACGCTTGTTCTCTGAGAGTTTGGGCCCAAGATTCTCTTAGCCCTAACCCCTCTTTCCTCTTCCGCTCATTTGGTCTGCAAGATTGATGTTTTTCGCAGATGGGTTATGATTATTGTAGATCCATGATAAGATTCACAATCAGAAGTTGCCAACAACAGCAAAGAAGTTGTTTTATTCACATAGAGATCACGATGACCCATTTCACTACTCAAATACACACTGAATCTTCGTAGGAATCCCAAACAACACTGCCACATATCTACAGTTACATCCAGCTGACTAATTTCACCCCAATGAACTTGCTGCAAATTTTATTCTTGAAAAGATTCATCCCTAGATATGCATCAAATAGACAACCAGGTGCATCATCAGTTCATTGTTATGACATGTATCTGAAGGTTGTCGAGCTGCCTTGGCCTCCTGTATTTCTTCAGCAACAGCAAACAGCAGAAGACGCTGACCGATGTTGCGGCCACTGCAGTGCCCGCAATCCAAGGAGGCAGGCAGAAACCTGTGGAAGGGAAGAGAGCTCCCGTGGAGATTGAGATTCCCAGGACGCTGTAGCTTAGCACCCAGATGTAGTCCGGGTGGATCCTGGCGAATGTTTTCTTGGAGAGGTCGACCTCTGAGAGTGCTAGTATGAACAAAATAAAGGAGTTAGGGAAGAGAATAAGAACACAGAAATTATAGTGGTTCGGCTTAATCCAAGCCTACGTCCACTCTCCCACGCTAACAGCCTTCTTGGCTGGATTCCACTATGCAATCAACAAGAGATTACAACTTCGAGTGCAAACGCTTAGTAGTAAATCACACTATCTCACTAAGTCACTCTTTTGGTATTTCTCTCACGATTACAAACGTTTAAGCTCTCCAAAGACAAGTATATAATCGAATGTCGCTCGACTTTGGAATTATAAATTCTACGCTCCGTCTCTTACTTGCTCATCGGTCCTTCATCTCCTTAAATACTTCTCCACTTCCAAACTAGTCGTTGGACAGCATCCCGGAGAATCGTCTTCCAATATACCCATTGGACAGCTCTGTATCTAGAAGATTTGGTAGCCGTTGAGTGACAAAGGTAGAATCCCAAATTGATTCCGATCGCCCATACAAACGAAATCTTGGTTTCCATAAGTAAAGCTTCTTCATATAGAAAATTCTTGTCTTCAAGATCCAATCGTTAATCAAATCAATCTTGATGTGGAATCCAAACCGATCACTAGCCGTTGTATGATTGGGCTTGAGTTACGATTCATCGAAACTGATGTAAAGTCCGAGTCGTAGACTTTACCATATGAGTCTTGAGACTTTACAATGCGGGGCAGTAGACTTTACAACCGTGTCTGTAGACTTTACAATATGAGTCTTGAGTCGCAGTCTTCGACTTTAACACGAAGTCTGGAAATCTTGAGAATATACTCGGACATATGTTACGTTCGTCTTCCGGTCGTCTTCGACTTTGATAATATCCTTTACATGTTCTATTATCTCGCATGGTCTATTACTCAACCATCAAACATGTTAGTAGCCTTTGATTTATTTTGTCATCTTCAAAACATCATAAGGGATTTCCCTAACAACCTCGAGGGACCTGGGCACAGACTTCGCCAACTCAGGCCCATGCGCTAGGGGTCAGGGCCCAACCTAGAGGGACCTAGGCCCAAGTGCCGGGGACTACTTGGCCTCGATGGACCTAGGCATAAGTGCCAAGGTCCTAGGCCTTGACTCAATGGACCTGAGTTTGGGCGCAAGAACCTAGTCCTCGGCATAGGGGTCCGGAGTGTAGCCTTGATGGACTCAAGCATGGGCATTAGTACTAGAGTCCCAAGCCCAACCTAGCCTCGATTGACAATGCCCAAGCACCTAGGTCCGAGGCTTGGCCTTGATGGACTCATGCTCAAGCGACTAGGACATGGGCTCAACCTCTCTAAACTAAGGCTTGGGACCAAGGAGCCGAGCACGGGCACCAAGTGATCAAGCTCAATTCCAGTGGATCTAGGACTAGTGTCCGTGCTTGTGCATGGGAGTTGGAATCTAGACTTGAGATCCTAGGACCCATGCCGGTTTCCTTGGTTATTCATGCTCAAGTTAGTAGCATATGGATAGTGTATATCTATTTAAGAAAATCAAATAATATTTTCCTTATCAAATGACATGGAAAGTAATTTTCAATTAATTTTCAGGTCTTAGCCAAATACGTAAAAATTTCAAGATTTTTCTAAAACATAACTTTTCAAAAAATAGTTAAAGGAAATGTTGCATATTTCATGAAATAAACAAAGCCTTAATCGTGTCATATATTCACACTTACTATAAATGATGTTTATGGAAAATTTCAATCTTTAGTAATACCGAATAAAAAGTTTGTTCAACCACTAAGATCATAATTACCCATTAACAATAATGACATCAATCCAAACAAAAATATTGTTGATTAGGCGATGTATGAATGGTTAATCATCTTTCATATTGCCAATTGTTCTCATTTTTAGGTCTCGGCCAAATACCAAAAATTATTGTCATTTTCTTGAAGAATGACTTTTGAAATTTTTTTTGTCACATTTTTCGTGAAACAAACGAAGCATTAATCACGTTATTTATTGACACTTACTATAGATGATGCTTACGAAAGAATTCAATTTTTAGCAATACCGCATAAAAGAGTTTGTTTAACCACTAAAATGATAATTTCCCATCAACGATAATGACATCAACCCAAACGAAACGTATGAACAGTTAATCATTTGCACTAATGTATTGCTAATCATAGGACCAGTCACCCATTTGCATTAAGAAGTTGGACCACCTTCAACATGTATAGGTACTATGGTGAAACAATCCAATGCAACAAGGTAGTAGTTAAACTGATTTTCGTGGGACAGAGACTTGATATTGTTTTGCTCAGAGAGTCATGATTCAAGAAGGGGACCATATTATTCTCATGAGGCCGATAATTGTGGAATCAAGTAGGCAATGGTATCTCCAATGAGGAGATTTGGAATATTACAGGGCAAGACACTCCGTCCTTTAAGGAAAAAAAAAAAAAAAGAAAAAAAAAATCGACTCGGTGACGCGACCAGTGTGATTGGCGTCAAAACACGATCATAGAGAGTAGACTTGAGTAAGTGTTTCTCAAGACTTGTGCAGACGGAGTGAAACTTGTCGAGCGGCGGAGATGGATTTTTTAAGTTTGTACTGGGTGCTCAGATGCTCCTGGTGCAATATGCACCTACGGTTTCCTTAGCAACGGTGGTTCTAGTACATAGTTGAGAATAATAAAGCAAAAGGGAGAATTGTAGAATTTCTCTATATAATAATGAAGAATACATCGATCTATTTATAAGCTTTATTAGATAACTATTTTAAGATAATATCTCAATCAATATATGCATAATTTTATGTACAATTTTGAGAGAAATGGATAATCAACAAAATTTTAAAAATCTTTATTAAAGGAATAATCATAGAGAAATCCCTAATTATCTCTAACGATAAATCCGTGACCAATATCGAGCTTTTGTGCCACGCATGTTGCACGGCGCCCAGATTGAACTTCTCCTTCTCTTGTTTTTGAGGCTGGTTTGACTGTCGTAATGCCGAGTTTCACTAATCAATCCATCAGCACATGTTTTAATGCAAAAGGGGGAACCATGTCCCTCAAAATGCCGTGTTATGACAAACGAACATGCACTTGTTCTTTGTTACCAACCAGTACAGTACCCTGTTCCGAATCAAGCTTCCGCGCCACTGAGATTGACCTTCTGCTTCTTCTGTTGCTGATGCCACTCGCGATTTACATGGACCCTGAGGTGATCAAGCTGCCGGTCCGACCGTCATACCGACAAGCTTCTCTAATATATCTGTCAACGCATGTTCTAAATGCAAATGGGTGAACCGTGTCCCTAAAAAATGCTGAGTTATGACTGGCTAGTGGACCATCAAGTTCTTCAGACTTCAGACGCTTGTTCTTTGAGAGTTTGGGCCCAAAACTTTCTCTTAGCCCTGACCTCTCTTTCCATTTTCATTCATTTGGTCTGCAGTATTGATGATTTTTGCAGATGGGTTTTAATTTTTGTAGATCCATGGTAGGATTCAGAATCAGAAGTGGCCAACAACAGCAAAGGAGTTATTTATTCACATGGAGGTCACAAAGACGACCCATTTCACTACTCAAGGACGCACTCTTATGAATCCCAAACAACTACACATATTTTCCGCTTTGGATACTAAGTTTGTTTTAGGCCAAGAAAATGCGTATATACAGTTAGAGGGACCAGCCTTATAAGCTAACCCAGGACTCCCTCCCTAAGCGATGTGAGACGGGAGACATGCCCTTAGCCTCACCCGCGTACTGCCGAGGCGATCTTAGTTTGTCCCTCCGTACTGCCCCGGGTTTGGGTCATCACAATTTCACCCAATGAACTGGCTGTGAAATTTATTCTTGAACAGATTCATCCCTAGAAATGCATCAACTAGACGACCTGGTGCATCGTCAGTTCACTGTTATGCCATGTATCTCAAGGTTGTCGAGCTGCCTTGGCCTCCTGTACTTCTTCAGCAACAGTGAGCAGCAGACGACGCTGACCGACGATGGCCATTGCGGCGCCTGCAATCCAAGGAGGCAGACGGAACCTTGTGGCAGGGAAGAGAGCCCCGGCGGCCATGGGGATTCCCAGGACATTGTAGCCCAGCGCCCAGATGTAGTTCTGGCGGATCCTGGAGAATGTAGTCCTGGAGAGGTCAATTGCGGTTATGACGTCCTCCAAGTTGCTCTTCATGAGCACGATGTCTGCAGCCTCGATGGCAATATCTGTGCCCGCACCAATCGCCATCCCCACATCCGAAGCCA
This sequence comes from Eucalyptus coolabah, assembly GCA_014182585.1. Lineage (NCBI taxonomy): Eukaryota > Viridiplantae > Streptophyta > Magnoliopsida > Myrtales > Myrtaceae > Eucalyptus > Eucalyptus coolabah. The sequence continues at coordinate 6,009,869 of CM024624.1, read as the reverse complement.
CGAGCGCAGGCGAGTCATTGATGCCGTCTCCCACCATCGCTACAACGTATCCTGCAGCCTGCAGATATTAAAGATTGTAATTCAAAGCAAACAAATTACTCCCAAATCCTGCGTGGAAAAATGTCCCAAGTTATTTGATTAAATTCTTCCCTTTTGGGGATGAAAATAGCATGTTCAATCACCTGCAAATCCTTCACTTTCTCTGCCTTCTGCTCAGGCTTGGCCTCTGCTATCACAGTGTCGATCCCGACGTCCTTGGCAATGGAATTCGCAGTTCCCCAGTTATCGCCGGTCACCATGATGCTCTTCACTTTCATCGAATTCAGGATTGATATCACCTCACGAGCACCCGGTTTCAGTGGGTCTGAAACCGCGATGACTCCAATCAGTTCCCGGTCTATAGACACCAGTATCCCAGTCTGTGCCATCCTTTCGGTCTCGGTCAGGATCTCTTCTGCTTTGGTTGGAAAGGCAATGTTGTGCTCTAACATCAGGTTCTTGTTTCCACAATTATCTCCTTGTTACGAACCACGGCCTTCACTCCATGGCCAGGGACTGACATGAAGTTGCTGGCTTCAGGCCAGGCGAGATTCTCCACATCGTCCCTGAACTTTTTGGCATACTCAACAACAGCCTTGGCTAATGGATGTTCGCTATTCGCCTAATACACGATTATTAGTTTGAGGGGTCTTTGACGGCTCAGTCAATGCAAAGCAGCCTTCAATAGGAGATAGAGAACCGGAAAAATGGAAGGATTCATACCTCAGTTGCAGCAGCCAGTTCATAAAAGTCTCTCAGCACCAGGTTTTTCAGGAGTCTCGTTTTGACCACCACGGGCTTTCCGACGGTGAGCGTCCCTGTCTTGTCAAACACTATGCAATTAACCTGCCATTTCAAGGAAGCGGAAAAGTACATAAAAGGGTTTGAGATGTGCATTACCACGAGAGACAATAGACGCAATTGACCGGTTTGAACAAGTTCCAGAGAAGTGCAATGTATGACATAAAATTTGTAACTTCTTCCTAAGGTGAAATCATCACTTCACAAGTTCAGAAGAGAGATGACAGAATAGAAGATAATATGACATATCTGGCAACGATCAACAGTCCCTAGATGCTAAAATACTGCACAAATTTTTTTGAAAGGATCTAGGATTGTGGTCAGAATTTGACAGTGCGAAAATGCGAACCTTGTGTGCACTTTCCAGTGCTTGGCCTCCTTTGATGAGGATTCCTTGAGATGCGCCGACTCCGGTCCCTACCATCACTGCAGTTGGAGTTGCGAGCCCTAGTGCACAGGGGCAGGCGATCACCATCACCGATATCCCAAACTGGAGAGCAAGCTGAAAGCTGTCCATGGAGGACGGAATCCAGGATTTTGGGTACGCATGGAACCTTCCCGTTAAAAACCATGCAAGCCAAGTTGAAAACGAAAGGACGATCACCTGCCAAATTAGGTAAAATTAGCGAAATTTACATCGCACAGGCCAATAAGGAAGCAGTGTAGGTAATTGACATACCAGGGGCACAAAGACCTTGGAAATGCGGTCAGCGAATTTCTGTACTGGCGCTTTGGCCATCTGAGCAGACTCCACGAGCCGAACAATCTGTGCAAGAGCGCTCTCCGAGCCTACCCGAGTCGCTTTAATGTGCAAGACGCCGTTTTCGTTCACAGTGCCTCCAATTACAGCATCCCCTTTCCTCTTTGCCACGGGCCTCGCTTCTCCTGTAATCATGCTCTCATTGACATGACTCTGTCCCCAAATCACGAAACCATCCGAAGCTACTTTCGCGCCTGGAATGATCTTGATCACGTCGTTTTTCTGTATTAACCGACTGTCTATCTCTCGTTCACTCACCACGTTTCCCTTATTATCGAGTGTCAACAAGATTGCTGTCTCAGGTGCCAAGTCCATAAGCTTTGCAATGGCCTCAGAAGTCTTTCCCTTTGCCCGAACCTCCAGATATTTCCCCAGCAAGACGAAAGAAATAAGCATCGAACTAGTCTCAAAGAAGTCCGTGCTTCTGAAACTTGGAGAAGTCGCGGCTCTCAGCACAGAGTAAACAGAGTAGAAGTAGGCCGTGTTGGTCCCCAAGGCGATCAGAACATCCATATTGGCCGAACCATAGCGCAGAGCTTTGTAAGACCCGGTGTAGAATCGACGGCCAATGACAAACTGTACTGGGGTCGAGAAAATCCACCTGAGAAGCTCGCCTACGCTCATCATTTTCACAATTTTGGTGTTCAACCCGTGTTTAATCCCAGGGAGGTACATGAAAACCATGGACAGCAAGAAGACAGGGACAGTGAAAACCAAGCTCCATAGGAAAGATCTGTAATACTGCTTGATTTCCTCCTGTCTATAAGCTTCTCTCCCTCCTTCACCCTGGGGAAATATCGCTGCTTTGAAGCGACCCGACCCAGTTGACTCAATTACTTCGATGAAGCTCCTTGGCCCTGTCAAGTCGGGCTTGTAAGAGAGGGTGAATTTGTGTAGCTCGGGATCGGTACTGATATCTTTGACCCCCGGAAGCGCTTGGAGAGAATTTACCAGGATTCTCATGGAATGATCGGTCCTCACACCGTCAACTTTGAGATGTATGCTGCTTACGTCTTCCCCGGTACTGACGAGTACAGCTTCGAACCCGGTGTCCTCGATAGTCTCCAACAGGAGATCCAAGTTAGTCACCCGAGGATCATATTGGACCTGCGCTTCCTCAGTCGCCAACGCTACCTGGACCTTTTGGACACCCTGGACAGCCAGCAAAGCTGACTCGACTGTGGAAGAGCACGAGGTGCAGGTCATCCCGTTGATGCGTATGCGGCATACTTGAGTGGTTCTCTCGCTCGTCTCGTCCTTGATCAAGGTGGATTGAAACCCGACATCCTCAATAGTCTCACGTATCGTTTCCTCCTGTAGGACATTAAACACAACGACAAACTCGAGGCATGATTCAAAACCCAAAACAAAAAATCGACCCGCCAAACCTTTAGGCTACGTTTGGCAGTTGGAATAAAATTCGGAATAGGTTATGATTTATCATATCTTACGTTTGGTGCTCGCTCGGGATAGGATAAAGTTGGATATAAGGGGAATATAAACATGATAAAATTATCCATAGGGAGATGGGATAAAGGTGGATATGATTTATAATGTCCATAATAGGAAAGTTATTTTTCTAGAATAACAAACTTATTAAATTAACAAAATTGAAATTATATTTCAACATAAATAATATTTTAATTCTAATTTAAGAAATTAAAAATAAAAATAGAAATTTATTTTTAATTAATCTTCTTTTAATTTATATATTCAACTTTAATTCTATCTTATAATAAACATTCAATCTATAAATTAAATATTTATATTTATTATATATTTTAGGTATTTTTGTATTTTTATGTACAATTTACTATTTGATAAAATTTTATTAAAGAATGATGAAATGGGAAAAAATAAATAATAAAGAAAATAATATAAATAAATGAAATATAAAATAAAAATAAATTAAGAAATAGTGCTACAAGATATTTTCATCATCTTCATTTATCAACATTTAGGTTCATTTATAATGACATGTCATTTATATCAAAAAAAAATATATGATATGATGTGAATATATTCGATTTTAATACTCGATTCACCAAATAATTGACGGGATAAAAAAAATCAGAAAATTTTATATCATATCTTATCCAATCTTATCCCGATTAAAAATCCGGATTACCAAAACCTTTTAGTTTGAGAAACAGTGCAGGCCTAGCAAAAGCATCTTATGATAATTTCTCCTCAAAATTCAGCAACATAACCTAAACTCATCGCAACCACGGTGCAGTGCCAGAAGATCTCATGCTCCATTAGAAATCGACACGAGCCAAAAAAAGGCAAAACGCGCGCGGAATACCCGAGATCCTTGGTATCAGAAGTCGAAAACTTACATTTACGAAGCTCGGATAGTAAAGAACCTGAGCCCTATCATTCAGCACGTCGACGACGGCCTCGCGGATCCCTGGAAGCCTCTTGACCGCCTTCTCGACCGACCCAGCACACGCCGAGCACGTCATCCCCACGACCGAGAGCAATGCCCTCGCCTCTTCCACTGCCACATCCTCCCCCGCCGCCGAGGCGCCTTTTGGGATCTTGGGCATGGAAGGGTAGTGCGGCCTCGGGGAGAGGTCACCATGTCTCTCCTTGCGGATGCAGGTCAGCGCGAAAAGCTTCACCGCCATGGAAATTGTTCCAGGAGCTTCGTTGCGATTGAAAAGCGGAGAAAGATTCGTTGAGATTTCGAATTTAAAGTATGACAATTGATATTCCAAAAATTATTTTGTAATCGTCGGTGGTTCCTCAGGTCCCGCCATTACTTTGTTTTAACGCTATGTGATGGTGTCCAACGTTTGTGCGCCACCAAACTTCTTTAACGGAATTTTGAAATGGAGAGATGGTCGATTTGAATCCCAATTCATCTTGTAAACTCAATTTATATTGAATTAATTGCAGATCCACCGAAATTCATTAAGTAAAATATTATATGGTAATGAAGTGTGATCCAGTAGTTATCATTGGCGAAAAATTCGATTGGGACAAAAAAAAAAAAGATTTGGGTTAGAATTTAGATTCGAGCTAACATTGATACTTTACAAAGGAATTGAGCCTATCTTTCTCGTGAGATCAGTTCTTATATTGAAGTTTAGGCAATCCGTCCATGCTTCCAAGCTAAGTTAACCTTAAAGAAGGATTAAAATGACACTATGCCAATATCATTTTTTGCCCAACACTCTACAACACCTAGCTTTCTTTGTGAATATTTCCCTTAAAACAACCATTATCATTGACTTTGTCATAGTCTTTCCTCGATTTAGATCATTTCTTATAAATTGATCTCAAAATATAAAAATATATATATATATATATCACACAATTAGGAGTAGTAATAATCACATCACAATCAACATTAACCAAGTGGCTCAAGCAATATGGAGAGACAAAGAGGACAGAGAATCAAAGGCCCGGAGCACAACAACAGCATCGGAGAAGATGCTAGGTTTCAGACGTTTTTAATGAATATAGTCATGGAAGAAATTCATATGTAAGGTGAAAGTTTTTGCAGAAGAGTTGTGATAAGTATTAGGCCGGCCGCCTCTAGCAAAAACTTTGACACGCTCCCCACTGGATGATTGACTTGTGCGGTTTAGCATAATTAGATAACCAAATTATTCCACATGTCAATCATTTATAAATGAATGTGTAAATCAATTTTTACACTAGCAATAGATCTAAAAATAAAACCCAAATATTTAATTGATATTCGGGATTTGTTATTATTTCATGAGAACTTGTTTAATTAATCAAGAAATAATTCATCTCAAGTTTCATATATATCTATATCTCTATATTGGTGTATGTACGAGTTATTTTAGATACGCATGATGCTAAAATAGAAATCGAATTGTATATCATCAAACTAGTTATCCGAAATTTCATTTTGCACCTAGTAATTCTAAATTGTCCGTGTTAATTCAAACGGGAGAATTACCAAAAAAGTTCTAAACTTATTGCAATTGTGTCAATTCGGTCATAATTTTTTTTTTTGTCAATTTAATCCTAAACATTTTACAATTATGTCAGTTTAATCCATCCGGCCAAAATTGGCCGATCGACGTTGACATGGACATCCAGCAAAAGCTGACATGACATTTTAAAATTATTTTTTTGAATTTTTTATTTCTTTATTTATTTTTTTTTTCCACCTTCTCCTTCTTCTGGCCGGCAAGGTCAGCCTCGCCGGCAAGTGGTGAGGCTCGTCCCTGTCGGCCATTTGTGAAGGCAAGCCTTGCCCAACAACGGCGAGGCTGCCGTCGCAGATCTAGCAAGGCATGAGGCACGAGGCTTGGCCTTGCCCATTCATGGCGAGGTCGAGCCTCGCCGTCCCTGGGCAAGGAGTGCCGACAAGATTGTTGTCGCTAGATTTGGTAAGGTCGAGTCTCACCATCCCCTGGGTGACCGGTGAGGTCGACCCTCGCCTTGGATCTAGTGAGGCTTGACCCACCCAGCCATGGCGAGGGTCAACCTCACCGTGCCCGCGAGCTCGGTCCTCGCCATGGCTAGGCTAGGCCAAGCCTCACCAAATCTGGTGGGGCCGAGCCTCGGCCGAGAGGAAGGAGAAGTGAATGGAAAAAAATAATTAAAAGTTCAAAAATATAAAAAAAAAAAAAAAATTAAAAATGCCATATTAGCGTTATTTGGATAGCCTTCGTCGGACAGCCATCATTGACCGGTGTCCATGTCAGCATCGGTTGGCCAATTTTGGCCAGATGAACTAAACTGGCACAATTGTAAAAAGTTTAGAACTAAATTGGCCAAAAAAAAGTTTATGACTGAATTAGCGCAATTACAATATGTTTAAGACTTTTTTGATAATTCTCCCTAAGTTTAACTATGCTTCTAACTAGTTGATTACAAAAAATGGACAATAAACATTTACTTTAATTTTACTTAAGTTTGTACATGGGTGATGTCTATAACCCTTACCCTGCCAATCACAGGCGTGGTTTCAAGAAAAATATAGCATCATACAAAAAGAAAGCCTAAAAGAGTAATTCAAAGCAAACTTCGTTTCCCAATATGGCAAAACTTTCGACAAACTCTGAAATTTCTTTCATGACCTAATAAAAAGCAAGCTGGCGACGTGGAGTAACAAAGCACAAGATGGATAAATTGAGAAACGTGAATATTACCGTCTTCCGAAATTAATGGAAATCTGATTGACAGCTAGTTATCTCATGTGGAAGAGAGAGAGAGAGAGAGCGAGAGAGAATTTAAAGGGAGAGGGACTTCACTTGTGATGAAGTTATCCGGAGCAATGCGTTTGTGTGCTAAAGCTTTGTACATACCCTGAATTTATAGTCGCTAGCCAAAGACTCGATTAGAATAATGATTTTTTACTTTTCGATCTTGACGTCGAGTGACCTCAGAACAAATGTTAAACAACACCACGTCGTTTTGCATCTTACCCATTCTTTTTATTTTAATAGTAGAATCGTCCTAAGGGAAGTCTACACAAGGTATTTTATAAGCGGATGCTGTTTCCAACCGATCCGTCTTTAGGAATTTCGAGTCGTCCGGCATCATGTTTGACACCTTTAGGGCGCAGGCGAACCATGGAGATTCCCTCTCAGATGCAACAAGGCGTGGCGCTTAGGGCATTTCTCTAGTACTCAAAATTCGAAGATTAGCCGAAGTCATTGGGTTCGAATCTCTAAAAAATCAGGCGAATTTCGCGAGGAATATTGGGTATAAGACGCATGTTGGTTTTTTTGCCGGCATGCCGATTACCGAGCCGTATTCTGAAGGCACCAGCCCGAAAGCATTAGGCAGAAAACGTCCCAAGTCAGAAAGGGGAAGGGTCGGCATACTCTTATTGGTCCGAGTACGTAGCTCAAGGTATTATCTTTAAACTTTAAAGTTTGGGCTACGGAATTTACGGTGTTATCTTTCCAAGCGCAAGGTTGTCAACGTCGAAGAAATTGACCCCCGATTAATTATCATTAAAGATCGATTATCGTTTTCCCCCCAAGTGATTATCTCTCTCGATCATGATTTACAAAGAAGCAAGCAGAAACGTGCAAGATGAATTTTTTCGTGTGACTAAACTGTAGAAAATTTATTCATGTATACAACTAATCAATCAAGGAAATAATAGATCCATATATGATTGTAAAACACCGATCAATAAATACAACGGAATTAAAGTGTACCTGTTTGAGCCATTACTTCACTTGCAGAAAAGTAGATCACTCTGCTAATAGGGATCTATCAGAATGCCAGATCTTCCTCTTTATGACATATTTCGATATAGCAGCTTTCTATAAAATTAAAGCAATTGATAGGTATAACCTACCCTTTTATAAGCTAGAGAGGAGACCTAGCAAACCCTAATCAACAGCGTGTCAACCGGGCCATTCTATTACGAGCTTCAGTCAAACACAATTGCCTACATATTGTTACTCAACTAGACCCGTTATCAATAGATGCCAATACCCAATTCAATTAGATCACTTTAGAATTCAACAAATATTGGAATATCCATTAAACCGATTATTTAAAATAGAAAATCAATTAATTAATGTAAGTCCATATTATAGGAAATTCCAACATAAACTCCATGTTTCAAGAAATTTGTTAAATAGAGAAAAAAAATATTTATCATATTTACCGCTAACTTCATCAATATTAAAATTCCACCACCCATCAATGTTATCGTTTTTTCTACTTTGCTCCCCCAATCGTTGGAACAATGCCATGTCCTTCCTTTCCACTCCTAATACGTTCACGTCCATGATGAAGACGAGGATTCCGTCGATAACGCAATTATTGTCGTAAACACTTGGTGCAATTTAAGCCGTTGGGGCATGAGAGTTATCATTAACTTAGGAATTGTTATTTGGGGTATAAAGAAATTTTTGAACCTTAACGATCGGGTCGATGACGTATGCCATAGCAATAATTATACGATCAAATTCATTTGCACATCGATTATTTAAGGGCAGAGGTGTAACTTCCGTCTTCCACCAATAGTGAACATAATCAAAAGTTCTTATTCTAATATCGTGCCATTTTCAAACAATGACATCCTAGATCGGTCTCAGTACAAATATAGAAGTATTTATGCGGGGTCGACAAGGTGCTCAGCACTCATAAATTTGACATTTGGAGACCAAAGCAAAGTGTTTATGCGGGGTCGACAAGGTGCTCAGCACTCATAAATTTGACATTTGGAGACCAAAGCAAAGTGTTTATGCGGGGTCGACAAGGTGCTCAGCACTTATAAATTTGACATTTGGAGACCAAAGCATACTCTACATGTTGCTTGACAATCAAGTTAACTGTAAGAAATTGGAAATTTAACGATTGATAAGAGACTAAACTCACTTGATAATTCAAAATGATGTTGACTTTCTTTTTGGGTCAAAAAACGGTATTGACTTAAAATGTCTAGTTTAGTCGAAAGTCACCTGATGGGGGTAAGTAAGGAGTGAATTGCCAAAATCTTTCAATAGTAGATGATGGTTAGATTTTCGCCAATGATGTTGATAAGACCTACCAAATTAGTGATATACAATGACCAAACCCCATTTATGATCGAGCGAGTTCTTTATTCTATTCTTCATATTGAAAAAAGTCAACACCTAAAATTCAGAAAAAAAAAATGTAAAAAGTCTTAAACTTATTACATGGCTGCCAATTCAATTTTAAGCTTTTAGATTGTGCTAATTTAGTCCTAAAATATTTGACAACTTGTCAATTTAGTTTTAAATCTTTTAATTGTGTCAATTTAGTCTTGAACCTTTTGGTGGTTTTTCAATATAGTCCTTTCGGTCAATTATCCAAATAATAAGTTTAGGAGTAAATTGATAAATCGTCAAAACATTTATAACTATATTTGTACAATTAAAAGGTGTAACACTGAATTGGCCACCGTTTAATAAATTTAGAATTTTTTGGACAATTATTTCCCTAAATTTCAATACATAGATTCTGTATACCATGTATCAGCGAGCTAGCACTCGACACCGTTAGCACCATAAAAACCCACCTCCTCGATTTTTCTAGTGGATTGTTGGTCAAATACTTGTTCAAATCAACATCTGTCCTTATTATCTCCCCATAAATATTAAGAAAACGAACATGAACCGGATGACCTCCTCAAACATGACAATTAAGTGCCTGTTTGGTAACCATCCAAACAGTACATGATTTTGATTTTTTGTTTCCGGGAGCGGTTTGTGAATGGAATCGCGTTTAGTAAAATTTTTGTTCCCGAGAATAGATTTGGAATAGAATCAATAATTAAAAAAAAAAAACTTGATTCTTGTTCCTAGAACAAAAAAAAAAGAATAAAAAAAGTGGAACTCTTCTTCCTCTCTCCCCTCCTCTATTGCCGTCCACCACCGTCCGCCACCATCCGCCGTCCGCCGCCGTACACCACCGTTGTCCGCCGGTTGCCGGCAACCAATTCGGCGACTTCACTGGAGCGTTGCCGGCCCTCGACAAGGCTAGCCCTCGTCAGCTGAGCCTCACCGGCAACTGGGTGAGGCTAGCCTAGCCCTCGTCGAGGCTAGGCCGAGCCTCGGCGGGGCTGGGCAAGGGCTGGGTGAGCCTTGCCCAGTGCCCAACAAGGCTCAACCGACAAGGGCTAGCCTCGCGAGGGCCGGCAATGCTCTAGTGAGGTTGCCGACCCTCATATGGCTGGTCGTCGGTCCGATGACCGACCACTTGTTGAAGGAGAAAAAGAATAGGAGAACAAGAAAAAAAAAAGGAAAAAAAGTATAAAAATTATTTTAAAATTAAAAGAAATTGATTTGGAACATAATCAATGGGCATGGTACCAAATGCAATTCTATTCCAAAATCGAAAATTTTGAACAATTACCAAACAACTTAAAATGCTTAGAAATTGTTCCTGGGAACAGAATAAAACAAAATAAAAAAGAATCATTTTTTATCAAAATCTAATTTGAGAACAGTTTCGTTACCAAACACGTCCTAAATCGGCACTCTTGATTAAATAAAGAATCTTAACGCCGACGTGGCGTGGCTATTGTAAAAGGGGAAAAGCGACACAAATAGTTTTTAAATTTTAATTCAATGTATAATGTAATCATGTGAATTTTTAATTCATTCAATGCGATACTTAAACTTTATCTAATATGCAATGTCTCCCTTGGACTTTTAATTTATTCAATACAGTCCTTAAATTTTAATTTGATATTCAATGTTATTCATAAACTTTTAAATGTTTTCATATAGTTTATGGACTAACCGAATATTCACTAATAGTTCAAGAATCATGTTGCACGAATTAAAAGTTTGGAGATGACACTACACATTAGATCACAATTCAAGACCCACATTATACAAATTAAAAGTTCACAGGCAATAATATACATTGAATCAAATTTTAAAGATCATTTGCGTTATTATCCTTATAAAAATCTGCTAATTCTTGTATCCTTGCCCACGTCATAAAGCGTCGTATCCTAGATCGAAGAAGAAAACGAGCATGAAGGGCATGCGTGTCTTTATAAAGTTTTTTGGACCGTATGTCAAGAGCTAATCACTGTCATGCGCCGTTTTTAAGGGAGATGACATCATATATGATGCGCTTCTTATCTAGCTGACGAGAGGAGGGCTGATAAGTTGTCATAAATAATTTGGAACCAATTCAACCCTTAACAGAAAAGAAATGCAACATAAATCAATATAAGAATGAAGAAAACCATTACCCGCGCAATGTGGAAGGATCATGCAACGGGTGATCCTTCTGGGAAAAAAACAACAAAATCTTAAATCGAATCTAGCTTGCATGTATTGTTGGATGAGATGAGCCCCACCTATAGGCAATGCCTACTCCATCAACTAGGCTTTTTCTGATGAAATGTCGTCGTGTTTATCTAGGCCCCGTCTATTGACAATCAGCTTGTTCCTAAGTGTAAGAGAAAAGAATCATGATGGCTTGCCATGCATCAAGATTACATTATTATGTAGCTGAGAAAAAACTGGAGATTCCCTCTCAGATGCAACAAGGTGTTGTGCTCAAGACATCTATTTGGCATTCAAAATTCAAGGTTAGCCGAGGTCATTGAGTTCGAATCTTTAGAGGTCGGACGACCTTCGCGAGGACCATTTGGTAGGAGTCGCCTTCATGGGGGAGAGAGTGATAATTCATTGGCAAGTTAGGGGTGGACTAGTGATGGTCTCGCCTATCTCTAATCTGTATATTAAAGTGGTTCTAAGTGTAATTATAGCTCTAACACCAAAAAAGAAAAAGAAAAAGTCGATCAAAATTCCACAACTAGCACAAGACTCTTATGTTGATGCAAATCATACCTTCAAAAACTCTTTTGCAGCCTTAGGAGTGACCAGTGTGGATTATTAAGGAGAGCACCGGCTCTTAAAGACCAATTCATACACATGATTGAGGGGAAAATTGTCAAGAAATTCCTAATCTTGTTATATTACTACCAATTTATTTATAAACCTTTTGACTCGGTGCCAGTTTAATCATAAACCTTTCATGGTTCCAATTTAGTGTTAAACATTTTGAACTAGTACTAATTTAGTCCTAAACATTTCACTTAGTGCCAATTTAGTCTTTCTAGCTAATTTTAGCAGATATTGTTGATGTAAACGCCAGATAGCCTACATGACACAACCGACACTGACGTGGATAATTTTAATAATTTCTAATAATTTTTTGATTTATTATTATTTTTCTATTTTTTCTTCTTCTTTTTTTCTATCCTTCTTTTCTCTTCCTTTTGCCGATGACCAACTACATGCCACCGGCCATGGCCAGGCGGGCTAGCCTCGCCAGCGAGCCCCAGCAAGGGCTCCCCTCGTTGGGTGTGGCCTCTGCCCGAAAAAAGTCTCAAGTTGGAAATGTGATGTAAAAGGGCAACAGTCAGTGCACCCTAATTGGTCGAAGTACGTAATCGAAGGTATTATCTTTGAACTTTAAAGTTCCAGCTATGCAAGCCGCGCTAGAGTCGAGCTAGATTTATCCGAACCTTTGAAGGTAGGCCGACTAATTAAATTCAAAAATAAAACTCTGTGGTTGGAATTTCGGTATGAACGGTTACCTCATTACTGTTACTCTTGTGGTTGATTGGGCCATTACACTGACTCTTGCCTGACAATTCCTTTTGAGGAGAATATGATGACAGATGCTGGGAAAACTCCTTATGGCCCCTGGTTAAAAGCTGAAGTTCAGCAATACAGCCCTTATTGGAAATGTTATTACAAACAATCAATTATGGAGGAGGAGTGGGAGGAAACCATACCTGAAATGCCTCCCACCAATGTTCACCCTCTCCCTCTTCTACCACCACCTACCCCCAAAGCAACTACTTCTCCACAGAAAGCTACTTCCATCAAACCACGGGGAGTAATGATAGCTTGGGCTTAGCTCCTTCGGCGCAACACAATCTCACTACTGCTCTAATTCCAGCGTCAGAGAAGCTTAAAGGAGTGCAACTGCCGACATCAGTACCTCAAGCAAAAAAAGGCAAAAGTACTCGTCAAAATATCAAAATTGGCCCTGCTAAGAAACCAAGACGCTATACTCCATATGACCTACCTGGAGGGCAACTAGGAGCTTATGATGATTCGCTCTTGTTGGATATGCCAATTTTCGAGGCGGCTGAAGATAATTTGTGGGCGACGGTGGTTGGCCCTAAACAGCCACCAGTTCAAAGATGAAAATTCTCAGTTGGAACTGTTAAGGTTTGGGCAATCCCCTGACAGTCCAAGCATTAAAAGCCCTAATGGCTAAAGAAAAGCCTAACTTGTTATTTTTGATGGAAATGAAGAATGGTGACAAAGTTCTTCTTCGCTTGAAACGTTCCTTTTTTGTTCATCACCAACTGTTCAGCTTGATTGGCTCTGCAGTGGCTTAGCCCTTTTTTGGAATGCTGGATTCACGTTGATGAGACTTCTCCTCAAATCCTCATCTTTTTGACTTTATTTGCCTGGATATCTCGGATGACAGATCTATGCGGATTACTTGTCTTCATGCACCTGTAGTTTTACAAGACTGTCGGCATCTTTGGCAAACTCCGCGACGATTTGGAAGTTATAATGTCTTACCTTGGGTGTGCCTCGGTGATTTTAATGAAATTCTTCACTGTTGGGAGAAAATGGGAACTCGGCCTGCTGACTCTTATCGTCTATCTTCTTTTCGAGATGTCCTTAACGATTGCTGCTTGATGGATCTTCCTTCTCATGGCTGTGCTTTCACTTGGTCCAATAACCGAGATGGGGATGCCTTAGTGAAGGAGCGGCTTGATCGAGCTGTATGCACTACCGAGTGGTGCGTCACTTTCCCGAATGCTCAAGTACTTGCTCTCCCTGCAGTAGGATCAGATCACAGTCCACTTGTATTAGATACAAAACCCTGCTCGAGTCGACGAAAGAGGCATTTTACCTTTGAAGCTTTCTCGGACTCGGGATCGGGCTGTCGCACGCAGTTGAAACCTCTTGGCACTCGCGCCGAGGCAGGACTCTCCTCTCCCGGCCAAGCTTCCCGCGGTTGCTGCAGCCTTATCCACTTGGAGCCGCAAGAATTTCTCTCATAACAGGCAATAGGCATTGGAATTAGAGCACCGGTTACAAATTTTGACAAATCAGCACCCTACTTTATTGAATCAATCGCGGCAACAAATTTTAAAAACAGAACTTCAGAAAGTATGGCAGTGAGAAGAGCAATTTTGGGCGATGCGATCTCGGATAAACTGGTTAAAGTGGGGCGATCGCAATACTAGATTTTTTCATGCCACAACAATTCAAAGAAGACAACGTAATCATATTACCGTATTGCGGGATGAATACCAGCAATGAGTTTGGAATCCTGGAAAGCTCAAAGAAATGACCACTACTTATTTCTCACAGCTCTATACTACTTCAGGCCCACGCTATTATGCACAGATTTTACAACAGTGTCCACAGGTGGTTAACGTAGAAATGAATGCAACACTCCTCGCACAGCCCACACTTGAAGAAGTTAAAGAGGCTACATTTCAATTAGGTGCTTCAAAAGCACCAGGCCCGGATGGTTTAAATGGAATATTTTATCAATCTCATTGGGAAGTTCTTAAAGTGGACATTTACGGAGCGGTTCAACAATTTTTTAATTCTGGATCATTACCTTTAGCTTTAAATCGAACTGCTATCACTTTGATCCCCAAAACCCCAAACCCAGAAAGCTTGGATCAGTATCGTCCTATTAGCTTGTGCAACTATGCCTATAAGATTTACTCTAAAGTGCTTGCAAATAGATTAAAACCCCTGCTGCCTACGTTAATTACCGAGGAACAAAGTGCTTTTGTTGCCGGAAGACGATTCTGGACAATGTTCTCATAGTACAGAAGTCATTCATCAGCTTAAGACCAGAAAAAGAAAGCGTCATTTTAAAGCGGTTCTTAAGTTAGATATGCAGAAAGCGTATGACCGTGTCGAATGGGATTTTCTTCAAGATTATTTACTTCGATTAGGCTTTCATTCTCATTGGGTCCACCTAATTATGCAGTGCATCTCAACAACATCTTTGTCCGTCAAAATGAATGGTGAGTATTTACGAGTTTTCGTCCCACCCGAGGGCTTCAACGGGGGGATCCTTTATCCCCTTACTTGTTTATTCTTATAGCCAATCTCTTATCCTTCCTAATCAGGAATGCTATGGACATGGGCATACTTAAAGGCATTAAATTGAATCACTGGTGTCCTACTTTATCACATTTATTTTTTGCTGATGATGCTGTGTTCTTTCTTGATGGTACCTTGCTGGACTGTCGAATCTATCTAATATTTTAAACCAGTATTGTCTGGCTACTGGACAAACAATCAATCAAAACAAATCTGGAATTTTCTTCAGTCCATCTTGTCCTATGTCTCTCCAGGAAAATTTGGCTTCTGAATTAAGGGTACCTATTTTTTACGGTGTGGGAAGTATTTAGGGATACCTACTGATTGGGGAAGATCTAAACGGGATATGTTTTATTGGCTGTTGAGTAGAGTTCAATCAAAATTAGAAGGGTGGAAGGAGAAACTAATATCTAAGGGAGGGAAGGAAGTTTTGCTTAAGACTGTGATTCAATCTATTCCGCAATATGCCATGTCTGTTTTTAAGATTCCTATTTCATTATGCAAAGTTATTGAAAAGCGAATGGCTAAGTTTTGGTGGAGCAATGATACAAGTAAGTCTCGGAATACATTGGCGAGTTGGAGAGTACTATAGAACCGAAAGGAAGTATGGGGTTTAGGCTTCGGAGATTTGGTTAGTTTTAGTCAAGCCATGCTTGGCAAGCAAGCATGGCGTCTTATTCATCAACCTTTATCTTTATGGGCCAAGTTTTTCAGAGGTTTATATTTTCATTCCTCCACTTTTTTTAAAGCTGTCAAGGGCTCTCGCCCATCATGGGGCTAGCGAGTCTCTTGAGCGGGGGGGCGTTATTTTACCCAATGTTAGTTGGTCGTAGGGGATGGAAAATGCATCAACATTAGAGAAGACAGATGGCTACCTATGGGCATTCTAGGTGGACCGAAAGCCCCAGAAGAACCTCTTCTAGTAGCTGATCTTATTGATTAGTCTACCAGCTCATGGAACATAGAGTTATTGCATAAATTTTTCGACTTGCCCATCATTCAACAGATCACAGACATCTCGATTAGACCTAACTTCACTACAGATGCACTCATATGGACAGCTACTAAACAAGGCACATTTACGGTCAAATCAGCATATCATGCAATCACTCAGACAAAATCAGGTATTCTAAATTCTGGTGCTTCTACATCGTATCAAGTTCCTACCGGCTTTGGCACACCCTCTGGAAGATGCCTGCAACTCCCAAGATCCGTAACTTTCTCTGGTCCATTTGCAGCAACTCCTTAGCGACGAGAGATAACTTGCATCGAAGACATATTATAGAAAGTCTCTGCTGCTCATTATGTAAAAAACAAGTTCTAGAAACTTTAGAACACCTGTTCTTACTCGTTTGTGGACTAATCGGGTGTGGACACACTCCCAGATCGAGATCTCAGTCATCCCCAACAATATTCAGCGTCCGGACTCATGGATTGTGGCCACGTAGGAGATGGAAATAGATTATCTCGACGGCGCTTATCTCTAATGTTCTATGGCAGATCTGGCGAGCCCGGAATGGCTTCCTTTTCATAGGAACTTTTCCCAATCCGGTTCAGGTTGCAGAAGCGGCGCTGACTCTCACCCAGGTAGATCGGTTGTCTACGGCCTCCTACACGCAACAAGAGATCTCCGTAAAAAATAAGGATCATCTTTGGCATCCCCCAGATCCCGGGGTTCTGAAGGTTAATATAGACGGATCGTATCAAGGGAAGCACTCACGGCAATATAGCTTGTATTTGCGAGGGATCACTGTGGCCGACTTACGGATGGTTTCTCCACGGTGTTGATGCGCTCTCTGCTATGTAGGTCGAGATCCAAGCCCTGTCCTTCTCGCTCCGACATCTTCTGCAACAAGGGCTCCAAAACGCAAAGCTCCTCGTGGAATCTGATAATCTCACCCTGGTGGAAACGTTGAATCGCCGATATCGCCGCCATGGACGGATCGTGCTCTCTTCTCCGAGGCAGCCTTCCTGTTAACCCTATTCTCCAATCTATCGCTAGGTTCCGTCGAAGGGAAGCAAATGCGGCAGCCGACTGGGCCTGTAAGGCCCATAATAGAGCTCGCATGACTTGTAATTGGGCCCTTCTTATGCCCCCTTCTCTCCTGAACCTGTTAAGCGCGGATGCTCTAGCTGCTGGTTGTATGGGTTACTCGTATTAATATAATATGGGTTTCCGTTCAAAAAAAAAAAAAAAAAAAAAAAAAGGTATTATCTTTCCAAGCGCGTTGTCAACATGTAACAAATTGACCCCTAACTAATCATCACTAAACATCGACTATCGTTACCCCCACCACAACACCCCCCCAACCAAATGATTATCTCTCTCGATCAAGTGGAGAAGTAAGCAGAGACGTGCGCGGTGAACCTGCTCGTGCGACCAAACTCCAAGTTTCAAGAAATTCGTTAAATAGAGGAAGCGTGTCTCCCGCTAACTTCATGAATATAAAAAATCCACTACACCTCAATGTCACCGTTTTTTCTATTTCGCTCCCCAATCATTGGAACAACACATGTCCTTCCTTTCCCTTCCTAATGCGTTCACTTCCCCTACTGGCGACGAGGATTCTGTCTACGTTCTTATGGCAACTATTGCCGAAAATATTCGGTAAAATTTAAGTCGTTGGGGCATAGAAAATGTCGTTAGTTTATGGATTGTTATTTGGGGTATAAAATGTTTGACCCTTAACAATCGGGTCAATGACGTATGACGTAGAAACAATTAGGATCGAATCCATTCGCAGATCAATTATTCAATGGCGGAAGCGTAACTTATATCTTCCACTTGTAGTGAACCTAACCGGAATTCTTATTCGAATATCGTGCCATTTTCAAACAGTAACTTCCTAGGTCGGTCTTGGAACTAATATAGAAGAATTTATGTGGGGTCAGCAACGTGCTCAACACTTATCAGACTCTACACATTGCTTGACAATCAAATGAAGTATCAGAAATTGAAATTTAACAATTAAGAATAGACTAAACTTGCTTGATGACACTGAATAGTATCGATGTAAAATGTATCTAGTTTAGTTGAAACTAGGGATAAACATGATTTCGGGATAGAACCTAAAGCCGAAGAACTAGACCAATGGGAATCTATCTGGTTTCAAGTTTTAAGGTATGTAAGATAAGTTTTAAATTCCATTTTTTTTTTTGTCCATTCTACTCTACTCCTACTTGAACACTTATTTTCAGATTTTTGCTCTATCTCCTTGTAAGGGGTGAGTCAAAATTCACATCTGAATCTAAATCACTTCCACATCAATCTCTCTGAAAATGTGGAGATTCGAACTCTCCACATTTCCCTTTCATGTGAGAAGAGTGACCAATAGGGCAATCAAGTTCCAAAAATTGAGGAATCTATTTTGACAATTAGGTTTCAGGTTTTAAGTAGGTGGATGGAACCTAGAACGAGTTTTAATATTTTATTGGTCTACGTCTTGGCACAATCCTTCAATATTTCATAACGTTCAATGATAAGTGTATAATCCTGAACCATTAGTCTAAGCTTTCATTTTATGATTGAAATTTTTACTTTGTTAATATTTCATATTTTTTTATATGTCCAAATAGAAGTTGTGAACACTGAATTTTACCAATAAGTAATGGTCATTAAAGGTAATAATTCACTACAATTGTTTAATAAATATATAAATAAAACCTGAGTAGACCCTAGAGCCGATTCTAGAACTTGTGACAGGGTAGGTCTTACGTTTCAGGATAAGTTTCAGATTCTACAAAATGAGGAACCCCTTTCAATGGATAGGTTCTAGGTAAAATATATACAAAACCTGGAACCATTTACCCCTAGTTGAAACTCACTTAATGGGGTAAGTGAGGAGGTAAGTGAGGAGTCAACTGCTGAATTATTTCAATTGAAAACGTAAGCAACCATGGTTAATATTTCCCCAATGATATTGATAAGACCTATCAAATTAGTCATGTACGATGATTGAGTCCCATTTAGGGTCAACCGAATTCTTTATTCCATCCTCCATGCTTAAAATTATGAATGCCTAAAATTCAGTACTTAAATTCTTGTATACCAAACCAGTAAATTGTTCAGTTTGTAATCCACAAGCTAGCAATTGAAACAAGGTTAGTACCATACAAAACCACTGCCTAGTTTTCAATGGATCGTCGATCAAATACTTGTTCAAATCGACATCTATCCTTGTGTGTGTGTGTATAATTAAGTGATTATGGATTAAAACGTCTACGTTTGTTTGGGTCAGTTATTATAAAGGATAAAAATAACGTAGAGTAATTTCAATATATATATGAAGATTAAGCTAATTATTATTTCAATTATAAAATTATATGAAAAGTAATAACAATATGATCTCACACAGGGGCAATAATCCGCATTCGAGTAGATATACCACTAATTTGTGTGAACAATAATAATCATGTGATCTCACGCAAGGGCGGTAATCCACGCTCAAGCAGAGATCCTGCTAATATGAGTGATAAAAGAAAATATGATCTTCTACAACGGCGGTAGCCCGCTCACATGTAGAAATCTCACTTAAAACAAAAGTAAAAGAAGACTAATAATATGAATTAATAATGCCAACCAAAACTTGGTTGGTTATATTATTGAGTGATAAGAAAACTTACAAATAGCTAATACAAGTGATCGAGATTATTACAAGTGATCGGAGATATGTTTACAAGTGATCAAGAGAGATTACAAATGTTTGGGAAAAGATACAAGTGAAGGACATATGAAAGTGAAAGGATGTGATCAAAAGAGGTTTTTAGGACATGGAAAGGCAAGAGCACAAGAGCACAAGTAGGCTAAAGGCAAGCAGTCCCCCCCCTCTTCTTATGCACTCCCTTTTATAGGCAAGGCTTAAACAATTTTTTATTTTATTTTATTTTAT
Source organism: Eucalyptus coolabah (assembly GCA_014182585.1). Classification (NCBI taxonomy): domain Eukaryota; kingdom Viridiplantae; phylum Streptophyta; class Magnoliopsida; order Myrtales; family Myrtaceae; genus Eucalyptus; species Eucalyptus coolabah. Next base: position 5,989,779 of record CM024624.1, on the reverse strand, counting down.
CTTTTGGACGAATTCTGTAGCAGTATCCTCAGTCTCATTTTGCAGCATCTTCAGATTATTTTCTTCAAAAAGGAAAATGATGTTATTCTTTAAAAAACTCTTTTTGTCTTTTTCGTCTTTTGTTTTTTTTTTTTTTGGGTAATTGGTGATCAATAATTTCCTCTACTCTTCCCCCATCATCATTTGACAAGTTGATTCAATAGCAATCATCTTCATTAGTATTGCCACTATAATGGGATCGATCATCATCAGAGGAACTTGAAGATTTTTGAGGTGGCTTTGTGATTGGGAATTTCACCATGAGTTTTGCCAATGCACACCCATATTATTCTAGTGATTGCATGGTAGCTAGACGAGCTTGGGCCAATAATTTTTGCTAAAAAAATTTAGTAATTTTATGACCAGGTGATTTGTGATTTGCCGATTTAGCCAATTTAGAATTGCTTCCTCAAAAAGAATTTCTATGAATTTGAAATTGTCCCACCACTTAATATTGAATCTTCTAAGTAGATGGAGGAGGTGTGAAGGATGAGAAGGCTGGTTATAATCTAATTCCCAAGCAGTTTAAAAAAAAAAAATGCATAGGATTTGAAGAATGCAATTCATGATTGGTTGGTTTGAAATGGGTATGAAAGATTTTCAAGCTTTTTTTTAAACTATTGAGATAATATTTCAATAACAAGGCTAAAATGACTCCATCACTTTTGGAAACAAAAAGGTAATTGCTCAATGTTAAAATCTATTTTAAAATAAGAAAGCCAAGTATGATGATCATCATTATTTTCGCAGAAAAAGCATTCCACCAAGATTCTTAGTAATCGTAATAAGTGAAAGTCTGAAGATATGGTAATTTGGTGGTTAATCTTGCATCGAATCATTTTGGGTATGACGATGGGTTTTCACATTTATGGAGGTATGACTTAGAAGATCGTGGCTATTGAATAAGTATTGTTATTTTTATTTTTAAATGATGCAAAATGTTTAAATGTGACAGATTTAATTTCAATAAAAAAATTTTCATAATAAGCTTGTGGTTTTTACAGATTAGTTGGTGGGATTAGTTGGTGGGTAACACCAATTTTCTGGGAAAACGTATTTTGCATAAACTTTTGGGCTTTCACAATGGAAATCTCTTTCAACTACCACGAGGTTTTCATGTTAGCTTTTGGTGATGAATTGTGATTTGGCTGAAGATTGTGATGTTGTTGTAGAAATAACAAAGGTAGAGGGCTTTACCATCACATAGGAAGGGGATGGTTTTATGACAATTTCACTGTTTATCATTTTAAGTTATTGTGAATTTTTTTGGATTGTAAAAGGCTAATGGTGATAGGTTTAAAGTGATCTCAATTTGTTTTGATGGATTTTCTTGAGCAATATCTACCCAAGTTTTGATTGGAGCAGAAAATGATAGTGATTTTTTGGGTTTGTGATCTAGTTTGAGATTTGTGTTGTTGTGATGAAGTAGTTTCTAGTTTTGTTTGGGAGAGTAAAAAGATAGATATGGAGTAAGATCATGAGATATTGATTGCAGTAATGGTGTTTGTTGAGCTTTGATTATGTCTAAGCATATCTGCAACTACTGAGGTGATTATAATGATGGTGGAGATTGTTGGATTTTAAGTGATTGTTGAGCTTTCATTATATCTAACCAAGCTTGGAGCTAGTTTATTGCTAGTGATTGGAGTTTTGATTCTAAGATTTCAGCAATGATTTTTCCTTTGTCTTTTTAGACTTCAGCATTGTTTTCCCAGCAAAAATTCTCTCATTAGAAAATTAGGCATAGAATTTGATGATCTATTAATAAATTCAATGTCAAAATCAAAAATAGATAATATAAGCAATCTTTAATGTATCATTTTGTAGTACTTCTTTTGTCGATTTACAATCAATGCCTAACAAAAACTTTTGATTTAAAAGACTGCCTTGGAATTTAGAAATTGCCAAAACAATGGCTAATATTTCTTCTTTAAATGGTAGAGTAATTTTGTTGAGTTTGGTTCCAATATTTGGAAACAAATTGCACTATTTGTTCTTTATTATTAATTTACTTGTTTTAGAATATCTCCATAACCTATATCTAAAGCATCTATTTCTACTATTTTGAAAGCATAAGAACAAGATGGAGCTAAAATATTTCTTAACATTGGTTTTGCTTTGTTTAATAATATTAATGTGAGCCGATGTCCATGGTGGATGATTTTTCTGTAATTTTTTTTAAGGGTTTACATAGAATATTAATATTTGCAAAAAAAAAAATCTATAATGTAATTGAGACTTCCTAGGAATCTTTAATTTCATTAGGAAATTTTTTCTACAAAAAGAATTGATTTTTCAATTGGTATGATAGTTTCTTGAGAAATGTAATGCCCTAAAACTCTAATTCTTATTTGGAAAAGTGATATTTTGGTTGAAGGAGACTACTAAGCCATTTTTTTTTTATAATACTTATGAATACTAAGATATTTTTAAAGTGTTGATCTATACTAATAGAGAAAATTAAAGCATCATCTATATAAACTAAAATATATTTAGCATAAGGATTAAAAATATCATTCATTATTCTTTGAAATACAGAATGAGCTTTTTCAAACCAAAGGGTATTACATTCCATTCATATTGTCCAAATAGTACTACAAATGCTGATATTTTTATTTTTTTGTATTTATCTACTTCATCTATTTGATTTGCCAAAATCTTGATTTCATATCAAACTTTTGAAAATATTTTTAAGTTATGAAGTCAATTTAGTAAATCATTTTAGGGAGACGACGTCACATATGATGTGCTTTTTCTATGGCTGATGAGAGGAGAGCTGATAAGTGGTTATAGTTAACTTGGAACCAATCCAACCCTAAACATAAAAGAAATGCAACATAATCAATTTAAGAACGAAGAAAACCATTGCCCGTGCAATGTAGAAGGATCGTGCAATGGGTCATCCTTCAGGGAATAAAAAACAACAGAATCTTAATTTGAATCTAGCTCGCATGCACTATTGGATGAGATGAGCCACATATATGAGTGATGCTTGCTCCATCAACTGGGCTTTTTCTAATGAAATGGTTATCGGGTTTATTTGGGGTCCTGTCAATCCACAATGGGCTTGTCCCTATGTGTAAGAGAAAAGAATCATGATGGCTTTCCATGCATTAAGATTACATCGTTATGTAGCTGAGAAAAAGATCGTAAAATTTTCAATCATACACTTGTGCCACCTTTGTTAAAAAAAAAAAAAAAAAGGTTCTTTCAAACTGGTACACTTAGGCCACATCCATATAAAATCAATTTTCATATCACAAAGTTCACAAAAGGGGTATATTTGTGCCACACTCACCACAAATTAATCTTTATGTCACATAAAATCATAAACTAGTACCACATGTCGTTGTTGCTTTAATTTTGCCCAAAGATATTGGTAAATTTTTCATGAGACATATTGATATGAGATTTTCTGTGACATGAAAATCAATTTAGAGTACATGTGGCACGAGTATGTTAGTTTGAGAATTTTTTGTAATGAAAATTAGTCTGAGGTAAACGCTGCATAGGTACACTGTTTTAGGATTTTTTTTTTTTTTTATGGTATTAATCCCAAAACGAAAGAATGAAATTTATCCCCCAAGTTTTTTTTTTTTTTTGTCAAATTTATCCCCCAAGTTAATTAATCAAATTCTGTAGCTTCATTTTGGGGGCCCAATAGCCTGGCTTTTCCAGCAAGAAAAGAGTCGGTCCAACCCTTGACTCCTTTCCCAATAGACTATTTCGTTCTTAACCATGTCCATTGGACTGAACCACAGACGACCGGGTCGAGTGTATTGAGTCACAGAAAATGTCCAGTTTCGTTCATGATTATACTCGCGCATTCGCAACCACCAATTGGAGATCGGGCAATTGACGTGACAGATCTATTAGCAATTGAGAATAAAAATGATGACACCTAATCCGAACCGATCTCTAACCAAATTTATTAGGTCCATTGCCGACCGGAAGTTCCTCATTTTCCGCCTCTCACGTTTGTGTACATGATTGATCACGGATGATCAAATTCAGACAGGAGGAGTCGTGAGATGGGACTCCGTTTCCGAGAAGATTCTTCGTAGGGGGGACAATCTATTTCCGTCCCGAAATCCTCCGGCCCACCTGTAATAATACTCCATCCTAGGATCCCAACACACCTAAAAGATGCGGCACCGGAATGACCGACCCGAAGCTTGTTTCAGCGTAAAGCCAAAACCAACCAAATCGGGAAAATTGTTACAAAAATTCTTTAATTTATTACATTTTGAACATTTTAATTATATCAATTAAGTTCTATAACTTTTTATATTTTGCCAATTGAGTTATTCTACCCAATTGATCTAGAAATTGCTAGTGTGAGCATCAATCATTTTAAATGACACGACTAAAGTGTTGATATGGACATTTTTTAAATATATTTTATATTTATTTTTTTACATTTGTTTGGTTTCTTTCCTTTTCTTTAGCTTTTCTTTTCTTTGAACTCAGGCTGGTGAGGGTCGGGATGCCCTAGCCAATATTGGGCGAGAGCAATGTGGCCCTTGCTAAATCTAGGTGAGAGCTGTGCACCCTCACTTTGGCCAACAAGGGCGTCGTAGCCTTTGCCCAAGCCCTCACTAGACTAAATCCAAACAAAGATAAAGAAAAGAATGTCCACGTTAGAGTAGTGTGTCACATAGGATTGCCAACTTTTACATTAATAATTTCAAGCCAAAATTTATCTAATGGACTCAATTGGCAAAATGTGAAAAATGTTTAGGACTCAATTGATATAATCGAAAGATTTATAATTAAATTGTCAAAAATGTAATATATTTAGAACCTTTTAACTAATTTTTCAGAGTAAATTGGCAACGTGGATTCACAATGGTCTAATGCGTGCAAGAACTATATAATTCCAGAATTACTCGAAAATTAAGTTATAGAAAATTATCTTTTATGATAGAGAGAAGGGAAGGACTTTACTTGTGAGAAATGGAAATGGTGTGACGGTTTATCTAGAGTTGTGCTGTCGCGTGCTAAAAGCTTTATAAGGACCCCGTATTCATAGTTGCTTCACCCGACAAAAATTTAAAAGAAGATAACACACCAACTATAGAAAAAGGATTAGGGGTCATATTAATTGTGGATTTTTCAATTTTAATGTCGAGCATCCTCGGAACATATGCAAGGAACCATGCACCAATGAGCCCCATACACCAGCAATAAGCGCTCCATCAACTGGCCTTTTCTAATAAAGTATCGTCAAATATATCTAGGGTCAATCAATTGATAATAAGCACGTTCCTAAGTACAAGAGAAAAGAATTGTGATATCTCTCCATGGATCATAATAGCATTAGTACGCAGCTGAGAAAATATGTAAAAACTATGGAAGAATGATTTTAACAGTTAAGAATGTCCTTTCAAATATGCAATGTCACGTATTATCCTACGACGGAAGTACAGAGATGGAAATGGAGACGCAATGATGAAGAAGCTAAGGGAGATTCGAATGTAATGACTTTTAGTTGATGGAAGTCCATCTTCGATGATCAATTTATGGTTATAAGCACATATACTAGGAGATTCTTCAAAATATAATCCAACTAAGCAATATATCAAATTGAATGGTATGTGCTTCAAAAGCAGCTAGAAGCAATTATTAAGCATGATTAATTAATTTCAACTTTTAATATTATAATTACATGCCGTGCGAGAAAAACAGTGCATTGAAAATTGTAGATTTTCCTTTCTTAACAAGTACCCATTAACAAAATTATATATAAAGCAACAAAATAATGTATTAAGGAAGAAATGTACCAAAAAAGAAAGAAAGAGTCGGCCCAACCTAAAAGCCGACACACTACCGATGATTGGCTCAATTCCTAATTTGACCAATTTGTTTTCAATTTATTTTCTCGGAGACCACAAGGTCTAGTCGACCATGTACGTCTGGGTCTACGAATATCTCCGGTATCATTTGTGACTATAAACGTACATTCACATCCACCGATTAGAGACTCGGTTTCTTTCGATGAGGATGGACAAAACACAACCATACATAAAATATTTGTATCGATATGATTCTTTCTTTCTTTTCCAAACTGAATCTCTTATGTGCATCTATATGGTATCCATAAAAGATCATAGTATTTTATCACAATTTTATATGTCATCTCCTGTGTGGTATTTAATAACTCTTATTGATCTGGAGTGAACCTATTAGTTAGGTTGATATACAAATAAGGACTTGAAAAATTCGAATTTAGGATATTTTAACTCTAATTTTATGAAAAATTTTGTGAGACCATTACTAACAATTCTAAAAGCTTAAGTTGTTAGATAAATATGTAATTTAATAATTAATTATTCTATCCAATTCTTCCAAACGATGGACAATCTATTGCCAACCTAGCATCCTCCTGCCCACTTGCAATGAAATTCATCTTAGGATCACAGCACATGTGGATGGGGCAATTATACACGCAATGGCCGACCTAAAACATGTTTTCAGCGAGTAGCCAAAACCAAGAAAAATCACCCGTCTCTTTCGTTTTTTTTAGGGTAAGTGGCCAAGTGCCTGTCCAGTTGGCCTATGATATGGACTTTTGAAGCGATTATGAACAGCCCTTGCAATAATCGAGACGCGCACGTCCGTTCCTTTTCTGAAGAGATTTCTTCCTCAGCTTTCCTAGTTCTCACATAATTCCCATTATTAATTGGCTCGTTATGATGAACTGTTTCCGCAAATGAAACTCATGCTCAACTTCTTCGAACGCGAGTCACGGTATTAGTTTAATCTCTACGATATTTTGATTTTGACATAAACAATCCGCGAACATATTATCATGGGTTGCAAGGTGCTCTCTTTTTTTCACTTCCGATCGAGCTCGAAATCGAATCATGACCGATCGTAAGGATGTGCACGGCACACGAGTCACGAAACACAGGCATTATGGATCGCATCGAGCCGTGTCGAAAGCAAATCCTCCTCCCCAGACCGCACCCAACTCCGCAATCTCCTTTCCCCACCGCCACGGCCAACACCGCCGCCGACCGCCGCCCGCTTCGGTCTTGGATCATCCCTCTTCCCCAGATCACAACGGTGCATGAACCAAATCCAGAATCGGATGAACCCAGCCGACAAAAACATACAATGCTCATTATGCAGAGCGAAGTCCAAGTGTCGAGCGGCAAAAGGCGAAACGTCTCTTCCTGTCCCTCGAAAGAAGAGACGTCCCCGCGACCCCTATCTGTCTAGGGAGGTCCGGAGGGAGGTGATAACTGGGGCAGGATTTTCTCGACCGGTGGTCGCTGGCCGAGATGGAATATCTACGAGGCACGCGCGATGGGCCGCCAGAATTCAGATTTTTGGATATTGGGATGCCCGTGAAATATCGACACAAAGGGATCGTGGCCACGAGAAGGCGACGGATGATGGTTCGTGAATCTTGTGCGAGACTGGTGGAACGTAAGCGCTTACGTTCTTACGTTCCCTGCCAATCACTTTTGCTTGTCCTTATTTTTGCCTCCCATGCCGCAAGATTCCGACCTTCCGCGAAACGTTATCGGCTGTGGCAGTGTTTGGTGCGGACCTCTCTTCCCTGTGTCCCCCCTACAAGGGCACTGGACCGGTGTCGGCTTGGTCAATTCAACCGGAAAAAGGTCCGAACTTTCGAACGGAAAAGGTTTTCAATTGATTAAATAGGTTTAAACGGACGCCACGCACTGATCTAGCTCAATCTTCCGAAACGCTTTTGAAATCACCGTCTCATCTTTGGTCTCAAGTCATCACCACCAAATTCATGGTCCCCAACCTTGACTAGGATAGACCTGGATTTGAGATTTTTCTTTTCTTCTTAGGGAATCATGTGTACTTTTTTATTTTGAGTATTGCCCATTTTGGGGGTTGTTTATATTTCTATTACCTTTTCCTTTCCTTTAAATCTAATTTATAAACTGACCCAAACCAGCATAATTCACATGCCCATACAACATCCAAATTAATAGCATAATTCACGCACGTATACCCGCGCACATGAAAATCTATTGAATAATTGCGGTCCACTTTAGCCCAACCAAACTTCATTTATCGAATTATTCAATTCTCACATAAAACTCATTTTATTTTATAATTCATATTTGTGGGCTCCGTTTATTGAAAATGTGTAAGTAAGAGAATTGTTCCGACCGTGGATACTGAACAATCATATACAATGAAAACAGAAGAAATAAAGAGAGGAGGAGGAGGAAGCAAATCCCGAATCTGCGAGCAGGCTGTCCTAAATGCCACCAAACATAGTTTTCCCGGGGAATACATGACTTGGTTGACCGGGCCGCCGCCAATTCCATTAATCCTACCATCAGTTTGACCTATGAAACGGATCATCACTGACTCATTCAATGGATCAAATCCACCGGTTCGATTGTGATAACGAGCAGACCGATTCATATCGACTAGTTGTCGAGATTGACCCGACGTAACTGTGCACGAAGTAAATTCCCATGGTCCTTTTAAGTCCTCTCTATTTAGCGAGTAGATAAATGAAACCAATATAGCTCGGCGTGCTTGTTCTCTCGTTGTCGAACGTGTTAGAGCTACTTGTCAACGCTTGACACACGACAATTCTATGAATGCTGTTTATATGGACGGGATAGATTTTGTCCTCTTCGAAGACTAATCTTGCAAGTAAACAGATTCAATAAACGAGAGTGTCCCATTCGAATCCACATACTTGGGGCGCGCAAGCGGGTAGGTTTGACCACGCAAAAGCAGCAAGAGAATCACGTGTTGTTTCCGTGATTTCACCAGGCACGGCGACCTTGAATTGCGGCCCTTGGAAGCTGCATGGGGGCAAACTTTAGAAAAAGAGGAGGCCCCTTGCGGAGCCTTTAGTCAATTTGGCTCTTGGAGAAATTTGGGAGCTTCCATTTGAAGCCTTTCACCAAGGACAAGCATCATTCCAGGGTAGAACCGGGAAGTTAAAGAACCAAATCAATAGGATTTAATATGGTTCTAAGTTTTAGGATATGCATGATAGCCTTCCCATTTCAAAAATTGGGAAACTTGTTCAAACGGATAGATTTTAGGTTTAAAGTGAAATTAAGAACTTGGAAGCTGGAGCAAATCTTTGTGTTTTTCTTGTTTAATTTATTTGTACGATCCTGTGGTATTTGATGGTGTTCAATAATGGGCTTGTAATCTAAAACTAATGGTCCAAATTTCTATTTCCAACGATATCTATAATTAAGACTTTTACTTTATTAATATATCATAATCATCATGTGTCTAGATATGAGTTATGATTTGTGGATTATAGCAAATGATATTATCAGATGTAATGATTCACTAGTAGAGGTAGAACGTGGATAAACACTAAAACTAATTTTAGAACTTGTGATGTGGTAGGTTATAGGTCACAAAAATTAGAGAACTTATTTCAACGGATATATTTCAGATTTCAAGTAAAATTTTGACGGAACTTGGAACCGTTAACTTCTTATCTTCTACCGAAATTGGAAGCAGAGCCCTCGTGCGAAACTTCGACAATGCTGCCGATAGTTATATGATTAAAAAAAACGTCGGACTAGGAAACTTAATGACGACAACGCGGTAGTTTGCGCGAATCATGTGGGTTGAACGTGATGGATGGGTGCTGAGCAAGTCATCAAGCACTTGTCGTTTTAGCAATGGGGGATTGGTCGGGCAGCTTGCTTTTCTCTGTGGTCATTGTGGGTCTCGTAATTTTTTTCAAAGATTGAATGGTTCGAGCGAAAGCGAAGCGTTAGATCGTTTAGGTTTCCAATGAGTTTAAGGCCTTTTCATGACCTACTTAGATCGGTCACCTAACTTGATTTGGAGATGCAATTTCCTCCCGTAATTTACATTGGTCTTCGATTCTAGAAAGGTCGCACGCGCATGAAAACTTTGAACCCTTCAATACAGTCAATTTGGGATGGTGAAATGTCAAAACATCGCCATGAGTTGGTCAGTCAGACCATAGTCCCACAAAAGACCGGCCCGGAAAAATGATCATCAGTCCCGTCTCCCTTATTATTATCTTTGTAAATGGGAAAAATTACGTGATTGAATCTAATAATGTTATATGGATGTTGACTAAGTTATAAGATTTCAATTTTACCAATTTAATTCTACACTTGTGTGCGAAATTTTGATGTAATTATTTAGTCAATTTTTATCTGTGGAATTGATAAGTTCATTTGCATTTTAATCGAGGCTTTATGAAAAACTTCTCTTAGATAAAATAATAAAATAAAATTAGAGAGCATCCTGTCCTCAAAATCCTTGCGGCTAAGTAGCTATTTACGGATATATTGTAGCCCATATATATTATGTATCAAAAAAAATGAATTGAGCCAATTTCACTATGTTTTTGTGCCTTTGATTAACACTAAATGATATCTCGTCTCATTTCCTTTCGACTTTGACTTGACGTTGGGGGTCTATCAATTTCACCATAGTGATTAAATTAAGAGATACATAGGAAGGATATTCTCTAATTAGTGAGTAGGAATAAACCATGTTGTGATGTCGATGTGCTCTCCTTTGTCTTTTGACAGCTTGGGCTTATTCTGCGGTGGTGGATGAACTTGAGTTGTAAATGTGCCTATATGTCAATTTGCAAGATGAACACTAGTGATATTTGCCATATAAGAAAATGAGGCAAATGTCTAATTGAACCCCTAAGATCACGAGATACAACTTTATAATTATAGTAAATCGAAAATAGACATCCACTTTATGGATGATTAATTTGTTGGAGCAACAGATAGAATCGATGCTCGGGACATTTATAAGGGATCTTGCTGGCAAAACAAAGCGGATGTTACATTATAAAGCTGGAATGGTTAATCGACATGCTTATTAAGGCATGATCTTAAAAGTAATGGACAAGCTAGGCAATCGAATGTATTCCGATCTTAATAAACATATATAATCTTTGCCTTTGTTTTGATGGTTCGATGCTACCATTCCTCCAACACTTTTAACATATAATCAATTATACAAAGCACTAGATATGTCCGGTATTATAATTTTTGGATCTTATTTAATGAAAGAAGATAATCTTAAGTAATATGTGTATATGCACTTTAACATCCTTTTGATTTTTCGATCACGTCATCATTCCGCTCATTTATCGAAAAAAAAAATCTCTAGAAGGAATTTATTCCGATACTGATGACAAGTCACTTGCACTTAAAAAGAAATTAGTGCATGCTCACTGTATGTATCCCATATTTTATTTCCACATAATTACTCAAAACCCCCTGTGATCTTTTGCACCATTGCAAAATTAAATTTTGAAAAGTTACAGATTACCCTCTCGTCTTTAGCTTATATGTGCAACAGTCCTTGAGCTTTGAAAAGTTAAGTGCCACCCACTGAACTCGGATTTTTGCTGAAGTTGTTAATAAATTTGTCCATGTTACCCTGAAGTGTTACTTGAAAGAGGAACTATTCATTTTTTTAACCAACATAACTATATAAGATGGTTAATGTAAATTAAAAATAAATAGATAGGATGCATAGTTGTGATGAAACTAGGAATCTTTAGTAGAGGTTTCTTTGATCAAGAAAATGAGTTAATCCATTGTTAATACTCAATCGTGATGCAGACAAAAAAACCAGCCATACCAATAAGAATCAAAGTGTAAGGGAGTAATCCGTAACTTATCCTGGGGTTATGACGCAATGGTGCAACAATTGAGGGGAATAATTGGGAATTTTGTGAACATGATTTTAGGATAGATTCTAGAACTTGAGAACCGGATTAGTGGGAACTTGTCTCAATCGTGATGCAGACAAAAAAAACCAGCCATACCAATAAGAATCAAAGTGTAAGGGAGTAATCCGTAACTTATCAAAATCTGGGGGTTATGACGCAATGGCGCAACAATTGAGGGGAATAATTGGGAAATTTGTGAACATGATTTTAGGATAGATTCTAGAACTTGAGAACCGGATTAGTGGGAACTTATCTAGTTCTCCGGAACTTGAAAACGGGATCAATGAGAACTTGTCTAGTTCCAGATTCCAAAGTATGTAGAGTAGATTTTAAGTTTCAAAATTTAGAGAACTTATTTTGACGGATAGATTCCAAAGTTTAAATTGGTGAAACCCCAAACTTGAAATATGTAACAAGTTTTTTGTATTTTCTTGGTCTATATTTTTGCGTTAGTCTATGGTATTTCATGATGTTTGATGATAAATGATTCCTAATCCTAACTTTCATTTTGTGACTAAAACTTTTACTTTATTAACATTTTATATTTTTGTGTGTTAAAATATAAATTATGGTTAGTGAATTGTAATAATAGAAAATGATAATTATTAAAGACAATAATTCATTGAAATTGTTCAATTAATAAAAAGATGGAACATGGGTAAATTCTGAAACGTGTGAAATGATATATTTCAAAGTATACAGAGTGGTTCTAGAAATGATGAATATTTTTGAATGGGTAGATTTCAAGTTTCATATCCCAAGTGAAATTTGTTCGAAATATGAAATGGCTCACCTTTCTTGTAAGGTGATGTCAAATTTAAAGGAACTTTTGGGAACTTGAGCCTTTTATCTATTTATGTTATTATTCGAACTTCGTAAATATCATTTTATTATTTTTCCTTTTTAGGGCCAAAACAAGGACAAACGAGTCAGAGACGAATCTTACGTCAGTTGATGTCGGTACGTCGGTCGCGTGCATTAACTTCCTGGAAAGAGGAGGAATAATAAAGAAGAGACCAATCTTCTCAAATTAACCTTGTCAAAAAAACTTCGGAAGCACCAAAAGGCGAAAGAAAAGAGAACCTTATCGAAACGTCGACCACCACACCAGCAAAAATCCAACTTCGTTTCTTCCAAGAAAAGGGTAAGCAAAAATGCCACTACTCCAGTCACGGGTCATAACTGACCACGTCTCACGGGGCAGGCCCACAAACAATGCGACCAACCCTGCATGCTCCCATCTGTGGAAGCTAGATCTGCCAGATGGATGGGTCGGATTGAATCGCAAATTGTCCAAACCCAAATTGATTTGTTTTCCATACAATGCAAATATAATGATCCATCTCTAATCAATTAGTACACAATTCGATCAATATTATTAAAACATATTTACATTTAAATATATCTAGAATAATTTATATTAAGGTAAGAGTACGGAATTAGCGAGCACGAGATCGAGTGAGAGTGATGAAAAGTCATAAAAATGGCTTGGTTTGGAAGCTTATTTAACACCTGTATTATTCTAGACTTGCTATTTCAAACCCATTTATAACTCATTAAGCTAACTGCAGACGGCATGAACCAACTCCATTTTAGCTGCTAAAAAGAGACTAGAGGTGCACACGACGTGACGATTGAGATTGAGTGGCTTCACATGCATTTGAAAAATGAAATTTTTTTGCACAACATAACAATTCTTTTGTATTGTCGATGCATGCAAGTCCAGCTCCCTCATGCCACGGCTCGCACGGTTTGGATGGATTCAATGCATTTTCCACTCATAAGCACCATCCACCCCACTCTTCAAAGATTCTTGCAAGAACACAGGCTCAGGCATTGACTGCAGTTGTAATGGCGGATGTCAATCCCTGTAACAATCGCGTAAAACTCACATATTCTTTCGCAGAATCAACACACGCGATCGACTTTGACTCGACTCGTGTGATTTTGATATTTGACGGGTGCCGACATTACTCAATTAGCTCTCTCCATTTAGAAAATTTCCCAGAAATCCGTACCCGAAATGAACTTTTCTCTCGGGATCTCGATCGATTCGATCGGACGATCACGGTCGCGATCCATGAATTCGTAGGCGCCGGACAAGTGGCGCATCATCGCTCGCACTCTCTACACGCGCCTCACTCCCTACTTCTTCACGGGCCCCACCCCGGCCCGGCCAGGGGGAGGAAGAAGCCGACGCGTCCCCCGACGTCCCCGTCGGGAAGCCGTCGTCAGCGCCCCGTCCACGTGGCGGCAGGTCGGCGGAGATTCGCGGAAGCCAAAACAAAACAAAGCAAAGCAAAGCCAAGCAGAAAGCTGTGGCGCAGCTCCCGAAGGTGGGGAACACACGCCCGCCCGACCTCCAAGCGGCCGTCCGACTCGCCACGTGGCGGCTCCCGCGGGCCCCACCGCCCCCACCTCGCCCCCCAGTCGTCACCTTCACCGAACCGCCCTGGTCGCGGAGCCACCTCGACCCTTCCCTTCCCCCTCCCCAGTCCTATATACAGCCGCAAACCCTCGGCTTTCTCCGCCATCGAAACGCTCTCTCAATCTTCTCCCTCCGTTCTCCTCCGTGCGGATTCGCGTTCTCGTTCTGATCTCCGTTTGTTCTCGGTCTCCCCGAGGGATCGGTTGAATTTTCTTCTCCGGTCGATTCGTCTCGTCTCGTTTCGTTTCGTTTCGTTTCGTTCCTCCTGTGATTTTAGCCGGATATGGAGAAGCACGCGCTCACGCTCACCGGCCTGCTGGCCAAGGTGGCGTCCGACTTCCCCGACCGGAGGGCCGTCTCCGCCTGCGGGAAGTTCGACCTGACGCACGCCCAGTTGCAGGAGCTCGTCGACCATGCCGCCGCCCTCCTCGCCGCCTCCGGCGTCGGCGCCGGCGACGTCGTCGCCCTCACCTTCCCCAACACCGTCGAGGTACGTCCCCCACACCCCCGATCGTCGAGCCAGTTCGCGGAGTACGGCCGCATGCATGCCTTTTTTTTGTTTTGTTTTTTTTGGGGTGCGGGTTCTCGTTTCCGCGATGATGCGATGGAAAATTGCCGATGACGATGTTTGAATTCGTCGCGGTAGCGATGGCTTCCCGAAGACGAGTTCGATCGTTTTTGTGGAAGATGGGACTGGGAAAATGCGGGATAGGAAGACGTTCCTCCGTGCTTCGCAGTTCTTCGAGAACAGGGGGACGGAAATGGGGTCGATTTCCATGAAAGAAAAGTGCGTCTAAGGCATGAAATTTCTGTGAGCGCGTGATCACTGTTTAACATGACGAGTTTTGCAAAAGCCAATCGGAATAAATTGAACAGGGTAGAGCATCAAAGGCATCTTCTGTCGTGTTCTGGGGTTCTTTAGGATGTACAAGCATCGATTTATGGAAAAACAAGTTTAGAATTCAGGAAAAGTAGATGGATGGTTTTAGTGGAGTCCAACACTGACATCCTATTTGTCTGCATATTCTAAACAAATACGTTCTTGGATCTCTGCTGTGCCCGGCGATTGGTCTGTTGCTTTGCTGATTGCAAAAGTTTGTTCTGTTTTGCAGTTTGTGATCATGTTCCTGGCGGTAATCCGATGCCGAGCCACGGTGGCTCCGCTCAACTCTGCCTACACGGCCGAGGAGTTCGAGTTCTACCTCGCTGACTCGGAATCGAAGGTCCTAGTGACACCGGAAGAAGGATACCAGCCAGCAAAATCCGCTGCCTCCAAGCTAAACATCCCCTGCGTAACCGCCCAGCTTCACTCGCCCAATTCCAAAATCACTCTCTCTTTGACCAACGTAGAGCCGAGCGTTGACTTGATGTCCAAAGTCGTCAATGAACCCTCAGATGTGGCTCTGTTCTTGCACACCTCTGGCACCACGAGTCGCCCGAAAGGTGTGCCACTGACTCAGCTCAATTTGGCTTCATCGGTTCAGAACATCAAGTCGGTGTACAAACTATCGGAGACAGATTCTACTGTGATTGTGCTTCCGTTGTTCCATGTGCACGGCTTACTTGCTGGATTATTGAGCTCCTTAGTTGCTGGAGCTGCCGTGGCCCTCCCGGCGGCTGGTAGGTTCTCGGCATCCACATTTTGGGCAGATATGATTTCGTACAATGCCACTTGGTACACAGCAGTCCCTACAATCCACCAGATCATCCTGGACCGCCACCTCAGCAAGCCAGAGAAGACTTACCCGAAGCTGCGATTCATAAGGAGCTGCAGCGCGTCGCTCGCACCCTCTATCATGGCTCGGCTCGAGGAGGCATTTGATGCACCTGTGCTTGAGGCTTATGCAATGACGGAGGCTGCTCACCTGATGGCTTCAAACCCCTTGCCCGAAGATGGGCCGCATAAGGCTGGGTCAGTCGGGAGACCCGTGGGGCAGGAGATGGCGATTTTGGACGAGCACGGGGCCATACAGGCAGAGGGTGTGAGTGGTGAAGTGTGTATAAGGGGACCGAACGTGACCAAGGGCTATAAGAATAATCCAGAGGCAAATAAGCAGGCCTTCCAGTTCGGGTGGTTTCATACGGGTGACCTTGGGTTTATGGATTCAGATGGGTACTTGCATTTGGTTGGCCGGATCAAGGAGCTCATCAATCGTGGAGGTAACTTCATTGGAGTTCTGAAATATGGCCATTTTGTTTGCCATAACTGTGTTTTGAAAATAGCTTCGATAGATTCTTTGTTGTGGCCAATGTGGTAAACTTCGGTTTATGCTTTGCAGGGGAGAAGATATCACCAATTGAAGTCGATGCTGTGCTTCTGGCACATCCAGATGTTGCTCAAGCAGTTGCCTTTGGAGTCCCGGATGATAAGTATGGCGAAGAGGTAAACAAACATTTCATTCTTCATTGCTGTGTTGCCTAGTGTTTCTCCTAAAGAATCAGCTCTTTCTGTTCATCGATTTCCTGAGAGATCGAACATTTCTTGAGGCGGTAGTCAAAACTTAGATGACTAGGAAGGACATTTTCGCTCACAAGTTTGGAATGATCAATGCCCGGTTGGTTCGTGTGCAGATTAATTGTGCTGTGATTCCGAGGGAAGGTGTCGTGGTAACAGAGCAGGATGTGATCCAGTACTGCAGGAAGAACCTTGCAAGCTTCAAGGTCCCGAAGAAGGTTTTCATCACGGACTCCGTCCCGAAAACTGCCTCTGGGAAGATCCAGCGCCGGATTGTGGCGGAGCATTTCCTCGCGCAGATCTCGACTGCCAAGGTCCCCAAGTTTGGTGCTTAATCATCTCCTTAAGAGCGCGCGAATCTTAAGGTCGGAGTTCATTTTCAGTACCAAATATTAAGTAGGTCGTCCCAAACTCGAGAAAAAACTAAGCATAAGGGTTGACTTTTTGTCCGTCTCTATATTGCTGACCGGCATGCTCTCTTCACGGATTGCCGGTGGTTGAATGGAATTTGCATTCGTTCTTTGTACATACGCATATTGGTATCAATGAAAAGAAAAATAACGTTCTTGTCTTAAGGAACTTCATGATGACTAGTTCATATCGTGGCTTTCATCTTGGTCTGAAATCTTCCCTCTCTGACATGACTGCTGCAAAATTCAAGTACTAAACACTACACAAGAAAATTAGACCACAACCAGGAGGCCCTATTACGACCGGTCCAAAGGCGAGCCGTTGTTGTGATGGATCGAGAAGCAAGAGCTTCTGGCTGGACTGTTGCGCAATCGTCGAACCTCCCCTCTCAAGGGCAAGCAACAGGTCGCATTTGCATACACGGAGCCGTCACTGGAGCTGTATGAGAAATCTTATTTCGAACGTAACAAACGTCCTTAATCCATCTATAACCAAAGTCATAATAGTTTACATCATCCGGAGGAGCAGATAATGGTAATTTTCGCAATTATGAACGTGATGTTCATCAACTCTCCTAATAACTTAGCTAGATACAATGGCCAAAGTCCAGAAACTAATCAGGCAAATTGGCTGGAACTCATCTCGCGTGCGATTCAACGAGGTCGTTCCTTGCTTGAAGAGCTCGAGCGCGTTGCTTGATTACTCTACAAAAGAGGTGCTTAATTATCGGACTTATTTCCATGTTCTTCAACCGTTCCGTCCATTCCCAGTCGACCCCAGGTGCTGCCGTGCACGTCATGGAAAAGGGACCGCCATTTGCACCGCCAAAATGCTTTCCCTTTCATCAGTTGTCGACGGTCATGAGAAGGTGGCGACTTTGCCTTCGCTGGCATGGTTCGTTGCAACCGTTGCTTAGAAGTCAATTAGTTTGAGCTTTTATCTTCGTGAAGAATCCCAACTTGATCTTGTGAGTTCAGTTCACATGCACCGTTGGATGGAGGTAAGTCTTCTATAAAATTCAAATAATCCAACGGCGTATGTGCATTGGTTTCATGTGCACCGTAATTATGCAATAACAGTTCTCGATGTGCGTCGCCATCTAGCAAAGTGTGAACGTCTCTCAAAGGCTCAAATTTTGTTGACTAGATTTGACACGAAATCAAACTTCATTGAGAATTCGATCAATTTTTTTAGGGCTTTCCAACAATAGCCCTTTGCCCAAATCAGACTCGGGATATTGAGATATCAGCCTTCTTAATCTCGCTCTTTAATCTTGAATGTGCCAAAAATCCTGTGATCATTCCCTATCAAGTGATATTTCTGTGTAGATTTTATTACAATTCAAAAATTTTCCATTCCCTGAGAATCGCCACAATTAGAATTAAAACCAAGGACATATCACAACCTTTCAATTGTCCACTCGATTATTTTGCCAATATTCAATAGCAACAACTTTCTATAATGGAATTGCATTTTCAGAAAGTTCGGAGTGCTCGGGCTCTCCCAAGCACATACCAAATTCACAACTTAGATTCGGTTCTTAACATGCAAATGATTTTTCAATTAGGAATCGTCAGTAATCTATTTTTTGTGGATCGATTAGAAATCCAAGCAAAGTAACGGAAAATTTACTTTACTCATACGAACCAGACCGAGCCAAATCTTCTCCCTCACCCAAGCTATATCGAAGCTGAAAAGGAAATCAATCGGTGACAACATGCTTCAACCAACTCTTAGGCCTTGTGGAATGAACTCAAGGCCATTGAAGAGCCAACTAATTAATCACACTAATGTTTGTCATTTTCTAGCTACATGTGATGTCATTCTCCATGTCACAATCAGTGACAACATGCTTCAACCAACTTTGGGCCTTGTGGAACGAACTCAAGACCATTGAAGAGCCAACTAATTAATCACACTGATGTTTGTCATTTTCTTGCTACATGTGATGTCATTCTCCATGTCACAATTTAATTTTAATTTCACCCTCACAGCAGCTCTTTCTCCCTCGTTTCCTCCATGGTTAGGTCCCCTGTGAAGCTTGTAGACTGTGCCGATGATGAGCCGTTGCTAAATTGATGTCATGCCGCCGCTTGAATGCCTACTAGCCCCCCCTCCCCCAAATGATATGGTACTTAAAGAAGAAATTTTGTCGAAGCTCATCATAGTAGCTATAGTATTCATCCCGGCAGCACAAAAATATATCGGAATTTGCACCAATATTATTGGTGTAATGGTATGAAGATAGATATCATGCTCATAGGGGTGAGCATCGGTCAAGGGTCAACCCTGGACCGACTTTGGATCGGCCCAACCCTACCGGTCCTGGTCTGGTTCCTGGGGAGACTGGGTGGGTCCTTGGTCCTAGGATTCCTAGACCAACACTGTATGGGTTGGCCATTGGTCTTGAGAATTCAGGGTCGGTCCAACCCATATGTCAGTGTTGATAGATGGCCAATGCCGGTCAGTATCCACATTAGTATTAGTTGACACAAATGTAAAAGTTTTATGACAGAATTGACCAAAAAAATCACTAGTTGAAAGTATCTACATTTTTAAGATAGCATTTAAATGTCTCCAATGCCCCAAATTTTGTAATGTTGCCTTCATTTACTGCCAAAACTTTAAGGCATTGCAAGTTTAGTAAATGCTCCAGTGTTCCTTTGGGCAAACTCTCAATACATGTTCCGGTAAGGTCAAAGTATCTTAAGTTTACCAACTTTTCTAGGCCCTCAAGCGTTTCAAGACTCTCGCGGTAACTAGCATCCAACTTTCTTAAAAATGTGAGCTTCCCTAGATAAGGAATACGGTGCAATTCCCAACAACCTCTAAGCAATAGTACTTTCAAGTTTACCATATATACATAAGTTTAACACACCAATTTAAACCTAACTTGCTTGCCACATCTAATTAGCCCAAAAGCATGGCCACAACCTTCACCAAAAAGGGGCTTGGGGTAAACCTAACACCTCTACTACTACGAGTGTACTTATTTCACCATTTTGTACATGATCTCTTATGAAGTGATGTCAAATTTCAATATGCTTTACTCTTGAATGGAGAATGTGATTCTTTGTGAAATTAATTGCGCTTGTATTGTCGCATTTGATTTATCAAAAGGGAATTTTCTATGGAATAAAAGGGAATTTTTTCTAACAAATCCTCGTTCTCTGATTTCGCCTAACTTTATGGGTGTTGTGATCTCCAAAATGATAAATCATACGAAAATAAATTTTTTTTCAAGTTCTTTACTTTTGCTTTCAGGCTTGACAAAAGTGAGGTGCTCATTTTGCTAATGAGTTATAACTAAAGGCTTAGAAGCAACTTTGGTAAAGACTTAACTTGGGACATCTGTTTGTGGGGTGCTTGATCCTTTGTCAAGGACACTGGTTGGTTACCCGATCTTTCTTAAGGGATGCGCCGATTGACAAGATAAGGGCTAGTGACCCGGAGCCACAAAGAAGCTCGTTGACCCAAGCCTTGTTGACTCAAGCCTTGCTATGGTTGGGTGAGGCTTAGCCTTAACCCCATTTGGGTGAGTTATTGCAATTTCATTTTATTTTTGCGTAGCTTAGGCAAGGCTAACCTCAGGGCGGCGCCGCAGGGAACCTCTTCATGCTATTTTCCAAATTAATATACACAATAACCCCATTTGGGTGAGTTATTGTATATACTAATTTTTATTAATAAGGAACTCCAAAAATTTATGTCCAAAATTCAGCAAACAATATGAAACACTTTACAACACGTGCTTCCCGAGATCATATTACATTTATCAAGCAACATTTTTTACCAGGAGATTCTTAAAGAAGCTAAATCTCCACTTAATTCTAGTTGCTCATACAATTTGAGTCTTGGTTTCCACAAATAGAGTGTTTTCCTTTTCACCCGACTCTAAGGGTGCTGTGATCTCCAAAATGATAAATCGTATGGACATTTTTTAAGATGAGAAATGGCTTTTGCTTCAAAATCCTTCCCCACCAGAAGTGGAAGAGACGGAAAAAAAAGAAAGTTCAAAGAGTCTCCTCTCTTCTTCAAATGAGTAGAATGAAGGCATTTATAGGCGAAATGGGCTACCTCAATTGAGACTGCCTCATCTTGAGGCCGTGCTGCTTTGACTGGAGGCTACCTCTTGTGGGGCATGCATTTTCACCTTTCGAAGTCTCATTTGTGATTTTTGGACAATTGGAAAGTGTAAGACGAATGCTTTCTGACGAGCCCATTATTATTAGATGAAATTGTGAAGTCATGGACCTGAAAATTCAACGCCAAACGGTGTCATTTTGTTGTTTGGATGCTGAATGTACTCTCTGATGAGTCACGTCAACTTCAAAAATTAATAAAAAAAAAAAGTGTCAAGTCGGATTTTCGGCAAGTTAGATCGGCGTTGGCATTGAAATGATCGTTTTTCAAATTTGTTGGTGATAGGGCTAATAAGGACACCTAGAGGGGGTGGATAGGCGTTCAAGCAAATTTTCGCTAGACCTTCAACAAGTTAATTCATCTTTCGAGAATAACAGATTGAATATGTAAAAGACTATAAGTAGTTAGATAAAGCTACAAATTAAAGCAAGGAGTATAGGGAAAGAGAATTGAAACACAAGATTTATAGTGGTTCGGCTTAAACCATGCCTACATCCACTCTCCCGCACTGACAGCCCATTGGCTAGATTTCACTATGAACCAAAAGAGATTTTTACAGTCTCACGTCCTTGATTCCACAGTGTAGAGACTCTACTACACTTCATCAAGATCTCACAAGTATTAATCTCTCTTTTGAGGACAACTTAAGCTCAGTAATTAAGAAAGCAAAGAACTAAGAGCTTTAGACTTTGGAATTTTTCTTTCATGCACACATTCGAACAACTTGAGCGTCTTCCTTATATACCCCTTTATGCATCTATATTCGTTGGCATTTTCCAAAGGAGTTCTTCCAATCTACCAGTTGGATAGAATCAATTAGGGAGACCTTGAGTCGTTTAAGGAATGTGATGATAGCCCACTAATCTTGCTCGCCCATACAATCAGGATATGAGTTTCCATAAATAGAACATTCCAAGTATACTTCGCCTTTCAAAAGATCTTGATTATCCGAATTGATTCCAATAAGAATAATTGATCACAACGTGCTATCTCCAGCCGTAAGATCTTCTTTAAACCGTACGAACTAAATCCTTAAAGATAAACTCGCATCTTAATAAGATTTCTCTTCGTAGGTTAAGAAACTGCCAATGAGGGTAGACTTTAAGTCTTGAGTCTTGTAGTCTTCAGACTTTGACGATAGAGTTTGGAGTTCATCAAACTTTAATAATTGAGTCTTGAAGTTTTCAGATTAGACTGATGAAAACGTTTTGTCAACTTCAAAATAAGAGATTTTTTTCCAACAGTTGGCACTTAAGTACCGTACACAAATTTTGACACTTTTACTATGGCTGAGGATGATGTCTGCGGTAGTTAGGGTTTCACGGAAGGGGGCGACAGCGGCGGTGATGCAACAAACAGTGGCGACGGAGGCACATAGAGCCCGTTGTCACCTATCCACAATGAGATGCACAAGTCATCCTCGTGGCTCCGGTCGGCACAACATGACAACAAGGTGGGTAGCAGGCATCAGGATGTCGGTTGAGGTGATGGCTTTGGGGGACGGCGGCGAGCCTTCAAGGTAATGGCGTTTGGGCTCAGTCGAGGCAACAGTGGCGGCATAGCTTGAGGCGATGGCATTTGAGGGGGAATGGTGGCACGGCTCGACACAGCGTCTGGTGTTAATGGCAGCAGTAGTAGGAACACATCGGAACCCTTGCTCTCTGAAACCACCTAAAGGATTTGGCTTGGTGGTGGTGGTGGCGGCTTTAGGTGAGGATGATGAAGACGGTGGCTTGGGGACGATGGTGGTGACGTAGCCAAGCTTGATGGACGGGTGGTTCAAGTAGTAGTGACTTAGGAGCTCAGCGGTTGGCTTTTGGAACCCATTTATCCTTGCAAATTTCCAGCTGTCGGAGGTTTTTAGGTAAAATATCGAAAGAGAATTTTCTATGGAGCAAAAGAGAACAATTGGAACTCTAAAGTAGAGCCCTAAGAGCTTGTTTAATTTTTTTAGCACAATTTTAGAGTCAAAGGACTTCCACTTTTTTTTTTTTTTAAAGAAAACTGTCCAAAAAGTCAATCAATAAATATATCAACATAACATGCTTATGTATAACCAGCACTCATGCAAATTCATTTAATGTTGTATTGGCTTGACTAGGCCCTCTCGGCTTGATTGGGTGGTTGTCATAGGCAAAATTGCCTACTTTGACTAAGTTAGTGACCTAGGGCATGGGCTCAAAGCTCGGCCCTTAGGTTGGCTCTAGCTACTCGTGGTTGCCTCAGAGCTTGTGGTAGGCTTGGGCATAGAACCCGCCCAAGTGGGTCAGGCCTACCAGCCTTAGTCGGGCATTCACTCAACCTAGCGGGCCCAATTCCCTTGTAAAAATACCCCTACAGGCCCAAGCGAAAAAAAAAAAAGGCCAAGTGGGCTAGATCTGTGATCTGGCCCAGTATGACTTCTTTAGGGGACAAAAATTGGGTCAACTAAACTGAGCAAGAAAGCCACACACAATCATATATGGATTAATTTAAAATAAAGCACCTTTTAAGTTATGTGATAACTAATTAAGGATTATCTGAGATGTGACGTATAAAGCACCACCCAAATCTAGGGCTTTTGAGTGTCGAAAGTTAGATCCAAAGGCATGTTTTTGGCCCAAAAGTGCTTTTACAACCTTTTTAGCTCTTAAAGCTTGTGGAAATATTTCGAGTTATGTCAAAGTCTCATGGTGGCCCTGATCAGAAAAGGGCCAAGGAATATTGAGGAGTCCTGAAATATCGTTATTTGGGAATAGGGTTAATACTATGAAAAACCCTAAACCGGTACACTTGTGACAAATTTACCCCAAACTATTATTTTGACCACTAAAAACCTAAAATTGGTATACCTTTGACAAATTTACCCCAAATTAGTACACTTACGACAAATTTACCCTCTGTTAATTTTCGTCAAATTTTACCGTAAAATTATTAAATTAAATAACAAGTGACGGTTGACGGGTATACTAATTTAAGATTTTACGCCCGTTTGTCATGGTTTACAATTTTTATGATTTTTTTGTGATATTAATCCAATTTAATGGAGGGTATATTTGTTACAAATTTACTAGTTTGGGGTTTTTTGCGGTCGAATAAATTAATTTGGGTAAATTTGTCATAAATGTACTAATTTACGGTTTTTTATGATCGTTTGGGTAAATTTATCATAAATGTACCGGTTTAGGTTTTTCATAATCAAAAAATTAGTTCAGAGTAAATTTGTCACATGTGTACCGGTTTGGGGTTTTTCGGGAATTGAGAATATTAGTGTCTGTAACTATTTGAAAATATAAAAAAGAAGAATTTACTTGAATAAGTGGTTACTTTGCTTAGATTAAATTAGAAGTTAGAAATAGTCGTTTTCTCTGCTGAATTTAATTAATTTTAGATTCATAAAACAGTATATCATTATTTTGTCGAAATTAGTTTAGAGGTATCGTACTGAATTCTACGTATGAATTTTGACAGATCATTCCAAATTGGAAAATAATGTTACATGGAAGGTAAAAGGTGAAATATTTTATACGTTGTACGCATTAAGAATGATCCTTTCTTCATTCTAGAAAATCAAACCATGGGTTATAAACCAAGGCCCATCGCGTGTTTTCTTTTCAATAAATGCTGTAAAACATGATGATTCTCTTTATTACATTTTTAGGTTTTTATAGCTCGATACTATGGTGAATGAACGAAAATGGAGTCGTACGAGGTAGACGCATCCAATTAAGTCATTTCATAATTTATCTCTGTTAGTTTCAAATTATATTTAATCATGCATCAGTAAATGAAGGGCGAGGTGGCCATGGATTTTCTCGCTATCCTTCAGGGATAGCTTCTTCTCTTGCGCATGCAGAGCTTCTCTTTCGAATTTCTGGATTTCTTAAACCCTCATCGCTCCTTCTTACCTTGGATCTCTCAATGGATTTTCTTGTTTACCGGCTAATCTTCTCGGTACAAGTCACCGTTTCGCACTATTTCCATCTCCAGTATTGATTTGCTCTTCGACTTTGCCTTCTCTCCTTTTACTCCTTTTCTTATTCATCTGCTCTCTCTGACTTCGCAATGCTTCCCTTCCTCTTGATCACCCGTCAATCCCCTTGCATGCGAATTTCTCCTTCTTGCATGCGACCTCATCCCTCTTATCTTGGGTCCCAATGTTTTCCGCCTTCCGGATTTTCTCTTTGACTGCTCGCTTTTACCGTTACTCTGTCTCTCGTTGATATGGCTCAAGGGGATGAAGAAAATTCGACTCGTCTGGCTGCTTTGTGTCAGAGCTTGGGACGTCTATGCTCCCCTCATGACTTGGAAGTTTGGGATGATGAGCCCACTCCTGCGAAATTGAATGAATGCCGTTTAACTCTAATTGGCAAGGTATTTGCTGACTCTCCTGTTAATTTTCAGGCGTTTCAGAGTATTATGAAAAAGGCGTGGCGTACAGAACAAGTGGATATATCTTAGCGTGAAGACGGTTTATATGCAGCGAAATTTAAATTACTTACTGATAAACAACGGGTTTCGGAGGGGGGACCCTGGGTTTTCTCTGGTCGTTTGGTCGTATTTAAGTCTTGGATTCCTAACACACCGCTGCATTGTTATGATTTCTCCACTTGTACATTTTGGGTGCAAGTCTTTGGCCTGCCCCTGGAATTGTGTTCAGAGCCAATTATTAGAAAAGCAATTATGACAGTTGGGAAAGTCTTAGAAGTCAGAGCTGATGGTCAAGACACATTTACCATGAGATCGGGCGTGCTCGAATTGAGATTGACTTTCAGCATCCTCTGCAGATAGGTCGTCTCATTAGAATACATGATAAAACCCTTTGGCTTGACTTTAGATATGAACGTCTTGCTCATTATTGCTATCTATGTGGCAAGCTGGGACATTATACTACCTCCCGTCCCGAGAAATCAGAACTGCGATGTGTTAACAGGGGAGGATAAGTTACCGTATGGACAGTGGTTGAGAGCCGAGCTCAAGGAACATAGTCCGTACTGGAAACTTTATTATGAGACCAAAGTAATGGAAGATTTTGTGGAGGAGGTGATACCTGAGACCCCCCCGACTGTTGCTCCGCCCTTTCCTCTGCTGTTGCCTGTTCCTTCCTTTGGCACATCTCCACCCTTGCAGCCTTGTCCAACTGAATTTCCCTCCGTATCAAATACGGCTGCAGGTTTACATATTGCCTTGATTCCTGCATCAGCAAAGCGAAAGGGGTTCAGCTTAACACAAATTCCTCTCATCGGGATAAGAGTTTAAAAACTTCTCGACATTTCTCAAGAGCTGGCCCCGTTAAAAACTGAAGCGATATAATCCATATGATATACCAAGAGTTGTACCGATGATCTAGATGAATCTTTGTTCTTGGACACTCCCGGTTGTGCAAGCTCCTGGAGATGGAAGTTGGGCATGGGTGGCTGGCCCTTAACAGCCCCCTACTCACAAATGAAACTGATCGGTTGAACCGCCGGGGTTGGGCAATACCCCGACGTTCGGCATTTAAAGGCCCCGGTTCTTAAGGAACGTCCCGATCTTGTATTTTTGATGGAAACTAAAAACGGTGAAGCTGTCCTATCTAAGTTGAAGTCTAAGTTGCGATTTTCTCACCTTTCTGTCTATAATCCGGTTGGTTCAGCAGGGGGATTAGCAGTTCTTTGGAATGATTCGGTTTCTCTTTCTTTCGAACGTTCGACACCGAATTATTTTGACATATTATGTACGAAGTAGTAGGGAATATTACCCGGCGCCTCACGTGTCTTCACGCCCCTGCTGGTGCTCGTCTGCGTCAAGATGTTTGGCAGGATCTCATCAATATTAGCTTTGCTAATACTCTTCCTTGGGCCTGCATTGGTGATTTTAAGAGATTCTATTTCATTGGGAAAAGTATGGAGGTAGACCAGTAGATTTTACTAGGTTGGCATCTTTTCAATCTGTTCTTAATGATTGTTCGTTAATGTCAATTGAAGCAAAGGGTTGCGCTTTTACATGGACAAATAATCGTCAAGGAAATGAGTTAATCAAGGAGTGTCTCGATCGCCTACTATGCTCACCTTTGGAATGGCGACTTCGTTTTCCTAGGGCTGAGGTTTCTGCATTACCGCTGTTGGTTCGAGACCACAGCCCTCTAATCCTTGACACTTTCCCAAAGTGAGAGGCTCTAGACGATACTACTTTAAGTATGAGTCCTATTGGAATCAAGATGAGGAATGTAGGGACATTATCACCACTTCTTGGCACTCTAACCATAGCAACACAGTTTCCTTTAATATGAGAATTCAAGCAGTTACGAATGCTTTAACGAAATGGAGCCGTTCAAAATTTTCTCACAACAGAATGAGGGCTGATGAGTTGCAGCTGCAGCTACAGCATCTTATAAATCAACGACATATCTTAGCTGACCAGACAGAAGTTAAAGCTTTGAAAGAAGAACTGCAGAGGGTATGGAGTCGAGAAGAACACTATTGGGCTATCCGTTCAAGACTAAATTGGCTAAAATGGGGAGACAAGAACACCAGATTTTTTCATGCAACAACTGTTCAGAGACGTCAGCGTAATCGGATTACTATGCTGAAGAATGATGACAATTTATAGGAGCAGGATCCTACCCGAATTAAAGAAATGGTAACGACTTTCTTTTCTTCTTTATATACCTCCGTAGGAAGTCGTCATTATGCTCCCATCCTCGATCAATGTGATCCTTTGGTAAATCAGGATATGAATGCTCGGTTGATAGCTGCTCTTATCCTCGGAAGAAGTAAAGCAAGCTACTTTTCAATTAGGAGCAGCCAAAGCTCCAGTCCCGATGGACTTAGTGGTTTATTTTATCGACGCATTGGGATATCATTAAAACTGATCTTTTTGCAGTTGTTCATGAGTTCTTTATTACTGGTATTATGCCTTCTTACTTAAACAGAACTTTGATAACCCTAATTCCTAAAGTTCCTCACCCGAAAAGTCTTGATCAAGTATCGTCCTATCAGTTTGTGTAATTTTGCCTACAAGGTCATTTCAAAAATTATTGCAAATCGGTTAAAACCCATCCTTCCAGACCTTATCTCAGAGGAACAGTCGGCTTTTGTGGGGGGCAGACAAATTCAGGATAACGTCCTACTGGTTCAAGAAGTCCTACACCAGCTTCGAATTAAGAAAGGAAGATCTACTTATCCAGCTGTTTTGAAAGTGGACATGAGGAAAGCATATGATAGGGTTGAATGGGATTTTCTCCAAGATTACTTATTAAAATTGGGTTTTCATCCTGTTTGGGTGAATTGGGCTATGAAATGCATTTCCACCCAATCCTCCCGTGTTAAATTAAACGGAGAACATCTTAGTTATTTCCACCCTTCTCGAGGACTAAGACAAGGGGATCCTCTTTCCCCTTACCTGTTTATCTTGTTGGCTAATCTCCTTTCTACACTTATTAAGAAAGCTGTTGCTCTTGATCATATCACAGAATTAAACTTAATAGGTGGTGCCCTTCCTTAACGCATTTGTTTTTTGCGGATGACGCCATTTTCTTTCTTCATGGCACTATTACTGAATGTCAAAATCTATCAAATATACTTCAGCAGTATTGTATTGCAACGGGGCAGGAAATTAACCGAAATAAATCAGGTATTTATTGTGCAAAAGATTGCCCCTTCGGTTTGCAGCAGAATTTGGCTTCAGGGCTTCGGGTTCCTATTCTAAACAAATGTGGGAAGTACTTAGGGATACCGTCAGATTGGGGACGTTCGAAAAGGGATATGTTCTCCCGGATATTAAGCCGCGTTCATTCTAAGTTGGAGAGTTGGAAAGCCAATTTGATCTCAAAGGGTGGGAAAGAAATCCTACTCAAAACTGTTATTCAAGCTATTCCTCGTATGCAATGTCTACTTTCAAGTTGCCTATGTCTATTTGCAGATCTATTGAAAGATGTATAGCTAGATTCTGGTGGCGAGAATGACAAAAATAAAGCAGGAATTCATTGGAGAAGTTGGGATGTTCTGAAAAAACGGAAAGCGAGATGGAGGTTTGGGATTTCGAGATCTTATTCAGTTTAATAGAGCTATGTTGGCCAAGCAGGCTTGGCGTTTACTTAATCAACCTTCAACTCTTTGGAGTAAAGTTTTTAAAGGTTTATATTTTCATTCCAAATCTTTTATGTATGCTGACAAAGGCTCTCGCCCATCTTGGGGCTGGCAGAGTCTTCTCACGGGTCGAGATGCTATACTACCCAACACACGTTGGTCTGTAGGTGACGGTACATCCATCAGGATTCGTGGTGATCCGTGGCTACCTATTGGAATATTACCTGGCCCTTCAAACCGAGAAGAACCCTCTTTGGTGGCTGATCTTATTGATCAACCCACCGCTACATGGAATGCCAGCCTGCTACATAGGTATTTTGACACTCCAGTTATAGAGCAGATCACTAACATCCCTCTCCGACCGCTATATATTGTTGATCAGTTAATCTGGATTGCCACTAAAGATGGCCATTTCTCTGTTAAATCAGCCTATCATTCTTTCACAACAACAGCAACACAACAGCCAGTAAATAACTCTTCCTCATCTTATCAGAATCCCAGCTGGTTATGGAACAGAATATGGAAAATGCGTTCCCCCCCAAAAATTCGAGCATTTCTATGGTCCATCTGTCAAAATGCCCTTGCTACAAGGGATAATTTGTTTCAGCGACATATTATTACTAACCCCTGCAGTCTCCTTTGTGATCAAGATACTTCAGAAACCCTTGAACATTTATTTTTGTTATGTCCGTGGACTAAGCAGGTATGGATGCACCCTAGTATTCATATTCAAATATCTCCAGTGCAAATTCACAGGATTGATGACTGGATCGTTCAACTAGTAAAATCTCGAGTTTTTGTACCTGGTTTGGAGACGTTGGCTTCGGTTCTGTGGCAGATTTGGCGAGCGCGGAATGGCTTTATTTTCCGGCAAGAATGTATTCGGCCGACTCGGGTGGCTGAGGCTGCTCTTGCGGATTCCCATGTGACTCGCTCGCTATCTTCATCGTTAACACAAAAGGGCCGCTCCTTGCGAACAGGGGATCTCTTTGGAGGCCTCCAGATCCAGGTTCCTTGAAGGTTAATGTAGATGGGGCGTATCGATTGGATCAAGAGAAGGTACAATGGCCTGTATATGCGAGACCATCAAGGAAGACTTACCGATGGCTTTCCAGGTGTTTCCCGCTTCGTCGCCCTTCAAGCCGAGATCCAAGCGGTGTCCTTCTCCCTACAACATCTCCAGCGCAAGGCCTTCTCAGATGCTCCGATTGTTCTTGAATCTGATAGCCAAATCGTGGTTGAGGTCCTCCAATCTCGACGCAAGCCGCCATGGGAAGCTCGGTCCCTCTTTCTCGAAGCCGCTTCTTTACTCTCCAATTTCCCTAATCTCTCGCTAGGGCACCGCCGGAGGGAGGCCAATGTTGCTGCTGATTGGGCTGCCAAGGCCCATGATCCTCTTTCCTCTTTCCAATGTTGGACTGTTTTTCCCCCTTTTCAGTTGGTAGACCTTATTTGCGCGGATGCTATCGCCGCCGGATGTAATGGTTTCTCTACGTTAATCTAGCTTCCTTCGTTTCTGACCAAAAAAAAAAAAAAAAAAAATGAAGGGCGAGGCTAGTTCATCGTCACTATATGACTAGATCCACTCATTTTTCAGTGGATAGACAAAATTGGTCTTGATTGTTCCATAGTTGCCAGGTTTCATATAACTTTGTTATTTTCCTCTAATGTTTCCGTAAAGTTTAACATATTTCTATTTAGAAAAAAGAAAGTAGTATTTTGTTTTTTTGTCATTGCTGTTATAATTACTTATGTCTTCTTCACCTCTCCATTCTCAAAAGCAAATTAACCTTGCGAAATTTAATTTTTGAATTTCATTAATATAAAAAAATGCTAAGTCTCTTCATTTACTATATCAAAGAACTTATCTCTTTCTTTTTTTCTTACTATTGACGAGGAACTTATCTCTTTCTTTTTTCTTACTATTAACGAGACGTTGTTAAATAGAGCATGTAAGACATTATTGGAACATATCAAAATGCACCAGAAATATCGAAATGATAAAGTTATGCACGTCAAGGCATTTGGATTTTTTTTTTAAACACTCCATGACCAATATAAATTTTTTCAATGCAAAATGAATGAAATTTTATTGTTATTTTAGAAAAAATTATTATTTTATAAAGGACTTTGATTTAATTAATGTAAGCCAGCGAGGGTGACCCTTACCTAGACTAGCAAGGGTAAGGGCTGGCAAAGAGCTGTCTAAGGATCCCTTGCCCAAGGTCAATGAGGGCAGCTCTCGCTTGAGGATGATGACCTCCATCAGGCATTGACTAGGCCTAGTGATGGTTTGTAGAGGGAAAAAGAAAATGGCAAAAATAAAAGAAGAGAAAGGGAAAAAAAGATAGATAAGGAAAAGAGAAGAAAAATAAGGAAAAAAAAATTAATAAAAATTTCTAGAAGGATATTAGAATATTATTAAAATTTGTTAACATCGATATTGGTTATATTACATAGGACAGTCAACATCTACGTAAAAAATTTCCAACCAAAATTGACAAGATGAACATAGTTGGCGAAGCATGAAAAAGTTTATAACTTAATCGATACAATTAAAATGTTTATAATTAAATTAACAAAATTATAATAAGTTTCGAATTTTCTGGACAATTTTCCCAAAATTACACCATAACCAGGAGATACTATTACGACCGGTCCATCCCTTTCGAGTCCAATTATTCTTTTTTATCTCGATCGGCTCGACATCGATGCTAAACGATTTTAGCTCGGGGAGCAAGAGCCTATGGCTTGGCTGTCGCAGAATTGTCGAACCTCCCCCAAATGCGAGCAACAGATCACATTTGCATTCTGATTGAAGAGGTTTTGACATGATTATTCACATTTGAGAGTGCAAATACACAAAGGCCATGAGAAAACTTGTTTTGAACATAACCAACATCTCATCTATAATCGAAGTCACGATAGTTTGCATCACCCGAAGGAGCAGAAAATAGTTATAATTGCAATAAAAATCGTTATGTTCTTCTTCTCCTGATTACTAGCTGGTAACGGGGTCTAAAATCCTGAAACCCAAAAGGCCAATTGGCTGGAACTCCGTCCGGGGTGCTGTTCAACGACCTTGTTCCATGGATGAAGAGATCGATCGCCTTGGTTGCCGACTGTATCAAAGAGGTCATGGACGGACGGATCTGTTTCCATATTCATTAACTGATCCACCCATTCCCATTCGACCGCCGATGTTGTCGTGCCTGTCGTAGGAAGCGGATCGGCACTTGGGCTACCAAAATCCTGGTAAGCTGCGTTGCAGGTATCTCCTCGCACGTTCGCTGCCGCTGGAGGAAGCGAATTGGTGCTTCCGTTGCTGCAAAAAGCCTAGGAATCAGCGGCGTAGAAGTTGTCATTTCACACAGCCATCATCGCCGTCATAGGATTAGAGCACGCTGTGCCGCCAAAGGCCAGGGAACTATCAGCATGGGTATCTTCTTGTGAAATGTTCATCGCCGTTATAGGAAGCGGTGGTCCCATAAAATCTCACTCCCCTGCCTAGTACTAAGCGTGGAAATTTAATTAGGGAGGCAAATAAGGCCCGGAATATTCGAACTCAGGACCTCCTAGCTCTGATATCATGTGAGATTTTGTGGGATCACTGCCAACTATTCTAAAAACTTAAGCCGTTAGATAAAAGCGTGGTTTATTATTTAAATTTTCTAACAAAGTGAATGGCTATTCATGTCTCCACCAAAAGCCAGGGAATCAGGGTTGCTGCCGATGTTCCTCCGTCGTCATCAGCGAAATCCAGGAAAGTTGGGCTGCAGATATCCTGTGGAATGGTCCACGTCTCGATCCGAATCATGCTAGGAGGTGGATCGCCAGCAGCGTCCTCGTTGAAAGCTGGGGAAGCGGCCGGTTGAGCACGAGCAGTGGCGACAGTTGCGGGTGACAACGCGGTGGAAGGATCGTCGACGGCGTTTGCGTGATCGTAGCAGAGCGGGCGTGCCTTCTTTGCTGGTCGATTCTCTACCTCAAGTTGCACTCCGCCGTGCAGATCGCGGCACACTTTCTTGCTTCCTTTCGCCGCGTCTTTGTTTGCTGAATACGCATAAGACAGCCTCTGTTTCCTGCATGATATATTTAAACGAAATAAATTTCCTTCCGGCTGACAAGGAAGAAAAAGAATAAAAATAGATTATAACCAGCGAAAATACATGTATGTGTCGGGCGGGTCATGTCAAATTAAAGTTATATTATTAAGTAAATCATTCCGAAAGTGATCTATTTAATAATTGCGACAGAAAATTTAAACCAAGCATGACCTGTTTATTAAATAGGTATAAATAGGTATTGGAACATTATCAATAGAACCCATTAAAAGGATCAAATTTAGTAAGCCCTATCAAAATGTGGCAAAAAAAAAAAAAAAAAACAGAATAAAATTTTTGAAATAAATTTAACTTTTATGATGAATTTCACGAAATTGATTGTGCTCGATAAGTTAATTGTATTCTAAACATAATCAAATAATTTTTTAGAAAAATAAATAAATAATATTAGGAATTTTATGCTTACTTAACAAAGAGGAAAATACAATTTTCTGAAGAAATTTATATGTAATGTCTCTATTTACTTATCTTACGGTCACTATTAGTAAGAAGTAGAAGAATATAGCTAAGTTAATTTAAATTAGTCAATGTTTCCTTGTATTAAAGAAAACTTGTACTAATGAGTGTCCATTGACCACTTATTAATAATTATTAAAGATAAGAAAATGTTTATCTTCGATGAAGTTAATTACAAGAGAAAAGTCTACCTATTTACTCTAAGCCTCAAAACACTAGTGTATTGGATTTTTTTCCCCCACCATCTTTATTTTAAAAAGAAACCTGATATAACTGTTTATTCATCATCTTGAAAAAAATCTCACTCCCCCGAGTTAGTCCTCATAATATTTAATCGGAATAAATTATCCTCTTCCTTTGATTAAAAAAGAAAAGAAATTGAAAGAAATTGAACAACTAAAATACATATATCAAACGTATGATAGGATGACTATGGCCTACAATGTATATGCAACCCAAAATTGAGTTATCGTCAAAGCAGATACTATCTTGATCAATCAAGTCATGACGAACGCCAATTTTGTATAATTAACTTATTGATCAAATAATTTCGTTTATAAATTAATCTTTTTCATAGTTCATCGTGGACGAATCATCAAGGCACTTATATTATTGATCAAACCCTAACTGATGCTTTAAATTGGAGTAAAGTAGTTAGGATCTAGAAAGCTCCAAATTTATGTAGTGCCATCCGTCTCTAAACATACAAAATTAAATTGTCGATAACTAATCTAGATTGGTCATCAACGTTTATACCAACCAAACGCATACATTAAGGGGGATGCGTCGAGCACTTGTACATGATCTAGTGCCCATTCTCGGCCTCCTCGACTTCCGCAGTCAAGCTGGCTTTCAGTTTGAAAGTAAAGATTTTCTGGTAGCCGACGAGCTCGCCTCGCGAGTCCCTAATTTCATGGCTCTGTTCGCCCTTCCAAGTACCCGAGCCGACAGTCCTATCCACCCGTGATTTGTTCTTCTTCTTCAACAAGGTGAAAACATAACTTCCCGTCCCTATCCTTGCCAAAGACCTTCCAAGGATCGCCGCCGCCATACACGTCGTAGTCGCGGATGGCGTTGGGATCGGGCAGCGGCTCCTGATTCAGCCTCCGCAACAAGCATTGGAAAAAGAGTTGCTCGTCGGTGGGTCGGAAACGAAACACAGATGCCTAATCGCCATCATAACGAACTCGAAAGCAATTGACAGAATCTCTCCTTATTTTCTAGCTCTTCTTG
This sequence comes from Eucalyptus coolabah, assembly GCA_014182585.1. NCBI lineage: Eukaryota > Viridiplantae > Streptophyta > Magnoliopsida > Myrtales > Myrtaceae > Eucalyptus > Eucalyptus coolabah. Next base: position 5,954,732 of record CM024624.1, on the reverse strand, counting down.
TTTTCGAATGAATATTTTCGCTTTTTCGTGTTTTTATAACTGTAAAGTGACTACTTTATAGTGAAGAAAACATGATGAGTATACCAAGGTAGACATGGATTACTTATTTTGAATCTCGAAAATTCTTGAATATACTATATTGCGTGGCGTGAGATTATTGGAGGACGTAATAACTAGGACAAATCAAATTATTACTAATGATCTTAATTTGAGATCTGCTTATGTCCAGCTGGCAGAAGTAGTAGGATCAGATTCTTGTTCACCTAACTGGTTCGGACGATCTTTTGTAATGCCATGCTTCCAGATTTCAAAAGCTTGACCAGATTTTTTAATGTGAAATCAAATTCCGTTGAAAAGTTGATGAATTGGGTACAATTGCGGAAATGTTTTCAAGGTTATTTCAAAATTTCGGGGCCACCGGGTAAAAAAGGACCAAGAAAAACAAATGACCCTAATATATATTTACTTCAGAAAATTAGTAGCTTAACTATGCAGAAATAAAATAAAATAAAAAAGTTATTCAAATAACCATACTGATTACTTGGCTACGATAAAATTAGAATTTAGAAATAGTAATGTCTTTGTTGAATTAGGCTTATATTAGATTCATAAATAGTTAACGTAATTTTGTCAAAGTTAATTTAAATATTTTGTACTAAAGTCTATGCTTCAATTTTGACTAGTCGTTCCAAATCATTAACCAAAGGGTATACCAATTTCCATCCATATTTGACTAAATCATCTTAATAGGTAGGCCTTAATGCTTTTCATAGTTTGGCAATTTTCCTTAGTTATTTTCCTCTAATGTTTCCATCAAATTTTTAACTTACTGGATATTGCGATCTAGGAAAAAAAAAAAAAAAAACTAGCCTCTTCTTCTTCATTGTTCTTATGACAACTTATATCTTCCTTACCCATCCTTTTAGGGGTGAGCATTGGTCCAATTCCAACTCCGGGGCCAGTGATAAAAGGTCCAATTCTCGATTTTAAGTGCAGGTCGAATCGACAGTTTTCTTTTTTTATTACGGTTCTTGTTGTTACGATTCTCAAAAGATGATTGAGGACAGATGTGATTCTGAGCACCTAGACAAAAATAGCATTCATTTGAATATCTATGAGTTTACAAGAAATGAACTCAAAATTCCAGCAACTTGGTCCTTTTACAAGGCTTACTTCAGGCCATATATGTTAATTTTTTACAATCGTTTTGCTGAAATTACTTCCAAACAAGTAAGATAAGTATTTCGAGGATGACAACTTGCATAGAGAGAGACACATTTGTAGCTTTGCAAGGAATAGAAAGAAAAATAAATTTATCTGCCGGATCTTGGACCCACCCAAGGATTGGACCGGATGATAGTTCAACCCAGTCCAATTCCAAGACCAGATGGGCCGATTCTGAATTCCAAAACCTAGAACCAACCTTACTTGGTCCAGTTCCAAGTTCCAGGGTGAGAACCGATCGGTACCTCCTATTTCAAAAGCTCAATGTCATGGTGAATTTTTTATTTTTAAAATTTTTTTAATATAAAAATATTAAGTCTGTTTAGTTATTATATCTAAGAACTTTCAGTTTTTTTTTTTACTTAGCGTAAATAAAAATAATATTGATGCGAAAAAGTCATGCACTTTTAGGCATCTTGATATATTTTTTTTTCAATAAATTCTCCATGAACAAATTAGTCAACTAGCAAAAACAAAATTTGGATTCAATATATGGGGTAATCTTTAACTAATTAAGAATTTATAAATTATAACAATTCAATGCTATATTAACTATTCGAGTATATAACTTATAATTGACTAAAACTTTTAAAGGAACACTAATCTTCATCAATATTTTGAAGGGTTAATAACACTAAAACGTCCAAGTTAATCCATCGGTGTCAAATTTACCATGAATTAATTTATGTCATAAAAACTACTGAATTGGTACACTGGTGCCATATTTACTCTAAAACAAATCGATGATTTACTACAATTTTTGATAAATATGGCAAGAGTATATCGTTTGCGTAAATGTGGTACGTACATACTAGTTTAATATTTTTTATGACAAAAACTTAATTTGGGGTAAATGCGGCAATAGCGTACGAATTTAAGAGTTTTTGTAACCTGAAAATTAGTTTGTAGTAAATGTGCTACGGACATACTAATTTTGTAGTTTTAGTGGTATTAATCCTATTTTTAATAAACAGTTAAAAGGATATAGATAATTATCTCTCAAAAAGTCATATGGCTTTCAAATTAAGTCTCGAATTGTCAATAAGCCTAAGTATAACATAAATAAAATTTCTAAAATAAAAACATATATTATTATTAATATAACTGAAACAATTTAATACAAGTTACAAGCAAAACGGAATTTTGTTTTACAATGTAGAGACATCTTTGACTAATTAAGAAGTTATAAGAACATGGTGCAGTATTAACTATTGAAAAAGAAATCCCTTATGATTGACTCGAAAGCAATTGACAGAATCTCTCCTTCTTCTTTTCTCTAGCTCTTCTTGTTTTCGAATGAATATTTTCGCTTTTTCGTGTTTTTATAACTGTAAAGTGACTACTTTATAGTGAAGAGAACATGATGAGTATACCAAGGTAGAGATGGATTACTTATTTTGAATCTTGAAAATTCTTGAATAAACTGTGTTGCGTGGCGTGAGATTATTGGGGGACGTAATGTCTAGGACAAATCAAATTGTTACTATTGATCTTGCTTTGTGATTTGCTTATGTCCAGCTGGCACAAGTAGTTGGATCGGATTCTTGTTCACCTAACTGGTTCGGACGATCTTTTGTAATGCCATACTTCCAGATTTCAAAAGCTTGACCAGATTTTTTTATGTGAAATCAAATTCCGTTTAAAATTTGATGAATTGGGTACATTGCGGAAATGTTTTCAAGGTTATTTCAAAATTTCAGGGCCACCGGGTAAAAAAGGACCAAGAAAAACGAATGAATAAATAAAATAACCGTATTTATTTATTTATTTATTTATTTATTTATTTATTTATTTATTTCGGAAAATTAGTAGCTTAACTATGCAGAAATAAAATAAATAAATAAAACAGTTATTCAAATAACCGTATTCATTAATTGGCCACGATAAAATTAGAATTTAGAAATAGTAATGTCTTTGTTAGATTAGGCTTATATTAGATTCAAAAATAGTTAACATTATTTTGTCGAAGTTAATTTAAATATTTTGCACTAAAGTCTATGCTTCAATTTTGACTAGTCGTTTCAAATCATTAACCAAAAGGTATAGCAATTTCCATCCATATTTGACTAAATCATCTTAATAGGTAGGCCTTAATGCTTTTCGTAGTTGTGCAATTTTCCTTAACTTAGTTATTTTCCTCTTACGTTTCCATCAAATTTTTAACTTACTGGCTATTGCGATCTAGGAAAAACAAACTAGCCTCTTCTTCTTCATTGTTTTTATGACAACTTATATCTTCCTTGCCCCTCCTATTAGGGATGAGCATTGGTCCAATTCCAACTCGCGGCTAGTGATAAAAGGTCCAATTCTCGATTTTAAGTGTGGATCGAGTGGATAGTTTTCTTTTTTATTACGGTTCTTGTTGTTACAATTCTCAAAAGATGATTGAGGACAGATGTGTTTCTGAGCACCTAGACAAAAATAGCATTCATTTGGATATCTATGAGTTTACAAGAAATGAACTAAAAATTCCAGCAACTAATTCCTTTTACAAGGCTTACTTCAGGCCATATATGCTAATTTTTTACAATCATTTTGCTGAAATTACTTCCAAACAAGTAAGATAAGTATTTCGACACAACCTGCATAGAGAGAGACACACTTGTAGCCTTGCAAGGAATAGAAGGAAAAATAAAATTTATCCGCCAGATCTTTGACCCACCTGAGGATTGGACCGGATGACAGTTCAATCCGGTCTAATTCCAAGACCAGATGGGCCGACTCTAAATTCCACAAACTTAGAACCAACCTTACTTGTTCCAATTCCAAGTTCCGTGGTGAGAACCGATTGGTACCTCCTATTTCAAAAGAAAAACGATTAATATAAAAATATTAAGTCTGTTTAGTTATTATATCTAAGAACTTTTGTTTTTGTTACTTAGAGTAAATAAAAATATGCTAAAAAAATTGATGCGAAAAAGTCATGCACTTTGAGGCATCTTGATTTTTTTTTTCAATAAATTCTCCATGAACAAATTAGTCAACTAGCAAAAACAAAATTTGGATTCAATATATGAGGACATCTTTAACTAATAAGAATTTATAAATTATAACAATTCAATGCTAGGTTAACTATTCAAAAGTATATAACTTCTAATTGACAAAACATTTTAAAGGAACACTAATCTTCATCAATATTTTGAAGGGTTAATAATACTAAAACCTCCAAGTTAATCCATCAGTATCAAATTTACCATGAATGAATTTGTATCATAAAAACGACTGAATTGGTACACTAGTGCCATACTTACTCTAAAAAAAATGGATGATTTACTACAATTTTGGATAAATATGGCAAAAGTATATTAGTTTACAGTAAATGTGATACATATATACTAGTTTAATATTCTTTTATGACAAAAAACTTAATTTCGGGTAAATGTGGCAATAGCGTACGAATTTAACAGTTTTTCTAACATGAAAATTAGTTAGTAGTAAATGTGCTATGGACGTACTAATTTCGTATTTTTAGTGGTATTAATCCTATTTTTAATAAACAGTTAAAAGGACATAGATAATTATCTCTCAAAAAGTCATATGGCTTTCAAATTAAGTCTCGAATGGTCAATAAGCCTAAGTATAACATAAATAAAATTTCTAAAATAAAAACATATATATTATTATTAATATAGCTGAAACAATTTATTACAAGTTACAAGCAAAACGGAATTTTGTTTTACAATGTAGAGACATCTTTGACTAATTAAGAAGTTATAAGAACACGGTGCAGTATTTAACTATTGAAAATGAAATCCCTTGACTAAACATTTTAAAAGAACGCCAATAAGCTGATGTTAAATAAATACTTTAAGATAAACAATTTAAAAATACGGATAATTATCGACTACAAAGTCATATACGAAGTAGTCCTTGGTCATTTGTATTAGGGTGTGCAACCGGACCGGGTTTACCCGGTTTCCAGTTTGGCCCACTTGGAAAACAGGGTCAGAAACCGGTTTCGATTGAAACCAATCCGGGAACCGGTTCCCAAAATTCAAACCCTGTTTGAACCGATCCGGGAATCAGTTCCGAGGGATTACCTACCCAGAACTGGATCGACCGGACCGGTTCGAGAACCGGTTTGAGAACCGGTTTTTAAGGCAGCCAAAAAGTTCAAAATGACTAAAACCTTAATTTGTTCTAGAGTTTTCCTTCGACGCGCCATCGCCAGATCCCTTCTCCTTTGCCCCCTCTCCCCAAGCATCACCACCAAATTGCCATCCCCTTTTCTTCTTCTCTCTCCTCCTCCTTCAATACTCGTTCGAGAACCCTCTCGTGCTCCTTCGATGGCCACGAGGAAAGCACCTCCAAGCTCACCAAGACCACCTTTGCCAAAATGAACGCGGCCTCGGCTCCTCTGCAACGGTCCTCCGCCGCTGCCAGAGCTGCCTATGCCCTCTTTCGCTCTCGGTCGCTCCCCGGCTCCACTTCCGGCTTAGGGAACTCCGTTCACCCGTTGACTAGCCCACCGCTTTGCGAAGCTAATGTTCTCGCCTCAGTATTTGCCAGGGGCATCAAGCTCCACGGCATCGTCGGCTTCTTTTCGCGAGGCTTTGTCCTTCCTTCTCGGGCTTACTCAAACGCCACAAGCGCGTCTCAGGTTGGAATTCGATCGATATTCATTATGTGAATGCGGGTATTTTTGTGATATTATGGAAAGGTGTGATTTTGAAGTGTTTTGGTGGGTCAGTGTTGGCCTAATGCTAGGGGCTTATGTCATTTCCAGTTTATTTGAGGTTTCTATGTTAGAGTTGGGAATAGTGCTCGTTTGTGAAAATTAAGTTTGGAGCAATTTGTCTGCAGTCTTCTTTTGGTGTTGTTGAAGCTTTTGGGACTCAAGCTTGGTGCTTCCTGCGTTAAGTTTGTGACAATCTTTTTCCTCTAGGAACGATCTCTTAGTGTGCTGTAGTTACAAAATAGAGATATAAGGGGCATTCGATGTAAACATTATAAGCTTAACGAAATAAACTTTTCTACTGTATCACTAAAGTGCATTACTATTAGCGGTATTCTCAATAACTGTTATATTCAAAATATCGTTTGATGGTTCTTTAAGGTATACTTTGGAGAATTATAAGCTGCAACTTTCCCATCTTCCGTGACCATCTGCTTATGAAGGTCTGCCTAACACTTAAGTAGCTATTACATTTTCTTAGTAGTGGAGGCAACGGTTCCTTGATTTTACAAGTTAACGCAGTTCCTTGAGTTAAGACTATGTGTTCTATTTTCAACATCCAAAGTATAATGTGGAATGTGGTTGTGGTGGTAGTGGCTTCATGGGTTTTCTGTACTTCTATGACAGCCTCCATGTCTTATGATGCTAAGGCCATTAAAATTAATGGGCAGAGAAGGATCCTCATTTCTAGGTCCGTTCACTACCCCAGAAGCATTCCCGAGATAGCTCCTTTCTTTCTTTTTCTTTTTCTCCTTTTATTCCTTATTTTTAGGTTGAATGTGTCTCCTTTTCGGCTGAATGATCTTTCCGCCCCCCCAACTTTTCGCTATCATGCTGGAAATGGGCCTCTCTATATTGCGCTTTGTTAGCATCTATTTTCTTATCTTAGCAGAAAGCTGCTTTATTTTGAAAAAGAAAAAGTTCCAATATAAAAGGTTAACCCGGTTAGGACCGAAAAAATAGGGTGCGTCGAGTACATGGTCCAATGCAAACAGGGTCGGGTACAAGGTCAAAAAAAAAAAATGGAACCGGTTATAACAGGGTCGGGTACAGGGTTGTGTCCGGGCCCTACCTACCCTAGACCCGATCACCCCTAATTTGTATATGGAAAGAAAAGTTGTTTCTCACCGTGTGATGTTAATCTTAATGCTTGACATATACAAACGAATACTCTAAGTACCAAAACTTGGTATGAATGAACACATAAGTGTCAACATTTCTAAAATATGCATATTAGAGCCACTTTTTTTTTATTAAAAAAAAATTGGACAATTAAGTGCTGGCTATTACAAGACTTGCTGAAAATCCGATATGACATTATTTTTTTAACTAAAACTAGTCTGCATGACTTGCAAGAATGTTCACTCAATAATCCTTGTACCAAAACATCAGTTTACCCCAAAATTTGACCTTAATATAAATATTCATTAAATTAAATTATTTTTAAAAAGCAACAAATCAGCAAGAGCCTCCATGGCCCTTGTCGCCACCGTCCCCCCATTGTCGAAAAGGGCCGACAATAGTAAGGTAAGGGTTAGCCGACATTGTTGGCCCCTAGCCAATGGCTAGTCAATTGTAGGTGAGGGCTTGTGTGCCCTCCCCTGGATTGGGTCAAGGGCTGCTATCGACTGAGGTGGGGTCATCGCCCTACCCCACCATAGCTAGCAGTGGCCTTGGCTCCTTTAAGGGAGGGTTGTGACCCCTCATGCCAAATTTGGGCAAGGGCTTGCACGCTTTCGCCCATCATCAACCAGGGTAGCCGGCCATTGGACGAGGCCCAATGACCCCAACCAACCATTGCCCCCACCGTTGTCAACCCTTTGTAGCAATGGTGGGGTGGCAACTGCGATAGTTGTGGAGGCCCTTGTTGATTTGTTGCCCTTTTTTTTTAATTTAGTTTTTAAATTTAATTTAATTAATATACATATTAAAAATCCAAAATGGGGTTTATCTAGTCACATTAATGCCATGTGGATATTTTTTTTTTTTTTTTTAAGAAATGCCACATCTTTCAAAATTTTCGCTAGAAAAAATAATATCAGTTGTTTGGCTGGAAGTTCTCGCTATTGATACTTAAGTATTCATTTTTTCTCGAATATTGATACTTAAGTGTACATTTTAAAAGTTTGGGCACTTATGTGTCTATTATGCTAAGTTTTCACACTTGAAGTATTCTTTATCCTAACAAATATGAATTTCTAATTCTCAACTTTAAAACACTAGTAATAATGAAATTGGCAAGTTACAAACAATTTGATTATCTTGAAATCCACAGTTCAGCCCATGAAATAGAAAAGAATTAAGATCCGCGGTTGTGAAATATGACAAGTTTCTTTGCATGCATTGTGCATGTGCCAAATAAGTGATGGATGCAAGTTATTTTTAGTAGGAGAATAGAGAAATGGGGAAAAGTATTAGAGAAGTCTTAAACAAATTGTATTTATGTCAATTTAATCTTAAACATTTTAATGGTGTCAATTTAGTTATAAATCTTTTGACCTAGTGCTAATGCAATCCTTTGGGCTAATTTTGATCAAATATTGTTGACATGGACATCGGCTAGCTTTAGCGACATTGCCAATAATAACGTGGATAAATTTTAATGACATTTTAATTAAAAAAATTTATAATTTTCCATTTTTGTTGTTCTTTTTTTCTCTCATTTCTTCTTCATTTTGCCAATGACCAGCCACTAGCCATGGCCGGGCGAAGTAGCCTTGTCTAGCCATTGTGAGGCCGAGCCCCTAGGCAAGGGCTCCCCTTTTCCCAAGCAAGGGTCGACACCTCGCCATGCCAAATTTGGCAAAGCTACCCTAGCCTAGGCGAGGACCAACTAGGGCTAAGTAGCGATCTAGGGTCGACCTTGAACCGACCTTGGATCGGTCTAACCCTACCGGTCTTGGTCTAGTTCCTATGGGGACAAGGTCGATCATTGGTCCTAAAATTCCAGGATCAACACTGTGCGGGTTAGTCATTGGCTCTAAGAGTTTTGGGTCGGTCCAACCCTAGACTAACCATGTATATTATATTATATTATTTATAATTCTTTTATATATTCAAACCTAAGTAAAATGTCTGTTATGTTATATTATATTATATTGAGATGTTCTATCAATAGCACTAATTGTAATTTCAATTTAAAAATTTTGTTGAGTATTAATTATGTGTCATCACCACCGCCCGCAGTGACGTAGCTAGCTTGGGCTCTCTCCCCCTCACGAAGGGGAGGAGTTCGAATCCTAGAGGCGTCGTTAGGGATTTTTACTTGGAGTATTGTGATGTACAATCACTCCCCGGGGTTTGCTCGCCAGTTATCGGCTTATGAGGTTCCTTGGGTTATCAAAAAAAAAAAAATGTGTCGTTTGTTTTGTTATCAGGTGTTTAGAAGTTCAAGTGAATTAACAAGATGTGAAGTTATATATTCATAGTTTATATTAAGTATTTTGAACTTTTTATGATTTAATTGTATTCTATTAATGAATTTCAATTGCACTTTGCTTTTCAATTTGTGTCAAATGGTAAAAGTTTTTGAAGAGTAGAGTAGTACTGTAGTTGCTACGATAATTTGCTAGTCAAGTGGTATGAAGCTCATTTTTGGTTGAGTGGACTCTACATGATCAAATGCTAGTTAAATGGTGTGAAGCTCATTTTTTGGTCGAGTGAACTCTACATGATCAAATGCAAGAAAACGCTTTTGCGGTGTTATGAATATTAAAGATAGATGATTACAAGAACTATCCATCTCGTCCCATATCTCAATGAGCAATTAGCAAGTACAAAATTTCTATTATTGTGTCATCTTAAATTTACTAAATATATATTGGTATTTATAGTTTAGTTGCACAATGCCGCATTGTCGATGGATGTGTAATTTGAATTTGTAGGTTTCCTTTTTAGGAAGTATAAAAGATAAGATGAAAAAAATTATTGATCGGTCCCGAGTTGACCCGAATTGGACCGAACCCATTGGGTCGGTTGGGTCCTTGGTCCAAGCTCAATAGGGTTGGTTCTCGGTCTTAAAAATTGATGACCCACACTATACGGGTTGGTTCTAGGGTTAGGGGGTGACCCGGACCATTCTCACCCCTAGGGCCAGCCTTGCTAGATTTGGTGAGGGGAGCCCTTGCTTAGGCGATGGTCAACCTCGCCTAGGCAAGATTTAGTGAGGCCAACCATTGCTAAGGTTTGGCCTCGCCATGGCCAATGCTAATCATTGCCTATGCCTGATAGTCAGTTATCAGCAAAAGGAAGAAGATGTGAGAGAAAAAATCAAAAAATATATTTAAAAATAAACAAAACTAAAAAAATAAAAATTATCTATGTCAACACCTACAATGCCACATAAGTTAGCTAGCATCCACGTTAGCAATATTTGGCCAAAATGAATAACTTAATTAGTACCATGTCAAAATATTTATGACTAAATTGATATTCATGCAATAAATTTATGACTATTCTCATGCTTTTCCCTCTATAAATGAATTTGAAAGGAGAGGCATGTGTTGCGCAAAAGTAGGGGGTTGGATAGATAACTTGAAGATGTTCCGTTTTACATACCCACTTTTTAATTTATCTTTTACTTTTTTTTTATAGAGAAATGATTGCGTAATAGTATTTAATTTATTGTGAGAATATCAATTTATTTTAGATCGCAAAAAATCAAATCACAAATAATTATAAATTATTGTGGGACTCAATTCTTCAAGAATTTGTAACTCATAATAAACTGTTATTGTCATATTATCCCAATAATTATTATGCTAGTAAAATCCTTATCTATATATATATATATATATATATATATATATATATATATATATATATATTTCAATGGGGGATACCAACTTCAAAAATTGACTCTATATAGTATTGATGACAAGTTCCTATCGTGGCATTCATCTCGGTCTGAATTCTTCACTCTATGACATGACTGCTGCAAAATTCAAGTACCAAACACTGCACTAAAAATTACAACCTAACCAGGAGACAGTATCACAGCCGGTGGACCGGCGAGACAGCTTGTGTGCAATGGCTGCACTGTCGAGGTCATTGAACCTCCCCCAAAGGTGAGCAATGGGTCGCATTTGCATATACTGAACCGGGCATTCCGCAAATATGAAGCGACCGATCTTCCGAGCATCAAAGTGCTTATGAGGGATCCCAGCGAGTTCTGTGAACCTTCTCAAGTCCTCGCCGGAGCTGTGTGAGAAATCTTATTTCGAACGTGACAAACATCCCATCTATTATCAACGGCATAAAAGTTTACATCGTCTGGAGGAGCAGATAATAGTAATTGTCAAAATTAAGAACATGATGTTCATCGATAATCCTAATAACTAGCTAGATGCAGTGGCCAATGCCTAGAAACTAATCAGACAAATTGGATGGAACTCCTCCCGAGTGTGATTCAACGAGGTCGTTCCATCCTTCCATGAAGTGCTCGAACGCGTTGCTCGACGACTGCACAAAAGAGATGCTTGACCGTCGGACTTATTTCCATCTTCTTCAACCGATCCGCCCATTCCCAGTCGACCCCAGGTGCAGCCGTGCCCATCATAGAAAAGGGACCACCATTTGGAAAACCAAAAGCCGGGGCAGCTGCCGGGCAGGTATCTTCTTGCATGTTCGCCAATGTCGGAGGAAGCGAATTGGCATTTCTGGTGGTGAAGCTGATGTTATTCCGTGGAATGAAGACTCCGTCTTCGTTCAAAGCCGGGGAAGAGGATAGTTGAACTTGAGCGGCAGCAGTAGTTGAGGATGGCGATGCGGTGGCAGGAACGTCGATGGCGTATGTGTGATCATCGCGGAGTGTCTGTGCCTTCTTTGCCCGTGGATTTTCTTCCTCAATTTGCACTGGGCCGTGCAGATTCCGGCGAACCCTCTTGCTTGCTTCCCCCGCGTATTTGTTATGAATTACGCATAAGACACACTCCGTTTGCTGCATTATATTTAAAAAAAATAAAATTATCTTTTCCTGTTATACAAAAAGGAAAAAAAAAGAAATTAAACAACAAAAATACATATAAAAAAAAAACGATGGAATAATTATGCCTTATAAATGTACATTTAATCTATAACGTGAGTCAAAATTGTGGTACGATAATATGTACTTTCCAAATCAATCATGGATATTTCTAACCTTTCTCAAATAATTTATGGATCAAAGAATTCCTTTTATACCCTAATCTTTTTTGCAGTCCATTGTGGATTGTGAATGGATCATATTATAAACACATTCATGTTATCCATCAAATCATAACTATTGCATCGAAATTGGATAGAACTAGTTAAGATCCATTAAAAGTGTCCAAATTAAGTAAACAAGCACCTTTCGTTTTTCAACATATCAGATTGTTGAAAGTTGACACAGAATGAATAATGTGTCTAAAGTATTGATGTCAACAAGAACATTAAGGAAGATATACCTACCAAACGGTGTATTTAGGATAATTAGCAACCTAACAAAAAAGGGAAAGAAACACTTACGTTGCGGGGATGCTTCGAGGACTCGTACATGATCCAGTGCCCATTCTCTGCCTTGTCAGCTTTCGCGCTCGAGCCGCCTTTCGGTTTGAAAGTAAAGAGTTTCTTGTGGCCAATCACGTCACCTTTCAAATCCTTGAAGTCGGAAGTCTGTTCGCCCTTCCAAGAACCTGAGCCAGCGGTCCTGTCCACCCTTGATCTGTTCTTCTTCTTCAGCACTGTGAAAACATAGAACTTCCCGCCCCTATCCTTGTCGAAGATCTTCCAGGGTCGCCGCCGCCGTACACATCACAATCGCGGATGAGGTTGGGGTCAGGCAGTGGTTCTTCATTCAGCCTCCGCATCAAGTAATCGAAGAGTTCTTGGTCGGTTGGTTGAAAGCAAAGCCCGGGATGCCTAGTCGCCATGGTAATGAACTCGAAAGGAATGACAGAATGTCTTCTTCTCTGGTTTCTGTTGTTTTCGAAAGAGAGATGTTCGCTCTCGTGTGCTTTTTATAAACGTTGGACCGAATGCTCTCGAAGTGAAGGCCACAGGTTTACGTACGCGGGTAGGATATCTCATTCCCATATTTGATGGGTTTTTATCTTGAATCTTGACAATTCTCGTATAAATTGTATTACGTGGCATCATAGGATATAATCCATGTCATTAGCCATTAGATCTCAATTTTTTTTATTTGCTAATTTCCATCCGGCACAAGCAATTGGATTTAGATTCTTGATCGCAGAACACGTACAAGAAGCAATTCCGTGCTTTTGAAATTTAAAAGCTAGGCCAGATGTGACGTTGTGTAATCAAATTCAATTGGAAATTCGATGAATTAGGTACAAATTGCTCAATTGTTCAAGGTTATTTTGAAATGCTGTTGCCACCGCATGTTATCTTTTCAAGAAACGTTTGATAACAATACATTTCCTTTTTAGAAATCATTTGAGAGATTTCTTAAGCCTGATACCACGATAAAATCAACAGAAAGAGGCGTCATTCCCACCACACTTCGCACCCAATTTAAGTCGTATTATAACTTGACTCCATTATTTTTAAAACATATATAATCACGCATCGTTAAATAAATAGTTATACACTTATAACCAATTGTGCATTGCATGCACATCTCATGCACATGCCACGTCATTATGATGTCTACATGTAATCAGAAGGATCTCAATGTTCATTGTTCTTTAATTTTGCTCCCAAGAATTTTTGAAAAGATTAGATTTCTTGTAAATTTCTCTTTCCATCAATGCTAATTTTAACACAAGTAAAATCTAAAATTAAATGGAACACAACCACCCTTTTAATATACATGAGACAGTCTTTGTCCAAAAGTTCTAAACTTATTGTACAACAGCCAATTCAATTATAAATCTTTCAATTGTGCAAATTCAATTCTAAATCTTTTAATAATCTTCCATTTTAGTCTTAAACCTTTCACTTGTGTAAATTTAGTCTTAAACCTTCAAAATTGACAAATTTAATCCTAAACCTATTATTTGGATAATTGTCCGGAAGGATTACATTGGCAAATTGTCAAAAAAAAAAATTATGATTAAACACAATTCAAAGGTTTGTAACTAAATTGACAAATTGTCAAAAGGTTTATGACTAAATTGACAAACCATTAAAATGTTTATGACTAAATTAGCATGACTAACATGTTTAGAACTAAATTTGTCATGGTACCATGAATTTAGAATTTTTTGGATAATTTTTCTCGATGCCCACAATAAATAAAAATAAAACATGTGACATCCTTAATTATGATAAGAGCTTGGCTAACACCGTTACAAATAAATATTAAGGGATAATATCCTGAAAAATACTAAACTGGTACACATTTAACAAATTTACTTTAAACTAATTTTTTTCCCAAAAAACCCTAAAGTAGTACACCTGTGATAAATTTACCCCAAATAACCAGAAAAACCCCCCACGTGTATATTTGTGATAAATTTACCCCAAATAACCACAAAAACCCCGACGTGTATATTTGTGATAAATTTACCCAAACTAATTTGTTCGATTGCCACAAACCTCAAACCGATACATTTATAACAAATATACCCTCTCTTAAATTTGATGAATAACACAAAAAATCACAAAAATGGTACAATTGTGACAAACATATAGTAAAATCCCAAATTTATATACCCATCCACTATCACAAGTTATCTAACTTAGTAATTTGACAAAATAATTTAACGGAAACTAATAGAAGGTGAATTTGTCACAAATATATTAGTTTAGAGTAAATTTGTCAAATATGTATGAGTTTGGGGTTTTTGGTTAAATTTGTCATGGATGTACCAATTTGGAGTCTTTCAGGGTATTAATCCAAATATTAATGATGCGGGTAGGTCCATAAATTCTCTTTTACATGGGGTGAGCAACTGGCACGTTAGTTTCAACTATTGAGATACAATAGTAAATATCAAATGCTAGCCAATTCCTTTAAATTTTTACACTAGTTTCGAACTTGCATAATTTAATATTTCATAAATTTTTGGGCCATATACCCAAAAAAATAGTGAAAAGGAATATTAATATTTGAAAAGTAATAAATTAGAAAAGTAAGTATTAGGCATGCGGAGGATGTAAATTCTAGACTTTCAATTCTTTTAAATGGGTCAAATTAGGTAAGCCCTATCAAAATGTGGCAAAAAAAAAAAAAAAAAAAACAGAATGAGATCTTTGAAATAAAATTTAACTTTCATGACGAATTTCACAAAATTGATTGCGTTTGATAAGTTAATAGTATTCTAAACATAATCAAATATTTTTTTTAAAAAAATAAATAATATTAGGAATTTTATGCTTACTTCATAAAGAGGAAAGTACAATTTTCTGAAGAAATTTATATGTAATGTCTCTATTTACTTGTCTTATGGTCATTTTTAGTAAGAAGTAGAAGAATGTAAATAAGTTAATTATTATTAGTCAATGTTTTCTCGTATTAAAGAAAGCTTGTACCAATGAGTGTCCATTGAACACTTATTAATCATTATAAATGATAAGAAACTTTTTTATCGTCGATAAAGTCAATTACATGAGAAAAGTCTATCTATTTACTCTAAGCCTCAAAACACTAGTGTATTGGATTTTTTTTCCCGCCATCTTTATTTTAAAAAGAAACCTAATATAACTGTTTATTCATAATCTTGACAATAATCTCACTCCCCCCTGAATTAGTCCTCATAATATTTAATTGGAATAAGTCATCCTCTCCCTTTGATTAAAAAAGAAAAGAAATTGAAAGAAATTGAACAACTAAAATACTTATATCAAACGTATGATAGGATGACTATGGCCTACAATGTATATGCAACCCAAAATTGAGTTATCGTAAAAGCAGATACTATCTTGATCAATCAAGTCATGACGAGAACGACCGATTTTGTATAATTAACTTGTTGATTAAATAATTTCGTTTATAACTTAATCATTTTCGCAGTTCATCGTGGACGAATCATCAAGCTGGCTTTCAGTTTGAAAGTAAAGATTTTCTTGTAGTCGACGAGCTCGCCTCGCGAATCCCCAATTTCATGGCTCTGTTCACCCTTCCAAGTACCCGAGCCGACAGTCCTATCCACCCGTGATTTGTTCTTCTTCTTCAACACGGTGAAAGAATAACTTCTCGTCCCTATCCTTGCCCATGACCTTCCAAGTGCCGCCATACACGTCGTAGTCGCGGATGGCGTTGGGATCGGGTAGCGGCTCCTGATTCAGCCTCCGCAACAAGTATTGGAAAAAGAGTTGCTCGTCGGTGGGTCGGAAACGAAACACAGATGCCTAATCGCCATCATAACGAACTCGAAAGCAAATGACAGAATCTCTCCTCCTCCTTTTCTCTAGCTCTTCTTGTTTTCGAATGAATATTTTCACTTTATAACTGTAAAGTGACTACTTTATAGTGAAGAGAACATGATGAGTATACCAAGGTAGAAATGGATTACTTATTTTGAATCTTGAAAATTCTTGAATAAACTGTGTTGCGTGGCGTGAGATTATTGGGGGACGTAATATCTAGGACAAATCAAATTGTTACTATTGATCTTGCTTTGTGATTTGCTTATGTCCAGCTGGCACAAGTAGTTGGATCGGATTCTTGTTCGCCTAACTGGTTCGGACGATCTTTTGTAATGCCATGCTTCCAGATTTCAAAAGCTTGATCAGATTTTTTCATCTGAAATCAAATTCCGTTTAAAATTTGATGAATTGGATACATTGCGGAAATGTTTTCAAGGTTATTTCAAAATTTCAGGGCCACCGGGTAAAAAGGACCAATAAAAACGAATGACCCTAATATATATTTATTTCGGAAATTAGTAGCTTAACTATGCAGAAATAAAATAAAATAAAAAACAGTTATTCAAATAACCATATTCATTACTTGGCTACGATAAAATTAGAATTTAGAAATAGTAATGTCTTTGTTAGATTAGGCTTATATTAGATTCAAAAATAGTTAACGTTATTTTGTCAAAGTTAATTTAAATATTTTGTACTAAAGTCTATGCTTCAATTTCAACTAGTCGTTCCAAATCATTAACCAAAAGGTATAGCAATTTCCATTCATATTTGACTAAATCATCTTAATAGGTAGGCCTTAATGCTTTTCATAGTTGCGCAATTTTCCTTAACTTAGTTATTTTCCTCTAATGTTTCCATAAAATTTTTAACTTACTAGCTATTGCGATCCAAGGAAAAAAAAACTAGCCTCTTCATTTTCATTGTTCTTATGACAACTTATATCTTCCTTGCCCCTCCTATTAGGAGTGAGCATTGGTCTAATTCCAACTCTGAGGCTAGTGATAAAAGGTCCAATTCTCGATTTTAAGTGCGGATTGAGTGGATAGTTTTCTTTTGTATTACGGTTCTTGTTGTTATGATTCTCAAAAGATGATTGAGGACAGATGTGTTTCTGAGCACCTAGACAAAAATAGCATTCATTTGGATATCTATGAGTTTACAAGAAATGAACTCAAAATTCCAGCAACTCATTCCTTTTACAAGGCTTACTTCTGGCCATATATGTTAATTTGTTACAATCGTTTTGCTGAAATTACTTCCAAACAAGTAAGATAAGTATTTCGAGGATGACAACTTGCATAGAGAGAGACACACTTGTAGCCTTGCAAGGAATAGAAGGAAATTTCTTTTTATTTGCCAGATCTTTTACCCACCCAAGGATTGGACCGGATGACAGTTCAATCCGGTCCAATTCCAAGGCCAAATGGGCCAAATTTGAATTCCACAAACCTAGAACCAACCTTACTTGGTCCAATTCCAAGTTCCCGGGTGAGAACTAATTGGTACCTCCTATTTCAAAAGAAAAATGATTAATATAAAAATATTAAGTATGTTTACTTATTATATCTAAGAACTTTTGTTTTTGTTACTTAGAGTAAATAAAAATATGCTAAAAATATTGATGCGAAAAAGTCATGCACTTTGAGGCATCTTGATTTTTTTTTTTCAATAAATTCTCCATGAACGAATTAGTCAACTAGCAAAAACAAAATTTGGATTCAATATATGGGGACATCTTTAACTAATTAAGAATTTATAAATTATAACAATTCAATGCTATGTTAACTATTCAAAAGTATATAACTTATAATTGACAAAACATTTTAAAGGAACACTAATCTTCATCAATATTTTGAAGGGTTAATAACACTAAAACCTCCAAGTTAAACCATCAGTGTCAAATTTACCATGAATGAATTTTTTTTTTTTTTTTTGGGTACCCGTGGAACCTCCGCACGCCGCTTCGCGGTGGAGTAAACCCTGGAGCGCCGGGGACCCCACCGCCGACCCCCAAGCGCGGGTAAGACGCGTTTTGCATTGAAGCAACGCGGCCTGCAAGTCTCGAACTCCTCCCCTCCCGGATAGGGTACTAAGCCTTAACCAGCAGGGCCACCGCGGGCGGTGGTATTTACCATGAATGAATTTGTGTCATAAAAACAACTGAATTGGCATACTGGTGCCATATTTACTCTAAAACAAATCCATATTTGACTAAATCATCTTAATAGGTAGGCCTTAATGCTTTTCATAGTTGCGCAATTTTCCTTAACTTAGTTATTTTCCTCTAATGTTTCCATCAAATTTTTAACTTACTAGCTATTGCGATCCAAGGAAAAAAAAAAAAACTAGCCTCTTCATTTTCATTGTTCTTATGACAACTTATATCTTCCTTGCCCCTCCTATTAGGAGTGAGCATTGGTCTAATTCCAACTCTGAGGCTAGTGATAAAAGGTCCAATTCTCGATTTTAAGTACGGATTGAGTGGATAGTTTTCTTTTTTATTACGGTTCTTGTTGTTATGATTCTCAAAAGATGATTGAGGACAGATGTATTTCTGAGCACCTAGACAAAAATAGCATTCATTTGGATATCTATGAGTTTACAGGAAATGAACTCAAAATTCCAGCAACTAATTCCTTTTACAAGGCTTACTTCCAGCCATATATGTTAATTTTTGACAATCGTTTTGCTGAAATTACTTCCAAACAAGTAAGATAAGTATTTCGAGGATGACAACTTGCATAGAGAGAGACACACTTGTAGCCTTGCAAGGAATAGAAGGAAAATTTTTTTTATTTGCCAGATCTTTTACCCACCCGAGGATAGGACCGGATGACAGTTCAATCCAGTCCAATTCCAAGGCCAAATGGGCCAAATTTGAATTCCACAAACCTAGAACCAACCTTACTTGGTCCAATTCCAAGTTCCCGGGTGAGAACTAATTGTTACCTCCTATTTCAAAAGAAAAATGATTAATATAAAAATATTAAGTATGTTTACTTATTATATCTAAGAACTTTTGTTTTTGTTACTTAGAGTAAATAAAAATATGCTAAAAATATTGATGCGAAAAAGTCATGCACTTTGAGGCATCTTGATTTTTTTTTTTTTTCAATAAATTCTCCATGAACGAATTAGTCAACTAGCAAAAACAAAATTTGGATTCAATATATGGGGACATCTTTAACTAATTAAGAATTTATAAATTATAACAATTCAATGCTATGTTAACTATTCAAAAGTATATAACTTATAATTGACAAAACATTTTAAAGGAACACTAATCTTCATCAATATTTTGAAGTGTTAATAACACTAAAACCTCCAAGTTAAACCATCGGTGTCAAATTTACCATGAATGAATTTGTGTCATAAAAACTACTGAATTGGCATACTGGTGCCATATTTACTCTAAAACAAATCGATGATTTACTACAATTTTGGAAAAATATGGCAAGAGTATATTAGTTTACGGTAAATGTGGTACATATATATTAGTTTAATATTTTTTTATGACAAAAAACTTAATTTGGGTTAAATGTGGCAATATGGTACGAATTTAAGAGTTTTTGTAACATGAAAATTAGTTTGTAGTAAATGTGCTACAGATGTACTAATTTCTTACTTTTAGTGGTATAAAACCTATTTTTAATAAACAGTTAAAAGGATATAGATAATAATCTCCCAAAAAGTCATATGGCTTTCAAATTAAGTCTCAAATTGTCAATAAGCCTAAGTATAACATAAATGCAATTTCTAAAATAAAAACATATATATCATTATTAATATAGCTGAAACAATTTAATACAAGTTACAAGCAAAACGGAATTTTGTTTTACAATGTAGAGACATCTTTGACTAATTAAGAAGTTATAAGAACACGGTGCAGTATCAACTATTGAAAAAGAAATCCCTTATGATTGACTAAACATTTTAAAAGAACGCCAATGAGCCAATGTTAAATGAATATTTTAAGATAAACAATTTAAAAAATACAGATAATTATCCACTACAAAGTCATATAAGAAGTAGTGCTTGGTCATTTGTATATGGAAAGAAAAGTTGTTTCTCACCGTGTGATGTTAATCTCAATGCTTGACATATACAAAAGAATACTCTAGGTACCAAAACTTGGTAAGAATGAACACATAAGTGTCAACACTTCTAAAATATACACATAAGAGCCACTTCTTTTTTTCTATTAAAGAAAAATTGGACAATTAAGTGCTAGCTTTGACAACACTTGCTGAAAATCCAAAGTGACATTATTTTTTTTAATAAAATTAGTCTGTGAGACTTGCAAGAATGTTCAATCAACAATCCTTGTACCAAAACATCAGTTTACCCCAAAATTTGACTTTAATATACATATTCATTCAATTAAATTATTTTTAAAAAGCAACAAATTAGCAAGAGCCTCCATGGCCCTCATCGCCACCGTCCCACCATTGTCGAAAAGGGTAGACAACAGTAAGGTAAAGGTTAGCCAAGATTGTTGGCCCCCGGCCAATTGCTAGTCGACTGTAGGCAAGGGCTTGTGTGCCCTCCCCTAGATTGGGCCAAGGGCCGCTATCGGCTGAGGTGGGGTCATCACCCCACCCCACCATAGCTAGCGGTGGCCTTGGCTCCTCTAAGGGAGGGTCGCAACCTCTCACGCCAAATTTGGGCAAGCGCTTGCACGCTTTCACCCATCATCAGCCAGGGTAGCCGGCATTGGCTGCACTGTCGAGGTCATTGAACCTCCCCCAAAGGTGAGCAATGGGTCGCATTTGCATATACTGAACCGGGCATTCCGCAGATATGAAGTGACCGATCTTCCGAGCATCAGAGCGCTTATGAGAGATCCCAGCGAGTTATGTGAACCTTCTCAAGTCCTCACCGGAGCTGAGTAAGAAATCTTATTTCGAACGTGACAAACATCTCATCTATTATCAACGGCATAAAAGTTTACATCATCTGGAGGAGCAGATAATAGTAATTGTCGAAATTAAGAACATGATATTCATCGATTATCCTAATAACTAGCTAGATGCAGTGGCCAATGCCTAGAAACTAATCAGACAAATTGGATGGAACTCCTCCCGAGTGCGATTCAACGAGGTCGTTCCATCCTTCCATGAAGAGCTCGAGCGCGTTGCTCGACGACTGCACAAAAGAGATGCTTGACCGTCGGACTTATTTCCATCTTCTTCAACCGATCCGCCCATTCCCAGTCGACCCTAGGTGTTGCCATGCCCATCATCGAAAAGGGACCACCATTTGGGCCACAAAAAGCCGGGGCAGCTGCCGGGCGGGTATCTTCTTGCATGTTCGCCAATGTCGGAGGAAGCGAATTGGCATTTCTGGTGGTGAAGCTGATGTTATTCCGTGGAATGAAGACTCCGTCTTCGTTCAAAGCCGGGGAAGAGGATAGTTGAACTTGAGCGGCAGCAGTAGTTGAGGATGGCGATGCGGTGGCAGGAACGTCGATGGCGTATGTGTGATCATCGCGGAGTGTCTGTGCCTTCTTTGCCCGTGGATTCTCTTCCTCAAGTTGCACTGGGCCGTGCAGATTCCGGCGAACCCTCTTGCTTGCTTCCCCCGCGTATTTGTTATGAATTACGCATAAGACACACTCCGTTTCCTGCATTATATTTAAAAAATTAAATTATCTTTTCCTGTTAGACAAAAAGGGAAAAAAAAAAAGAAATTAAACGACAAAAATACATATAAAAAAAAAAAAAAACGATGGAATAATTATGCCTTATATATGTACATTTAATCTATAACGTGTTGTTCTTTCCAAATCAATCATGGATACTTGTAACCTTTCTCAAATAACTTATTGATCGAAGGATTCCTTTTATACCCTAATCTTTTTTTAAGTCCATTGTGGATTGTGGATGGATCATATCATAAACACATTCATGTTATCAATCAAATCCTAACTATTAAGTCGAAATTAAGTAAGCAAGCGCCTTTCGTTTTTCAACATACCAAATTGTCGAAAGTTGACATAAAATGAATAATGTGTCTAAAGTATTCATGTCGACAAGAACATTAACGAAGATATGCCTACCAAACGGTGTATTTAGGATAATTAGCAACCTAATGGAAAAGGGAAAGAAACACTTACGTTGCGGGGATGCTTCGAGTACTCGTACATGATCCAGTGCCCATTCTCGGCCTTGTCAGCTTTCGCGCTCAAGCCACCTTTCGGTTTGAAAGTAAAGAGTTTCTTGTGACCAATCACGTCACCTTGCAAATCCTTGAAGTCGGAAGTCTGTTCGCCCTTCCAAGAACCTGAGCCAGCGGTCCTGTCCACCCTTGATCTGTTCTTATTCTTCAGCACAGTGAAAACATAGAACTTCCCGCCCCTATCCTTGTCGAAGATCTTCCAGGGGTCGCCACTGCCGTACACGTCACAATCGCGGATGATGTTGGGGTCAGGCAGTGGTTCTTCATTCAGCCTCCGCATCAAGTAATCGAAAAAGAGTTCTTGGTCGGTGGGTTGAAAGCAAAACCCGGGATGCCTAGTCGCCATGGTAATGAACTCGAAAGGAATGACAGAATGTCTTCTTCTCTGGTTTTTGTTGTTTTCGAAAGAGAGATGTTCGCTCTCGCGTGCTTTTTATAAACGTTGGACCGAATGCTCTCGTAGTGAAGGCCACAGGTTTACGTACGCGGGTAGGATATCTCACTCCCATATTTGATGGGTTTTTATCTTGAATCTTGACAATTCTCGTGTAAATTGTATGACGTGGCATCATAGGATATAATCCATGTAATTAGCCATTAATCTCAATTTTTTTATTTGCTAATTTCCATCTGGCACAAGCAATTGGATTTAGATTCTTGATCGCAGAACACGTACAAGAAGCAATTCCGTGCTTTTGAAATTTAAAAGCTAGGCCAGATGTGACATTGTGTAATCAAATTCCATTGGAAATTCGATGAATTAGGTACAAATTGCACAATTATTCAAGGTTATTTTGAAATGGTGTGGCCACCGCATGTTATCTTTTCAAGAAACGTTTGATAACAATACATTTCCTTTTTTAGAAATCATTTGAGAGATTTCTTAAGCCTGATACCACGATAAAATCAACAGAAAGAGGCGTCATTCCCAGCACACTTCGCACCCAATTTAAGCCGTGTTATAACTTGACTCCATTTTTTTTTAAAACATATATAATCATGCATAATTAAATAAATAGTTATAGACTTATAACCAATTGTGCATTGCCTGCACATCTCATGCACATGCCACGTCATTATGATGTATGCACGTAATTATAAAGGTTAATACCTTGAAAACCCTTAAGCGATACACTTGTGACAAATTTATCCCAAATTATTTTTTTACCACTAAAATCTCCAAACTAGTATATTTTTAACAAATTTACCCCAAACTGGTACACTTGTGACAAATTTACCCTCTGTTAGTTTTCGTTAAATTTACTGTTAAATGACACGTGACAATTAACGCTATACCAATTTGAGATTTTATGCTCGTTTATCATAGTTTATGGTTTTTGTGATTTTTTTTTGTGGTATTAATCCAATTTAGCGAGAGTATATTTGTCACAAATTTACCAATTTTGTGTTTTTGTGGCCGAATAAATTAGTTTTGGGTAAATTTATCATAAATGTACCGGTTTAGGGTTTTTAATAGTTAGTCAGGGTAAATTTGTCACAGGTGTACCAATTTTGGGTTTTTTATGGTAAAAAACATAGTTTGGAGTAAATTTGTCACAAGTGGATCAATTTGGGATTTTTCAAAGTATTAACCCTAATTATAAGGATATCAATGTTCATTGTTCTTTAATTTTGCTCCCATGAATTTTTGAAAAGATTAGATTTCTTGTAAATTTCTCTTTCCATCAATGCTAATTCTAACACAAGTAAAATCTAAAGTTAAAATGGAACACAACCACCCTTTTACTATACATGAGACAGTCACGGGATAATTGTTCAAAAAGTTATAAACCTATTGTACGGCAACCAATTCAATTATAAATCTTTCAATGTGCAAATTCAATTCTAAATCTTTTAATAATCTTCCATTTTAGTCTTAAAACCTTTCATTTGTGTAAATTTAGTCTTAAACCTTTGAAAATTGACAACTTTAATCCTAAACTTATTATTTGGATAATTGTCTAGAAGGGTTACATTTTGGCAAATTGTCAAAAAAAAAAAAATTATGATTAAACACAATTCAAAGGTTTATAACTAAATTGACAAATTGTCAAAAGGTTTATGACTGAATTAACAAATCATTAAAAGGTTTATTACTAAATTAGCATGACTAACATGTTTAGAACAAAATTTGTCACGGTACCATAAATTTAGAATTTTTTGGACAATTTTTTATCACAATAAATAAAAATAAAACATGTGACATTCTTAATTATGATAAGAGCTTGGCTAACACCATTACAAATAAATATTAAGGGATAATATCCTGAAAAACACTAAACTGGTACACATTTGACAAATTTACTTTAAACTATTTTTTTTTCACTAAAAGCCCTAAACTAGTACACATGTGATAAATTTACCCCAAATGACCACAAAAAAAAACCTCAAAGTTGTATATTTGTGATAAATTTACCCCAAATTAATTTGTTCGATCGCCACAAACCCCAAACCGATACAATTATAACAAATATACCCTATGTTAAATTAGATTAATAACACAAAAAATCACAAAAATGCTACAATTGTGACAAACATATAGTAAAATCCCAAACTAATATACTCATCCATTGTCACAAGTTATTCAACTTAGTAATTTGACAATAAAATTTAACAGAAACTAATAGAGGATGAATTTGTCAAAAATATATTAGTTTAGAGTAAATTTGTCAAATATGTATCAGTTTGGGGTTTTTGGTTAAATTTGTCGTGAATGTACCAATTTAGGATATTAACCCAAATATTAATGATACCGGTAGGTCCACAAATTCTCTTTTACATGGGGTGAGCAACCAACACGTTGGTTTCAACTATTGAGATACAATGGTAAATATCAAATGCTAGCCAATTCCTTTAAATTTTTTACACTAGTTTTGAACTTGCATAATTTAATATTTCATAAATTTTTGGGCCATATACCAAAAAAAAAAAAGAAGTTAAATAATGAAAAGGAATATTAATATTTGAAAAGTCATAAATTAGAAAAGTAAGTATTAGGCATGCGGAGGATGTAAATTCTAGACTTTCAATTGGGTTAATACATTGAAAAACCCCAAACTGGTACATTTGTGACAAATTTACCCCAAACTATTTTTTTGACCACCAAAAACCCCAAACTAGTATACTTTTGACAAATTTACCCTAAACCGGTACACTTGTGAGAAATTTACCTTATGTTAGTTTTCGTTAAATTTTACTATCAAATTATTAAGTTAAATTACACATGACGGTTGACCAATATATCAATTTAGAATTTTACGCATCACTTGTCACAGTTTACAATTTTTTATTTTTATTTTTTGTGGCATTAATCTAATTTAGTGAAGGGTATATTTGTCAAAAATTTATTAGTTTGGGGTTTTTTGCGGTCAAATAAATTAGTTGAGGGTAAATTTGTCGTAAATGTACCAGTTTAGGGTTTTTTATAATCAATTGGGGTAAATTTGTCACAAGTGTACCCGGTTTGGGATTTTTCATTGTCAAAAAAATAGTTTGAGGTAAATTTGTCACAGGTCTACCAATTTGGGGTTTTTTTTTTATGGTATTAATGCTTCTTTTAAATGGGTCAAATTAGGTAAGCCCTATCCAAATGTGGCAAAAAAAAAAAAAAAAAAATAGAATGAGTTCTTTGAAATAAAATTTAACTTTTATGACGAATTTCACAAAATTGATTGAGTTTGATAAGTTAATAGTATTCTAAACATAATCAAATAATTTTTTTGAAAAAAATAAATAATATTAGGAATTTTATGCTTACTTCATAAAGAGGAAAGTACAATTTTCTGAAGAAATTTATATGTAATGTCTCTATTAACTTATCTTAAAGTCATTATTAGTAAAAAGTAGAAGAATGTAAATAAGTTAATTTCAATTAGTCAATGTTTTCTTGTATTAAAGAAAACTTGTACTAATGAGTGTCCATTGAACACTTATTAATCATGGGAGAATTACCAAAAAGTCTAAACCTATTGTAATTGTGCCAATTCGGTCCTAAATTTTTTTTTTTGTCCAATTTAGTCCTAAACGTTTTATAATTGTGCCAATTCAATCCATCCGGCCAAAATTGGCCAGCCGACACTGACGTGGACGCCGGCGGGGGACAACCGGGCGGCGAGGTAATTTTTAATTTTTTTAATTTTTTTGAATTTTTAAATATTTTTTAAATTTTTAAATTTTTTTTTTTTTTGGCCTTCTTGAATTTTCTCCTTCCTCTAGCCGGACGTCGGCCGAGGTGAGGGCTGGGAGGTTAGCCTCGCGGCCACCGGCTGAGGCGTGCCTCACCCAACGATGGCGAGGTGGCCGTCGCTAGATCTAGCGAGGCTCGACCTCACCATGGCCGAGCGAGACCGAGCCTCACCAAATTTGGCGACGGCGGCCTGCCATCGGCGGGCGAGGCCGAGCCTCGCCATATCCGGCAAGCTTGGCCCTCACCGGCCACTAGCGAGGGCGAGGCCCCGCCGCGCTGCGTGGTGTAGTCGAGGAACCCGCGGAGGAGCTCGATCTCATCCTCGTCGGTCCGAGGCACCGGAACGGGGTTTTGGCGATGGTCACGGCCGGGAGGGCCGCTTGAGCTTAGAGGAGGAGATCGTGCCGACGATCGAGGACGGGGGAGGCGGCCATCGCCAGATTTGGCGAGGCTCGGCCTCACCCATACATGGCAAGGTCGAGCCTTGCCAGATTTGGCGACCTCGCCTCACCGTCGCTAGGCGAGGCTCACCTCCGCCGGTGGCGGCGAGGCTCACCTCTAGCCGGATGCCGGCCAAAGGAAGGAGAAGAAGCAAAAAAAAAAAAAAAAAGAATTAAAAATATTTAAAAATTCAAAAAATATTCGAAAAATATTAAAAATTACCTCGCCGGCCGGCTATCCCCCGCCGACGTCCACGTCGGCGCCGGTTGGCCATTTTTGGCCGGATGAACTGAAATGGCACAATTATAAAATATTTAGGACTAAATTGGACAAAAAAAAAGTTTATGACTGAATTGGCACAATTGTAATAGGTTTAGGACATTTTTGGTAATTCTCCCTATTAATCATTATAAATGATAAGAAACTTTTTTATCGTCGATAAAGTCAATACATGAGAAAAGTCTCTATTTACTCTAAGCCTCAAAACACTAGTGTATTGGATATTTTTTTTCCCACCATCTTTATTTTAAAAAGAAACCTGATATAACTGTTTATTCATCATCTTGACAAAAATCTCACTCCCCCCCGAATTAGTTCTCATAATATTTAATCAGAATAAATCATCCTTTCCCTTTAATTAAAAAAAAAAAGAAATTGAACAACTAAAATACGTACATCAAATGTATGATAGGATGATTATGCCCTACAATGTATATGCAACCCAAAATTGAGTTATTGTACTATCATGATCAACCAAGTCACGATGAGAACGGTCGGTTGTGTACAATTAATCAATTGATAAAATAATTTCATTTATAACCTAATCTTTTTTGTAGTTCATCATCGACGGATCATCAATGCTATATTATTGATCAAACCTTAACTGATGCTTTAAAATTGGAGCAAAATAGTTAGGATCCACAAAAAGCACCAAATTTATATAGCGTCATTTGTCTCGAAACATACAAAATCAAATTGTCAAAGCCTAACCTAGATTGGACATCGCGTTCAAACGCATACATTACGGGGGATGCGTCAAGTACTTGTACATGATCTAGTGCCCATTCTCGGCCTTCTCGACTTCCGCAGTCAAGCTGGCTTTCAGTTTGAAAGTAAAGATTTTCTGGTAGCCGACGAGCTCGCCTCGCGAATCCCTAATTTCATGGCTCTGTTCGCCCTTCCAAGTACCCGAGCCGACAGTCCTATCCACCCGTGATTTGTTCTTTTTCTTCAACACGGTGAAAGCATAACTTCTCGTCCCTATCCTTGCCCAAGACCTTCCAAGTGCCGCCATACACGTCGTAGTCGCGGATGGCGTTGGGATCGGGTAGCGGCTCCTGATTCAGACTCCGCAACAAGTACTGGAAAAAGACTTGCTGGTCGGTGGGTCGGAAACGACACACAGATGCCTAATCGCCATCCTAACGAACTCGAAAGCAATTGACAGAATCTCTCCTTCTTCTTTTTTCTAGCTCTTCTTGTTTTCGAATGAATATTTTCGCTTTTTCGTGTTTTTATAACTGTAAAGTGACTACTTTATAGTGAAGAGAACATGATGAGTATACCAAGGTAGAAATGGATTACTTATTTTGAATCTTGAAAATTCTTGAATAAACTGTGTTGCGTGGCATGAGATTATTGGGGGACGTAATATCCAGGACAAAACAAATTGTTACTATTGATCTTGCTTTGTGATTTGCTTATGTCCAGCTGGCACAAGTAATTGGATCAGATTCTTGTTCACCTAACTGGTTCGGACGATCTTTTGTAATGCCATGCTTCCAGATTTCAAAAGCTTGACCAGATTTTTTTATGTGAAATCAAATTCCGTTTAAAATTTGATGAATTGGGTACAATTGCGGAAATGTATTCAAGGTTATTTCAAAATTTCAGGGCCACCGGGTAAAAAAGGACCAAGAAAAACGAATGACCCTAATATATATGTGGGGTAAATGTGGCAGTAGCGTGCGAATTTAAGAGTTTTCGTAACATGAAAATTAGTTTGTAGTAAATGTGCTACGGACGTACTAATTTCGTACTTTTAGTGGTATAAATCCTATTTTTAATAAACAGTTAAAAGGATATAGATAATTATCTCTCAAAAAGTCATATGGCTTTCAAATTAAGTCTCGAATTGTATATAAGCCTAAGTATAACATAAATAAAATTTCCAAAAGAAAAACATATATATTATTGTTAATATAGCTGAAAAAAATTTAATACAAGTTACAAGCAAAACGGAATTTTGTTTTACAATTAGAGACATCTTTGATTAATTAAGAAGTTATAAGAACACGATGCAGTAATAACTATTGAAAAAGAAATCCCTTATGATTGACTAAACATTTTAAAAGAACGCCAATAAGCCAATGTTAAATGAATATTTTAAGATAAACAATTTAAAAATACAGATAATTATCCACTACAAAGTCATATACGAAGTAGTCCTTGGTCATTTGTATATGGAAAGAAAAGTTGTTTCTCACCGTGTGATGTTAATCTCAATGCTTGACATATATAAAAAAATGCTCCAAGTACCAAAACTTGGTACAAATGAACACATAAGTGTCAACACTTCTAAAATATGCACATAAGGGCCACTTCTTCTTCTTCTTTTTTAATATATAAAAAAAAAAATTGGACAATTAAGTGCTGGCTTTGACAAGACTTGCTAAAAATCCAATGTGACATTATTTTTTTAATAAAACTAGTTTGCGCGACTTGCAAGAATGTTCACTCAACAATCCTTGTCTCAAAACGTCAATTTACCCAAAAATTTGACTTTAATTTAATATTCATTAAATTAAATTATTTTTAAAAAAGTAGCAAATCAGCAAGTGCCTCCATGGCCCTCATTGCCACCGTCCCACCATTGTCGATCGGACAATAGTATGGTGAGGGTTAGTCAAGATAGTTGGCCCCTAGCCAATGGCTAGTTGACGTAGGCGAGGGCTTATGTGCCCTCCCAAGATTAGGCCAAGGGCCGCTATCGACTGAGGTGGGGTCATCGCCCTACCCCACCATAGCTAGCAATGGCCTTGGCCCCTCTAAGGAAGGGTCGCGACCCCTCACTCCAAATTTGGGCAAGGGCTTCCACGACTTCGCCCACCATCAGCCAGGGTAGCTGGCCATTAGACGAGGCTCGGCGACCACAACCAACCATTGCCCCACCATTGTCAACCCTTTATAGCAATGGTGGGGTGGCGGCTGCGATGGTTGTGGAGGCCTTGGTTGATTTCTTGCTTTTTTTTTTTAATTTAGTTTTTAAATTTAATTTAATTAATATCCATATTAAAAATCCAAAATGGGGGTTTATCTAGTCACGTTAGTGCCACGTGGATAAATTTTTTTTTTTAAAGAAATGCTACATCATTCAAAATTTTCACTAGAAAAAATCATGTCAGTTGTTTGGCTGGAAGTTCTCGCTATTGATACTTAAGTATTCATTTTTTTCTCGGATATTGGTACTTAAGTATACATTTTAGAAGTTTTGGCACTTATGTGTCTATTATGCTAAGTTTTGGCACTTGAAGTATTCTTTATCCTAACAAATATGAATTTCTAATTCTCACAACTTTAAAACACTAATTGTAATAATAAAATTGACAAGTTAGAAACGATTTGATTATCTTGAAATCCATAGTTCAGACCATGAAATAGAAAAGAATTAAAATCCACGGTTGTGAAATATGACAAGTTTCTTAGCATGCATCGTGCATGTGCCAAATAAGTGATGGATGCAAGTTATTTTTAGTAGGAGAATAGAGAAATGGGGAAATGTATTAGAGAAGTCCTAAACACATTGTATTTATGTCAATTTAATTTTAGGGTTAATACCTTGAAAAACCCCAAACCGGTACACTTGTAACAAATTTACCTCAAACTATTTTTTTAACCACCAAAAACACCAATCCGGTATCTTTGACATCCCCAAACTGGTACACATATGACAAATTTACCCTCTATTAGTTTTCGTTAAATTTTACTGTCAAATTAGTAAGTTAAATGACATATGACAGTTGATTGGTATACAAATTTAGATTTTACACTCCGTTTGTCACAGTTTACAATTTTTTTGATTTTTTAATGGTATTAATCTAATTTAATGAAGGGTATATTTATCACAAATTTACCAGTTTGGGGTTTTTTGCAGTCGACTAAATTAGTTTTGGGGTAAAATTTTCATAAATGTGTTGGAGAAACCTTTCTGGGATATTTTGAAGCTGACAAAACGTTTCTATCAGTCTAGTCTGGAGATTTGCAGACTCATCTATTCAAAGTCTGAAGACTTCCGGACTGCCAAACTCAAGATTTAAAGTCTATTTTCAGTGACAGTTTCTAATCCGTTGAAGTAAGGCTTTC
The DNA here is from genome assembly GCA_014182585.1 of Eucalyptus coolabah. Taxonomy (NCBI): domain Eukaryota; kingdom Viridiplantae; phylum Streptophyta; class Magnoliopsida; order Myrtales; family Myrtaceae; genus Eucalyptus; species Eucalyptus coolabah. Next base: position 5,923,371 of record CM024624.1, on the reverse strand, counting down.
CAGATCTGAGTGATTCATTGAGGATTTAGCCTTATCAACGGAGAAAATCTCTGGCTGGATTTGGCATAACGGATTCTTTTATTCGAATCAAGATTGATTAAGGATCCGATGATTGGCGAAGTATTCTTGAAAGGTTCTACTTATGGAAACCTAGATCCTGATTGTATGGGCAAGCAGGATTGATGAGTTATCGACATGTTCTTTTAATAGCTCGGATGATCTTCCTAATTGATTCTGTCCAACGGAAGATTGGAAGAATTCCCTTTGTAAGTGCCAACGGGTATGATGGCATAAAGGAGTATAAAAGGAAGACGTTCCAGTTGTTCGAGTGAGTGCACGATAGAAGAATTCCAAAGTCTAAAACTCCTTGATTCGTAGTCAATTCATTTGCTGAGCGAAAACCTTGTTTACTAAAGAGAGCTTATATTGTGAGATACCTTGAGAAAGTGTGGTAGAATATCCATACTGTTGAATCAAGAAAGAGCATTACTGTAACATCTCTTTGATCATAGTGAAATCCAGCCAGTGGGCTGTCAGTGCAGAATAGTGGACGTAGGCTTGGAACAAGCCGAACCACTATAAACATTGTGTTGAATTTTCTCTTCCCTACTATTTGTTTTTACTTTGATAAGAGTTCGTTCTATTAACTAAAGAGGAGTCTCCTTTCTATTCACTGCCTAATATTGCTTTTATATCTCGAGGAATTATTTTTATACCTATTCATCCCCCCTCTAGGTACTCATACTAGTTATATCAATTGGTATCAGAGCCTATGTACTCACTTTGTTTTAAGTGTTTTACTTCAGAGTTAAAGATCCATGGCTAGTATGCTAACTCCAGGGCTAGTGAAAGGGCAAAGCAATATCAGACCACCCTACTTTGATGGAAAGGATTACAACATCTGGAAAAACAAGATGAAAGCGTCCCTACGATCAAAGGATCCTCTGGAATGGGACGTTGTAGAAAAATGAATTACTCCTAAAGCTGCATCTGTCTCGAGAGAGGAAAAGAAACCGTTGAGTCAAGAGAAATGACTCGGGAAGAAATAATCAAGAGATAAGCACTCGATGCAAAAGCAATTTATTCTTTATATTGTGCTTTGTCACCTACTAAATATAACAAAATATCTTCTTGTGTTACAATAAAAGAAGTCTGGGATAGATTACATATCACCTATGAAGGAACAGATCAAGTGAAAGAGACCAGAATCAACATTCTCCTTGGTCAATACGAAGCCTTCAAAATGAAATCAGGAGAATCCATTGTTAGGAAATCCCTTATGATGTTTTGAAGATGACAAAATAAATCAAAGGCTACTAACATGTTTGATGGTTGAGTAATAGACCATGCAGATGATAGAACATGTAAAGGATATTGTCAAAGTGCGAAGACGACCAGAAGACTGAATGTAACTCATGTCCAAAGTATATTCGAAGATTTCCAGACTTCGTGTCAAAGTCCGAAACCGAGACTCAAGACTCAAAGTTTGAAGATTGCCAGACTCAATATTCAAAGTCGAAGATTGCCGAGACTCAAGACTCAAAGTCGAAGGCGCGGACTTTAGTGTCAAAGTCTATTCTACATCGAAGTCCGCTCACTCGACAAATTCCAGACCGAACGTGAATCTTTGAACCGTAAGACAATCTCTATGCTGAGTTTGACTGGTACATACCTTAAAGCTAAATCTGTTCGAAGCGAGAAAATGTTCGGACTCGGATTGCAAAGTCTATCGCACTCGGACTCAGATTGTAAAGTCTATGGCTATCGACTTTACATCCAAACTCGACAGAACGTAACTCAAGCCCAATCATATAACGGCTAGTGATCTGGTTTGGATTCCACATCAAGATTAATTTGATTGATTCAATCTAATTGATTGACGATTGGATCTTGAAGACAAAAACTTTCTATACGAAGAAGCTTTACTTATGGAAACCAAGATTTCGTTTGTATGGGCGATCGGAATCAATTTGGGATTTTACCTTTGTCACTCAACGGCTACCAAATCTTCTAGATACGAGCTGTCCAATGGGTATATTGGAAGACGATTCTCCGGGATGCTGTCCAAAGGCTAGTTTGGAAGTGGAGAAGTATTTAAGGAGATGAAGGACCGATGAGCAAGAAAGAGACAGAGCGTAGAATTTATAATTCCAAAGTCGAGCGACCTTCGATCATACACTTGTCTTTGGAGAGCTTAAACGTACGTGATCGTGAGAGAAACACAAAAAGAGTGACTTAGTGAGATAGTGTGATCACTAAGTGTTTGCACTCGAAATTGTAATCTCTTGTTGATTGCATAGTGGAATCCAGCCAAGAAGGCTGTTAGCGTGGGAGAGTGGACGTAGGCTTGGATTAAGCCGAACCACTATAATTTCTGTGTTTTTATCCTCTTCCTTAACTCCTTTGTTTGAAGTTTATTTTATTCCGCATATACTTGCCAATATTTATTTTAAACACCTATTCATCCCCATCTAGGTGTTCGCACTAGCACTCACATCCATAACCGACATGTTTAGCTATTTTACAGATATCGTGAATGGTCTTGAAAATCAAGATCAACCAATTTCTGATCCCATGAAGGTAAACAAGCTACTGCGTTGACTCTTCAAGGATTGGAATCATATAAAGACTTCAATAAGAGAGACACAAAAAATCATGCCACTATCTGTCGATAAGTTGGTTGGAACTCTTCAGTCTTATGAAGTGGAGCGAATCAATGAAGATGAAGATCCTAAAGGTAAGAAATCCATTGCATTAAAATCAATGACGATTTTGATGTTACGATTCGAAGATAATATGGACGATGAGGAGCTTGCTCTTATGATAAGAAGGTTTAGAAAACTAAACAGAAAAGGAAGAAGATTCAATCCTAAGAAACAGAGCTTTCAAAAGCAACATACCAAATATGTTGATGACGATGAATCAAATAAAGATGTAGTCTGCTTTGAATGCAAGAAAAAGGGACACATCGGCCCAATTGTCCTCTTCTAAGAAAGAAGAAAGGAAAAGCTAAAAAGTATCAAAAAGTTCTTAAAGCGAAACCAGAGTGACACGAGTGTGAAAAAAGCGATGATGATTATGCCAACATATGTCCGATGGCACAATCGACTCAGATTCAAACTCTGAAACAGACTCAAACTCAGACAGTGAATTAGAGGTAAGTAACTTTAAAATCCCTGTTAAGGTTTCATTATAATGATGACGAGCCCCCTCGTAATGGCCGAACGCTCCCGTCTTTCTGCTGTGTCACGGTCACGTCTCACCTTTTCTTTTCCCCAAGCACGTTGGTCCTTACCGAAGCAAGGTTAGAGGAAAGGCTGGGCTGGGCTGGGCTTTTTGTTTCTTTTCAGTTCGATGGGCTTATGTGAACAAAGAAAGAAAAATGGGCCAAGGAAAGTGAGTTTGACGCATGGGCCAAAAGAAATGAACGAAAAAAGATAAATGGGCTGGCCACGCGGGCTTGGCAGGTCCGAAATTTGCTAAGAAATGTGGGCTCCGAATTTTGTGACAATTTTTTTTTTATCTCCTGCTTTTTATATGTTTTATATTTTTGTAAAATGAACGACTACTTAAAACATCAACAAAAATTCGAGTGTGAACATAAACTTTTGTGCAAAATTTTAAAGTAGTCTTGGCCAATTATTGACATTGTGGTCCACATCTAAGAAACATTTATACTCCCCAAGAGGTTTCATGTTGTATTGGACACTTCAATATATGTTCGATCCTCTCAGACACTCTCGAACACTCTCCGATACTCAGTCAACACGTGTAAAAAAATCCAATACCTGATCAATTTTCTTGACACTCTTTCATACTTGAGTTAGAATTTTAACATACGAGTTTCCGACATGTAATTCCTATATGTGAGATATATAACAACCCATGAAAGACAGGTTTCCTTTTTTGTTTTCTAAGTGTATTCTCACCTCCCACTGCTCTCCCTCCTCCTCCTCCTCCTCCTTCTCGGCTCGGTCCACGGCGTCTCCGCCATCGGCGTCAACTACGGCACCATCGGCAACAACCTTCTCCCGCCGAAGAAGGTGGTGCAGCTCCTCCAGTCCACCCTCATCGACCGCATCAAGATCTACGACTCCAACCCGGACATCCTCGACGCCTTCTCCAACACCGGCATCGACCTCGTCTTCTGCGTCGAGAACCCCCTCATCGCAAACCTCAGCAAGGACCCCTCCGCCGCGGCCGAGTGGCTCGCCTCCCGCGTCGCCCCCTTCCTCCCGGCCACGTCCGTCGAAACCGTTGCCGTGGGCAACGAGTACCTCACCTCCGGCGACGACAAGCTCGAGCCCAACGACGTGGTCCAGGCGATGCAGAACCTGCACGTGGCCCTGGTGGCGCGCGGCCTTGACCGCAAGATCAAGGTCTCGACGCCCCACAGCATGGCCGTGCTCGCGGCGTCGTTCCCCCCGTCCTCGTCCACCTTCGCGATGACTCTGCTCCCGACCATGACCTCGATCGTGCAGTTCCTCGCCGACAGCGGGGCTCCTTTCATGATCAACGCGTACCCCTACTTCGCCTACCGCGACAACCCCAGCTCCGTCGACCTGGAGTGCTTATGAGGGATCCCAGCGAGTTCTGTGAACCTTCTCAAGTCCTCACCGGAGCTGTGTGAGAAATCTTATTTCGAACGTCACAAACATCCCATCTATTATCAACGGCATAAAAGTTTACATCGTCTGGAGTAGCAGATAATAGTAATTGTCAAAATTAAGAACATGATGTTCATCCATTCTCCTAATAACTAGCTAGATGCAGTGACCAATGCCTAGAAACTAATCAGACAAATTGGCTGGAACTCCTCTCGAGTGTGATTCAACGAGGTCGTTCCATCCTTCCATGAAGAGCTCGAGCGCGTTGCTCGACGACCGTACAAAAGAGATGCTTAACCGTCGGACTTATTTCCATCTTCTTCAACCGATCCGCCCATTCCCAGTCGACCCCAGGTGCTGCCGAGCCCATCATAGAAAAGGGACCACCATTTGGGCCACCAAAAGCCAGGGCAGCTGCCGGGCAGGTATCTTCTTGCATGTGCGCCGATGTCGGAGGAAGCGAATTGGCATTTCTGGTGGTGAAGCTGATGTTATTCCGTGGAATGAAGACTCCGTCTTCGTTCAAAGCCGGGGAAGAGGATGGTTGAGCTTGAGCGGCAGCAGTAGTTGAGGATGGCGATGCGGTGGCAGGAACGTCGATGGCGTATGTGTGATCATCGCGGACTGTCTGTGCCTTCTTTGCCCGTGGATTCTCTTCCTCAAGTTGCACTGGGCCGTGCAGATTCCGGCGAACCCTCTTTCTTGCTTCCCCCGCGTATTTGTTATGAATTACGCATAAGACACACTCCGTTTCCTGCATTATATTTTAAAAAAATTAAATTATCTTTTCCTGTTATACAAAAAAAAAAAAAAAAAGAAATTAGACAACAAAAATACATATAAAAAAAACTATGGAATAATTATGCCTTATAAATGTACATTTAATCTATAACATGTTGTTCTTTCCAAATCAATCATGGGTACTTGTAACCTTTCTCAAGTAACTTATTGATCAAAGAATTCCTTTTATACCCTAATCTTTTTTGCAGTCCATTGTGGATTGTGGATGGATCATATCACAAACACATTCATGTTATCAATCAAATCCTAATTATTGTGTCGAAATTAAGTAAGCAAGTGCCTTTCATTTTTTAACATACCAGATTGTCGAAGGTTGACACAGAATGAATAATGTGTTTAAAGTATTCATGTCTACAAGAACATTAACGAAGATATACCTACCAAACGGTGTATTTAGGATAATTAGCAACCTAATGTAAAAGGGAAAGAAACGCTTACGTTGCGGGGATGCTTCGAGTACTCGTACATGATCCAGTGCCCATTCTCGGCCTTGTCAACTTTCGGTTTGAAAGTAAAGAGTTTCTTGTGGCCAATCACGTCACCTTGCAAATCCTTCAAGTCGGAAGTCTGTTCGCCCTTCCAAGAACCTGAGCCAGCGGTCCTGTCCACCCTTGATCTGTTCTTCTTCTTCAGCACTGTGAAAACATAGAACTTCCCGCCCCTATCCTTGTCGAAGATCTTCCAGGGGTCGCCGCCGCCGTACACGTCACAATCGCGGATGAGGTTGGGGTCAGGCAGTGGTTCTTCATTCAGCCTCCGCATCAAGTAATCGAAAAAGAGTTCTTGGTCGGTGGGTTGAAAGCAAAACCCGGGATGCCTAGTCGCCATGGTAATGAACTCGAAAGGAATGACAGAATGTCTTCTTCTCTGGTTTTTGTTGTTTTCGAAAGAGAGATGTTCGCTCTCGCGTGCTTTTTATAAACGTTGGACCGAATGCTCTCGTAGTGAAGGCCACAGGTTTACGTACGCGGGTAGGATATCTCACTCCCATATTTGATGGGTTTTTATCTTGAATCTTGACAATTCTCGTATAAATTGTATTACGTGGCATCATAGGATATAATCCATGTAATTAGCCATTAGATCTCAATTTTTTTATTTGCTAATTTCCATCCGGCACAAGCAATTGGATTTAGATTCTTGTTCACCTAATTGGCTGGTTTGGAAGATCTTTTTCTGTAATGCCCGCATGAAAAATCTTAGAACACATACAAGAAGCAATTCGAAATTTAAAAGTTAGGCCAATTTGAAGTTGTGAAATCAAATTCCATTGAAAATTCGATGAATTTGGTACGAATTGCAGAATCTTTCAATGTTATTTCAAAATTCTGTGCCCACCGCATGTTATCTTTTCAAGAAATGTTTGATAACAATATATTTCCTTTTTAGAAACCATTTGAGAGAACTTTAAGTCCGATACCATGATAAAATCAACAAAAGGAGGTGTCGTACCCGGCACACTTTCACGCCCAATTTAAGTAGTGTCACTCCATTATTTTTAAAACATATATAATCACGCATCATTAAATACCTAGTTATAGACTTACAACCAATTGTGCATTGCATGCACATCTCATACACATGCCACGTCATTATTGTGTATACACGTAATTATAAGGATCTCAATGTTCATTGTTCTTTAATTTTGCTCCTAAGAACTTTGGAAAAGATTAGATTTCTTGTAAATTTCTCTTTCCATCAATGCTAATTTTAACACAAGTAAAATCTAAAATTAAAATGGAACACAACCATTTTAATATACATGAGACAGTCATGGGATAATTGTCCAAAAAATTATAAACCTATTATACGGCGGTAAGTCAATCAAAAATCTTTTAATTGTGCAAATTTAATCATAAACCTTTTAACGATCTTCTATTTTAGTCTTAAACCTTTTAACTGTGTAGATTTAGTCTTAAACCTTTGAAAATTGGCAAATTTAATCCTAAAACCTATTATTTGGATAATGGTATGGAAGGACTATATTGGTAGATTGTCAAAAAATTTATGAGTAAAAAAAATTTAAAGGTTTATAACTAAATTGATAAATCATTAAAAAGTTTATGACTAAATTGATAAATCGTTAGAAATTTTATGATTAAATTGACAAATCGTTAAAAGATTTATGATTAAATTAGCATCATTAGTAGGTTTAGAACTGAATTTGCTGTGGTACTAGAAATTTAAAAAAATTTGGACAATTTTTTCAATGCCCACAATAAATAAAAATAAAACATGTGACACTCTTAATTACGATAAGAGCTTGGCTAACACCGTTACAAACAAATATTAATGATGCCAGCAGGTCCACAAATTCTCTTTTACATAGGTTGGGCAACTAGTGCATTAGTTTCAACTAGGCCGAGCGGGGTTCTGGGTTGCAGGGAACCGGAACCGAACCGGCGGAGAGGTCTGGTTCGGTTCCGGTTCCTAGGGGACCGGTTCTGGTTCCGCTTCCTTTTTCTAGGAACCGGAACCGTAACCGGAATCGGAGCCGGAACCGGTTGCGGAAGCGGTTTAGGGCTCCAAAGAATCTCCAGTCCACGGCTCTTCATTGATTTCGGTCTTGAGTTCGGACCTCACACTCACACTGATCCACGACTCACGTAGCTCGAGTCGCGCCGCCGACGCCGCTCGCCCTCGAGGAGGCCGCCGCCGCCGGACCCCGCCGGCCCGATCGCCGACGCCTCTCGCCCAATCCCTCGTTGCTCGCGCCGCCGCCGCCCAAATCCGTGAGTCACGCTTTTGTTGGACGCCGCTTTGAGTCTCATTTGCCGAACACTTGCTCACCTTCGAGGCCGCCGCCACCGGACGCCGCTGGACGCCAATCGTCGACGCGGCTCGCCCGAACCATTGCCGCTCGACGCCACTCGCCCAAACCCTCGCCGCTCGCGCCGCTCGCCCAAACCCTCGCCGCTCGACGCCGCCGCCGAGGCGCCGCTCGCCCTGCACCCATATGTGCCTTTTCGATCTTCTTTGAGACTCAGCGCTTACGGTCGAAAGATCGACCGCCCTCCATTGCTGGTCACGTGGGCTTCCGTTTCTTGATTCCGGTTAGATTATGGGCTCGTCCGTTTCTCGTGTTTCGTGGGTCGTGCGCTGTTTCGATGAATTTTTCGGTTTTGGGTGCGTGGGAATTGTGGGATGGTTTCTTGGGTTCGATGAGTTCCGTGGAAAGGATGGTGTTTTGGGTTCGTCGGCCTTTCTTTTCTTTTGATCGAATTCACGATGCGTTTTTCGCTAAACTTCGTCGGCCTTTCGGGTAAATATGGTCTTCGATCGGCTTGTGAAGATGCCACAAGACAAGTTAGGTATTTATGGTTAAATCTTTTGCTACATATTTCCTTATGTAGGTGGTAGTTGCTCCAATTATCTTAGGATCTTATGTTCCTATTGATGCCATTAAACTGTCGATCAGCACCTTGCGGGTAAATATGGTCTTTGTTAGCTTGTGAAGATGCCAAGCTTTCCTCTCTTGTACATCTTCAGCGATGCTTATTTTTTCAAATTACTATTTCTTGCTTTAGGCGAAGTGGTAGGTTGTCCTGTTAGAAATAGTAGCTCTTTGATATTCTAAAGTGTGTGCTGTAACTACATTTCGAGCAAAGCTTTTGATCTATTCCCTGGATGTGTAGTACAGTAAATTTAGCAGAGCATCCACAAGTTATTGAAATTCATTTTGAGATAAGTGAATTTGTCATGTAGGATTGATTTTCACAAAGAAAAAGGATTTTTTGGGCCCTGTGCTACGCCATAATCTTCCTTAATTTGAGTGAGCAATGACACTTGTGTCTGTTCTTTTGCATTAATTTCATTGTCATCATCATTTGAACATGCAAGTTTTGAGTTGTCGCAATGATTCCATTTTCTCTAATTCATTCTTATGTACCTTTTCTTTTGCAGCATTAACCCATTTAGGCTCATTGGGTTCGGACTTTCGTATGGACTTCAGCGCTTCTCATATAATACCTTTTTAAATGCAGGCTTTGCTCCTATTCAATCAAAAGAAAGACCGTCGACATAGAGACGCTTCTTCCGTGAAACTCAAGGTTCTTCTTGTTATGTTTTACTTTTGGAGACATATCACTATGTTTATGTCGCTTATTATGTCAATCGATATCTCATAGAGCAATGGCAAGATTTCAGTATGATTGTTTGCAATCTATTATTGAACAAAAGACCTCGTCCTTCAAGTTACCATAGAGTATGCGTGTACGTTATAATTCAAATTTGAAAATGAAAAAAAAAAAAAAAAAAAAAAAGAACATGTAGAACCCGGAACCGACCCCGGAACTGTGACAGGGTAGGTTCCAGTGTTCTGGTTTTGACGGGTAGGTTCCAAGTTCCAAATTTTTGGAACGCATGTACGGGTAGGTTCGGGTTCCAAACGAAACCGAACCGGAACCGGAACCACTCAGCCCTAGTTTCAATTGTTGAGATACAACATTAAATATAAAATGCTAGCCAATTCCTTTTAATTTTTCACACTAGTTTCAAACTTGTTCAATTTAATATTTCATAAATTTTAGGTCAATACAGAAAAATAAATATTTAAATAGAGAAAAGGAATACTAATATTTGAAAAGTCATAAATGAGAAAAGTAAGTATTAGGCATGCGGAGGATATTAATTCTAGACTATCAATTCTTTTAACATTTTTGGATGTCATACCCAACTATTAAGTTCTTTTATCCACTTATTAAAAATCCAATTAGTCTCTCTTTGCAAAAAAAAAAAAAAAAAAAATTCACTAATCTTTTATTTTAGTTGTTACTTATCAATTTTTTTCTTGAAATGAACATTCTTAAATTCATAGATTTCATAATGTTTATACCAAAAACATTAAACTTGTGTAATAGGTAAAATAACAATGAAAATTTGATTCTTTAAAAATAAGGAAAAAAAACACCCAAAACACTAAATTATATCTACTATAACATAATTACACCACTTCTTTTGACACAAAAAACCCCAAATTTGTCCTCATGTAAGATATTTACTCATTTGGAAAAAAAAAAAAAAAAAAACATATTCATTCCAAATGGTATCCAAGTGACATATTTATATCAAACTTTTAAACTCTAAAATTACATCCATCCAACACATTTATCTCAAAATTTGGTGCAAATTGTGTCATAAAAACTAACTTGGCATAAATGTGTCACATGGGTTTTTTGTATCATAAAATAAGTTTGGACTAGATGTATCATATGGGTATAAGTTTTGGTAATTCAATTGAGGTATCTGGAAACAAGATTTTTCTTATTTCTTCATTTGAAACGAGCATGGGTCATGCTTTGGGCAGACCGGGGTGTGTGTCGAAGCAAGATTAGGTTTTTATTTTTGTGTTATAAAAAGTTTGGGATAAATAACCACCGCCCGCGGTGGAAGCGTTGGTTAGGGTTTGGTACCCCAAACGCAGGGGAAGGGTTCGGGGGCGCGTCTTGTAACGCGCGTCTTACGTGCTTGGGGGTCGGCGGTGGGGGATCAAGTTTTTATTTTTCGGAGGTGCGGGTTATCAAAAAAAAAAAAAAAAGTTTGGGATAAATATGTCACGATATGCATAGTTTAGATTTTTTTTTTTTTTTTTGTGGCTTTGTCATTTAAAAAATTATAAAAAAAAAATGATAGAAGATTGACATAAACAAAAAAAAAAGAAAAATCACTTTATAATGTAATACAAGAATCTAATCAAACCTCACTAGTAATTTTAGGTTTCTTTTCCCCCTTTTTTTTTTTTTTTTTGGGCTAAATTTTGTTATTTAAGAAGAAAATCACTTCAAAGGGAAGATGCAATCAACCACTTATTTTCTTTAAGGAAAATTCAAAATAAAAATATAAAGTGACCTCATTTTTTCAAATAGGACGTGAAGCGGACCCTGTTCCAATAAGAGTCTAAAGTTTCACATTTTCTTAAATAAAGACTTGAAATTGATTTTATTTCAAATAATGATTTGAAATGTTTAATTTAATTTCAGAAGAAGGTCTAATTTTTAGTTGGTTAGAGCATTTCCATCGTTTACCTTTTTTGAGTATTTTTTTGTCCTTTTTCCCCCTTTTTTTTTTTTTTTTTCTAGTTATCCCTTTTCTTCTTTGTCAATGGTTGACCTGAAGAGGGCTAGGTGATGGTTGCTCTCAACCATGGGCAAGACAAAGAAAAGAAAAGAGAAAAAAGAAAAATAAAAATAATTTGAAACTAAAATTGTCTTTTGACAAAAATGCTTTAGACTGATCAAAAAAATTCAGCTAACCCGCGACTAGCAAGATCATACCTTTATTTGAAATTATCCTAACTACTTCAAAGTCTAAGTTGACACTGATTTAACACAAAATCCACTTTAAATTTTATTTAAGAAAATAAGAGTACTTTAGACTTTTATTTGAAATTTTTCTTTTCTAATAATAATTAGATCCCATATAAAAGTGAAAAAAAAAACTAAAAAAGAATATAAATATGAAGCCATAACTTTAAATAGTAATTGATTGATCACGGTAGTTTTATATATTTCATGAAAATGGAGTGCATTTAGCTTATACAAGAAGTACAAAATAGATTTTCTATAATTTAATTTTCATGGAACTTCTGAAAAAGAAAATATTAAATACCGGCTTTTACAATGATAAATGTTTATTATACCCAGCTTCTGCAAAACTCCCATAACAGCAGTTGCGCAACTAGGGTTTTAGCATCATCTCTCGTACTCTCCCCTTCCCACACTCTGCTCGGCCATGGAAGACACCGTACCGCCGCCGTCGCCGCCGCCGGCAGCCCCGCCCCCGGCGACCGCGCCGCTTCCCTGCTGGAGCAACGTAGTGAAGGCCCAGCCCCACCCTCCGCCGAAGGCCGAGCCGCAGGACGGCGCGGCCGCGACGCAGAGGATCTTCGTGGGCAGCTGCGACTCCTCGAAGGGCGTGTCGGTGGCGGTCGTGGACGCCAACGCCATCATCGAGGGCGGCGAGAGGCTTCGGGGCCTCGCCGACAGGTTCGTCTCCGTGCCGGAGGTCATGAGCGAGGTCCGCGACCCCGTCTCGCGCCGCCGCCTCGAGCTCGTGCCGTTCGCCGTCGAGACCATGGAGCCGAGCCCCGAAGCTCTCAATAAAGGTACTTTGGCGGAGGAATTCGAATGGCTGTCGCCCTGGTGTATAGACTGTTCAGGGGGAACTACTGGCTTCGTTGTCTTAATTGAGCTGAAATTTCGGTTGTCCTTTTTTTTTTTTAAATTATTATGGACGTAAAAGGTGAATATGAGAGGTTTTGGGGAAAAGATTTCGCTGGGATTGTCGTGGCAATTGAGCTGAATTGTCAAAATTTGGGGGTTTTATGGTATAGAGGGTGATTTCAAGAGGTTCGAGGGGAAAGCTCTTGGTATTATGTTCTGTAAGAAGCTTTGGGAGATATATAACTTGCTCATGAAAATGATCCGCCTTGTCTAAATTTTCTCATTCAAACATAAGTGGAAATTCATAAGGAGTGATAGAAGTAGTTATGCCTGTTATAGGTAATCAGGGTGCTAGAAATTGGAACTGCAGAACTAAATCAAATCAAATGGATCTAGAGAAGTTTTGTTGAGGCGCAGTTCCTATGTGCAAGTTTCCCGTGCTATCTGAGCATGGATGACAGAAACCAAGTTTTCACCAAGCCTGTAAATTTGACATGGATATTCGTTGAATATATACATTCATAGGTGGAGACATACCTGCTGAGGGATACCGCAATATCTCCAAATGGCAACACATGGCCAATCAGCATGACTTTTTTTGTTGTCGTTGCTTGTATTAGTCCATTTTGATTTTGTCATTTTGCTAAATCCATTTTGATTTTTCTGCCGCAAACATGATTATATATTTTTGAATTGGTTGTTAAATAGAATTGTCCTATCATTTCAATTCTCATGAATTAATTGTAAATTAAAGTGGAAATCAGATCTGACAAAAAAGTAGAAATATTAATTAAGGGAGCAGTAATAAAATCAAGTTCCCGGTTTCTGAAAATTAAAGCAGTGACCGTGATTCCGTTTTGGTCTTAGCTTATTTATTTCTTGCTTGTCGTTCTTGTGTAGCTTCTAAGACTTTGGATGATTTTTCTTATATATTAATAAGCTATGCTTTGGACTTCATAGAAGAGTTTGAATGTCAATTGACTTATATGTATTTTGTCGCGTTTGACAGTTATCAAATTTGCGCGAGCAACTGGTGACCTGCAAACTCTTTCCGATGTTGATCTGAAACTCATTGCCCTGACATACATGCTTGAGGCTCAAATTCATGGCACTAACCATCTGAGAGATTTTCCACCACCTGTACATACAGTTAATATTAAGAGGCTTCCTGAGAATGACATGCCTGGATGGGGAAAAAATGTTCCTAATCTGGAAGAGTGGGAAGCATTAGAACATGAAGCTGAGGAGAAAACAAATACATCATCGAGAATTTTACCACTGAAGGACTTAAACCTGAATATTATTCGAGAAGACAACCTTTCTAAAGATGATTCTGCTGGTGATAATCACTCTGTGGATCATGAGAATGTGGAAGGAAGTTCAACAAAACATAGAAGATTTCCCCCCAAGAAAAAAGAGATCGCAATTGAAGGCAAGAAAATGGTAGCGGATGGAATTGATGCTTCTCAGGGACAAGTTGACGATAATGCTGGTGATTGGCTGCCTGCTGTCAGTAGAAGCACTCATAGAAGATATCTTAGACGCAAAGCTAGACGTGAACATTTTGAGATGTTATCTGAGAAAGAGAGTCAACAAGATGCCGAGAAGGATATTGATGACCACTCTATGGACGATATCAAGGGCTTGGGAGAGCTATTACATCAATGTCCTGAAGAAGTGCTACCTGCCAACAGAACTTCTGAGGAGAGTAAGATTGTCAAAGGGGTGGAGGGCAGTGAGGACCTTTCTTCTATCTTGAAACAAATGAGATTGGAGGAAGATTCAGCATCAGCTCTTCGAGAAGGGATAGATCATGACCTTTCTTCTGTAGTAATGGAATCTGTTGATGCATCTGAAGCTGAAGCTGTTGGCCGAGATGATGTTGATAATGGCAGTGAAGAAACAGATCAATTGGAGATCTCAAGCCAGGCTAATGAAAGCAATGATGCGTCTTATTTAGATGATGAGAGTAGTGAACAGAGTTGGGTGCTGAGATCGTTATCAGAGTCCAGTGTAGCTTGCGTTACTGGTGATTTTGCAATGCAAAATGTTATCCTTCAGATGGGGCTACGCCTGCTTGCTCCTGGGGGAATGCAAATACGCCAACTGCACAGGTTTGTATCTAAATATAATATATGTAATGACATGCTGATTTGCTTTCTGATTTTCTTTCGCATCAGCCTGCAGTTCTTATAGAGAATGCCAACCTTTTGAATTTCTCATAGTTCATCCTAAAGGTTTCAGCTGACTTCCCCTTACACTTAGTTCTTGTCCCCTTTTTTTCTTATCTGGTTAGTTCAAAGTTGAGTTTGGCGATAGGATATTTTAACTACTAATGCAAATTGAGCTTGTCTCATTCTCCAGATGGAATCAAATGTAGGAAGTGGTTAGAGGTTAGAGTTCACTTGGTGTAGAAGCTTTTTATTTTTGTCTCTTGCTGTTCCATCAGGAGGGACAAGAACTTGCAGAAGTAAGAGCCATCTTTTCTGGAAAATATTTATGGCTAGGGGAGGAGGGAGGAGAGAGGGAAGGAAAGGAGAAGGGGGAAACAGAGCAGGAACAGAGAGGTTTTTTTTTTTTAGGGGTTGAGGGGGGTTGGTGACAATTGTTTTGTGGGAAACTGTGGTGGTTCTCCAGCAGTTACGGCTGTTGAATCTTTTACTTTCAGGCATAATGTTTTAATGTTTTTGGAGGGCTATGCACACTCCCTTTGACCTGGATGTCACTGGTTTGAGTCACAGAAATAGCCTCCCTGCAAAAGCTGGTACGGCTATGTGACCTTACCCTCCTGTACCAGTGCACTGGGGAACTTGTTAGCTTCTATTGTTCTTTTTACTTATACCAAAAAAAGTGCAACGATTTTTAATGAACTTCATTGTCAAATTACTCAAGTTTTGTTTCGTGTTCCCAGGTGGATACTGAAATGCCATGCTTGCTATACTGTGACTGCTGAAATTGGGAGAGTTTTTTGTCCAAAGTGTGGAAATGGTGGAACCCTGCGTAAAGTTGCTGTCACGGTCAATGAAAATGGAGTTGTGTTAGCAGCCCGTCGACCACGTATTACTTTACGTGGCACCAGAGTAAGTATATTTCGTTGCTGGAAGCTGCAAGTTTTATTCTTCAATTTTAACAGAAGGTGGATGTAGTCATCATTAATGTTATTGTTATGTTGAATATGTTTTTTGGTTTGTCTATGAGCATGTTGGCTCTTTCTGCTAGTTTTAATTTTAATTGTTGCATTTGTTGCTATAATCTGTCCTTATCTTTTTCCAAATTTTATTGTTCTTGGTAATCTCTGCTTTTAAAATGGGAACCATTCCGACTTTGCTTCATAACTATGATATTGTGAGGATTTTTCAGTTCTAAAAAAATGCAATTTCTTTGCGCAGTTTTCACTGCCATTACCCCAAGGCGGAAGAGATGCCATTTCGAAGAACCTCATTCTACGTGAAGATCAGTTGCCACAGAAGTACCTCTATCCTAAAACAAAGAAGAAGGCAAATAAGCAGGTGAATTATCTTCATTGTGTTGAATCTTTCTTGCCATAGCAATTCACTCAATTAAAACTTGGAAACGTTCAAGTTCCTTTCCTTTTGCATGAACTAAGGCTGCGTTAAATTCCGTTGCACAGGGAGATGACTTGTTCGCTTCAGATGACGTGTTCTCCCATCACAGCGATAAGACTAGTTCTTTTCAGCCACCCGTAAGGAAGGCCTTGGCAGTTTTCAGCGGAAAGAGAAATCCGAATGACAACCATTATTCCCGCTCTAGACGTAGATAGATCTTTTGGCAATCTCTCTCTATCTCTCTCTCTCTCCTGCTCGCATGCCCAGGGTGAAGTGGTGGGGGTGGAATTTTTGTTGCTTAAGTGTCTAAGCGTGCGCCCCCAGGGTGAGGGGGAGGGTGAAATTTTTGTTGCCTAAGTTTTTAACGTTTTGCTTCAATAGAGATGCAAATGTGCCTGTTTTTATTAATTGTGAGGTCCAAAATATTGACATTAGCAGATTGAGTATAATTATGTTTTGATATATGATGGTGATCTCATAATGTGGGGCTTCGGCATATATTGTTCTTACTTCCTTCATCCGGGACGCAGAACTGAATGCACAAAAAGTAAAAAGGGCAATGTCACTTGCATCGTGGATTGGGCATTCTGAAATAGGTACTTAGTTTTGTGGATGGGGAAAGCAAATTGGAGACACAAGTGGAAGTTCCCTAAACATGGCCATTCAGTTATTTGGGTACAGACGAAAAGCTCTTACAAACTTGTATGAAGATGGTCTAGCCGCACGTGCCCATAGCCGTTATTTGCTAATGTACAAAGCTTATTAACAGTTGGCCTTGCATCAAGACTCTTGATTGGCCAGAGCCAAATGCTTAGTTCTGTACGCTATATCATCGGTGTAGCTCACCGGTGACTACACCGGTGATGTTCAGCTGCCATTCTTGGCGTTCTTGAGGTTTCGAAGTGCCATCACCAGCTGTTGTCTCTCGCCCTCCACCTCAGCGAACTTGAGGCTTATTTGGGAGTATCTTTCTTGTAGATCCTTTAGCTCGAGCTCCATTGCCTCGTTCCTCTTCCTCAACGATGCCAATTCAGTTAGTAGCTCGTCGAAGTTGCCAAAGTTGCTGTCTCTGGCATTGGAACCGGAGATAAAAGCTTCATTGTCCAAAACGATGTCATAATGATCCCTGCAAGAAATAAAGAACCAAATTGTTACCACCCTACAAATACAAAGAATAATTCATACAAAATGATCTTCAGCTGGCTAATTCAATTCATCATACCCATGGATCGCATTGCCATTTTCGCCAGGCTTGTGTGACGCATTGCACATATTTTCCGATAGAGTTTCTGATTCTTCAGGTGTCACACCTGTTGGCATGACTTCATCAATATCTTCACATCTCTGCATTGAAGACGAAGCGTCATATATCTCTGGAAGCATCTAAGAAGCAGTGAGAGAAAACTCCGTGAACTCTCTGCGAAATGCAAGTCAACAACGAAGCAGTACATATTTAGTCCTTGACACCAAATTTCTCATCCTTCAATGAATGTGCCTAGTAGCTCGACTAATCTCCTGTTCATTCTGTAAATGTTTAGGCATGATCTTACCGATTGATCCCCTGCCTTAACATCTCAAGCTGCTTGCCTCATGTAAATATCTAATTTGTACCAAGTATAAAGCAGCTCTATGCATCATACGACAAACTAGGATTACCTTTTCTCGCAACCTGCTCTCTAACTCCTCAATTATGTTTTGCAGGTCACTTTCCCTAGCAAGAAATGAATCCTTCATGGAGTCAAATGCAGCTTGCTTCGATTGGATATGGTCCTGTCAGAAGCAGAAGTACAAGATTTAAACATGGCAGGGAGGCAATTTTGAACTAAAGTTTGATCCACCGTAAGGCAACAAGTTAGATTTGAACAGCATTCTTATTCTTATGTGGCAATAATAGAAACAATCACAAAAGCGAAGAGGCTCTCAATACCTCAAGCAATTTGATTTTCTCCTGTAGACTTGTCAGCTCTTTGTTGCTGCTAGAAACTTGAGCAAGCTTATTACTTCTCGGAGTACCCTTTTTCCCTTCTGAAACTACTGCTCGCCTGTTCCTCTTTTTCTCAGTCACGGGTAATGCATCTTCCTGCTTCTTGAGATCACCCTTTGGCTTGATTGCTAGTTTTGTTAGTCGTTCTTTCCACGATTTTTCTTCGAATTTTGAGCTTTTCATGTCATCATGCTGAGCTTTAAGGTTTTCCAATTCCGACTTTAAGCTTTCAATAATGATTTCCTTTTGATCTTTCATTTCCCTCAAGGTATTTAACTCCATCAGTGAATCTTCCATCTCTTTCTTCATTGAAGAAAGGGCACTGACCAGCACATCTCTTTCTGCATTTCCTTCTTCCACCACAATCTCGGTTTCGGCAAGTGATTTTTTCATCTGTTCCAACTCTGCAGTTAGATTTTCCTCTTGATTAGAGAGGAAATTGTTGTCCGTGCTCAGCCTTGTTATCTCACTTTTCAACATTTCTATCTCCTGCGACAAACTTCTTTTACAGTCGTCAGTCTCAAGCTCCTTCTGATGTTCAAGCTGCCTAGACTTTTCGTTGATTTCCAAAACCATCTGTTCGATCTGATCTGTTTTCACTTTTATTTCTCTGGAGAGCTCTTCCATTTTTGCATCATAATTGTCTTGAACAGAAAGGAGCTCTTCATTAGCTTTCTGGAGTGTTTCCTCCAGTTGACTTTTCTGTGCACGCAGTTCTCGAGCTTCTGTCAATACTTTCGTAGTCACTGCCTCGTTTGCCTCAAATGTTGACAACATTTGCATGGAAAGTCTCCTGAACTCCTCCTGTATCCTTTCAGCAACATTTGCATATTTCCGTCTTGTCTTCTCAGCTACATTTGCATATTTTTGTCTCACCCTTCTTAGAGCCTCCTCTGCTCGGATGGCTCTTTGCTCTTGCTCTACTTTGGCATGCGTTATGTCTTCGAGGGCCGCTTCAAATTCTTTTGCCTGCTTCTCCAGTTCTTGTTCCAAGCCACTAATACACGTTTCAAGTTTGTTAACGTTTGCAAGAGCATCTGAGAGAGATTCTGACTTGCTCTGGAGGTCATTTTCCAATATTTGAATGTAACTTTCCGGTTTGGTTCCATCAGTCAAACAAGAAGTGCATTGATATTGAATATTCAGTTGTTCCTCAAGCTGGAATTGTTCCCATTTGGATGATATCTCGTGATTTTCCTGCCTCAATATTTCATAGTCTAGTGCAAGCTGCTCCATCTGCATCTCCAATTTATCCTTTTCCCTCTTGCAGTTAGCTATTTCATTACGAAGGTCATTGATATTTTGGTTGAGCTGGATTGGACCATTTGCATCTGTCTGGCCCTTAATGAGATCTAACAATGCCTTCTGGTCCTCATCTTCAACTGCTTCAATTTTGGGTGTTTCTTGATCCTTCTGCTTCAACATGTCATCTAGTTCTTTGATGGCAAGAACCAATTCAGCATTCGAATCCTGTGTCTTTTGAAGTTGCAACCTCAAATGAGCATTGACCTCCTTCTCATGACTCAGTTCTTTTCTTAATTCTACCAAGACTGCCTGCAGATCTCCGCCCTCAAAATCATTTTTTAAGGCCTTGAATTTCTCAGATACTTCCTTGAGTGAATCCCTCTCCTCCTTCAATCTAACATTTTGTTCTGAGAGCCTTTGAGCCCTTTTGGTCTCTTTCACGATTTGCTTGCGAAGAGTTTGCAATTCCAACTCTGAAACATCTGCTTGTCTAGCCAAAGCAAATAACTCAGCCTTAAGCCTTACAACCTCACTGTGAGAAGCCAGTTCTGGTTCTTCACTCGTATGAACATTCTGAAATTTAATCTGGGAGTCATCTGTACTCAAGTTGCCATCAAGATTTAGTGACCACTCCCACTTTGACCTCTGATGTTCTTGGTGAGCTCTGGCTGATTCATCTGCTATCAGTTTCTGAGGCACTGAGGCATAACCAAGAGACGAGAGGAAGCTAGTCGGGCTGTGTTGGATGAAGTTTCTTGCTTTAATCTCTTGAGGTGAATTTAATCCGGAGCTGCTCTCAGAGCTAGATATTGTAAGATTTGATCCACTAGACATCCTAAATAGGCCGTGTAGATCGGCATTGCGATTGGTCGTACTTAACTCTCCTTCTGGAAGACTGTGAAGGAGAATCTCATCATTTTCCGTCGGCAACTAAAATAGGAAAACATACCAAAAACATCAGAAAAACCTTGAAAAAAACCTTTTACCCCAAAATTTCTGAAACTTCATCATATACAACTAAACGACGAGATTGTTTCCGCCAAAGAAATGAATGTTTTAATTAAAAATGTTGCCTTAGTTCACTGAAAGCAATTGACTTATGACGTACATCAAGAAAGCTAGTCTCAGTGGCTTCGTCTCTTTTACTTTCACTTGCTTGGGACCTGAAACTCTTGTCTTTCATTTCTATTTTTGAACCTTCAGCTTTTTCCACCATTCTGCACATGTTCAGGCAATGGAAAACCCCATTCAGACAACATAATCAGAACTATGAAAACATGAAAAACTAAAAAAAAGTTGATAAGTAAAGCTTGTGCCTCACCTATGATTAGAAATCTTCTTGGATTCTCTGGACACAAAACCTCTGTGGAAACAAAAGAAACAATTGAGATCTAATTCTTGTCGTCTGTACGCATGTCAGAGATTGTGAATCCACCTAGTAAAATTGTCAATTGACCATTATAAGGGTATATCATCTGCATACTGTAATGGTACCAAAGTATCAGACAACTAGAGAGCAATTCATTCCAAACATTTCATACCGTTGACACTGGATGAAGCGGGAGATTCTGTGATCTTCCCAAGAAGAGTCTTGAATCTCCGGCGCAGTTTTCTATCTCAAAGTCGGTACTTTTGCATCACCAGGAAAACCAAAGACACATTCATCCATTGACACCAAAACTGCACACCTGAATCAGTATCACACTTTCAACACTGCTTCAATTCAATCGCTCAATGACATAGACCTGCAGTTCTGCATATATTTATTTATCCATTTTATAAATAAGACTGTCTGGGTTGCCCGCTTAGAACAAAAAATTGAGACAGATTCGTAAAAGAAAAAAGAAAAAAATTGTTCCTTTCAGTCAAATTTGGTGCATTGGCTTTACAACAAACATGAAAATGCAATCTACCAAGACAAAAAAAATAGATGCGAGACCATTTTCCAGCTGTCAACTTGTTTTGCATTTTCTCACAAATTTTTACAGACCAGTGCTAATGCATAGAGAGAGAGAGAGAGAGAGAGAGAGTTGAGTTACCTGGAGTTGCATGAAACTGCAATCTCAACAGACACTTCTCTCATCTTGTTCTTCTCGCTTCTCCACCATTCTCTGTGCCCCGAACACCCTCACCCACCCCCCCCCCCGGCCGGAGCTCGTCGGCGGTATCTCCGGTCACCGGAGGCTCGAGCTCACCGGAAAACCACCAATGCAGGTACGCATTGCGTCAACGCGAGCCAAACAGGATGACCCAAGATACGTATCGCAGCTCCTTGAAGACATGTAGTACGACTTAGCTGAGTTCCCCATGAGAAGGAGCGAGCTTCACGACATGGGAACGCGGTCAGCGAATGAACCAAAGAACACGGATCTAAGGAGCTCTCTCTTTATCTTTGTGCCTGTTCTGTATATGCATTCGGTTTTAAGCGTTCTCTCTCTCTCCTCTATATGAACAGTCTTGTCTCAGTTTCACACCCAGAGAGAGAGAGAGAGAGAGAGAGAGAGAGAGAAAGTGCAGTTCCTTTTCTTTTTTATCAATTTGCTGCTTTGTTTATGGTATATTATAAGCTAAGAAAGATTGACTGAATCTGATTTTCTGGGGAAGGAAAGATCACGTTTGCTGAGTCGGAGAAGCTTCCATGTCATTATTAAATCAAAGGGTCATTGCCCAATTGCATTCTTTAAAGTACATCAACATGTGGCTTCTCTTACTAGTGATTTCGAATCAACCCACATGTATATAATTTTCATTAGGACTTCCTTGTCATGTTGCTATTCGAATTGCAATACAATTCATTTTCGTTAGATATTCTTTATTAATTGGCTATTATGCTTTTAAATTCGACTTTTTAACACGATATCAAATGAGACTTTGTGCGAGTTTATATAATCTACATGGGGCCTGGCATTATAAATGAAGAGCACGAGAGAAGCAAATTGTCCCTACCATATTTTAGGTCCTCTCTAAATGGATCAAGTCATCATACCATCCGCACCATGTGTGTCCCACAGTCATGAAAATGGATTCTTTGACTCTTTTAAATTGCATTTGCATTACATTCCTTTTTGCAATATGTGGGGTTTGCTTCGTCTTTATTTCGATGTACCCTTTTTGGCTGCAAGAACCTTCCCCGCCATTAGTCCTCGGTCTTTTCGTAAAATTTGTACCTTTCTCGTTTGGTGAAAGCAGGCTCTTCATGGACCATTAATATTAATGTCTCTCGACCCACATATAGAACAAGGAACAATAATTACAAAATTTGGACCCTACCCCTTTAAATAAACGTTACGAGCAACTAACACTTTATGCTTCATGGTACTACAGAAATATCCTCGCTTCACATGTGGCAACCGAAAAATATTCTTGCATAATTGATCAGAGCGTCTTAAGATTTTCAGCTTAGAAATTGAAGGTCGCTTATTTCGATCTTATCAATTATGTGCAAACTGCTTTTAGATTAAATCTTCTGCACAAAATCAGAGAATAGATTTGAGATGTTTCATAGAGATTATCAATTGTTCCATGGACCTCTAACACTCGAGTGCTCATACTCTCAAATTATTATGATCAGTTCAATCCGTCACTTTCAAAACATGTCCCTTGTTTTTTTTTTTTTTGCTCACATAATTAGCCATTTATTAGCTTGTGTTAATATTTTTGTCTAGGATTAAAAAACAGAGAGACCAATGTGAAGTACTTATCACTTAATATTAATTGCCATGCACGATTATTTACTCAATACTCCATTAATCAATGTCGCGTTACTACAGAAAAAGGAGCAAGATTCACTTAGTTTATCGCGTGAGAGAGAGAGAGAGAGAGAGAGAGAGAGAAAGAAGGGAATGCTTCCATTGCAGGGTAAGAGACAAGGGTTGCTTTGAATTCCAACTTATAACTTGGCTTCAAAGTCGCAATTGCCAGCGATTTGGGCGTGAGATCAAGTTGAGATTCACTCTCGACCGGAAAAAGAGCGCAGACAAAGCCCATCGTGCTTGCCGGGTCAAAGCCTTCGTGCGTGTGCAAACACCCGACTCCCCACCCGTTTCCACGCTGTCTTGGTTCAGCCGCTTGACCATCCATGCTCACCAACCTCAAAGTGCAAACGAATTGGTTTTCTTGGTCCCGTGATGACCCGTTCCGATAAAGGTGGGAAGTGATTGTCAGGCCAGAGGATCTAAATAAGAAATGGCTCATAACAAGCTTCTAGGATGGCAAATGAGACAAGAATGATTAGAACTGTGCATCAAAGAAAGGGAGAATAATTCTGAAATATATATTTAAAAACTGAAACTAATTTAAGGAAGTGCATGTTGGTGTCTCGGCAAGTTTTGCTTTGGAACTTTGAAATTAAGTGTGCTCAAATTTGAGAACTACTAGGATGAGTAGCCTCTTGGAAAAATATCAATCCGTATGCCAAATGACAAAATTGTGAAGCTCAATATGTGATTGGCCAAAGCAAACAATAACTTCGAGATAGTTAAATCCAGCGTGTCACAATCCTGATATGTAGCTAGGTACATGCAAATGGATCGGTCCAGGACAAGTAATTTTGTCATCTTGGACCGATTTGTTCCGGAACGATCCAGGCACAGCCCCTCTTCCGAATCATCTTTCTTAATGCATTCTTGCTAGAGAGGAAAAGTTTCTCTGTTCATTTTGAAAGTGCTTGAATCGTAACTTATACTTTCAATGTTGGGTGTTTGGTGGCGAGTCATGCCATAGTCTCATGCGAAACCATAAGAAAACATGTCTAATTTCCAGCCAAAAATTTAAAAAGAAGACGTTCTGTTAAATTAAGCAAAGCGGACATGATTAATTACGTTATACGGTTGCTAATTCATTAGAGAATGAGAAGTCTTAACGCTAATTTCTGGACTTCTGGACAGATGATCAAGGGGGTCATGATCACTATATGGTCCAGTTAAGCTGTGTCCAGCTAATGGTGATGGATGAGAAGGACTCTTAAACTACCTCTTAATCAATGGCCGTTCTGATTTGCCATTAAAGGTTGGCCCGTA
Organism: Eucalyptus coolabah; assembly: GCA_014182585.1. Taxonomy (NCBI): domain Eukaryota; kingdom Viridiplantae; phylum Streptophyta; class Magnoliopsida; order Myrtales; family Myrtaceae; genus Eucalyptus; species Eucalyptus coolabah. The sequence goes on along the minus strand of CM024624.1, from coordinate 5,898,990 downwards.
ATCAAAATAGAGCCATCATCATCTTGCCTGATGGCTACTTTTGTCATGAAAGTCGCCAAAAGATTAGACATTCCAGCAGAGATTAAATTAAAGTTACGTGAAATTACATTAATTCCCAGATCTAGGGTTTTACTGAAAGGAAAGAGCCGTCCCTGATGTCCAAGGGTTTTCAATTGATTCCCAGCCGAAAGGCCGAACCAGTTGGGCTCATTGCCTGGCAAGAACTGCGTATTGCCACGAAATAGAGATTGAAAAGAAAAAAAAATCAAGAACAAAAATAAAAATTCGAGAGCTTTTTTTCGCTTAAATGAAAGCTTTTAATATATACTTTTTTTCAGCAAGTTGCCTTTTGCTTCTTATGATGCCAAAACATTAAGTCCACTTTGATTCTGTTTGGGCCCGACTAAACGTCGTCAGTATACTAATTAGCTTAACACGCACCAATAAGGTTCCATTTCATGTGACGTGCTATATCTAAATTATCAACTGGTTTCTGAATGATTTAAATTTTTGGGGAAAATGATAAGCTGGGGGTCTTAATCTTGGCATTTCATCTCAAATTATGGGTTTCAAAACCTAGCTTAGATACAATAAAACTAATGGGAGCGTATGGCCCACTACCTTCTTCAGAGCTCGTCAATATATCAAGCTGGACTCACATTCACTAAAAAATGTAAGCCAATGAATTATGAGCCAACTAGGATATATTAATTACTTCACATTATATCAATTTTCCGATTTGAGATTTCTTTAACATAACTCACTCACACGTGCATCCTAACAAAACCTGTGCCCGTTATTACATAAAGTTGAATCTTGCACACATAAATGAATGGCTTACATTCAATATATAAGTTTTCGGCTCGGTTTATGTCGGTTTAAGCTTTAGAAGGTAACAGGGTTTGGTGTAATAGAGCCGGATCTCTTGGACTCGAGCAAACCAGAGGCTTGTTCCAGCAAGGTTTGGAGCCGATTCTGAAGCAATCATAGGATCCAAGATCGGGCCTAACGTAGCCTATCAGAAGAGTCGCGCAAGAGAAGAAAATTAAAGCTCAGTCTGAGCGTTACACTACTAGCCATGAATCGTGTTTGCTTGATAAGCATGATCATCTAAACTTTTGACTGCGGACTCAACTGATCTCCAGTCCATCTGCATCAGATTACACTCCGATCCATAGGGTGATCGACTCGGCTTTCTACGTTACTCCGAGCGAGAGAGAAGCTGTAGTTCCACCATGAATTTCACCGCCTTCAGATCAGATGACCGTTCAGTCGATCCCTTTTCACAATACTCTAGGCACAATATAAATAAGAACCGGAACCTGACCGGCGAGATGAAGCTCGTACAAACATGAAACTCGGCAGTCGTTTGAATTGAATGCATGCGTGAAAATGAGCTCTTTACTCTCATCTTATATCATTAACCTAATAATAAAAATGTACGAACATGATCTTAATTTGGCCGGCCTAATTAAAGAGATGTCTAGGCCGGCCATGACGCTCTTCATTTGCTCATCACCCAAGTCATCCTCCACAAATTTTCTCCTGTATTATGGACTCCAACTATTTATTCTCTCACTCCATATTTTTGATGATCGCAACGAAAGTAGTATCAAGCCGAGGCAAACTCTAAAGACCAAACACGACGAGGAACCAAATATACAGGTACATAAGTAATGAGGCAAGCTGGAATATATTCGAGAATATCATCATCATCATCATCCAGCGGCAGGAGAGGGAGTCAGCAGCACTCGTTGCCATTGGCCCGGATCAAGAAGATCATGAAGAAATCCGACGATGGCGTGGAGATGATCTCGGGCGAGGCACCGATCGTGTTCTCGAGGGCTATCGAGCTGTTCATCGAGGAGTTGACCAGGAAGTCGTGGATGCTGGCTGCGGAAGATAAGAGGAGGACGCTCCAGAGGGACGACGTCGTGTCTGCGATCCACGGGACCGACGTGTTCGATTTTCTGGTGGACTTGGTCTGTGTTCCTGATCAACAGAACGAACGAAAAGAGAGTCCAGTTGGATCTGAGACCGAGACGGTGGGATCAAAGAGGACCAAAGTTGTACCTTGATTCAAGTCAGCTGTACATAGCAATGGACAGCTTTCACTAGTTAAAACATTTCTCTTTGTATGCTTGTTGGAGTTTATATCACTGCAGGCATCTTGTATATACTATGTGACTTCCTAAATTTGAAGAACTATTTACTTGCTTTTCTCAAATTAAAAAAAAAAATTAATAAAGTCCTCACACATCGGTTATTCACTGAACTTTAAGAAATTGAAGGAAAATTGGTAGGATAATGCCATATATAGTTAGAAAAGCATCTTATGAATTTAGTGTATATGTACGAAACTCAATCTGAATCATTGGATTTGATGAGAGTTGTCATATTTAACAGTTCGAGTTCAATTTCATATATGTACACTGCACCCACATAATAATTTCTCGATACAAAGACAAGACTACAAATAGCGTAAACCATGGATTTCGATTCCTTCTTTTCGTGGTCATCTTAGACTTGTCCGTGATTTTGGACACTGGACAAAGGCTACAGAGCCTAGAAGCCATTGGAAGAGTCTCTCGTTGACTGCGACATGAGATCGTGCGTTTGGCTCGAGCTAATGTAGAGTGGCTCGATCTAGTTCGTTTAGTTTCGTGCGGTGTTTGATCGAATTATTCTTGACAAAATAGTCTATAGATAGCATACGCAATAGATGAGATCTAGGGTTGTTGGAAGGCCTTCATACAAAGTTGCAGGCTACTTAACTTTACTCCTTTGCTATATCAAATCAATAGCTTTCCCAAAAATTCATCCTAGACAATTGTACGATGGTTCCTAGGAAATAATATTTGTACACATGGAAGCATTAAGAATGATATTTTTTCCTTTTTCTAAGAGATTGGCTTAACTTGCAATATCGTCGGTCATTATAAACTTCGCCATCCAAGTGATTTGATAATTGGCAAAGTCTTAGTTGCAATATAAATGACTAAACTGTAAAAAGACGTGTACCAAATGAAAACTCCTATATCTCCTCGATCATAATCATAAAATTACTTTAACTAATAGGGATAACATATAGAACAAATAGATAAGCGATATGAAATACTTTAACACTCTTTTCACGTGCAAATCGAATTAAGACTGATATATGAAATTTGACAATTGAAGATTGTATATGTGAAATAATTTCAAGCAAGACTTAACTCTAATACCATATTAGAATGTCCAACCTAAAAATTTGAGTTAATAAGCACAAGGAGATCCTTATGTTATAACAAGTATATGAATTTCGCAAACAAGCGATATATGATAATTTTACGAATCAAAAGCAACTTTAGCATAAACTCAAAACTGTCGCCCTAACCCAAACATCCCAATTATACATCGATGACTAGACCACGACACTAAAATGACATTGACAAAGAAAAATGGAAATAATATGCGATAATTTTTCATAAGTTACCCTTCGATAATGCTTCGTCTCTAGGCATATGTCCAAACATGTAGAACCTTATGCTTGGGCAATCTGCTCTCAAGACAAGAGATAGGGCCGTCCTCAATGCTGGGCCTGATGACCTATTTTCCCTAGCCTGACAAGCGTCATTATCCTGTCAATCTCCCTTCCACATTATCGATGCTAAGTGTCCAACCCCACCTATTTTATCCTCTCTTTTTTATTAATTAAATTGACGTTCCTTGTTGGAAGAGCTTTACTACAAGATCGTCACTAATTAATTATATTATCTTTAATCAGTGACTACCGTTGCTTAAGGTTGTAAAAACACATGCTTTACGAGGATTTTTACTGATGCTGAAAGCAATATATCAAGCAAGGATGGCGTTCAAGCAAATTTCTATATTTCCTCCTGACTTGCAGGGTAAATGTACGTTGACTTCTACCCTAAGGAGACGAAATGAGATTTTTTAAAGTGAAATCGAAATGAGTAAGTTGATGGTCTTTATTGGAAAGCTGGAAATAAAGAGTTAGCATTTCTGGCATTCATCACCATATCCATCTTTTATCGGAAGAGATCGATGATTGAATATCCTAAACAAAGGAAAAAAAAATTATTTTTCTTAGCACCCTACAGGCATATACCATATCATTCACCAATCTCTTTAAAAGCACCTAAGTGTATTTTCACCTTTTTACACCATTTACGACTCCTTTCCAAGGTTGCACCATTGTCAAAGGACAAGTGGCACATGCTGGGGGATAATACATCTTTTTTGATAAAGTCCCAAGTATTAAAAAAATAAGGAAAATACTAATAGAAAATTACCAATAATTCTTTTTCTTGTGACGTTCATACCAAGGGAGTAGGAGTGAGTAATCAACTATATAACGCTCGGTCTTTTGTCCTCTTTTTACCAAACTTACAAACACCCAGCAGTTTCCAGCACTGTCAAGAACAGCCTCTTTCCTTTTCCCTTCTGTTGACTCTGATCTCTGGGTTCAGTGCTTCATTGCTGAGTTTGAAACTTTTTCGTCCGCTCCTTTTTCCTTCTTTCGACAAGTTTTGGGGGCTAAATTGAAGGAGTAACTGATGGCAGAGGAAGACCAGAGAGCTGCATATAAGGCACCGGCACCATTTCCACGACCAACACGACCACCACCACCACCGCCACCACCAGCAGCTCCTGAAGAAAAAACTTCCCGTGCTAAGAAAGAAGAAAAAGAAGCTCCTGAGAATAATGTTTCACCAGCTATTGCTGAGAAGAATTCACCTGCAGTCCCTCAAAGTAAGTAAAATCTCTCTCTCTCTCTCTTTCTCAGAGTAATCCACATGAGGATGTCATGCAAACTTTGAAGAAATGATTACTGTCTTGTTTAGTTTTCCAAAAGATTGTGGGTCTGGATGAACTCGTGCCAATTTGGTTCATTATGGGAAGCCTTAAGATCAGTAGTCCCAGTTTTGTTGATTGTTTTCAATGTTCAGGTGATATCATGAAAAAAATATTAATGTTTGAATGGATAAGCAGATGCTGGAAAGATTGTAAATTGAGTAAAGTATCTCTCATACTAGGTTAGAAACTAGTAGGTAGATTTTGATTAAGTTTGGACTGATTGACCTATAATAACGGTACACATCATGAGATACGGCATTTGAAAAAGAAAGAAACAAGAAAATTGTCTAGAGGTAGACATCCACTCAAACCCAAATTTATCTACTGCAAAAAAATCTAGTCTTTAGTTGAGAATTTTGTTGTTTGCAGAGGTAGCCGATCCTGTGGAGAAATATTCAGGGGGATCAATTGATAGAGGTATATTTCAAGAAAATTTATTTTACCTGAATTTAACATTTTTTTCATTGCAATGGCCCAAATTTCACTTTGATGAGTCATGTAATCTTTGCTTATACTGTCTGTCTTCTCAGATGCTGTTCTTGCAAGAGTTGAAACGGAGAAAAGACTGGCCTTGATCAAAGCTTGGGAGGAGAGTGAGAAAACCAAAGTAGACAACAAGTGAGAGCCTCAATTCCTCACTAGATATGAAGTATTTATGACATTAGAATCAGAGTTGTGAACTGCCTGTTCTGTGCTCAGTGTCTCAAATTATACTCGGATTGGATTTTGAAACAGGACATATAAGAAGTTCTCCGGCATTGGAGCATGGGAAAACACTAAAAGAGCAGCCATAGAGGCAGAACTAAAGGAAATCGAGGTAATTACGTCTTCTGCATTGCCTTAATAAAACACTAAAACGAAGCTTATGAAACACTGAAACAGGATGACTGAAGAATCGTCTGAATACAAAGCCTCTTAAATTGGTTTTTTTGTTGACATTCTCGTACGACAACCTGCAGGAGAAACTGGAGAAGAAGAAGGCCGAGTATGCAGAGATGATGAAGAACAAAATAGTCGAGATTCACAAGGCGGCAGAAGAGAAGAGGGCGCTGGTTGAAGCCAAGAAACGCGAGAGTTTCCTCAAGATCGAAGAAACCGCAGCGAAGTTCCGGGCCACTGGCTATACTCCTAGAAAGCTTCTGGGTTGCTGCACCCGCTAAAAGTTCCCATGGACATAAAAAATTCTTCGCTTAAGTTATAAAAAGAATCGTCCAAATAAACGGCTTGTTCAAGTGATTCTGCATTCTGCTTTTGTTCTTTGCTGTGTTCATGATATTTCTTGTGTATAGGCACTGTAATTTCAGTCCGTGTGGCTTTGATATGACAAAATGGATTTATAAGGTGATCTTGTCTGTATTTATAGCGCAGGAGGCTCTCCTTCCATGACCAATAAGGGAGGGAAGCAAGGTCTAATGGGTTGTAAATTCTACATGGAGAGGGAGGCGAAATAGCTCTGTATATCCAAAATAAATCATGCACATAAATGGCGAATTCTGCTTTATGAAAAAGGAAGGTTGAGAATTTTTATTTTCCTCTTTACCGAAAGAGTCTCATATATGAGTGTTCTTGAAACACGAACACAACCCATTTAAACTTAAAAAAAAAAAAAAAAAATTCAACTTTCAATATAGTGATTATGTATGACATGAGAAGAAAAGATATTCATTGAAGTATATGATTTTTTTTTTTTTAAGTTCACATTATTTTCAACTCCTTATTAGCTCCCGACATCCCCATTCATATTGAGTTGATTATATTATCCTTTATAGGTCCCACTCTTGACTTAAGATTATTCTTTGTCTTTTTTTTTTTCCTTTGTTCTTTTTATTTTTTATTTTTTTTAGAGATGAAACTATCCATTCTCCTCTCAAACAACATTTATTAAGGTTTACTCTTGATTTACGATTATTTCTTGCTTGCTTTCTTTTCTTCTTTTTTTTTTGTTTTTCTTTTTCTTTCTCCATTTGAAGCAAAATTTATGAACCTCTTTTCAAAAAAAAAAATTATTTGGTAGATAGCTAACTAGTTATAAAAAAAAAAAAAAAACTCACTGTTGTGATAATGATTCGTATATTTCTTTTTTTAACTAGGATTTTGTACACATTTCGTTTGATTATAATTTTAATAATGCAATCCATATTTTAACTACTCAACTTTCATTTTTTTATAGTGAATCTAATAGTCAAATATTTAATTATTTATTGTGTGACGCATTTAATATTTTGAGTGACCTTGTTTTGTTCTTCTATTTATAGTAACATGCTTCAAAATGACAGTTAATCAAATGAGACTTAGTTTTTCTTATCTGACATGCAACTAAAATATTATATTGTTCACGATAATTACCTTCCATTGTAACCAAAAAAAAATATATTTGTCTCTCTTTAACTTTTTTATAAAGACTAGTAAACTTGAACAAAAAGATGCGTCCACACACTACTCAAAAGATCTTCTCACATTAAAAAATTTACTTGGTTAAGTTTTAAATGAGCTTGTTGACATGATTAATTGCAGTTCTCTATTCACAATTTCATCATTCAACAAATACAATTAAACAAGACATAATATCATCTTCGTAGTGACTACACTACAAAAAAATAATATAATGATAAATGAAATAGTTTTATATAATGCATACATTAACTATAATATCAAAGTTGAAAAATTCACAATCAAGAGAATAATCTAAAGACATAAAATAAACAATTTGTAGATAGAACTAACATTTCTTATTACAACAATCAAGAATAAGTTCAGAAGAAGACAAATATTAAGGAAATGTTGAATGTAAAGGTGTGGAAGAAACAATTAAGTGAAAAAAGTTATTTGAAAAGTTGTTGGTAGTTTTGTCTTTTAGTAAAGGGAAAAAACCACCAAAAATCCCAAACTTTATTCAAAGTGACAAATTTACCCTAAACTTCTTTTTGTGACATGAAAATCCCCAAAATGTGCCAACTATGATACATTTATTTCAAATATTTTTTCATGATACAAAAAACCATGAACTTCTATCCATATAACACATTTACCCAAAACTATAGAGCATTTTGGTCTTTTTACTTTTTAATTTTTTTCTTCTTCTTATCTCTTCCCTTCATCGGCCATGGTGGAGTCGACAGAGGGAAGTCAACATCTGGCGAGGGTGGCCCTCAACCGGGTCAGCGAGGGAACCCCTCGTCGACATCGGGCGGGGTTGCCCTTGCCAAATTCAGCAAGGGCCACCCTTGCCCGATGTTCGCGAGGGCGACCCTCACCGAACGTCGGCGGAGGGAAGAGAGAATAAGAAGAATAAAAAAAAAAAAAAAAAAAAGATGAAAATGCTCATGATTGGATAAATGTGTCATAATTTGCAAAATTGGGAGTTTTTTATGTTACAAAAAAAATTGGGGTAAATTTGTCACTTTGGACAAAATTTAGGGTTTTTGGTGATCTTTTCCTTTTAATAAAATTGAAATAAAAAAACAAGAAAAAAATCTTAAATTAAGAAGGGGACTTGTAAAAGATAACATAATCAATTCAACATGGATTGAAAGTCAGGAGCTAATAAGAAGTGAAAATAGCACAAATCTTTCTTAATTGTGAGCTCAACAAATGGATCGAAAGCTATCCTAACAAAATCTTTCATTTAAAATATTAGGAAAGCCTAAGGTCTGGCCCAAGCTCCCACTTTGGGCACAAAAGAATTGACTTAGGCTTACTGGCTAGTCTAAGAAAAATTGGGTCAAGCTCGTGACCCGCCCACCTAAGGTCAAACTGTTTGAGAGCGGTCTCATCGGTTCACGAGACGCAACAGTCAAGTATGACTTTAAAAAAGTGAAGAATGGTGTGCTAAATGTGGAAAAAAAATTGTGTCGATTACACAACCGATTTGGCACGGCGTGTTCGACATTATAGGAAGCTTAAATTGTTTGTGGAATCCCTCATTTATTAAATTGTGGCGTTACTTCATCAAAGAGAATCACTAAAATTTGTCCGAATAATCATCCTTCCCATAAAGGGAGAGGTGGGAGATTTGATTATTCAACTTCTTAAACGAATGGAATTGAAATGATTTAGTTTTAAATATAAATTTCGATTTCTATACCTTATAAGGAAATAAAACAAAAACCTGAGAAGATTCCATTTGAGTCTTTCGAGAGAACGAAAGTTAGAATAGGAATAAAATAAAATCTATTAAAAAAAAAAAAAAAAGAACAAATGTGACTGTTGAAGGGATCAAGGAGAGATTCCAATTTGAGTCCTCCGGAGGATGACGCGAGAGACTATCTCTGTTAGTGTCCGAGTCACACTACAGGAGTCAACCCGGGTTGGTCGGCGTGAGGACCGGAAGAACGATCATTGTCTGACGATGAAAAACAGTTGGGGGAGAGAAAAAGAACATCATAGTTATAGACATGGATTGTCCCATGGATTAAGCAAACTCTCGTTTTCTCCTCTGTCGTCTGGGTGGGGTAACGGGGAAGGAGGACAAAGTCGCGACCACGTGCCTGTGATATCGGCTTTTTGGACATAAAGGTCCTTGTCTCCTCCATCCACCTTAAAAGTACCCCACTCTGACACAGCCTTTCTTCTTTTCCCTTGCACTGCAAGCGGCATTTCCGCTCTCGGGCAGCGTCTTCTTCTGCTGTATAGACCCGGAGCAGCGTACCCGTTCTCTCTCTTCCCGTTTCTCTTGCTGTACGAGTTCACAGAGAGAGAGAGAGAGAGTGTGTAGATGGGCGTCGGAACGAGCACGTTCGTTATCAGATGGATCAACTTCATCACTATGGTATAATTTGTATTCTCTTCTGGCTTTGGAGTTGGGATTTTCCTTAAATTAGCCTCCTTTACGTTGTTTACTCGCTATGTCGGAGTACCCATTTGGTTGTTGTTCGCTTTTCGACGGGTTATGTTCATGTTCTCGCCTTTCCCACTGTTACTGTGACTAGGTCATGGTGTCACTCGGAATGCCGGTCTCTGTGTTGCGCGCATTCTTTAAATTTCTGCAAAGTCCTGTCTTTTTTTGGCCTGTAAGGCTTTCTAGCCATCGGTTATTTCGGATTGGGTAATTGTGATTTAGATGTGCAGTATACTGAAGCTTCAGTGAGGGATTTTGCAATTGCAGCAACCTTTGTTCTTTTTGGTGACTTCATTGACTGAATGCTCCGCAGTAATTTCGTGAAAAATGTCGAGTTCCGTGCAGAAGTGTTAAAAGGATGGAAATGTGTGATCTTGATTCAGGCGTGAATTCTCTGTTTGCTTGTTCGTGCAGCTTTTGGCGGTAACTGTTATAGGGTTTGGCGTGTGGATGAGCACTCACGATGACAATTGCCGAAAGTCCCTCACTCTTCCTGTTGTGGGTCTTGGGGCATTTATATTCATAATGTAAGTCTTCTTTGCTCTTGTTCTTAATTTAATTTGCTATAATGCTTGGTTTAGTATTCCTCTCCATTGCTTTTTATCACCGATATGTAATGGATAGCTTGCTTGTTTTGACTTTCAGATCAATAATTGGCTTTCTTGGTGCATTGAAGAATAACTCAATACTGTTGTGGGCTGTATCCTTTTCACATTCAGTGGAAATTTTCATCTCTAGAGACAACTGCTATTTTCCCCTTACATAGTTTTGCCTTTTGCAATGATCTCAACTTGACACTTTACAGTACTTGATCTTGTTATGCCTGATATTGGTGGGAATCCTTGTGTTCACCGTGCTAGCGTAAGTATATCTTACAAAAGCCTTTGTCATTCTGTAATTTATGCTTCATGAGCTGGGGCAGGCTTTTAGATTTTGGGGGGAAAGCCTATTATAATGTAGCAGAATGATGCTCTGCCATTATTTAGAAACAGGGTTTGCTGAGTTTACAAGCTACTGGTATTCTCTCTTTTCAAGTTTATTAAACTTTTACTCTCAAAAGATCTGTACATCTTATCAAAGCTTGGTAAATAACTATTTTGCATACTAATACTTCAGATCCAGATTATGAGTTGAAATTCTAGATAAATAACTTCATGGGTTTCCTATCCTAATCCTGTATTGACTCAGATGCTGAGTTATTTTTGTGCATTTTTAGATTCATTGTGACAAACAATGGTTCGGGGCACAGCGTAACCGGTTTAAAGTAAGTATCCATTTACTTCGTCTGACGGAATCAGAGTTGAACTACCTTATTCACATGACTCTGTCTTCTCAGGTACAAAGAGTATCAACTTCAGGATTACAGTTCGTGGTTTCTAAAACAAGTGAGTGTTGAATTAGAAACATGCCCTTTATTTTGTCACATGCCATTCTTCTGAGTTTTCGTTGTTTTTCTGCTGATTGTCATAACTTAGACTCAATTTGGCTTTTCTATTCAGTTAAACGATGCACATAACTGGGAGCGCTTGAAGAGTTGTCTTGTGAAATCTGAGGACTGCGACAACTTATCGAAGAAATATAAGGTCTAGTTTGTCACTTGGGGTTCTGATTGGTCTAAATGATTATGTTGTCATTATTTGAGACTAACTGCTTTGTGATTTCAGACTCTCAGACAATATAAATCAGCAAAATTAACTCCAATTGAAGCTGGTTGTTGCCGACCTCCGTCTGAGTATGTTCCTTTGTTGTCTCTCGACTGAAAAAGATTCTTTTCGTCATTCTCCTCCATGCTATAGACCCCTACTATAGGGATTTGATATCCATCTCAAATTTACCTAATTATATTTGCAAAATTTGAAAAGATAAATGACAAAAGAAACTGAAGTCCATGCCGTTTCTTTTGGAATTGTTTGAATGAAATTCTATGTTAGCAAAAGTTGTTTGTACCTGATGTAATTTTTTCTTTCTCGTGAACCTATTTTTATCCTAGGTGTGGTTACCCTGCTGTGAATGCATCACACTACGACTTGAGCTACCACCCCGTCAGTTCCAACAAGGACTGCAAACTCTATAAGAACTCCAGAGCGGTGAAGTGCTACAATTGTGATTCGTGCAAGTAAATGTCATTGCTTTAGTGCCTGCTTCTCTCATTTCTCCCTCTGTTAGGATATGTCTTGACTGCTTTGTGCCTGCTTCACTTGCTGTCGTAGGGCTGGTGTTGCTCAGTATATGAAGATCGAGTGGAGGGTGGTTGCAATTTTTAACGTTATCCTGTTCGTTGTCTTGGTAAGGCAAAACTAAATCAGAAGATAAAGGGTTGTTCTAAATTCTTATTTAGATGTTCTAGTTGGTGTTTTTCCTGATATTCTTTTCACAAATTGCACTTCTCCAGTCTGTGATATACTTCATCGGATGCTGCGCAAGGCAAAATGTTTCCCAATATCGCTCAAAAGCTTGAGGAAAAACAGGCCTATAATCTGGAAGGACTCACTATATCCAAAAGTCGAGTTCTCTTCAAACAAGACATATCTGAGAGCGAGCCATTGTCTTCTTTTGCGCTAGATAAAATATGTCGGGTTTGTGTCTTCACGGAGATTTGTTTTGTGAACACAGACTGTGCCTTGTGAGCTTAGTAGTTTTAAGTATGAAGTGTAGACATTTGCGGTTTCGAGTACTTCTTTATTCATCTGTTGTTGTCTTGTGGAAGAAATGTTCATTCGTCAATGTAAGTATACTTTATCATAGTTTCTCTTCTTTCAACTTTAAAGTTACTGGTGATGAAAGGTATCATTCAACAATTGCCATATAAGGAGAAATTCGATATTTGATCCGTAAAAGTTGTAGCTTGTTGAAGACTTTTCATGCTTAATGAGAAATCAGGTTTTTTTTTTCCTTTTGATCCATTCGGGGACGGGTGAACGGAATGAGAAATCAGTAGTAGAAGAGATCACACTATATCTTAAGGGGCAATTTGAAGAGTTGATCACTTTTGTGTATTGTTCACACAGTTTGCCCATCTTTCACTCGGGGAAAAAGTTAAATTTGCACAAAGAAGTGAGCAGCACCAGCGTGTAATTCTAAATTCAAAGTGCCAAGCTACCACAGAAAGGGTTAATGAACACGCTATGAATGAAGTCGTTCCTTACATTAAGTCCTGTATCGATTAAACAAGTGGATTGATACATGGTTAAACATCTGATGCAACCGCAAGATAGCTCTTAAATCTAGTGGCTCCACACTTAGAAGCTGTCCCACAGGTTCCTGGAAATCGATGCCTTAATGGCAGGACAAGTGAAACCGGAAGCTTGAAGATGATGACCATGGACGCAGAAAAGAAGCAGGACACCGGAAACACTGTCTCCTGATTGATTGACCCTGGTTGATCTCCCTTCTTTATCAATGACAAGCACTGTTCTCTCATAACAACGTCAATTGAAGCGCTGAACCAACGTGAAGAAGCCATTTCATCTTTATACAAGACTTGGATGTCACCGCGACAAGGATCACTTGCGGATTTTGATGCCGGGAATATCCTTTAAACCCATCTTTAGTGCTGTCTTTCGGAATAGCGCAGGAGGATTTTTCAAACCAATGGACTCACAGAATCGGTTGGCTAGCTCAACAAGTGTTGTTTTGTCTCTGCCAATCTCCCTGATCGAGTTATAGTAGCCAAGCCAAGCATGGTATGCTGCTTCTTTGACACTTGTATCAACTTTTGCCATTGAGTGCCCCATCTGCAGCAGAGAGAATCTTAAGCAAGACAAAAAGGAAAGGCGAGCCAAGCTTTGTTACTAGCGGAAAGAGTGTCAAAAGCCTGAAGAGAAGAAATAGCAGAAACCATCCTATTGCTTATCCCGAGAAAAAGGAAGAAACTGTTAGTAGTTTTACCTGCAAGGATGATTCTCCCCTGAAAAAGTCTACATTGTCACTTTGATAGCTTATTTTAAACTTCAGAAGAAAATTATAATTAACATTACAGTGTAAGTTAGGATATTTACACATCAACTTATCAAGCACGACAGCAGTAAAAGCTACTATCAAGTTCAATGAGCAACATTTACATGTATAAGCATACAAGTGGCAAAAGAAGAATGGGGCAGATGATTACCCTGACTTTGCAATCTGGCTCCACAGATGGTACAGGGATTCTATCAATGGGCAGATCTTTCACTTCATCCAGGAAATATTCTTCCCACGGTGCGAGCAACAAAATTCCTGCTCCTTCTTTCCCTTCCCGTCCTGTTCTCCCAAGACGATGTATATACTGTTCTCTGTCAGAGGGTATACCCACCTGAATTGAACTCAATATTACTCCCAGAAGAGAGAATGACACTTGACAAACTTAATATGGCAGCGATATTCATGATCATTTTTCCTTAGGATTTGCTCAGAAATCAAGCTCAATGCAGCACCAGCCTTTTATCAGACAAAATACTTGACTATTTTACCAGGAAAATGTAAATTAGACTCTGAAATCTTACTAGCATACCTGGAGGACCAAGGTAACATCAGGGTAATTCATTCCGCGGGATGAAACATCAGATGTGACAAGTATCAGTCGCTTTGATTCTCGAAACTCGTCACATATGCGAGTTCTATAAAGTTGAGGCTTCCTAGAATGCATCTCTCTAACATTCATCCTCATTTCGCGAAGAAGTAAATATAGGAGCGATGTTACCATCCCCGTTGTACAGAATACAATGACCTGAGCATAGTGATATTGTTAAACGGGTAGAAAATGACATCATTAGAATAAAGAATACTCTCATTGATACCTTGTAATCAGGTGCCTCCAAGATATGCTCCTTGAGAAAATGATAAACAACTTGAAAATGCATGTCATGAGGAGCAACTACATAGGACTGCTTAACCTGCAACGACAGGTAAAATATGTGTCCAGCTAATCAAACATAGAGAGGAACCATGGGTACGTGACACATACAATATGATCCTCATTCTCCTCATAATCAGCTGAAAATAATAAAAGAGTGAGAAATGAAATGAAGATGGCAGTAAATTAGTCCATTATTAATATTCATGCTTGTGTTGTAACTTGTAACCACCTCCCACATTTGGAATATAATACATGACTACAAATAAAGGGCAATCCTGGCTCACTCATAGCTCCATATTTTGTCACTTTAAACTACTACATCCCAATATGCCTGCTCATGCTGACAGTCAAGTGACCATAGCAAACTTAACAGCTTGAGACACCCGGAGAGAAAGTTAGATGTCTTAGACTACTTATGATGATCACCATTCAGCATAACACCAAAACATACCTGGGCATGAGTCTCCACACAACCGACACCCACAGTGTCAATGTAAGCATGTTCTCTTTTTAAGACAAGCTGAGATATCCGGCGAACCTGCACAGTTATGATGAATCAGAGAAATGTCATGATAAGCCGAGTTTCTATGATTTCAAGATCCAAAGAAGAAATAAGCATCCATTTTACCTCTTTTGGCATGGTCGCAGAAAATAGAAGAGACTGTTTTTGACGAGGGAGACAGTCAACAATTTTCTCCATGTCTTTGCGGAATCCAAGGTCTAGCAAGTGGTCAGCTTCATCAACTATGAGCATTTTCAGCCCCATCAGACGTACGGATATACCTGATTTATTCTCTACATGATCCAATAACCTACCAGGAGTTGCAACAATTATCTGCAGAGGGATGAGGAGAGATTATATTTTTTGCATCAAGTTCAAGGTTTGTTTAGATATGTGTATCAGTCTATTTTTACACTGCATAGACATCCAATGTCATAAAATGATAATTTATTTAGAAAAAGATTCAGGACACGCATATGAAGGCTAACCTCGCATGAATCAGATTCCAAACGTTTCTGGTCATCTTTGAAACGTGTTCCTCCAACAAGTGTTTGCACACCAATACCATCATGGTACTTTAGCAAAGCTCTAGCTTCTGCAGCTAACTGACTGGCAAGTTCTCTTGTGGGGCAAAGGATAAGAACATATATTGGAGGCACCCGCTGATTTTTATTGCTATGTGACTTTAAAACTGTTTCAATAGCAGGAAGCTGTTTGAGTATAAACAAAAGCGTCGTGGAACTTGATGAAATGAATGATGATAAGAAAGGAGCAGCGATCCTACCAAAAAAGCCACACTCTTCCCAGTTCCAGTTTTAGCTTTGAGCACAGCATCCTTGCCTGTCAAAGATCAGACCCTAAAACCATCATCTACCAACATAGGATCTTAGCATCAACAGGGGAAGATAATGTATTGTGGGGTGAATGCATTAATCTAAAAAGTGTACAAATATGATATTTGGAAATGAGAAATCTCTTTGTGCATTAAAGCATTATCATTTTCACACTTTCTTTAATTTCCACAATCACAACAGTAAAAACTTTTGTAATTGAGAGAGATATTTGACTCAAGAAGGAAGACATGGAGAAGGAAAAATAGTGCCAACTGCCAGCCAAAATTGAAAATGGTGATTAGGCCAAAACACGAAATTGAAAATGGTGAAGCAAGCTGTCGATCTAATTACAGGGCACAAAATAGTGACACAATCAGAATAATCAATCGATTATCTCTTTGATACCTAAACTCCAGAACAGTTCAAAGAATGCAATCGTTTCAACCACTTGAAGCATTTGATTATCTTTTCCCTTATCAACTCACAAGCTCCCAATTTTCAGAAAATTAGCATCTTCCTGACTCACAAGGCAAAGGGAACTCATCCACAAAAATTCACAATTGCTATATGTCTAATGCATGGAAATGGATTGATGAATTGTGTAAGCTGCTCTATGTGAAGTAATATGTTATTAGGAGATCTAAAACCCAGCAACTTGTGCTTGTGCTTTATTGATGTGTTGATTTAGCCCTAAAAAGGCAACGTAGTGATTAATATACAAGATAGCATAGCTACTACCATCAAGTGAGAGCGTAGCTTCCTGCACTTTGGTCATTCGAACATACCCAGCTGATGAAAGAGCCTTAATCGACAATGGTGATATGTCACATTCATCAAACCTGGAAAAGAGAAACACAAAATGACCAGAGGCACACAATAAAACCCACAGTTATACCCATTATAAGATCCAACAACTTTGGACTTTTTCATTGCAAGAAATTCAGGGAATTGATGAACCATCTTTGGAAATAAAATCCCATACATCAACCAATCCACTTATCTGTCATGCAATAATCTTCTGTTTACTCAATTACACTGTTCTATTCCACTCAAGCAAAAGCAATGGAAACTAGAGAAACCGATTGTTGACTTGGTATTCATATGGAGAAAGGCCTATTATACCTTTTCTGAGTGAAAATGTAAGCTTCCTCCATGTCTTCACCCCGATTTTCTGCCAATTTCTTCTTGCTAAGCTCATGCCTAATCAACTCTACATGTTGTGAAAAATTAGTCTCTTCCTCAACAAACTTTAGCGGCACCCTCTTCTTGATCTTGATATCATACTTCCCGAGAGAAGCGTTACTTCCCCTCTTCCTCATGTTTGTGCCTCCATTCATTTTCTCCACCTTCCCTGACTCATCTCCGCCCACACTCAATCTTGGCCACCTCAAATTACTAGCATCAGGCCTTCCCGTATCATCTGCCGTGACAAACTCTGATTCGTCATCACTAGTAGAAGAATCACTATCATTCTTGAAATACACCCTTTTCCTTTGCCGCGAAAAGTTCTTACTTTTCATAAAACCACTAACACTCCTTGAATCCTCTAAGTCTGCCCGATCAGCCGTCAACCCATGCGACGATTTAAATCGATCGTTCCTTAAATTACCATCTGAATCACTCTCGCCTGAGGAACTCTCATTTCTCTGGAACCTCCGATTAGTCACAACCGAATACTTCCTACTCATCACATGATTGGGCCCACCAAAACTTCTCAAATCCACATTCTTGCCACTACCAACAACACCACCATGCCTCTCCACCAGCTTCCTCAAATCAATCGGCGACCTGGTCGGCCCCGGCCGCTCAGTCGCCAGCCGAATTGGCGGCGGAGGATCCTTCAGCGGACCGTCGTCTTCATTCCACAGGTCCTCCGCCCCTTCCTTCATGAACCGGTCGGCTAGGGCTTTGACGTGGTCTTTCGGAGACATGGGACCGTGAGTCGCCCCCGCCGCCGCCGACGAATCGCCATAGCCCGACGCGTCCGGCTCGCCGGCGAGCGTGGCCCTGATCTCGGACCGAATCCGAGCCTGGTAGAGCTGCTTCTCTTGCTCGAGGAGCCGCTTCTCCTTCTCCCTGGCCTTCTTCTCGTGCATTCGCTTCCACTGCCACTTGTTCAGGCCTCCCGGAAAGGTGCGCGGCCCTCCTCCCATGGACCTGGAGAAGACGAGGCTCGAGAGGCTTCCGGAAGAGCGCTCCAGGAGGTCCGAGAAGCGGGCGCGATGCTCGCGAAGGAGAGATGAGAGCATGATCGCGAGTTTCGCTCCTTGAGGTTCAGAGAGAGAGAGAGAGAGAGAGAGAGATAGAGAGAATTAGGGTTTTAGCGGGAAGAAGACGAAGGAGGAGGAGGAGGATGGACAGGGTTTAAGGTCATTTGGTAATTATGGCTCGGGGAATTTTCAAGTTGGCCATTGGATTTTGGTTTAATTATCATTGGGCCTCTATAAGGACAAGGTTTTACTTCTTTAGGCCATTGATGATTATTTTTGGGATGAGATTGACCCGCAATTAAGAAAAGGGTGGTCTCTTCGATAATTCATAATAGAGCTGATCAATAGGGCAGACCGATATCAAGCATCAAAGCCCTTGTTAGGACCTTCCCACGATATTGAAAAATATTTTATTTTGTTCATAAAATTATGCGACTGAGACAGACTTAAATAGGCAAGCTTGAGTTCGATTTCAAGTAGGAGTAATTCTTCTTTAGGCTAGTCTAAGCGAGTTTCAAGCTATGTAGTTGCTCATGATCAAGTCTAGTAGCTACAATTAATGCTTCCTAATTTTGAGATTCTTTCCCTACGTTAATTTTTCTTTATTTTTTTTCCTTCTATTATAACCGAAGATAATAATAATTCGTTCCCTTGGATTCCCTAACTAAATTGACAAAAGCACGGAAGCAGGGGAGCAACCTCTGCTACAAGGTTAAAAGTTCTTAGTTGGAATATTACACAGCAAACTGTCAGGACCTCTTTTTCAACATAGGAATGCCTTTCTAAGGGAACCTGTCTCTGCATATCTAGTTCGATGTCTCTCTCTAACCAATCTCTTGATCTTAATGGAGTGAGAATTCGCAGGAAGAGGAGCAATGAAGGCAAACTATCTAGCTTGCCACATTGGAAGAAAAGCGGCCCGAGAAAGCTTGAACAGCAACTGAGGAAAAGACTTTTCCCTTCGAACACTGAACTAAATCAGACAACTTTATTGTCCTAGTCGCTGGGTACTCCATCAGTAAGATGAAGCACAAGAATAAATACCCTTCTAGACTTGCGGAGAAACTGAACATCCAAAGAAGCAAGTGATTTCTATCCTCAAGACAGCAGAGTTACACAAGCTGCGGACTGGGGAGACGAGCAAGTTCCACTTCTAGGATCTGTTTTCTGTCGCTAAACAATTATGCATGGCTAATAAAAGCAAGTGCCTCGGGATCCAAGGACTGAACCAAACCAGCTCGAACCAGGGGTGCCCTTGAACTTTTTAGCCTCAGCAAGTTCCCGGCGGTGGAAACATCATAGGAAGACAACCTCTAAGATCACTCTTATCAAAGTAGTCGAGGGGGGTTAGGAGCAAGAGAGCCACGCAAATTACGATTAATGAGTGCATAATCTCGCATTGTACCTACTTCCTCATGCCTCGTATTGAGTTGATATGAAGACACTGACAGTAGCTAGCAATAGCTTCTCTGATTTTTATATGAATGAAATACGATAATCATTACGCAAGACCCCATGGTAATGATTGCCGTTAATCATCTGTTTCAGAATTTCCAGGTCAGTTATGCACAGATGTAGTCAAAGATTGTATCGCTTCTTCTATTTTCACTCCTTTGCCAACGGGCGAAGAGCTTGTCTCTTGAGGAAGATTTGGAAATGAGCTAAGGCGTTTGACCAAACCTGCTGCCAGGACGAGTCAGGTACAAAATTTCGTTCTTCTTTTTTTTTTTCATGCTAGAGTGAAGTCTTGTATTCCGTAATTGAGAGGGAAAAAGGAAAAAGAAAAGATTACCAAGAGAAGCTTGTCTATATGTGTAGACTGAGTATGGAGACTCGTACTACAAACAACCCGTGTTCGACATCTTTTATGGAAGAACCATTCCTTTTATTTTGGAGTATGCTTCCTGTTGTTTCAAAAAAATTCTTGTTTTATGCAATGTTTTGATTTAATTAAATTTCATCTTGAAAGTTTCACATTGGAGAATTTAATTGTGATTTTATTTTGGAAAATCTTCAAAAATAATTTTCTTCATCTGATCATGTCATATATATAAGAGGACCAATAGATGAGATTTGATGGTAGTATGCACAATAAAAGTAAAAATTTGTAAACAAATGGTTGTGCTAAAATAAAAAAAATGAAAAAAAAAAGTCTATATCAAATTATTTATAGATCTACTCCACAATTGATCCATAAATTTGATTGACATCATTGAAAAGAATTAGATTTTTTGGAAATCTCTCATCTAGATAAAATTAATATTTATGGAAGTAAAATCTACCAATTAAAGAAATAGTGACTCTTTGGTAACTAAATCTTAATATTTATGGAAGTAAAACCCTACATAGAAACAGAGGTAGAACCATTCTTTTTTTGTCCAAATCTTAGGTGTATAACTATAAGTGCCGTGGATTTTGTCTTTTGGTAAGAATGGATTTAGTTGCATAGGGTTTGAACCATTCTCTTTTTCTGCAAATCTTAGGTATATAATTATAAGTGCCCCTTAACTTCTGTTTTCATTCTCCTCTCTCATAGTCTCACCATTTCCATATCTTCGAGCCTTCGAGGTAGTCTCTTCGTCTTCTCTCTACTCATCTGCACGGAGCGATTAATTCTCTTCCTCTCCCTTTCGCGCTTCTAACTTTAATCACCGAACCATCTCTGTCAATACAAGTGTCCCTAATTTTTTGGGATAAATACACTATCAGTGTTAAAAGTTGTGTATAGCGCTCATTTTGTTGCCGAAAGTTTCCATCGAATCGAGTGTCAAATTAGAGAAAAAACAATCAGTTTGGTGCTACCAGCAAGAGATTCCGATCAAATTAATTACGTGATTTTTATATTAAAAAAAAAAGGTTGGTAAGCTTTTAAACGACGTCATTTTCCATCATCTTCAAGAAACGACGTCATTCTGCCGTTATATGTGGACATCCTCGCAAAAACAACGCTGTATAGCTCATACATGGATTGAAATTAAGGTTAGGGTTTCTTCTTCGCCGCTCAGCCACCGTTGTTCGCCCACCAACGCTTGGCCACCGTCGCTCGGCCACCATTGTAGATGCTCGACCGGGTGAGCAAGGAGAGAATGATATTGTTGCTCAAGCAAAAAGTGGTAGGAAGAATAGTAGGCGAGGGTGGAGGAGGAGGAGGAGGAAGAAGAGGGGTCGAGGGTGCCACTACTCGGTGTTGAAGCCTAGGCCACTAGTGCCGTGCTACCATTGAGATTAGAGATGGTGTTGCCTCGAAGATTGGGGCGTGCACTCCTCTCTCTCTCTCTCTCTCTCTCTCTCTCTCTCTCTCTCTCTCTCTCTCTCTCTCTCTCTCTCTCTCTCTCTCTCTCTCTCTCTCTCAATTTGGAGAATTAGGGTTTAAATTGGGAAAGAAGCCAAATGATGTAGTTTTGTGGTTTAAATGCTAATTGTACTCTCCGGCAAGCCAGTTTTAAAAATTAATAAAAAAGTGATACGTTAGATTTCCGGTCAATCTAATTGAAGTTGGCACTAAAATGATCATTTTTCAAATTTTTTGACACTTAAGTAATCCAACGTAAACTTTTAGCACCTGCCGTACACAACTTTTGGCACTAATAGTGTGTTTATCCCCTAATTCTTTTTATTGTTTTATCTATGTTTTCTTTGTTGATTCATCTATTATGAATATTCCATTAGAGCACCCCAAGGCAATAGCTTTTATGGCCAAGTTGTCACATATCATTCAGGTCAGGATTGCACGAATGGAATCAAAGCTTGTATTGCTTCTTCTGTTTTCACTCCTTTGCCGGCAAGTGAAGAGCTCATCTTTGGAGGAAGATTTGCAAATAGAGGAGGAGCTAAGGCGTTTGAATAAGCCCGCTGTATAGACAATTCAGGTATTACGAAATTCTCGAATTGTGTAGCCAGAGAAGAAAGACGTAAAATTAACAAGAGGGCTTTGTCTATGTGCACAGACCGAGTATGGAGACACTTACGATTGCGTGGATTTCTACAAGCAGCCCGCGTTCGATCATCCTTTGCTGAAAAATCATTCGTTCCTTTTCAATGTATACTCTCCTTTGCCTTGATGATGTACTTCCCCAAGAGTCCTACACATTTTGGGTCAAAGTGTGATCACATCCTCTACTTTGAAAAATTGCAATCAAATCCTTGACTTTTTGGATCCTTGCAATCAAGTCCCTTCTATCAATGTGTTAGCCCTAGCGCATATGCTCAAAGCAACAACGACACTTTACTAGCACTTAACTGCATTTGGATTCAAAAAGTTGAGAAATTGATTGCACTTTTTCGAATGTTTATGATTTGAATACACTTTGAGGAAAAATGTTTTGGACTTTTTGGTGTGGCTTTCCAATTTGGTTTCTAATTGAATGGATTTTGCTAATAGATGAGGCCTAGTTCCCGCCCTAAGAGAAGTACGAACCTCGAAAGGTCGTCGGCAAGTGGAGCCAAAAGTGCGTCCATCAAGCGCTTGGACTGTCGAATTGGAACAGTTCCGATCAGAAGAACAAGCAAGGAAGAGCCAAAATGCAGGCCAAAGTTCTTGCCCTGAATGCCGATCCGAACTCTCAAGAGTCACCTGGCGATCATGTAAGTCAAGTAATCGTTCCTTGCCGTATGGTACACTCTCTTTCCGCATTAGCCTTTCAATCGTAGCAAAATGGGAAGAGGACATCCTTAAAAGGGATGAATCGAGTTGATAAGACAATGACTTCTCGCCTGAAGCAGCAACTGAAGAGTTTCTGATTTGTTCTTTGTTACGGTATGCCGTCGTTCGGACCAAATTTGATTCGGGAAGGAGGCACGATGGAGGGGGAATGATCAGCACCGTAGAAAAGCCACCTTGCCAGGGATCACAATTCAGTGGAGGCCGAATCAAGATATCGAGTCTCGGTGAATACATTCAAGCCGGGTGGATAGTAAGCAACTTACTTAAGTCAAGTCAGCAGAACACATTTCATTTCATCCTTTTTTGATCGTTCAGCATTGTAATACGACGAGATGTTGCTATGATTCAGCTTTTTCATTGCCATTAGGTCAACAGACTAATCTTCCTTCCACATATAAACTTTTGGCTCGAGAACATTCATTCCTCAGGTGAATCCATCCTTGTACTCGGATGACCAGACTCATTTGTTCATTCTCACCAAGGGAAGTTTTTGTACATTTGCAATATTCTATTTTTCTTTCAATGTGCTACCAAACGATCTGACTTGTTTAATTATGGACAGGGGGGCGGGAGAGATTGCTTCAATACACAGTGTGGATTCGTTCTCGTGCGCGCGGACCACCCAGTGGATGCGGTGTTACAGCCTGTCTCTCACAACCCAAAGCCTGTGTACACATAATTTCTTCATCTATCGAGTAAGATTTGGATGTATTGGAACTCAATTTCCTTTGTGTTTTTTCACCAATTTCACGTCAAATTCTGTATCGTAATCCCTTCAGGTAGTCTACCCTGGCATTCTTTCACATATATGTATGTGTGTGCATACATGTGTACAGGATCCACTTAGTGGATCGTGGTGGCTAGAGCTCGGTGAAGACTACACGCCGGTTGGGTTTTGGCCGAAAGCACTATTCGCCGAACGTGGCTTCCCACATGTTGGCTTGCGAGACTTGGCCACTCATGTTGAATGGGGAGGCCTAGTGTACAGCCCGCTGGACATCCCCAGTCCGCCCATGGGACGCGCCACCGAGCCGCACGGCGAAGCCTCTTGTTGGGACATGACCACCATCAACGGGAACCATGAGACGGTGGCCGCCGAAGACACCGAAACGTATGTCGACCAGGACAAGTACTATGGGGTCGAGGACTTAGGCCATCAGGATGCCCCACTCCACCGTGCCATGAAGTATGGCGGGGCCGGTGGTGCCACCGGCGCCTAACGAGGTCTGTGAGAGATTTTTCCTTTGCTTTTGGCCATCGATAGCTTGGAATTTCATATAAGTTCTCCATCGTGCAATGTCACGTTAAATACTAAATAAGCAATCCGTATTTGTACCATGGCCATCCTTGCAAATAAATATTATAACCCCACGGACTCCATCGTAGCAACAATATACCTACCTGCTCCTTCTTTCCCATCAAATAAAAATCATGATCATTTTACCAGAAAAGGTAAATTAAACTCTCAAATCTTTCTACGGTACCTGGAGGACCAATGTAGCATCAGGGTAATTCATTCCACGGGATGAAACGTTAGATGTGACAAGTATTAGTCGCTTTTATTCACGAAACTCGTCACACATGCGAGTTCTGCAACGTCGAGGCTTCCTAGAATACATTGCTCTAACATTCATATTCATTTCCTGAAGAAGTAAATATGGGAGAGATGTTACCATTCCTGTCGTACAGAATAATGCAATGACCAGAGCACAGTGATATTGTCAAATGGGTATAAAATGACTTCGTTAAAGTAAAGAATACTCATTGATAACATCCTCGGTGGTCAATTAAATTACGACGACCCAGGACGTGTCGCCGACCCATTCTTTTTATCTTTTGAATAAATGCATACGGAAGCGACTTAAATAAACACCCGGTTAGCCAACAAATCAATGATAGTAAAACACCATAGATGATTTCCCAA
The DNA here is from genome assembly GCA_014182585.1 of Eucalyptus coolabah. Taxonomy (NCBI): domain Eukaryota; kingdom Viridiplantae; phylum Streptophyta; class Magnoliopsida; order Myrtales; family Myrtaceae; genus Eucalyptus; species Eucalyptus coolabah. Next base: position 5,874,327 of record CM024624.1, on the reverse strand, counting down.
ACGCAGCACATTTATTTATCCACTTGTTGACCCCAAAAAGTTTGATATTTACAAGTCTACCTTAAAAGACAACTTCCTAAGACCAATAGGCAAAAAAGGTCAAAGAGGGTAGATGTTAGCTTAAACTTCACTAATGACGAGGCCAAAAGTAACGCCGGGCACGCTCGCGTCTTGGTCCATTGAGACCCCAAACCGCACGTGACAGTTCTCCATATTATGGACCTAAAAATATTTAACAACGGGGTGAGATATAAATCTCAATGAGTTAACAGCCTAAACCTTAATTAGGAAGCTGATTCACCTCAGGAACAGCTTAAGCACGCACCACATATAAACTTACCTTGCCTTGGCACACTTCTGCATAATAGCACATCTCACATGGCAATAATAGTGCAACATGCATAAATAACAATTAGAACACATTAAAATTTCATGCGCATTGTCAACACACGTGTTCCAATTATTACAACCCATCGGGCCATGGCCAACAAAAGAGTTGGCGGTCTTCCGGCATGACCGTACATCATCCCGCCCCACTAAGCATGGCCTAGAACTCCGCTTAGGCGGCATTCCATAAGGAGCATCGGTCCGCCTCAACCGCAACTTGGCATCCGAACCCCTACTAGGTATCCGATAAAATTTAGGCATCGCCCCCAAACTCTTGTTGAGTGACAAGTTCGATTGAATGACCACTCATGCACACCATCAATCAATCTAATTTTTGTTACCATTAATTAGCTAAGAACAAAATATTTTGTTTTCAAATAATCACTTTAGAAATTTTCCATATTTAAAAATCTCAGTAAAATATCCATATGTGGTCATGTATTTAAAATCAACTTGTCAAACTTTGCATACTTTTATTTTAAAACTCCATTGCTTTATTTAGTACGTAAAATTCGGCGTCCAAACCCAACACTTCATATTTTTCTATTTTCTTGCCCAAAAATCTCCTTTGAGAATAGTAAATAAAAATCTATAATTGAACAATCAATAACATAACATCATGTTGACACCTAATTTTAGAAAAATAAAATTACATTTTGAACAAATAAGAGGAAAAAAAAAAAGAAAATGGGGGAAATTGATTTGATTGAATTATGCAAGGAAATATGAGATTATGATAGATTTCGGATTTTTGTTAAATGCAGCAATAATTTTGAAATCAATTAAATAAGGGGCAAGAATTTTGCAAAATAGAAAAAAATCTAAGCAAAGATCGAGCTGATTGCGAAATCATACTCTAATTTGCAGACTTGAAAAATGTCATAAAAATGCAAACATCTCGAATCACTATAAAAGAGCGCTGCATTTTTCAAGAAAAGGGGGAGAATTCGCGAAAAATTCGTGAGAAGAGCAAACACAAGATAATTCGTGAAAGTGAAAAAAAAAAAAAAAAAAAAAGAGAAACCCCTTTGTCGTCCAACAAAAATCGTTTTCTTCTCTTCTGACGACCTGCAGAATTGCAAAGGAAAGGAAAAAGAAAAGTGAGCGAGAGACAAGAGACAGAAAGAGGAGACGTGGGAAGTGACGTGAGAGAGAGAAAAAAAAAAAAAAAAAAACAGAAAGTAAAGAGAAAGGGATTGCTGTACATCTTCCCCGAAGGGCTGTCGGCGTTGTTGCTGCCTATCGCGCCTCCACCACGCCTCCACCGCCGTCGCTTCGCCAGCCACAGCCGCCGAACGCCTGCGCTAGCCACCACCCGCGCCACCTGCTGCCGGCCTCTGTCTGTGAACACCTGCGTTAGCCACCACCCGCGCCACCGCAGCTCATCCTCGGACGCCGGAGTGGCCCGCAAGCTCGCCCTACAGCACCGGTCTCGTCGCGACATCCAGCCCCGCCGGGTCTCAGCTCGCCTCCACTCGCGCATCTACTGCGAGCACCCGACGACTGCGATCCAACACCCAGCCGACGCCCCTGCAGTGTTCCGCACACCTGTCCGCGACTCCACGAGCACCGCCGCCGCTTCACCAGGCCCCACGTTGCCACGCTTCACCCGCGATCTGTAGCGCCCATCACTGTGCGCGTTTGTTCATCCGACACCAGCAACTCGACGTCCCTGCAGAGTCTCCTTACGACGCCGCACCGCTGTCCCTAAGCCCGAGCTCGACTCCGTCGCTACACCTCCGCGCCGCTCATCACCGTGCGTCCGCTCCTCACTTGCGCTTGCACCGGCCCCGCGCCGCCGCGATCCCGCACCCCCGCCGCGTCTCCACTCACCAACGCGCCTCACCCGAGACCGCCCGTTCGTCCCACGCTCACCAACGCTGCTGCAAGTCCCCTCATTTAGGTAGTTTAGTTTATTCTTTTTTTTTTATGTTATTTTTTATTTTATTTGATAGCATCTTTAAGTTTAGTTATCTAAATTGCAATATTGGGTGTTAATATTCATGGATTTTGTAGTCACTATCCATAGGATTTTGCCCGGAATTATTATAATTATTAATTTAATCCGAGAGACATCGGATTATTTTTTGATTATATTAATTTTTGGGCTTTTTGGTAAATTTTAATTGTAAAATCATTATAATTATTAATTTGATCTGTAAGACTTCGGATCAGATTTTTAATTATTTTGATCTCTTTGTCGTGATGATTAGGGTTAGAATAATCGTTAATTTGACCTATGAGATAACATGTTATTTTTTTTATTATTTTAATTCTTTATTTTTGTTGATAGTTTAGATTTAATATTTATTTAATAATTAAAATATAAAAAATCAGAAAATCAAAAAATCAAAATTCTGCATGAGCATATAGGTTTAATGAATCAGACATGTAGATTTAGTAAATTGGAATTTTTTTTTTATAGGATTACATTTTTAGGGTTGCACTTTTAGAAATAAGTTAGGGTTTGACCTAAATTATTTTTTTTTAGATAATGCTCACTCATTTTAATTATTTCATTTTTCAAAAAAATTGTTTTCTAAGATAGGATAGGGTTTAAGTCAAATTAATCACTAGAATAAATTAGAAAACTATCCCTTTTTAGATGGTTTGATTAGGGTTTTTATTAATTCTAATTTCAATAAAAAATACAAAAATACTAGGTGCATATTAAGTAGTTTGCATAATAGAATCATTCAATTAGAATTTGCTTGTTAGTAAAATTAGGTCATATAGTTAGAAATGCATTTTATAAAAATCTAAGAAAACCCAAAAAAAATTGTTAGCCTCATGTGATACAATTTATTTCATTTGTTGAACTTCTAATAATGGTTGAAGCACTCGTGTGATCGCTCTTTGCATGATAGTAATTTAGGTTAAAATAAATTAGCTGCCTGCAAAAACAATTTTGAAAATTAAAAAGAAATGATACCGAAAGGGCATTAGAAGTCTAATGTAATCAAGTCCCCGTACCCATAGTCTTTGGTTCGTAGGAATAAAATAAATCTCCCTTTATTTTACTTAGGTGTCTAATCGACCTACTCTAAAGCGATTAGTGGCGACTCCTAGATAATAATCTTTTGCATGTTAAAAACCTTAAACCTTAAGTCGCGAATTAGTATAGGCTTGGGAGAGCGGAGCTAAATGTAAAAACTTAGCGGTCCATTAACCTAGTTTTAGGTGGTGCACCCGAAATATAGGTAACATCATACATGCAAACAACCAAAATTACGCACAATCTCATCCAGGAAAACGAGTATAAAATTTTAATTAATGGCTAAACAATCATTAATTACATTAATCATGATTAATTAAACAAATCATTATTAATAAAACTAAACTCAATTAATTAATCTAACCATGATTAATTAATCTAATCGAAATTACTTAAACTAATCGCAATTAAATTAATCTAAACAATCCTTAATTGCAATTAAGAATAAACTAAGATTAACTAATACTAACCACCCCCTAAAATGTAATTAATACCTTAATCTACAATTTGGCTCACGGATTTTTGGCGACGGCGAGCTCATGGCAATGGTGGCTTGACAGCATCAAGAAATCGAGTCTCATGGCACCAACGGCAGCACAAACAGCACGGCAAAGACAGTGGCAGCTCCTCAAGCTTATGCTCTCCGAAGGTTGTTCAGCTTGGTGGTGAACCAGCAATGGTGGCTAGCGGTGGTGAGCGGGCCATGGCAATGGTGGCTCACGGTGGTTGTGGTTCGGTGATGGCGGCACGGTGGTCAAGCGGTGGACGATGGTGGCAAGAACGGTGGTGAGGAATGGCGTGACTTGCGGCAATGAGGGAAGGAAAAAAAAAACACAACAATAAGAAGTTGAAGAAAATAAAAGGAAATGGAGAAAGTGTGGGGTGTTGAGTTCGGCTGAGCAAGGGAGAAAGGAAATGGGGCAGCCGAAAAGGGGAGAAGATGAAGATGAAATGCTGAAGAAGATGAGGGAAAATGAAAGCAAGCAGAAGGTGAAAGCTCGGCTGAAGTTGGGGGAAAGGAGAAGAAGAGAGAGAGAGAGAAGAAAAAAAAAACAAATGGATTTCTAAGATATTTTCCCTAAAATCCCATCATAGTCTTCACTCACTTGCCCTTAAAACCCTCTTAGCCTAGTATTATGTCCTCACTTTTCTTTTTATTTCTAATTTCATAAAAACAATCTTTTTGATCCAAAAATTTCAATTTTGCTTCTTGATCCAAATTTCTTCTCTCTCTCTCTCTTTTTTTTTTTTTTGTCTGATAATTCTTTTTTCGAAAATTTTGGACTTGCCGATAATTTGACGAATGATGAGACGACATCCAATAATTAAATCTCAAAACCCTCGAAAGTTCGATACCCGAAATCGAATTAAATTTTGTGATTAAAAATCGATCGAACGTGATTTTAGTACGACCTAATTTATCGGGTGGCTTTTATGGGTTCTCGTACAGTTGATCCGTCGTCGATAATTTTCGATCCATGTTTTTATATCTTCGTATCGCGAATGACCCTCAGTTGTCATGTAATCACTAATATCAATAAAAAAATTGATTTATTGTTATTTGACGCAAATATCGTAATCGTGCGGAATCACTTGCGAATCTATTACGTACTTCCATTGAATCAACTTATATACGTTCGCTAATTGATTTATAATAGTATAGTATTGACCCTTGTCAATCCTTATAGTCAAGTAATTAATTTCTGATCAAATTCTTTAATTTTTCGCGTTTTAACCCTTTATGACATCGATATTAGTTAACTCGTGAGTGATCACTTTAGAGTAAAGTAACTATAAGTGCATCGATAAAATAATCATTTCGTATATTTCGAAATAAAACCAAATTTTGGTATATGACACCTTGTATACAGGTGTCTCCAAAATATGCTCGAGAAAATGATGGACAACTTGAAAATGCACACCGATATACCTGCTCATGGTGACAGTCAGCATGACCGTGGCAACGTCAACAGCTTGAGACAAGACCTAGAGAGAAATTTAGATGTCTTAGACTACTTATGATGATCAACATTCAGCAGAGCACCACAACATACCTGGGCATGAGTCTCAACATGACGGTCACCTGCAGTGTCAATGAAAGCATGTTTGCTTTTTAAAACAAGCTGAGATCCCCGGCAAACCTGCACAGACATAAGAAATCACAGAAAGGTCATGATAACCAGAATTTCTACGATTTCAAGATCCAAATAAGAAGTAAGTATCAATTTTACCTCTTTTGGCATTGCTGCAGAATATAGAAGAGACTGTCCTGGACGAGGAAGACAATCAATAATTTTCTCCATGTCTTTGAGTAATTCGAGGTCTAGCAAGTGGTCAGTGTGACAGCCCAAGCAACGATGCACGGGGAGGAGGGATGGCAATACATTCGTGCCTCGGTCCCCGGACGTGCACAGGAAGGGGCACGTCTCTTGTCCCACATCACCTAGGGAGGAAGTTATGGGCTAGCTTATAAGGCTTGGGTCCCTCTAACTCTAACTGTACATAAATGTTTTTTTGGGATAGTATGAGTTGCCCCAAGAGGAATAAAACCATGAGGACTTAGTGTCCAAAGCAGACAATAAGTGTACAGGCCACAACAAGTAAGTCCTAAGCAGACAATATGTGTACAGGCCACAACGAGGACACAACAGAGTAAACGGTGCGCAGGGAGGAGGGATGGCAATTCTCCCAAGGGGGGAGAGTAACGGTGCGTAGGGAGGAGGGATGGCGATGCGTTCACGCCTTGGTCTCCGAACGTGCCCAAGAAGGGGGCACGTCGGGTTCCTCTAATTGTACATACACGAGGGGGGCTAGCTTATTAGGCTTGGGTTCCTTTAATTGTACATACGCATTATGTGTACAGTGGAGTGGGTTCTTGTAATTCTACATACGCATTATGGGTAAATAGTACAAACCTTAGGGCACGTCAATTATAAGCATTTTAGGGTTCCTCTAATTGTACATACACGAGGGGGGCTAGCTTATAAGGCTTGGGCTCCTCTAATTGTACATACGCATTATGTGTATAGTGGAGTGGGTTCCTTTAATTCTACATACGCATTATGTGTACAGTAAAGAGTACAACCCAGACTGTTACAGTCAGTTTCATCAATTATAAGCATTTTAAGCCCCATCAAACATATGAATATTCCCGATTTATTCTCTACATGATCCAACAACCTATCAGGAGTTGTAGCAATTATCTGCATAAGGTTGAGGAGAGACTACATTTTTTGCATCAAGTTCAGGATTTGTGTAGGTACGGGTATCCATCAATCTTTACATTGCATAGACATCCGATGTCATAAAATGATACTTTATTTAGAAAACGATTCAGGACATGCATGTGAAGGCTAACCTCGTGTGACTCAGATTCCAAACGTTTCTGGTCATCTTTGAAACGTGTACCTCCAACAAGTGTTTGCACACCAATGCCGTCATGGTACTTCAAGAAAGCTCTACCTTCTGCAGCTATCTAACAGGCAAGTTCTCTTGATGAAATGAATGATGGTAAGAAAGAAGCAGTGGTCTTACCAAAATAGCCACCCTTTTCCCAGTTCCAGTTTTAGCTTTGATCACAGCATCCTTGCCTGTCACAGGTCAGACCCTAAAATCATCCTCTACCAACACAGGATCTTAGCATCGATAGGGGAAGATAATTTATTGTAGGGGGGAAACATTAATCTAGAAAGTGTACAAATGTGATATTCAGAAATGAGAAATCTCTTGGCGCATTGAATCATCATCATTTTCACACTTTCTTATACTTGCATTGTCAACACTTAAAACTTTTGAAATTGAGAGACATTTTACTCAAGAAGGAAGACATGGAGAAGAAAATGTGAAGAACAACACCAGCACCAGCAGTGCCAAACTGCCAGCCAAAATTGAAAATGGTGATTGGGCCAAAACAAGAAATTGAAAATGGTGAACCAAGCTGTAGATCTCATTACAGGGTAGAAAATGGCTACACAATCAGAATTATCAATAAATTAATGACCACGAAATCATGCAGAACCTTTGACATCTTGTCTCTTTGAAACCTAAAATCCAGTAACAGGTCAAAAGCATGGAAGCGTTTTAACTACTTCTGAAGCATTTGACTGTCTTTTGCCTTGTCAACTCCCAAGCTCCCAGTTATCAGAAAATTAGCATCTTGCTGACTCACAAGGCAAACGGAACTTCTTCGGAAAATTAGCGTCTTTTGCTCGCAGTTGTCCCGAACACGGATGCTCTTCCTTAAGTCATCCCAAAAAGAGTGTTTCAGGCGAGGCAGCCAAGCTCACCATCATCAGGTCCGAGTTGCTACAATTAATTTTCCCCTAATTTTTGGTTATTTTCTTGTGCTAATCTTCTTTTATTTTTGCTTCTATTTCAACACCCCAACGAGCGGGATTCGCTCTATGAAAAAATCCTTTCCCTAACTAAATCGAAGAGAAGCATGTCTACTTACACATTTTCCAGGCTCGAGACTTTCTTCGTGACCTAAACAACCACATGCTAGTTGGCATAAATAACGATCAATTTATTAGAGATGAAGCTGAAGAAAACCCTTCTAGACTTGCCCAGAAATTGAACACCCAAAGAACATGTGATACCTATCCTCAAAACAGCAACGTTGCACGAAAGTGCAGAGTGGAGAGACTTGCAGGTTCCACTTCAGCCATCTGTTCCCTACCCCCTCAACTTGCTACACCTGTTGAACCGTTTATTAATAATTAATTGGACATCAATCACTTTATTTTGCCGTTTTTAGCCTATAAACAAGTATCATAAACCAACCCTCCCTCTCCCCCTGCCCCTCAACTTCGTTAGACTTGTTGAACCATTTATTAATTGTTTACATCATCGACTCTATTTTTTCCCATTTTTAGCCTGTCAACAAGTTATCTTTAATGCACTTTTAGTGCATCCTTTGGACCTTTCCTCGTCATTCACTGATGGTAATGAATGCATAGTTCGCATTGTACCTACTTCCTCGTCTCTGATTGAGTTTGACGTAGAGACACCGAGGATTTGCTAATTCTACTGAAAGTTGCTTTCTCCATAGCTTCTCTATATCTATAGGTACATATACACATGAATCAACAATCATCATTACACAAGACCCTCATGGTGATTTTTGTTCTTAATTATCTGTTTCAGTTTATCCAGTTCAGGACTGCAAAAATGAAGTCAAAGATTGTGTGGCTTCTTCTATTTTCACTCCTTTGCCAGCGAGTGCAGAGCTTGTCTCCTAAGGAATATTCAGAAATAGAGGAGGAGCTAAGGCATTTGAACAAGCATGCTATCAAGACAATTCAGGTACAGAATTTCCTTTCGTTTTCCCGAGTTTAGAGTGAATTCTTGCATTCTGTAATTGAGGGGTAAAAAGGAAAACATTTATGAGAGACTGGCTTGTCTATATGCGCAGACGGAGTATGGAGACACGTACGACTGTGTGGATTTTTACGAGCAACCTGCGTTCGATCATCCTTTGTTAAAGAACCACTCCTTCCATTTCGGGGTATGTGGTTCCTATCATTTCTACGCAAACGCTTTGTGTTCTTAAGATTGATAATTTGTTTTGCTAAGTGAATGAGTTATTCTTATAGATGAGGCCTAGTTTTCGTCCTGAGAGAAGGACGGACCATGAAACATGGTCAGCGAGTGGAATTAGAAGCGCGACTATCAAGCGCTTAGACTGCCCTACCGGCACTGTCCCTATCAGAAGGACAAGTAAGGAAGAACTAATCGCGGCCAAAATGCAGGTGAAAGTTCATGCTCGACACTCTGATCCAAACACCGTCGAGGAACATGGCCTCCATGTAAGTAATCTAATCTTCACGTAGGTAATCAAAGTAACAGGCTGGTACTAGCAAATCTGTTATTTTTTTCTTTTCTCCTGCAGATTGCTATCGTTCGAACTGAATTCGGCTCCCTAAAGAAGTACAATGGAGGAGGCATGTTCAGCAGCGTGGAAGTACCAAAAGCCTCTGGGGCACAGTACAGCGCAGGCCAAATGAAAATAGAGAATATCCCTGATTTCATTCAAGCTGGGTGGATGGTAAGAACCTGGATTTTAGTTAGCACACATTTGATCATAATTACTTGTTCTGCATAGTTTTTGTTCTTATGTTTCGCTTGATGATTTAATATCCAAATGCCCATACAAGCTTTGAGAAATCTTGTTTTGCAACTGCTATTCTAATTATCTCCAGATGAGCATGTGTAGATTTCCCCATTTGAGATTTTCTCAGATGATATGAGAAGATGCTGCCATCTTCCTGCTCTTTTACTTCATTTGGTTAAAAAATTGATTCCTATTTGGCATCTTATCTTCTGCTCATAAACTCCCTCAGGTGAACCCGTCCTTGTACTCGGACAATCTGACCCGCGGGTTCATCTTCCAAAAGGCAAGTCTCCCACACGTTCACGAGATTCTACTCTTTTGACATATTAACGAAGGATCTGATCGTTTAATACGTCTGCACGAGTGGCTAATTTGCTGCAGATGGGCAAATCATCTTGCTTCAATGTCCACTGCCCGGGGTTCATTCTCGTGCGATCTGATCACCCTGTCGATGCAATTTTCGAGGCACATTCTCATAAGGGAGGACCAGTGTACACATACAATTACTTCATTTACCGGGTAAACCTCCGATATACCAAGACCCCATTTCCACTCGCTGATCAATTATTTCCTATAATTACATTTGTATTCTTATTATCATTGTTAATATGCAGGATCCGACAAGTGGAGTGTGGTGGCTAGAACTAGGCGAGGACTCCATTGTGGTTGGGTTTTGGCCGCGCAAGATATTCTCTAGCCCCGGCTTGCAAGACTTGGCCACTTACTTGGAATGGGGGGCCAAACGTACAGCCCGCCGGATGTGAAAAGCCCGCCCATGGGGCGCGGGGATTTTCCGACCGGCGACGTCAAGTTGACCGCCTCTTGTCAGGACATCACCACCATCACAGAGGCCCACGACCAGGTGCCTGCCACTGACACCCAAGCATATTCCGACAAGGAAAAGCATTATTTGGCCATGGACAGAGGCTATCTGAAGGGCCCTCTACAGCATGTTATGTTTTATGGCGGCCCCGGCGGGGTCACCGGCTGGATCTAGTGAAGTCCAATAACTTGAGATTTCTTTTTCTTTTCAGGCCAATAATTTGAAATTTCAATTTTCGGACATGTATTTAAATGGAATATCAAATGTGGTATGCAACATGATTTGGTTATTGAAAGCATCAAAATTTGCAATCTACAGGTTGCTGCATCAAATCTTGTCTACCGCTCTCAATTTATTATGAATCATATTAACAACTACTCTTGAGACACTTGTTGGGAAAATTTAATGTAGAATCATACGGTGTTTCCAATATTGGTCGGGCATAGTACATGAAAGCTCAATATATTAAAGGTTGCAAAAGTCTTTAACTAATGGCATAACAAGCGCCTTTATTAGCTATATATATCACAAATTGAGATAAACTGGCAGCATCTTACATTTGAGCTGTAATACAAAAGAGAGTTTAGGATAAAAGAGTACCGGCAGACAATTTTCAGAGAATTTATGACCTTTACGTTTCAAAATTGAGACTTTTTTTAGCAAGGTAAAATTCGCCATGTAGTATCTTCTTATTGAAAGCAACAACATTTCGGTCCAATCAAAAGCATGTTGTGCATCCATGTCTAGACTTAAGTTTCCGAAATAAATTGCTTCGATGATGCCATAAGCAGCTTCATAGAGTAAGGATAGAATCTAAGATCTCGCTTTCTTTAAACATAAGATTGCAATCGTTTTGCCATGAACTGTTGATCGATCAATCAATCTCTTAGGATGAACTGCATTTGGTCATTCAACACTAAAGACGGTTGTTGCTTAATCAAGTCAAGCTTCCTAGTCAATGGATCTCCCTATGTCCCAATGGCTATAACCGTTGAATCATTAAATTGTTTTTCCCATTTTTAGCCTGCCCACAATCATCATTAATGCATTACTGGCATTTTCCTTTTGGCCTTTGACCTCTCCAGTGTTCTTTCTTCTTATTCATTAATGACTACTTATCTTGGGAATAGCAAGTGTAATAATGCTGGGAACTAGAACGACTATTCCTTTAGACCCCTCAAAGGCCATAGCTTTTATCGCCAATTTGTCACACACATCGTCCTGGTCATGATTGCACGAATGGAGTCAACGGTTGTGATGCTGCTTCTGTTTTCACTCCTTTGCCAACAAGTGAAGAGCTCGTCTTCGGAGGAAGGTTTGCAAATAGAGGAGGAGCTAAGGCGTTTGAATAAGCCTGCTGTAAAGACAATTCAGGTACTAAGAAACTCTTGCATTCTGTAGCCGGAGAAGAAAGATGTAAAATTAACGAGAGAGCTTTGTCTATGTGCACAGACCGAGTATGGAGACACCTATGATTGCGTGGATTTCTACAAGCAGCCCGCATTCGATCATCCTTTGCTGAAGAACCATTCGTTCCATTTCAATGTATGCTTTCCGTTGCTTTGATGAATGTACTTCCCCAAGAGTCCTACACATTTTGGCTCAAAGTGCAATCGAGTCCTCATCTTTTGAAAAATTGCGATCAGATCCTCAACTTTTTGAGTCCTTGCAATCAAGTCCCTTCTAGCAACGTGTTGGCGCTAGGGCCATGACTGCACCACATATGCTCAAAGATATTAATGAGTGCCACGAGGGCTTTCTTACATACAACATCAGCAAATATGGCTGACGTGTTGCTAGAAAAACTTGATTGCATTGGATTCAAAATGTTGAAGAATCGATTGTGCTTTTTTGAATATTTATGATGTGAAATCACTTTGAGGGATAAATTTTCAAGACTCTTGGGTGTAACTTTCCGATTTTCTTTCTAATTGAATGGGTTTTCCTAATAGATGAGGCCTAGTTTTCATCCCAAGAGAAGGACGAACCTCGAAGGGCCGGCGGCAAATGGAATTAAGAGTGCATCCATCATGCGCTTGGACTGTCCACTTGGAACAGTTCCGATCAGAAGAACAAGCAAAGAAGAACTTATTGCGGCCAGAACGCAGGCCAAAGTTCATGATCCGAACACTGAAGAGGCACATGGCCTTCATGTAAGTCGAGTGATCCTTCTTTACCATTCAATACATTATACCTTCCCCTTTAGCCTTTTAGTCGGAGGAAAATGGGAAGAGGACTTCCTCAAAGGGGATTTGATCGAAATGATAAGATAATCATGACTTTACACCTGAAAAAGCAATTGAAGTTTCTGATTTGGTTTTCATCTGGAAAAGAGAAATTCCTTATGAATCATCTAGTTTCAATGCAAATCACATGTCGAATTAGATTGTAGACTTATGTAGATGCACAAAACCATCTTTATCATTATACTAGAAATTTTATGGAAGGCATTTTGGTTTTATTTTTTCCCACAAAGAAAAAAATTATTCTGTTTGGTTTGGACATCAAGAGTCCCATGAATCTCTTCAAATCAGACAAGTGTCAATAACTTGCTCCACAAATGCCAATGGAAGCACTATTCGCCTACCATTTAAGTGGCCAAATGATTCTAAAACTTGGTTTGCAAGTCAAAAGTCACAATTGTTCTTGAGAAATCTTGATTAATTTGCAAAGGACAGGTTTAAACTTAAATATATCGCTGGTTTTGAGCTTCCTCACTTGCACCCATTGAGGCTATGGTAATGGGCTCATCCAATGGACGACCACCATTTTGTTGTCACATTTAATTTGAAAAATTCAATAAGCGAGATAGGTTCTAAAACCCCTTTGAAACCTTTTTTGAAAAGTAAAACATAAACGTACTTTCCAAATTATCTCACTTTAAAAAAAAACAAAAAAAATAAAATAAACAAACAAACAAACAGAGGAAAAGACAGCGACACGGATCATGTGAAGAGCACTAATGGATGTGTTCTTTTGCTTTCGTTACAGCTTGCCATCGTTCGGACCAAATTTGGGTCAGGGAAGAAGTACAATGGAGGGGGAATGGTCAGCAGCGTTGAAATGCCATGGGCCAAGTGGTCACAATACAGCGGAGGTCAAATCAAGATCCAGAGTGGCCCTGATTTCATTCAAGCTGGGTGGATGGTAAGCAACTTAAATCAAGTCGGCAGCACACGTCATTTCATCCTTTGATTTATCGTTCAGCGTTAGCCTTTGTCCTACGTTCCTCTTGACCATAGTGATATCCGATTTAATCTTGAGATGCGATCGTACTAATTTCCTATGTGAAACTGTAATATGAGGAGATGTTGCTATGGTTCAGCTTTTTTCAGTTGCTTTCAGGTCAACAGACTAATCTCCCCTTCCGTATCTAACTTTTGGGTCATGACCATTCATTCATTCCACAGGTGAATCCATCCTTGTACTCCCATTACCAGACACATCTCTTCGTTTTCACCAAGGTGAGTCTTCGTATGCTTGCGATGCTCTCTTCATCTTTCAACAAAATGGCAAATGATCTAATCGTTTAGTTTGTGGACGTAGACGGCCCAGTCGTCTTGCTTCAATGCGCAGTGTCCGGGATTTGTTCTTGTGCGCTCAGACCACCCGATGGACGCGGTTCTACATAACATCTCTAAAGCTCCAGGACCAGTGTACACGTATAATTACTTCATTTATCGAGTAAGATTTAGACGTATCGAAACCCTATTCCTGTTATGTTTTTCATCAATTTCACATCAAATTCCTTATTGTGATGCATTATTGTAGTCTGCCCCAGCATTCTTTAATATGTGTGCATATGTACGTGTACAGGATCCGGCTACTGGACTGTGGTGGCTAGAGCTTGGTGAAGACTACACGGCGGTAGGGTTTTGGCCGCGAGTAATATTCTCCGGTGGCGGCTTGCGAGACTTGGCCAATTACGTTGAATGGGGAGGACAAGTGTACAGCCCGCCGGACATCCCCAGCCCGCCCATGGGACGCAGCACCATGCCGCTGCCCAACATCCTGTACGACGCCTCTTGTCAGGACATGACCACCATCAACGAGAACCACGACACGGAGGCCGCCGGAGGCACCGAAGTGTATGCCGACCAGGAAAAGTACTATCAGGTCAAGGACATGGGCCATAAGAAGGCCCCGCTCCACCGTGCCATGGCGTACGGCGGGCCCGGCGGGGCCACCGGCTGGGCCCAACGGGGCCCAATCACTCAAGACTTTTCTCTCTCTTTTGACCATCAATAGCTCGAAATGTCATGCAACTTCTCCATCGTGCTGTGTCGTGTCAAATACTAAATAAACAGTCCTTATTCATACCATGGCCGTCCTTGCGAATAAAAATTAATAACCTTTTGAACTCCATAGTAGCAAGAACATGCGACGAAGCAACGAGTGGCGCAGGGATCACGTGCTGCGCCACCTGTCGCCGCCGCCTCGCGCGTCTTCCTCTTCCGACGGAATCCCAAGCCTTCACCTCCCCTAACTTCGTTGCAGAAAAGTACAGACCGATCACGCGCAAGGGGCGCCCAATTTCATCTTTAATGCGAAGTCAACGGACGATAACGCTTGAACAACCGCGTCTCGGCTTTTGAAACGAACCGGTAGTTTAGCAGCGGAAGGACGACAATGGCCTTTGACTTCTCGAAACGCCTTGGCGCGCGGGGGTGCTTTTCGTCATCGCTCGCGGAAGAAGCTGCGGGCTTTTGGCTGCTTCCACACCACTGACTCGTATCTGCCTGATCTCGTTTTAAAGGGCTTGAACTTGGAGATGCTTTGCCCGTTATAGCACTGACCCAGAACTTCTTTCGGTTCGTTGTCTGTCCACATCCTTTCTTCTCTCTTCTTTCATAGATCGATCACTTCAGAAAAGAAGATCATGAGAACACATAGCAGGAAGCTGCCATTTCTCTTCTTGATGACGCTACTGTTCGTTTCTCGGCTCTCGAGTTGCCGAAACATCCATGGATTCGCAGGTGATCTTCATCGAGATGAGCATCTCAAGCACCGCTCCACGAGGCCGGATTTTCGCTCCCAGTTTGAGTACTCGTTGCGGTTGCATCTCTTGGCTAAAGCCGCTGTTGGATCGAGCGGGGACCACGATGCCGACCCGGTCTTTGGCGCCTCCATGAGAACCACGCCCGGTGGGCCAAACCCTCTGCATAATTGATCGGCCAGCGTCTAGATCTTCTGACGCCAAGAGCTGGTCTTTTGTGATGCAAAGTTTTGCAGTTCATAGTGATCTTCTGCTCTTTCTTGTAATTTGGTGAAGGGTGTATAGTAGACACTGTTCTATAGAAGATATGTCTATTGAAATTTGAAGAGAAATCATATTTTACATTTTGAGCTGAATTTCGATATTTTTTTGAACTACTAGCAAGATTTCTCACTGGAATTCCGGCTAAATTTCGACTGTACAGAATTGTCACCGAAGAGGTTTTTGTTTACATAAGGTTGAAGAATATACTGGTAGAAATTGTTCGTTCTTGATCCATCCAATTACATAAGAAAGGGAAACACCACTACACCCTTCTCCGGTCACCGGTCGGCACTCATGACTCCGGAGAAACTCCGGCGGAGCAGATGGCATGATTGGGAAGATCAACATCCATGGTGATACAAAACAAACCCAAGAGGAAACGTTAGTTGGGAAGTACAAATCCAAGTCCTGGACCAATCAGAAAATTCTGCATCATACAAAAAGAAAGAACAAAGGGTTTGAAAAGTGGATGGGGTCTGGACCACGCGAAGTGGGAGGTTCCCGACAGAAAATGCAAAAAATCAAACATTAAATTATGTTTTGCCACCGACTAGCACCGTTCAGGCAGACAAGTCCAGCAATTTAATTAAGGAAGTCAAAACAAAGAACCTCCATAGTCATCCTATAATTAAACCAACTGATTGCTGAGTCATTATCGAATAAGCCAGAGAGATAGACGAGGGCATTGCATCATCTTGGTTCCTATCGGACCTTAATGCCTAATCTTCTGGTTGAATTTTGTCTTCTTGCTCTTTGATCTGATCTCTCGAGGGGTCGAATGATGCCATTTGGAAGGACCTGATGTTCCGTGACGAAAAGAAGAGAAAATGTGAAAAGGGGTTTTGAAGGATTGCTCGGTGGAGGAATTCTATTTCGCTTTTGTATTTAATTAACCAGGTTTCAGAAATTTATGTAAAGATTATTATATAGATTCAAGGTGATGTGGGCAGGTCAGCCTGACATGTGCTGCAGGAGTCATTAATGGATTTTCTATTGAGAACGGGTGAGATTGTGACTCTTTGCATCATTCTACTTCAAGAAGAGGGAGAGCACTATCTTGCAAGTAGCATGAGGAAATGAAGAGATTAGCGTGGACTTGAATTTGCCAGAGAATAGCTTGAGGTGAATATGAAGCTGTCGTGATCTGTAGAGGTATGAAAAAATCAGGCACGACTCGGAAAGCGCTATCCGGAACAGCTTTGCGGGGCCATATTTCACGGT
The DNA here is from genome assembly GCA_014182585.1 of Eucalyptus coolabah. Lineage (NCBI taxonomy): Eukaryota > Viridiplantae > Streptophyta > Magnoliopsida > Myrtales > Myrtaceae > Eucalyptus > Eucalyptus coolabah. The sequence goes on along the minus strand of CM024624.1, from coordinate 5,857,529 downwards.
TCGGTTCCGGTCAGTTGTCTGCGTTTTATATGAATAGAGCAATTAGACAAAGAGGAATCAGCAGAAAGATTTTTGGTACATTTGCAGATTTTAGATCCATTTTGGAGAGTTTCAACTATTCGATCACGTGGCGCCTCCCATTGCTTTATCAAACAAAGTTTCCAAGTTGAAAAGGACAATGATACACAAGCACGAGGGGATTCACTGGCTTGTTTGCTTATACATGTGCACATCGACACTGTTATTCGTGGCTATAAGAAGCTGACCTGATCGACCATGGTCGAGTAAGTTCGCGAATCTTTTGTTTCTGTCCGCAACGATCCTATTGATGGCACCTTTCATTGCTAATAGGCCATTCTAAACGAGTCCATGAAAATGATCTCTGTTCTTTGGAATTGGTATAGAATTGGAATGGGCAAAAAGAAGTCCAAATTGTACGGTTCTTTGGGACACTGTGTTGATAAAATAGTTATTTTATTTTTCACATGTTGCTGATTTGGTTTTTCAGTTATTAGAGTTAGTGGAGTCATGTGTGTTGGTTATCCTAGTTTTTAGGTGTTAGTGGGGCAAGTGCTTTATGGAGAATATGGGTAGTTATGGGGTGTTTTACGTGATGTATTTTGTCTTTTGTAAAAAGACTTGGTTGCTTTGTACGTAAGATGAAGTTTCAGCCTCATCTCTTCTCCCTTTAGCAATTTAACAGTGGTATCGAGCCCTGAGAGAAACGTGAGAGAGTTTAAAATAAAAAAACTTTCGTGAGAAAATTGCAGCAGCAATATTTCCAATGGCCACCGATAATTTTGTTCAACCAGCAATTCCACGCTTTGATGGTCACTATGACCATTGGAGTATGTTGATGGAGAATTTTTACGATCAAAGGAGTATTGGTCAGTTGTCGAATCTGGAATTCAAGAGCCACTAGTAGGCATGGCTTTGATAGATCCCAAAGCGGAATTGGAAGCTCGAAAGTTGAAGGACACGAAGGCAAAAAATTATTTTTTCAGGCTATCGATCGTTCCATCTTGGAGACTATTCTTTGCAAAGAAACCTCCAAGGATATTTGGGATTCTATGAAGAAGAAATATCAAGGTTCTATTAGGGTGAACCATCCACCCTTCAAGCCTTGAGAAGAGATTTTGAGACACTAGCGATGAAGGATGGAGAATCTCACTAGTTATTGTGCCAGAACAATGGAGATCAGCAACAAGATGCGATTCCATGGCGAGAAGATGGACGACGTCACCATTGTGGAGAGGATTTTGTGTTCCTTGACACCAAAGTTTAATTATGTTGTCTGCTTAATTGAAGAGTTGAAAGACATAGATGCGCTCTCTCTTGATGAATTGCAAAGCTCCTTATTGGTCCATGAACAGAAGATGAACAGAAGTTCAATAGTAGAGGAGCAAGCATTGAAGGCTTCTACCAATACTCATTCCAACAATTTCAGAGGAAGGGGTAGAGGTAGAGGTAGAGGTAGAGGAAGGGGAGATCGAGGAAATAGAGATGTTGGCAGGAATTTCAAAGCCAACAATGACCAATTTCAAGGCAAAGGCAGAGGACGGGATCCTAACAAATTCAAGGTAGAGTGTTTTAGATGTCATAAATTTGGTCATTATGCATCTGAATGTTATACTAGGTTGCCTAATAATAACGAAAAGGCAGAGAGTTCAAATTTCGTTGAAGAAAAAGAAGCAGAAACGTTGTTGATGACTGTTCAAGATAAAAAGGAGCGCGAGTCGAGATATTTGGTATGTGAATACGGGCTGCAGTAACCACATGAGTGGAAGTAAGTTTTCTTTTTCTCATCTAAATGAAGATTTTTATTCCACTCTGAGTTTCGGGGATCATTCTACTGTGAAAGTGATGGGAAAAGGTGATATTAAGATAAGAACCAAGAATGGTTTTGTGGAAACGATCTCTAATGTGTTGTATGTTCCGACTTGAAAAGTAACCTATTGAGTGCTGGCCAATTACAAGAAAAGGGTTATGTAATCACCATTCGAGGGCGTCGTGAAATTTATGATTCCGTTAGAGGTACTATTGCGGTTGTTCCTATGAATTCAAATAGATTGTTTCCATTAAAGATTGAAAATATTCAGTCTTGCTTGATGGCTGAAAAGAAAGATCCCTCATGGCTTTGGCACTTTCGCTATGGTCACTTGAGTTTTGGTAGATTGAAGACCCTCCAAAGAAAAACATGGTGACGGGTCTTTAATTTTTTTTCCTTCTCATTACGTGAAGAATGTGTTGTTAAAAACAACATCGTTCTCAATTTTCAAAAGAAAAGTCATGGAGAGTAAAGGATGTTTTGCAGCTGGTGCATTCGGACATTTGCGGTCCCATAAATCCATCTTCTAATGGAGGTAAAAGATACTTAATTACCTTCATTGATGATTTTTCCAGAAAAACTTGGGTTTATTTTTTACAGGAAAAATCAGAAGCTTTCTCCACATTTAAAAGCTTCAAAACTCGTGTTGAAAATGAAGCGGGAAAGACCATTAAGACCCTTCGAACAGATCGTGGCGGTGAATATTGCTTAAAAGAATTTGAAGTTTTTTGTGCAGAGTATGGCATTCGAAAAGAGCTTACTGCTGCATATACACCACAGTAGAATGATGTATCTGAGAGGAAAAATAGAACAATTCTCAATATGGTGAGAAGTTTATTGGCAAGAGGAAGAGTTCCAAAGACATTCTGGCCAGAAGCAGTAAATTGGAGTATTCATGTTTTGAACAGAAGTCCAACTTTTGCTGTTCAGAATATGACACCTAAGGAGGCTTGGAGTGGGAGAAGACCGGCTGTAGATCACTTCAGAATTTTTGGATGCATCGCATATGCCCATGTCTCGGATGTGAAAAGGAAGAAACTTGATGACAAGGCTGAAAAATGTGTCTTTCTTGGTGTAAGTGAAGCATCCAAAGCATATAAATTATTCAATCCACTAACAAAGAAGATTGTGACTAGCAGGGATGTTGTTTTTTATGAAGAGAACACTTGGGATTGGAATAGGTAGCAGCCTACCCAAGTTCTTTATGACAATGATGCTGAACATGAGCAAATTTCAGCACCTTGTATTCCCAAAATTCATCAAATACGACTTCTACGACTTGCTGAAATTTCACCAACATGCTCAAGTCAATGAAGAAGAAGCCCAATCTCTTCGCCGCGTTAGAAGAAAGCCTGCTTGGATGGAAGATTATGAGGTAATTGGAATTGAGATTCAATTACTCATTTTTCAGACTATGACCCTACAACTTTTGAGAATACTGTCAAAGAAGAAAAATGGCGAAAAGCGATGGATGATGAAATTAATGCCATCGAAAGAAATGATACTTGGGAGCTATCCGATCTTCCTGATGGACAAAAAACCATTGGTGTAAAGTGGGTCTTTAAAACAAAACTGAAAGAAAATGGTGAGGTTGACAAATATAAAGCACGTGTGGTAGCCAAGGGATACAAGCAGCAATATGGAATCGACTATACAGAGGTTTTTTCTCTAGTTGCGAGACATGACACGATCAGATTGGTGGTTGCATTGGCGGTACAAAATTCTTGGCCTATTTTCCAGCTAGATGTCAAATCGGCATTCTTGCATGGATACTTGGAGGAACAGGTATTTGTCGAGCAACCCCCGATTATGTCAAGATTGGAAATGAGCATAAAGTTTATAAATTGAAGAAAGCTCTTTATGGGCTAAAACAAGCCCCTCGGGCTTGGTATAGTCGTATTGAAACTTATTTTCTTAAAGTTGGTTTTTCAAAATGTCCTTATGAGCATACACTTTTTGTCAAGATTGGAGATAAAGGGAAAATGCTTATTGTCCGCTTGTATGTTAATGATCTTATATTTTGGAAGTTGTGATGGCATGTTTGAAGAATTCAAGAAATCCATGATGGATGAGTTTGAAATGTCTGATCTTGGTATGATGCATTACTTCATTGGCATAGAAGTGGTACAATCGAATGATGGGATCTTTATTTCTCAAAAGAAATATGTGGGAGAAATTTTAGACAGATTTCAGATGAAGGATTGTAATCCCGTAAACACTCCAGTTGAGTTTGGCTTAAAGTTATACAAAGATCATGAAGGGAGGAAGGTTGACAGCACACTTTATAAACAAATTGTGGGCAGTTTGATGTATTTAACTATAACAAGACCAGACATAATGTATTACGTGAGTTTAATCGGTAGATATATGGAGAATCCTACACAAATGCATTTGTTAGCTGCCAAGAGAATCCTTCGTTACTTGCAAGGAACTAGAGACTTTGGGCTATTTTACAAAAAAGGTGAAAAGTCGATTTGTTGGGATTTTTGACGCGGTGACTATGCAGGAGATCAAGATGATAGGAGGAGCACTTGAGTTATGCTTTTATGTTTGGAACAGGTGCTATTTCGTGGTCATCCAAGAAGCAACCAATTGTCATATTGTCAAGTACAGAAGCTGAATTTGTTGCTGCAACAGCTTTGCTTGTCAAGCTATTTGGCTAAGGAGAATTCTTGAGGAGTTACAATTCAAGCAATCGGGACCTACTAAAATTTTTGTGACAATAATTCAGCAATAAAACTCTCCAAGAATCCGGTGTTACATGGAAGAAGCAAGCACATTGATGTGAAGTTTTATTTCTTGAGAGATCTTAGCAATGATGGAACAATTGATCTAATCTATTGCAGGAGTGAAGATCAAGTTGCTGATATATTCACCAAGGCCCTCAAGATGGAGTCATTTGTGAAGCTCAAAAAGTTACTAGGTGTTTGCACGGTGAAAGAAGTCAACGCTTTAAACTGAATGTTAGCAAACATCAATTTAGGAGAGGGATTGTTGATAAAATAGTTATTTTATTTTTCACATGTTGCTAATTTGATTTTCAGTTATTAGAGTTAGTGGAGTCATGTGTGTTGGTTATCCTAGTTTTTAGGTGTTAGTGGGGCAAGTGCTTTATGGAGAACATGGGTAGTTATGGGGTGTTTTACGTGATGTATTTTGTCTTTTGTAAAAAGACTTGGTTGCTTTGTACGTAAGATGAAGTTTCAGCCTCTTCTCTTCTCCCTTTAGCAATTTAACACCCTGGTCCGGTTCTTGGTTCCATAAGATTGGACTTCATGAGTTTCAATCCGGTTTCCAGTTCTATGTGTTAATCATCCACCCAAACTATCCAAATTAGACCATTTTCTCTTTAATTTTTTTTCATTACTTAAAAATTTGTATTAAAAAGCCTTAATTTATCTCCCACTCCAAATATCACGCATGCATCCCAATCAAGTATTAGTTGCACAACTCCCATTTCACTCACGCATGTGATTAAGATGATAAGAGCAAATCAAAACACAACATTAGTTGCTCATTTTAACCAAATTTTGCTACAAATTGGAAAAATCTCTGTGAAACCTACAATATTATACATAACTCATTGATTGTAGAAAGGCATTGATTATCAAAATACATATTCAATTTTGTCTTGAACATTAATGATTAAAAAAAAAAAAAATGAGCATGCCACCGGTTTCATTGGCGCACTTGGGAAGCTGACCAGGTTGGTTGGGTCCAGTTTAGTTACAGAAGGCACTAATCTAGTTTGCAGTTCTTGAACAAGAACAAGAACACCCGAGAGCCAATCACCCTTAATACAGATGGAGATAAGCCGTGTCAAGGCATTATTAACTTCCAGTAGTCTTTATCAAACCTTAATGCGAGGGTTATGGCAATCCACATGACATGGATCAGATTTCCACTCATTCTACAATCTCTCAAACTGGATTTGCACGATCCAGGTCAAGTTCAACGTCGAAATCAATCATCACCATGAGGTTCGCAACTGTCACCATATTAAATTCGCGATATCCAAGTTGATACCATTCTTTTCCTCCAAACATCATCTATTCAGGTACCCATTATTTTCTGCTTTACGTTCGCATATTCTCCTTGTTCAGTTATCGCACACTACTGGAGGTACTCTTCACAGGCCTTGTGGCCGGAATTGTTTGTCAATACTACTGGGGTATGAAGGGGTCGGGCCAGGCCGAGTTCTCATGATACTTGACCAAACCCAAGACCCTACGGAGGCGCGATTGACCCAACTCAACATGGGTCAGGTTAGGGTGTCAAAAAAACTCGCATCGACCTGGCCCACCTTTACCATACCCTACCCCAAACCTATCAATACCAACATCTAAAAATGCCTACCCAAAGATGACTATGGCCCAGCCCCCAAATACCTTAAATTTTAGGATAGGGTCAGGCCACCGTGAACTTTTTTGACACCCTCAAATACTTAGGATAGGGTCGGGCCGCCGCAAACTTTTTTGACAACCTCAAATACTACAACTCATTATTTCGTGCTTCTATTGTTCTATCGCCTTTTTATCTATTTCAAGACTTATAATGCAAAATGATCCTAATTTGTCGCAATATCATTGCATCGCCACCACAATGTCAGACCAAGCTTTTTGTTCAAGGTTACCTGCCAGCTTCTTGAAAATTTACTACATTGCAAGGGTGAGATTCCTACCATTTTAATCACCGTTTAGTCACTTGTCTTTCTCATTCTTTCTCTCCCTCAAACCTCATCACCATAAGCAAGACATCAGATACTCAAACACGGTGGCGCGAGTACAATGTAGAAAAGGAATGGGGAACCAGAAACACAGATTCAAAAATGCAAGCGCTATAGTTCAAGGCACTTCAACAGATATCAGACAATGAAAGATCCCAATCCGTAACATCGAAATTCAAAACACATCCGCTCAACCTCCGTTATGATCCACAAAATGGAAAGAATATAGATGAGAACTACACCCTTCTTTGCCTTTCAGTATGCATCAAATAGAAGTAATTTCAAAGCAACTGGAAGGGCCGGTCGTTGCTCATTCAAATGAAGACTCTTTCCGTCCGCCGTAGCTTTCCTCTGGCTGAAAGTCTCGCTCATTGCGTTCCTGAGATGAAGGGCCAAGAATCAATAGATGTAAAATCAGCCAACCAAATTCAATCTTCTTTCCCATGAATCGAGAGGTTAGCACCATCTCAATCGTCAAGTATGATCAAAGACAGGACTCCGATCAGCATCAAAGTCCACCAAAGTTTTGATAGGCACTCCTCGTCGTTATAGCCATCTCTTGAACCATTCTCAGGTTTCCTTCAAAATAATAATGGACAGAGCAGTCGAATGCAAGAGAATTACCTCAGGAGTAAAGGTGAGACTGACTCTAATCTCTCCACGGTATTCTTCATCCTTGACCACATTGTATGCCGCAGGAGGGAGACTACCTTCCGTGAAGACTGGCTCCAAAGGAATCCTGTAAGAACCCAAAAAACCAAATATGAAAGTCACTTCATCATTCTTGCATTGTGGAAAAAAAGATTGTTGCATCACTTTGAATGGGTTGGGGCTTCAAGTTCTATTATCAGACTTGCTATTTTTCCTCCTAAGATCTTGATTCTTTATGTCTCTTGGATGATTAGTCATCCGCTGATTCTGACCTATTGGAAAAGCCAATTGACATCTAAATGAGCATGATGCTCGCATAAGTAACATCGGAAATTCTGCTAGAAACTTGTGGAAACATCAGTAACAGTTCCACATAACTGCTTTTTGCAGTCAATTGGCAGTGTCTTATTTCTTTGGTTAGTTATTGGCAGAACTTCTACACATTCAGCTGAAACAAAGAGATGTAGCAGATGAAAATCAACATTGGTCGGACTGATTAGGGAAATAAACAAGAAGTCGGAACAAATATGTGCTGGATGATTCAAAATACTCACGTTGCTTCGCCTACAAAATCATCTGACGAAAAGTTGTCACTGTCCATTAATTTCAATCTGAGCTCTGAAACTCCATCAGACACCGTGAACAGGAAAGTCTCGTTCCACTCTGGCTCAGCCCCTTGTCCTGCATCATTATTTCAAAGATGCTTTTAAAATATATGTTTTAGGACGCATATCTATCGGGCACCAACCAGGACGTTGCCCATTGAAATGTCCAATGCAATTGCATATTAGGCCCTAAAGCTCAACAAGGTATTAGTTGCCAATGCATTTGCAGATCATATGCCATTTAGTTCATCTACAATCAGTAATCAAACTCAAGCGAACACAATGATGAATCTAAATGGTGCCAACCTTGTGCAACACTGCTTTTCTTCTCCTGAGTGCGGCATATAAGGATGACATAGGGGTCCATGTTACCTACACATTTAAGTATCAAAAAAAATTAAAAATTAAAACCCAGAATACATTTTGTTAGAACAGCAAAATCTATACAGGACATAAAGTAAATTTGCAATAATTTTTCTAAAAAAGAAAACATTGACTAAACGAAGCACCCTTGAACAGGGTATTCAATAGCCCGTCATCAAAACTCAAGAAAAATGAAAGAAAACGGAGCTAATTTTCTCGGTCTGTAAATTGATGCACTACACCTCCTCAGTTTCTCAAACTTCCTCAAAGTTTTGGATTCACCCATTTATCAGTACATGCAGATAGATCTTGCGGGTGACTGCATTTTCACAATTCAAGCCAAATACGATGCAGCGTGTATCTCCCTCTCACGATAAATTCAAATTGATATAGAGGAATTGAGAGGTATCCCAATGGAATTTCGCAGCCTTAATAGCATGATGTGATGATGGTAATGACGACAACCAGTCACGGATCATCGGATCAGAGAGCAGATAATAACCAAGACAAACGTCACACCGATCTACCGAACGAAACAGAACGATCACAGCCCAACTCAACAACAAAATGATCAAAAATCATCTCGAAATCACTGCATCCACAACGATCTCACGAAACACTCCTCGTCAGCGGTCCTCGGAATCAAATCCGCGGCCACCTTTTCCATTCCATCGCGGGTAAAACATGCTCCACGCATACATCGTTCGTTCTAAAGATCCAAACCCATCCCGATCCAGATTTCGGAAACGACCAAAACACGACGATCACGACAAACCCATCTGACGAAAACGCGCAAAAAAGAAAGAATCTGCTCCGAAGATGCATTAGACAATCATGAAAAGGAAGACGAAAAGGCGCCAGGAACGTACTGAGAAAATCCGAGTTCTCGAGGCCCTTGGCGGCGACGAGGAGAACTTCGAGCTTTCCCTGAGGCATGTCTTCGTTTCCGGACGGGACGGACGGGCGGAGGGGCGGAGCGAATTCGATCGCTTCTCGGGATTCTGGGATCTTTCGGACAACGAGGACGACGAAAGCAGCCAACGTGGGACGCAGGAGTTGACCTGCTGTCGTCTTTATACGGGAGCGGCCGCGGGCAGAACCGGTCCGGATACGAACCGGACCGGGACAAGTGGCAAGTGGCGGGACGTCCAGCCGGGAAACGAGGAGGAGACCACGGTTGACTTTTTGTTAGTCGTTAGTCGCTTGCGGCGCCAATGAGAGGTGGGCCACGTGGGAGGCCATGGGCCCGTACTTTTGCCACGCTGGCAAGCACGTTCGTTGGTTCGTTCGTACAGGGAGCGCCAGAGATAGAATGAGATTGTTAGGTTCACGTGGAACCCCACGAGATCCAACGGTCTAGATGCATCGGATTAATTGTATCCAATGTGGATTGAATTTTTAATAATAATGATAAGACGGTTTTATTGAATATTATTGAATATGATTTATTTCTTTAAAAGTTAGATCTATTTCTTTACTTCCTATACTAGTTCTTGGAATTGATCTTAATATACCCAATATTACTCGTTTTCTTTCAATTTTTGAGCGCATGGGTTTTGACTTCCCCTTGTAAGCTTTTAAATTGGTGAATGTAAAGGAAATATTTTCAATTTAGCAATGTCATTTTACCAAGAAAAGATTAATCACTCTGGAACAATTTAAACAAGCTCGTGTTGTGATTGATGGCTTGACTTTGATTTATCACGTACTTGGATTTTTTTGGTATAACTTCAGCATTAGTCGTGAAAAGGCCACAGATTTTATAAGGTGCTTTGCATATACCTCACGGCTGCAATAGCTTAGGCGCGCGTGGTAAAATTTCGTTTCTCAATTTTCTATTTCTCTGTTCAGGGAACGAGGTTTGGAGCAAATCCGTTTGGTAACGCAAATTGATTTTACATTTCAAACAGTTGTTTCGAAATTGTTTTGGAGGAGAAATCGGAAGCCTAAAAATTTTACTACTCATTTTCAAGTAGAAATAGAAATTATTTCTCCATTCACCTCCTTCCTTAAGCGGACTCGACGCCATTTCAATAAAAAAATCCGAGTCGGGCCCGATCCTTGTTCGAGTCGCTAGTCCGGTCGGACCCAACTCGCGGATCCGGCCGGGTCGGTTTTATTTTGTTATTTTAATATAAAATAATATTCTAATAAATAAAACATAAATATTTTATATCAAAAAATCAGAAATTTTTTATTTTCAAAAAATATTTAAAAAAATGTTAAAAAAATGTTTTATTTTCCAAAAAATTGAGAAAAATCAAAAATAATTTATTTTCCAAAAATATTAAAAAATATTTAAAAATATTAAAAAATATTTTATTTTCACAAAAAATCAAAAAATCAAAAATATTTCATATTTCCAAAAATGCCAAAAATCCAAAAAAGCCAAAAATTCATGAAAAAGCCAAAAAATTCAGAAAAAGCCAAAAAGACTTGTATTTTTTTCCAAAAATACCAAAAAAGGTAAAAAAATCCCTTTTATATCCAAAAATTAGAAAAATACTCAAAAATGTTTTCCTCCCAAAATGCATGGAAAATCCCTGAAAAATACATTATTGTAGGCAAATATTATGTCATGGATTCTGGTTATGCAGTAACTCGGGATTTTTAACTCCTTTTAGAGGTGACCGGTATAATTTAAATGAGTATAGGGGTAGAGCGAGACGGCCAACAACTGCAAGAGAATTGATCAACTATAGGCATTTTTCTTCAAGGAATGTCATTGAAAGATCATTTGAGGCATTGAAGAATTGCTTTTTCATTTTGAGGCACATGCCCTCATTTGCACTTCGAAAGCAAGCACATATCGTAATTGCATGTTGTGCCATCCATAATTATATCCGTGATCAAGACAAGATGGATAGGAACTTTTCCCTATATGGAGATCCGATGTACTTGGCTGAACTTACGCAGGATGACCTTGCAAACATTCGGTTGACCGAGGAGGAAACCAAATAAATACGCTTAGGAAAACCATTGCCAATAAAATGGCAAGGGATAATAATATGCCGGAAATTCCATGAAATTGTATTTTCAACTTTTGTAATGCATTAGTGTTATTTCGACTATTATTTTGTATTTGAGGATTTCCTATATTATTATCTAATCAATTTCTATTTCTAGCACAATTTCCATTTTATTAATTTCAAATCTCTCGCAAATTGCGCCTACCTCCATGTCAACTAGTACCTACCATAAAATCACTTCGTGGTCTCAAAAGAATGCAAAAAAATGTAGTGACTTAAACCCGAATCTTGAATGAGGAGAATAAATACATTAACTATTTGCATATTAGCATTTGAAACTACCAAATCTTTTATAGTTTGCATATTAGCATTTTTTATACTAATTACTAGCTTTTATTTACATAAATTGCTAATGTTTTGAAGTTCTTAACTACTCTATCGAATTACCAATTAAATTAAAGTGATTTACCAACTTTTATCAAATTAAATTACCATCACAAGCACCAAGAAGAGTGAGGTAAAAGGATGGGGACAACATGATTCATAGAAATAGAAATTTTTTTCTGTTATCAAACGGATTTGTTTGAAATAGAAATTTTAGTCGTTATCAAACGGGTTTTTGCTTTCGAAACTTTGTCAGGGAATAGAAATTGAGAAATTGATTTACGGCGAAATCAATTTCATTCAGAAATTTTACCATGCGCACCCTTACTTTACCTTTTAAGTAGCCAACCCACCCAATTTTTAGGTATTGTGGTTTTAAAACACGTATCGCCACAAATACAAAAAATGACACCTCACAACACAATCAATTCACAGCCTAACTACAATTCTGTCATGGTCATACCAAACTGGCTATAAGAATCAAGCTTCACGTCCTCATCCAATATGTGATGACAAGGTGTTTGGAATATCTCCAGAGATTCGCCGATTGAGAGATTATCTTGATTAGATTACTAGAAAATAACGACGGCATTAAATGAATTTCGATAACGTTTTAAAATTGCGTTCACCATATATTTGGCGATTCACGTTTCTTTTGTAGGTAGGTTTGATTGGCATTTATATCCTTTAATCATCTTTGAGGTAGAATTCGAGGGAGTGAACTGGTATCTCAAGAAATCAAAAAGTAATTTTGAGAACCAACCCCAAAAAAACATTGCTTTTATGCGCAAAGTGAACTACTGGCAGAACTTTTCCGACCAAAAAAAAAAAAAAAAAACTAGCGGCAGAAATTAAAAAGTTCTAGGAAAAAGAAATTTGAATGGTATTTATAGAGATACATTTTGGATGGTTCTACTCCTCTCTTTCAAATTTAAAAACCCAAATCCACTAATTATGTTAAGAATACAAATATGGTCTTGTCACACATTTAGAACCTGCTTTTTTGCCTTCTATAGCAATCTTGAGATAGATTGATAGTCGTTTTCATACCTTGTACAGAACAAAAATAGACGCTCTTCCCAAATTTTTAAACACATTTGTAAGTACTCATAAAGAGTCACCGCATACTTTTTGTCTTTTATCCTGACAAATGTCTTCATTTTTAATATAATAACTTCTCTTGTGCCTTTATTAATGGGTCTGTGCTTTTTCTTATCTGAAAACAAAAACAAAAAATAGAGTCGACAAGCTCACGAAACAGGCGGACTCAAAACCTCTCGACAATGCTCCGATATCTTGCTTTTGCCTTTCTCGATTATATCACTTCTGGCCGAATTTTCTCCAGTTAATAAAGCTCCAAATTCGAACAACGCACTTGTATCATGATGCCATTACGTCCATCTAATTCTCTATAAAAACAATGCTGACAAAAATCCTTGAAAAACATGTGCAGAACCTTCCATCAATCAGGGGTGTCTATCCGGTTTTCTAGTGAGACATGTTATCTTCTATTGATGTCAGATTTTGGCAACATCATCTCACCAATCTCTTGAGCGAATAGAGATTTCCGGCATAAATAACTGTGGAACATCGTACTTTAACGTTATGAGCGTGTCTTCAATTTAGAAATTCCTACAGTTGTCAAATCCAATTATGGAAAAATATTCAACGATCAAGTTTGACTGTTTTGCAAAACCAAGTGATTAGACACCCTTTATTCCGCAGAATTTCCAGACTTGGTGAAACTTGACTCCAAGCGTTGGTGGAATTGGGACTGGGCCTTTGCACGGTTTAAATATGACCAGCTGCACACTCGAATAATTTTAGTAGATATCTGGATCAAGTTTTGTTATCATCAAAATTCAAAACCATTTAGGGATATATTCCAACATGGGCTTGGATCGTCCTAGTCGAGAAAGATAAGAAAAGTTCAAGCCACCGGGCATAGACAAGTCCGAACCTTGTCTAGGTCTTTCATGATTGAAAATCACTAGATAATTTCGTGAGAGACGATTGAACTTCGGGAGTGACCCAAGAACGGAACAGGTTGCTCAATCTTCCTCATCCTTATGCGCCAGAACAAAAATCGGTGCCGTAAAAAGTAGCTGGAACCGAAACGATCAGGAGGGATCGGTCTAAAATTATTCGGATCGAAAGATGATCCTGATCCGAACGATGTTGCTTCTGGTCAAGACAGGTCTTCTGAAGAAACTTGATCGGTTCCGACCTGCCGGCACACCTCCACCCAAAGTCAGGTCCTCTAAAGAAACTCTATAGGCTAGTCTCGCATCTCTCCAACTCAGTTTCATGACACTTGCAGATACGAAAACCAGAATATCTCCAACGTTTTCAAGAGTAAAGATGCGCAATGAAGACAGAGTAGAGAGTACAAACTTCAATGAATTAGGTTGCTCATTGCTCGCTGAAAGTGTCTATGGTTATGGTTCTCTTATTGTTCTTCCGCACAACAGTTCACGTGTCTAGACATACGAGTGACTTGGGAAAGTTGCTACATTTGTATGAAGATCCTGAACGCCAGAAATTTTCTTCGTTTAGATTAGCTTGGAACTGACTTTGGATGGGCAGAAAGTCATGCACCGTCCAAAATTGAGATTTTCTTTATTTAGATTCGCTTGGAACCGACTTTGGATGTGTAGAAAGTCATGCGCTGTCCAAAATTGAAATTTTCTTTATTTGGATTAGCTTGGAACCGACTTTGGATGGGCAGAAAGGCATGCACTGTCCAAAATTATTTTTAAAGACCGAACGGCGGATTGGGTGGACTAGATAAGAGGCTTTATCCTTACTAGCATTTGGTGGCAGATCTTGGACCAGATAAATTTGAGAAAATTGTTCAAAAAAATCTAAACCTATTGCACTTTCAAAGTCATAAATCTTTTAATTTTGTCAATTAAATATCAAACATTTTTACTTCTTTCTAATTGAGTCTATTTGGCTATATATTGCTAACATAGATGCCGGCCGTTTTACATGGCACACTGGCACTTCCTTTTCCTACCTGGCATGATGGTTCAATCATGACAACTTCTCCCTCTCTCGCTGCATAATTCTTTTCTGTATCAATTTCTTTTCAATTTGAGACATCTCTCGAGCACACAATTTCGAATCATTTTTTAGATTTGAAACCAAGTAACCACCACGGTGTTCTCCATCCTCAAATGACCGCCCTGCTACTTTAAGGCAGCCCTCCCTTGTCAACCACCATAATATGGTGGTCACCGGAAGAGGGGAGCACCACGGTGGGAGGTAGCATGGCAATGGTGGTGACCAAAATTCCTAGATGGGTTTCTAGGCAATTTATTTGAATTTTTTTGTTTTAGTCCTTTCCTAACTTAAATTTACCAAACATATGATGGGATAGCATGTGACCATATCTCCGCCAAAGGAAGGACGAGGAATTTTGTCTCATAATACCCTATTTTATCCTAATACTTGTTCTGGTGGCCATACAATTGCCTGAGTGACTAAGTGCTTAGTATGAATGCAGTTAATCTCATGTTCCGATCCCGATGCCTTCTACTCAAAAATAACATTAGAGGTTATGCCCCTGTTGGAATCGGCAACGAAGCGGAAGCGGATCAAAATTTTGCAATTATGTTGGGAGCTATAGAAATAGATAGAAATAAAATGAGAAACATTCAAAAAGACAGAAATTTACGTGGTTCGGTCCGAATGTTGGAACATAACGGGCCCGTTTGGTTCGGCTTTTGGGGAATGCATTTGCAGAAATGCAAATACCTTTGAGTAAAGGGGGTTTTCCGAAATACAAATGTCGTTTGGTAAAATTTGCATTGAGAAACAACTTTGGCCAAAATACCGTTTGGTAAAATTTACATTTGTAATTAACTTTTATTAAATTAAAAAAGCAAAAATATGTTTATATTTTTTATATAAAAATATAAACATATAAACATAAAATATATTTATATAAAAAATGGATATGTTTATATCTATATAAAATATATAAAAAATATATAAATATATAAATATATATATTATATATTTTTTATAAATATATATTTATTAAAAATAAAATATAAAAAATAGATATGTTTATATAAATATATATTTATATAAAAACAATAGGAGAAAAATAGATATATTTATATTTATAAATATAAATATAAATATATTTATTTATTTATTAAACATAAAATATATTTATATAAAAAATGGATATGTTTATATCTATATAAAATATATATAAAAATAAAATTTAAAAAATAGATATGTTTATATATTTATATAAAATATAAAAATATATTTTTATATAAAAATATAAACATATTTATTTTTATATAAATATATTTATTTTTATATTTATTTTTATTCGGCGTAGATTGGTTTCTCCACCGAAGAGATGAATAATACCAGAAGTTGCATTCCGAATACGCAACTTGCTAAAGCGACCTCAAGAAGCTGCATTGGGCTAAAGCCCTTAAAGCCCACTTGAAGATGCGGTGCATCTCGCCAAAGTCGCGCAAAAAACGAACCAAACAAATTTTTGCATTTGGCCAAGGGACTTTAGAGTCCAAATGAAAGATTTCAAATCTTTGAACCAAACGGGGCCAACATCCATGGGAAGAGCGCAAAATAATCAATTATAAATCGGAGAATTACGGGATTACAATCACTCACGCACTTAAGTGTTTCCCAACTCTACTGTATACCCAATACCCACGGTGTTTAACAACTCGACTCAATAGAGTCGACTCCGCACAAACCTCTCTTAGCTCAAGCTTCTCATTCTCTCTCGAGCTCTTTCCTCTCGCTCTACCTGCCTCGTCAGACGGCTTCTCCTTCTATAGAGAGAAGGGCAGAAAACAAGACAAAAATGAACGTAAACGGTCTCATTAAATGCAGCACAGGCGCCCACAAGACAAGCCCAACCGGCACTGACGCCCACCATATTTGTAGGCATGCATGCAGATCGTGCATGTGTATGGGCACGCATTTAATGAGGCAGAAGAGATGAGTGATAATAGTCAACAAACGTGTGCCTATGATCCTTGAAGATAACCGTGTGAAATGGGGTGGGCCACTGTCTTCAAATTTCTTGTTCCTGGAGAGAAGCAAGCGCTATAGGGTTCTTCTTCATGCATGTGCTGCAGGTTGTGGGTCCCTTTATTTAATGCAGAAGATTATGAATGCCTTCCCTTTCGACTGAGGCAAATCACTCTTCTTTAACTTCGCTTGCTCACCTGAAAGTCAAAGAACTTAAACCACTCATGCGGCTTTTTTTGGCTTCTTCCTTCTATGCATGGAGATAGGATTAATGGCAGAACAAAATTTGAAGACATCACAGAGTCTCCCTTTGAACTTTGTTTACCAGACTTATGCGTATTTGTCTAACGGGTTTAAACTTAAGACATAATTTTTAACACCTGCCACTGTGTTATAATAGAAAGATCTAGCTTGAAAGAGAAGTACTTACATGCAATGAGAAATACATGCTTTTATTTACGAATATATCCTCCCCTGCACATTATCTACCGTGCTCATCAAGAGAAGGCTTTCATTATGCATCTGTTACAGGGTATATAACGGGTTTTATATGTCTCGGGACTTCGCTCATCGGGGAGGATGAACTGCTCATTAGTCACGTCTTCAAGGACAGAAGACAACCTCATAATTTGTCCCACCGGAACAAGCACGGGTAGCATCATCCTTGGGGCAACTATAAGCATCCGGACACCTATCTCTCAAGTACCTGGAGTACACGGTGGGGCCATAGCTACCCGAATTGCAACAATGATCCTCCGTCTTGAAGACCGGGCAAGGCCCGTTGCACCCACCCGGGACCTTCAGGGCGGCCGGGCACTGCCCTACGATGTAGGCCGTGCACTTGAACACCCAGTTGCACCCACTGGAGGTCAAGCTGAACTCCATCGGGACGTTGAACCCCTCAATGAGCGACATGTCAATGTAGTCCATGTTCATGTGCTGGTTCAGCCCGCCACAGTCGCTGGTCTTGCAGCTCCCCCTCCCGGCCCCATCGAAGCGGCAGTTCGTGCGGACCCAGATTCACACGCCCTTCGTGCCAGTGGTGACGTCAAGGGGCCCCATGTGGTCAAGCTGCCTCCCGCTGCCCGGAACGGCGGCGGCCCTCACGGTGTAGGGGCAGTTGTTGGTGATGTCGAACCTAGCTGCCCAAGCGAGAGTCGAGCAGCTAATCAGCATGACGAAGAAAGAGGGGATGGACAGATTCGCGAAGGACGTGGAAAATTGGGGAACGGTATGGCCCGTTTAAACGAGGTGCCGGTCAAGCAAACAGTCAGTGACGCGAGGATACATCGCGTCATAAATGTTGCGTCCACAAAAAACTTCAGCTTCTACGGACGATGATCTCGATGTCACGTCCGTGACCATCGACCATCGCTCGTGCAAAAGGCTCGAGGGCTCCAAGCAAAAGCGAGCGTAAACCTCCGAAAATTGATTGTGATATCATCGGTCTGATACAATATTGAGTCTAAATGACACTATAATCATTATGTCCAATGATACTCGTTGATTAGCACTATCCGTGTTAAGATTGACGTGTGTTTTGGAAATTTTGAAAATCACAATGTTCTCATTGGGGCATGATTCATACTCTTCTTCGATAAAAGTGCACAGAGTCCTGCTCTCCGGTGAGCAGGAAGGGGTCCATGGGCCACCCAAGCAGGGGTTTAGAGGGCAGTGCCTTTGGCCACTAAATTGAGTCTGTATTTGTTGGTAATTTGAGTTTTTGCCTATGAATAGTTACTGTTACCTCTACATAATACATTTCTCATATAATTAAGGTTGTCATAAAGGAGTGAGGGGTGTTAATTACAGTAAAATCCTTTGCTGGATATAATCATAATTTGAGGACGAATCATAATAAATCGTATGTCTTGATTGTTTTTTCTCGCCTTTACTCTCTATTTTGCTAAGTCTATGCACCGAATCCTAACAATTCTTAGGATTGAAAATGTGTATAATGAAGTTTTTTCAACTGACTAATACTCACGAATGCATGAAATCTGTCATGTGTCTACGCACATTCCACCGACGGGGTGACGTGTCTAAGCCCTATAGGGTTACTCCAAGCGGGAGACACTCGGAAGGGTGTCCGCGATTTACAGCCGGCCGACAAGAAGGGCGGCCGAAGAAACCCTCCTGCTACGGTGAGAGGGAGGAAGATAAGGTCCTTCCATGGGATATTTGGTTGGATATTCGGATTTCGCGGGGAGGAGAGGAATTCCATGGCTTGACGAGCGGCAGTGCTTAGGTCTGTGGATTGTTCTCGGTTCCTTCCTCTTTGATGTTGATGCTACACTGACCAATCAAATAGGACGAATGGCTTTCTGTCGACATCGTCCATCGTCTTTATATCAAGATGTGGAAAAAAAAAAATGCTTCCTGATTTGAGACGAAGACTTCATTTAGGTCAACCTCGGAGAGCATCTAGAGATGGGTATTCTTCCGCTTTAAGATCCATTTTAATTTGATTGAATTAGAACACGGTTCAACTCACTCGTCTAATATTTATCGAGCATTACATCAGGACATATATTAAGTTCAATACGGCATGAATTAGTGAATTACATAAATGTTTTTAGTGGTCTTCACACAATGTTAAGAATGAGTTAAACACAGATTAAAGATGAATTGAGTAGCATTTGAAGAATTACACTAGCTTTTTTTGTCAC
This sequence comes from Eucalyptus coolabah, assembly GCA_014182585.1. Taxonomy (NCBI): domain Eukaryota; kingdom Viridiplantae; phylum Streptophyta; class Magnoliopsida; order Myrtales; family Myrtaceae; genus Eucalyptus; species Eucalyptus coolabah. The sequence goes on along the minus strand of CM024624.1, from coordinate 5,838,309 downwards.
ATAGAGAAAGGGTTTCGGATCTTACATAAGCTAGACTCATGAATAGTTTCCATTTTTTATTTCATGAATAGAGGGGACAGTGCTCGAATAGCTCCAACACTTATTTAATTGCTACAATGATGATAATGACCCTGCTATCATCATGTCGGGACGCATTACTCTATCTATGATATATGGACTTAAAATGAGCTCTTCGAGGGCAAGACACGACCCCATAAATAGTCCCATCCGAGCATATAAATGTGCCAGTCCGATCATCCTTAGGGTAACTATAAGCATCCGGCCATATGTCGCTGACTTGAAACTTGGAATCTCTCCAATGTTTTCAAGACCAAAGAGGCACACAATAGAGAAAGAGTAGATTCAATAAACGGGCGTGCTCATCGCTTGCCAAAAGTGTCTGTGGTTCTGGTCCTCTTACAATTCTTCCGCACAACAGTTCAGATGGCTAGATATTCGAATGACTTGGGAAAGTTGCTAGATTTGGTTGTACGAAGATCCTAAGTACCAGGAATTTTCTTTCTTTAAATTAGCTTGGAACTAATTTTATATGAATTTTGCTAGCACAATAGTCATTGGGCTATTCTGAAAATAACAAATTATTGTGAGCCACAAATTCTTGAAATAGTGATCTCCACAACAATTTATAATTATTTGTTATTTGATTTTTTTTGTCCAAAACAAACCGTTATTCTCATAATAAATTAAAGACTATCACTTATCCATTTCTCACTTTGAATATGAAGAAAGATCTACACTCCCCATGCGTTTGATGGCCTAGATAAGAGGCGTTATCCTATTTAGCATTTGGTGATAGATCTTGAACCGATAAATTTGGAAAAATTGTCCAAAAAACCTTAAACACATTATACTTTTACCAATTTAGTCATAAACCTTTCAATTTTACAAATTCATTCCTAAAACTTTTTTTCACTTTTTGCTAATTGAATTTATCCAGTCAATTTTAGCCAAAAATCTCGACGCAAATGCCAGTCATTTCACTTGGCATAGCCAGCACTTCCTTTTCCTACGCGGCACAATGGTTCGCTCATGATGCCTTCTCTCTCCCTCGCTGCACCTTCTCTCTCTCTCTCTCTCTCTCTCTCTCTCTCTCTCTCTCTCTCTATGCATAATTGTTTTTTTTTTTATCAATTTCTTTTTAATTTGAGATGTCTCTTGTGCACATAATTTCGAATCATTTTTTAGATTTAATCATGCAACCACAGTCTCCATCCTCAAGCGACCACCCTAGTACTTCAGGGTTGCACCCCACTTGTCAACCATAATAATTGTTGGAATATAATACGCGGAAATGACAGGATCTTGCAATTTACGTCAATGCAAAATTACCAAAAAAATAAACGAGAAAAAATAAGGATACCAAAAATTTACGTGATTCGATCCGAGTATCGATACCTACGTCCACAAGGAGAGTCGTAAAGCAAATAATCCAATATAATCGAAGAATCAAAATTTACAATCTCACACGCCGAAGTGTTTTCACATCCCAGATTTAACTCTAAACCCAAAATGTTTGTAAATAAATAACTCACTTGAATATAAATTCACGACACAAAAATTATCGAGCGTTCAAACTCAAAACAAAATGCCGAAAAATAACTCATTTTCTTGATCGCGTGGGTAGCTTCACTTGACGTTGTGCGGTAACGGCTCCACGTAGGGTTCTAGCAGCCCTCAACAAAGGAAAGAAGACGTACTAATCTATTTTATATGTGTGCCCAAAAGGTCAAAACTTTGACCTGAGCCCACCTCTTTTGGCTTTACGTGCAGAAGCTTCCTTTTTTAACTTCATCGGCTAAAAGAAATGAAATAGTAACGCTGCCTTGGAATTTTGTATGCATGTGTGTGTGCCCAAGAAGTCAAAGTCTTGACTTGGGCCCACGAAAATAATTCGGCTTCTGCAGGCTTCCGCAGATGAGGAAATTCGTATCTATTATTTATTTTCTTTTTTATAATCATTCATCGAGTCCAACGAAGTTTCTTCTATTTGAAAAATGTTTATCAACAAAATTCGATTTAATAAATCATTATTCAAATTCAAACTCGATACATTAATTTAACAATAACGGTGATTGCCGTGAATAGGGTAGCATCATAGTGATAGGTAGCATGGCAATGGTGGTGACCAAAATTCCTAGATGTAGGGTTTCTAGTCAATTGATTTGAGTTTTTTTTTTTTAACATCTGTTCCAAACCTAGATTTACATAACATATCATGTGATCATAGCTCCACTATTGTGTTCGATTGATGTCCAAACAAATGATGGGCATCAGGAAATTCGAGCGATTTGGTCTCGTTTTACCCTATCTTATCCTAATAGTTGTTCCGGCGGCCCCACATAGCCTGGGTGTTTAAGTGCTTGGTATGAATGCCGTAGATCTCATGTTCCAACTACAATGCCTTCTACTCAAAAAAACATTAGGGGTCATGCCTTCCGCTCTGTTATTGTAGAACGATCTAACATAAAAGAGAAGTACTTCTATGGCATGAGAAATTACATGCATTTTATTTACGTATATATTCTCCCCTGCACATTATCTACCGTGCTCATCGAGAGATGGCTTCATTATGCATCTATTACAAGGTACATGACAGGTTTTATTTGTCTTGCAGTTTCGCTCATCGTGGAAGGATGAACTGCTCATCAGTCATGTCTTCAAGGACAGAAGACAACCTTATAATTTGTCCCTCCAGGGCAGGTGAAAACACTGGTAGCATCATCCTTGGGGTAACTGTAAGCATCCGGACACCTATCCTTGAAGTACCTGGAATAATCAGTCGGCCCGCAACTACCGGAATTGCAACAATGCTCCTCCGTCTTGAAGATCGGGCAAGGCCCGTTGCATCCCACCGGGACCTTCAGGGCGGCCGGACACTGCCCTATGATGTCGGCCGTGCACTTGATCACCTGGTTGCACCCGCCAGAGGTCGAGCTGAACTCCATCGGGACATTGAAGCCGTCAATCAGCGACATGTCGATGAAGTCCAGGTTCATATACTGGTTCAGGGCAAACTCGGCCAGCGTGTTTGGGGTTTCCCCGTAGGCCTGGCACAAGAGGAGCCCGCCACAGTCACCCGTCTCGCAGCTCCCCCTCCCATCCTCGTCGAAGCCGCAGTTGGTGCGGGCCCAGATCCGTGCAGCCGTTGTGCCGGCGGGGACATCAAGGGGCCACGTCTGGCCGGGGTCGAGTTGCGTCCCGCCACCTGGGACAGCGGCAGCCCACACGGTGTAGGGACAGTTGTTGGTGACGTCGAACCTAGCTGCCCGAGCGAGAGTCAAGCGGCTAATCAGTAGGAGAAGAAAGGAAGGGATGGACAGATTAGCGAAGGACCTCATCTTTCGTGATACTGGGGAAATGAACGTGTAGAGCAAAGCCTGCTGTTCAAGCTTGGTGCTTCAGCTCATTACCAAAGGCTTCCATATAAAAAGAGGAATCGAAATGATGAAACGACGACTAACGTTCGTGGGGGTCGCAAGGGTATTCTCGCGTCAGATATTCCCTTGGAAAATTGGGGAACGATATGGCCCATTGAAACGCGGTGCCAGTCAGCAAAACATCAGTGACGCGAGGATAAATCGCGTCATAAAATTAATTGTTATTGTCTACGTCTCACTCGTGAATTTTCCGGCCACATAAAAGTTCAGCTTCTACGGACGATGATCTCGATATAGCGTCCGTGACCATCGACCATTGGTCGTGGAAAAAAATCGACCACTTCGAGCAAAAGTGATTCCTGCATCATTTGTGCCCTCAACTCAGTCCAATATGATATCAAGTTTGACATAACGCTAGAATCATTATGTCCGATGATATTCATTGATGAGGGCTATTCGTGTTGAGATTGGCATGTTTTGGGAAATTTTCAAAACCATGATATTCTTGTTGGGGTGTGGTTTATGCTTTCTTTCGATAGAAATACACAAGAGTCCTGCTATCTAGTGAGAGCCACCTAGGCGAGGGTTTAGAGGGCAACACCCTCACCTGCCTAAGGGATTTTATAGTTGGAGTCTGTATTTTATTAGTAATTTATGCTTGGGTCTATAAATAGCTATTACTGCCTCTATATAATGTCTTTGTCTTATAAGTGAGGTTTTAACATGAATCATGATAAACCTTATATCTCAATTTCTCTTTCTCACATATTTTCTTTCTTTTGTTGTGTCTGCGCACTGAATAATATAATTCTTAGGATCAAATTACATATAATGAAGCTTTTCGACCGACTAACGAATGCACGAAGTCTGTCATGTGACTACGGACATTCCACCGACGGGGCGATGTGCCCAAGCATAGGGTTGCTCCAAGTGGGAGACACTCGGAAGGTTGTCCGCGATTTACGGCCTACCAACAAGAAGGGCAGCCGAAGAAAATTCTCCCCTGCTACGGTGAGAGGGAGGAAGATATGGTCCTTCCATGGGATAATAGGTTGGATAGTCTGATTCTAGACCCGTATTTTGCGAGGAGGAGAGAAATTCCATGGCTTGAACGAGGGTGGTGCTTGGATGCGTGAACTGTTCTCGGTCCCTTCCTCTATTATGTTGATCCTGCACTAACTAATCAAATAGGACGGATGACTTTATGTCGACATTGTCCATCCATGTCACATCAAGACATCAAAAAAATATATATTAACTGAGTCGAGACGAAGACTAGGTCGACATGGGAGAGATCTTGAGATGGATATGGTTTCACTTTAAGATCCATTTTAATTTGATTGAATTAGGATACGGTCCAACTCGCTCCTCTAATCTTTATCCAGCGTTACATTAGAACATATATTAAGTCAACACGGCTCAAATTAGTGAATTATGTAAATGTTTTTAGTCGTCTTTAAAAAGTGTCAAGTGTGAGTTAAACTAAGGTTAAAGATAAATTAAATAGCATTTAAAGAATTGCATTAGCTTTTTTGTCACATAGAGAAAGGGTGTCAGATCACACATAAGTTAGACTTATGAATATTTTCCATGTTTTATGTCATGAATATAGAGGGACGGTGCTCGAATAGCTCTGAACACTTATTTAATTGCTACATGGTGGCTAGATGATCATAACTGCTATCATATGTCGGTGCAAATTATTTTGAACTTAAAATGAGCTCTTCAAGGGCAAGACAGGACCCCATAATTAGTCCCATCTGAGCATATAAATGTGCCAATCCGATCATTCTTAGGATAACCATAAGCATCTGGGCACCAATCGCTGACGTGAAACCTAGAATCTCTCCAATATTTTCAAGAGTAAAGAGGCACACGATAGAGACAGAGTAGAGAGTACGAACTTCGATAAACCAGCGTGGCTCATTGCTTGCCGGAAGTGTCTATGGTTGTGGTCCCCTTACGGTTCCTCTGCATAATAGTTCACATGTCTAGACATTTGAATGACTTGGGAAAGTTGCTAGATTTGGTTGTACGCAGAACCTTAGTACTAGGTGTTTTCTCTCTTTAGATTAGCTTGGGACTGACTTTGGATAAATTTTGCTAACATAACAGTCTTTAAGTTACTATAAATATAATATATTGTTGTGAGTCACAAATTCTTGAATAAGTGATTCTCATAACAATTTATGATTTTTTTTTTTTGTTTTTTTATTATCCAAAACAAAATGTTATTCTCACAATAGATTTAAGACTATCAAACAATTATTTCTCACTTTGGATGGGCATAAAGACAGGCACTCCCCATGCATTCGATGGCCTAGATAAGAGGCATTATCCTATTCAATGTATCACCTAATAGATTAAAGATTATCACTCAATTATTTCTCAATTTTGATTAAAAATCCTTAACGTGGATGCCAATCATCCTACGTAGCATGGCCAACGCTTCTTTATCCTATGTGGTACAATGGTTAGCTCATGGTGCCTTCTCTTTCTCCTTTGCTGCATGATTTTTTTGTATCAATCCCTTTTCATTTGAGATGTCTCTCACACACAATTTTGAATCATTTTTTAGATTTAAAACCATGTGACACCACGGTGGTCTCCATCCTCAAGCGACCGCCCTACTACTTTAAGGCTGCACCCCCCTTGTCAACCAACATAATGGTGGTCGCCGTGGAGAGGGGAGCACCACGGTGGTAGGTAGCATGGCAATGGTGGTGACCAAAATTCCAAGATGTAGGTTTCCAGGCAATTTATTTTGAGTTTTTTTTTTTTTTTTTTTGGTTCTTTGCTAACTTAGATTTACCAAACATATCACAGAATGGCATGTGACCATAATTCCGTCACTATGTTTGATTGTTTTCCAAACAAATGACGGGCATAAGGAAACCCGAGGGATGTTTTCTCATTTTACCCTATCCTATCCTAATACTTGTCTTGGTGGTAGACGTTGCCTGAGTGGTTGAAAGCTTTAACATGAGCTTGATAGATCTCGCGTTCCAACCACGATGCCTTCTTAATCAAAACAACATTAGGGGTCATGCTCACCGCTCTGTTAGCATAGAATGATCTAACATAAAAGAGAAGTACTTTTGAAAACTGGCATGAGAAATTACATGCATTTTATTTACGTATATATTCTCCCCTGCACAGTTTTCTACCGTGCTCATCGAGAGAAGGCTTCATTATGCATCTATTACAAGGTATATGACGCGTCTTATTTGTCTCGGAGTTTCGCTCATCGTGGAATGATGAACTGCTCATCAGTCATGTCTTCAAGGACAGAAGACAACCTTATAATTTGTCCCTCCCGGGCAGGTGAAAACACTGGTAGCATCATCCTTCGGGTAACTATAAGCATCTGGACACCTATCTTTGAAGTACCTGGAATAATCAGTCGGCCCGCAACTTCCGGAATTGCAACAATACTCGTCGGTCTTGAAAATTGGGCACGGCCCATTGCACCCGCCTGTGACCTTCAGTGCAGCCGGGCACTGCCCTATGATGTCGGCCGTGCACTTGATCACCCGGTTGCACCCGCCAGAGGTCGAGCTGAACTCCATCGGGACGTTGAACCCCTCAATAAGCGACATGTCGATGAAGTCCTGGTTCATGTACTGGTTCAGGGAGAACTCGGCCAGCGTGTTGGGGGACACACCATAGGCCTGGCACTGGAGGAGCCCACCGCAGTCGCCAGTCTCACAGCTCCCCTGGCCGGCCCCATCAAAGCGGCAGTTGGTGCGGGCCCAGATCCGCGCTTCCGTTGACGGCGAGGGGCCATGTCTGGCCTTGGTCGAGCTGCCTCCCGCCACCTGGGACAGCAGCGGCCCACACGGTGTAGGGGCAATTGTTGGTGACGTCAAACCTAGCCGCCCGAGCAAGAGTCGAGCAGCTAATCAGCAGGAAGAAGAAAGAGGGGATGGACAGATTCGTGAAGGACCTCATCTTTTGTGATACTGGGGAAACGAACGGGCAGCAAGGCCTATTGTTCAAGCTTGGTGCTTCAGCTCATTACCAAAGGCTTCCTTAAATAGAGGAATCGAAATGGCATAGCGATGACTAAAGTGCCGTGCCGGTCTTTTTGAGGACTTGGACTTGTAATAACGTAGGGGTTGCAAGAGCCTCTTGCGTCAGAGATTCCCTTGGAAAATTGGGGAACGATATTGCCCATTTACCAGTCAAGCAGGACATTAAAAATGACACGAGGATAAATAGCGACATAATTGTTATTGTCTATCACGTCACTGATGAATCATCCGGCCACGTAAAAGTTGAGCTTCAACGGGTGATGATCTTGATCTCGCGTCCGTGACCATCGACCCTTTCTCGTGCAAAGAGCTCGAGGGCTTCGAGCAAAAGCGGGTGTAAGCCTCCTAACATTGATCGTGATATCCTATGTCATCTACACACTCGATATGTCCAATACAATGTCAAGTTTGACATAACATTAGAATCATTTTGTCTGATGATATCCGTTGATTAGGGCTATTCGTGTGGAAATTGGCATGATTGAATGTAAGCATGCGATTTGAGATGTATCGCTTTCTTCATCGGCAAAGAAGCTATCGACTGTTTGATTGGTCTCGGCGCCTCTAGAAGTTCAAAGATAGAATTGTTCAAATAAGCCGTGCTCATAAAAACCAGGGACCTGAAGACGAGCTTGCTTCATTAATTTAAAGCTGGAATTTCGCGGCATTCGAGTAGACTTGGTTTTTCCAAGGTTGCTGTCCACGGTATTTTTCCTTTTTTCTTTAAAAGGAGAATGTTAAAACACTTCCCTTAGGGCGCTATTTAATTAAGACTCATTACGAGTGTTTTTAAAAATGGAATAGCTTCCATTCGATATTTGTCGCGTCTTTTGGAAATCTTGAAAATGTTAACATTCTTGTTGGAGTGTAGTTGATATTCTCGTCAACAAGAACTCATCAACAAGAAGGTTCGAGAGTCCTACTCTCTGGCCAATGGATAGGGATTTAGAGGGCAGCACCTCCAGCCACAAGGAGTCTTATAATTTGAGCTTATATTGTATTGGTAATTTGCACTTGAGTGCATGAATAGCTTATGCTGCCTATATAATTTCTTTCTCTCGTAATGAGGTTGTAACAAAGAAGCGGGAGCTACAAATTATAGCGAAATTCTCTCTTAGATATAACTCTAATTAAAGGGTAAATCAAAATAAATCTTATGTCTCGATTTCTTTTTCTCGCCATTCACTTTCTATTTTGTTGTTTCTATGTGCCAAATACTAACAATTCTTAGGATCCAATTATGGAAAATGAACTTTTTCAACCACTAATACTCACAAATGCACAAAACCTGCAATGTGTCTATGAACATTCCAACGAGGGGGCAACATGCCTAAGTCCTAGGGTTACTCCTGGTGGGAGACACTCGGAATCGACAACAACAAGGGTGACCAAATAAGAAAATCTCCTCTTGATACAATGAGAGGAGGAAGATAAATGGTGTGTTTGGTCAAAGATTCCCAACGCTTTCGGCCTTCAAAACCTTTTGAAGAAATATTGGACTATTTGGCAATCATTTTGAAGTAACTTTCAAGTGAAAATCAACATTGGGAAGACTGAAAATCAATACTAATAGAGACTAATTTTGAATTTTCAGCATTTGGCCTAATCTGAAACTTTTTTTTCCAAAACTATTATCATTCATTCTTTAAATTTTTATTTTTTCCCTAGTTATTATTTTTTAAATGCCAAAATAATGCTAAAAAAATCAAATTTAAATATATTTTGGTCTTTTAAAAAAAATTATTTATATATTTATTTTTTTAGCATTATTGTCAAAATTATATTTAAAAAGTTGCATACATTATTTTTTTCAATTTTAAACAAATAAAAATTTAAAAATTCCAATGAAGGGTTTGGTCTTTTTGAATTTTTGAATATGTATGTATTTTATGTTATTTCAAATTAATATTTAAAAATTTGCATACATATTTTTTTCAATTTTAAACAAATAAAATTAAAAAAATTCGACAAAGTATTTGTATGTATGTATGTATGTATGTATGTATTTGATTTTTTAGCATTATTGACAAAATTCATATTTAAAAAGTTGCATACATTATTTTTTTTTTCAATTTTAAGCAAATAAAAATTAAGAAATTCCGATAAAGGGTTTGGTCTTTTTTTAAAAAAATTATATATGTATTTGATTTTTTAGTATCATTGTCAAAATTTATATTTAAAAATTGCATATATTATTTTTTATTCAATTTTAAACAAATGAAATTTAAAAAAAAAAAACTAATATTAATTATCCAAATGGCCTTTCAAATATGTTTTCTATCAAACGAGTATTTATCTCAAAATTGTTGCTCAAAACATAATTTACTAAATGGCTTTTACATTTGCCTAAAGTCCTTTAGGTTAATTACTTTGCATTTTCCTAATGGGCTTTCAAAAGGTTGAATCAAATGCACCCAAAGTCCTTCCTTGGGATATTAGGTTGGATATTCGGATTCTAGACCCGCATTTCTCGGAAAGGAGAGAAATTCCACCGGTTGAACGAGTGGTGGTGCTTCGATGTGCGAATCGTTCTCGGCCCCTTCCTCTTTGATGTTGATCCTACGATAGCTAATAAAATAGGACGAAGGACTTTCTGTCCACATTCTCCATCCTCGTCATATCAAGACATGTGAAAAAACGTTAGCTGAATCGAGACGAAGACTTCATTTAGGTCAACCTCAGAGAGAATCCTAAGATGGATATTGTTCCGCTTAAGATCCAATGTAATGTGATTGAATTACGACACAGCTCAACTCGCCCGTCTAATCTTTTTCGAGCCATGGCATATGTTAAGTTCAATATGGCACGAATTAGTGAATTGCATGAATCTTTTTAGTAGTCTCCACACGACATTAAGAACGATTTAAAAATAGGTTAAAAATGAATTGGGTTCATTCAAAGAATTACACTAGCTTCTTTTGTCACCTAGAGAAAGGGTGTCGGATCATACATAAGCCAAATTCATGAATACTTTCCATGTTTTATTTCATGAATAGAGAGCAATTGTGCTTAAATATCTACAAACACTTATTCAATTGCTACATTGATGATTATAACTATGCCATCATCGTGTCGATACACATTATTTTTTATGTAATACCAACTTAAAAGGAGCTTTTGAAGGGCAAGACATAATCCCATAATAAATCTCATCTGGGCCAGTCTGATCATCCTTAGGGTAACTATAACGAGGCACCTATCTTCAAAAATCAAAATATGTCAAGCAATTAATAGGACCACGGCTTCTAGAGGTACAACAATATGGGTCCGCCTTAAACACAGTTCATGGGTTATTGCATCTGCCTGAAGTCGAGCCAGGCACGGCCATCAATGTTGGCGAGAGCAAAATCAACTATTTAGCTGTATATATTAAAATGATTTATTTCCAAAAAATAAATTCGTGGATGTCCATAACACTCTACGTTTCGATGGGGGCATAGTTTAGATGCCTGCGCTCCGAAAAAATCATAACAAATCGGGAAGAAAAAGTAGCAATTTGCTTGAGATTTGAGCCCCTTCAATTTCCCCTTTCCCTTCTTCCGAGACAGACGAAGATTGCAGTACCTTCTCGACTTTTCCCCTCGTTAGAAGTACTCGACCACATGCGATGCTGGAGTTTCTTCATTCCTTGATGCGTGTGAATCCACTAGCACGTGACAAGGGTGTGGAGAAAAAGGTATCCTGTCCCGATCGAAACCTTTGACTTGGACAAAGTAGGATCATCATGCCACGAGGGAGACGACAAAATTTCCACAAAGGCTGCTTTCTACAAGTCTGTGTGGAGACTCCATCCGACGGAAAACAGCGATTTCTCTTCAATAATAAAACAAGTCGGCTGCGCCTAAACGTGGCGTCTCGCTTCAGACGCGGGTGGATTCTTCCTACGAAAAGTCTTAACCCATCGTCGCTTGTCAAATTGCAAAACTAAAACGACACAATACTCTAGGATTTGGGTATCTTCATCATAAAATAGTTATCATATTCTCATTTGCATAGTTCCCTTTGAAGCGAAGTTCTCAATTTCCTTACCTATTTATAATATTTCATGTCCAGAGTCGTAATAGAAACTTGTCTCTTTTAATAAAAATCGAATAATGACTTTCGATGAAAGATATTTCGTCACTGAATCCAATTAGCACATAGGGGCACATTTGGAGCATTATTATTTTTGTTATATTAAAGTAACGAGAGTTATTTATTCCGTTTAATATCCTTATGATAATTCAAGGAATCGTGATAAAATCAGGTGTAGTTTATTGAGACTATTATATTTCTCCAATCAATTGTATTTATCTATATAGGTAATTTTTCTATCGAACCAAATTACTCTGAAAAAATAAATCATGATTTACTTAGCTACAATATATTTAGTAATAGAAAAATATATTGTCGGACTGCCCACGTCAACTATGGAAGATGAATGATGACTTTATCTTAGTGGAAGACTCAACAATCCAGTTTGAAGGCTAGTTTAACTTACACATGGCAGACCATCGACATGACTTGGTGGGGCACTTGGAGAACAGAGCGGCGTTTGCTTTCACTCTACTTTTAATAAAGTTAAATGAAGACCTGATTTGTCGACTGCCCTTCCGACTTCCTCGCTTGCATGGCGTCTCCAGCTCTTGACATCGCTGATTTATCTTCAGCTCACCATGAGCGAAAAAGAGTTGGAAAAAAAGTACTTCACGCGCTGACCATAAGGTGATCAACGTGGTGTGACCGAACAATTATCTTGTCTGCATGCTATGCTTTGTCATCCTACTCAACGCCTAAACTTAAGGATCGCTTACTTTCGATTAGAGTGGTACGGTTTAGGTCGCATAACTTCACGTAAATACTTGCTCCAAAATGGAAGTTGATCACCTTTTGACGGCGATGTTAGCCTACCGTATCTGAAGAATATTGAAAGGTGAATCGCGCCGTCGCCATGCCAGTCTCCGAAGAAAGAAGCCTAGCGGCCCACTTAAGACTATCACAAATAATCGAGTCGAGCCCATTAAGACACTTGAAGTACCCTACTACCCAAATTACAAAGGAGTCGAGTTTCATTTTCCCTTTTCCTTTTCTTGGGTTTTAAGTATACAGTTAGTCCTCCAACTTTTGTTTCTTCCATAGTTTGACCCTCCAACTTTTAAAATCAATCCATTTTGGTCACCTCAGCATGAGTTTATGTAACGACCTGGTCCAACAAGAGTGGGGAGTGATCATTAGGACTTAAGGACCGGGATAAGGAGCGATTTCTAGCAAGCAAAAGGGATAAAAGTGAATTGAATTGCACACCAAACAAACAGAGGACATGCATGAGATATATATATGAAAATTGAAATTAACTTACGGATGTATCTTTTGACACAATATTAAGTTTTGTTTTGGAACTTTAAAATTAAGCGTGCTCAAGTTAAAGCACTTCTAGAGTAACGATCCGATCCAACGAAGGCAAAGAATGGTCAACGGGGTCAGAAGGCTTGAACAAAGAGCGGCTCCTAGCTAGTTTCTAAGATGGTTAAGAGGGCATAAATGAATTGAATTATGAATGGAACAAGGAGGGAGAGTAATTCTGAGATATGTGTGTGTGCAAGAGACATAAACTAAAATTAACTCCATGAATATACCTTTTGACATAATAGCAATGCTTAGTTTTGAAAGGTGGGAGCACTCTCAACTGGGCAACCTCTTGGAAAAGTGCTCACTTGTATGTCAAAAGACAAAATCATGAGACACGGTATGGGATGAGCCAGGTGAACAATACCTCAAGTAAGTCAAACCCAAGCGTCATAATATGTTATCAAAGTAGGACCCCCTTCAATAGATATTTATTTCAGGAACAAATCAGGTAGAAGTTAGTGGGCCTATAGCAACCTAGTCTAACGATGGCAAGGAATGGTTGCCAAGGTTGGTCAGCTTTTGGCAAGCTTCTAATTTAGTGAAGAGAATAGGAATGAATTAAATTATAACCAAACAGAGAAAAGAGCTATTATGAGATATAACAAATACACGATGCATTGGAAAATAAATGTTAGGGGGCCAATCTTACAAGTGTGGACCTTTTATGTACCGCCTATATTGGCCATAGCCAAGATTTTGCCATTTAATGGCCTTTATGTTTGGTGAAGATCCCTTCTCTTTTCTTTTTCTTTTTTTTTTTTCATTTTTTCATTTTGCTAATCTATTGGGGGGAACATTTATATTACCAATAAGAAGAAAAACCCAGAAATCACGTATTCCTCAGCCGTATGTGCATTTCACTTTCTATCCTTTCTTATATTTTGTTTTTCAACAGGTCTAAGTCAAAACTTTTCGGTCGCCCCCCTCCTCTCCCGTGGGTAGAATGGTAGAGTTCAAATGGTCAAATTGTCCTCGGCCTCACGTTCTTTTTTTTTTCCCCCAATATTAGATAATTCAATAATTGATATATATTATCACAAAATTTTCATGGTAATGCACATTTGCCCCGAACTTTCAATTATTACACAAAACCTAAGATTTTCATTTTGATATGACCATCAAACCTCTGACTATTTTGCCGCTTGCACTGCCTAATGCGTAAGAATACGTAATAATTTTTATGAAAATATTGGCAAGAAGATAACAATAATAACATCTTCTTCTTCTTCTTTTTCTCTATTTGCGGGGAAAAGAATGATATGATTAAAAATTTATAAATAAATAAATAAAAACCATAGATTTGTCTTTGAAAAATCACTTGATAAGCATATGCAAACAGAAAAATAAACAAAGGGTTGGCGGCTGTAATATAATGAAGGTCTAGGGGGAATTTTGTGTCACTATTGACATTTTATGGTAAACATATCTGACCATTGAAATTCAGGGGGTTTATGAACTTTCCAATTTTTATTTTTTTTTTTTTACACCTGCCTTCTTGAAAAGAGGATGTTAGAGTTCATCCTTAAAGAAAAATTCTATGGAAATCGTTGTGTCCACATGCTCTGCTTTCAAAACCAACAAAAACAACACTTCTAGAAAAGTACCTGTAATAATAAAAGTCATCATTCATGAAGTAGTTATATGTTTTGAGAGGTGGCAAGGAATGGACAGATTGTTTTGTACATTAGGTTAAAATCTGTACTTATTGAGAATTGTAATAACGGAATTCAGCGAGCAGGAAAAGAACATAAACTGTTTTATAAAAGACAGATGATAAAAATGATTTATGAGCATCCTAAGTATTTTTCCTTTTAAACTTTTAATTTTTTTATGGCGCATGAAATATTGATTTTACCTTATAGTACATCTAAAATCATATCGAACTTTTTTCATTATCGTTCATAGTTACGGCGAACTTTTTACACGAGACAACTTAAGCTTAGGAAAGTAGATATTGTGTGTTCAAACTTCACCAACCACGTGCAAATCCCTATCCTCCAGGCCAAGGGCTAGGATCACCTTCAAAGCGTTTTCCCAAGTCTCTAAATAATTGGGCAACTGTGCTTATAGGGAAAAATGCCAAAAAAAAAAATTAAACATATTATACCGATATCAATTCAATCACAAACCTTTCGATTATGAATATTTTTCACGTTTTGTTAATAGTCCATTTGGCTAATTTAAAACAAATGTCATTGACATAGATGTTGGCATTTTTATATAATACGATTGATATTAATGTAGATATTTTTTTATTTTTTCTTTTAACGTTTCTTTTTCTTTTTTTTTTATAGTCCGATGAAGGTCACCTTCACCCAAGCTAGGAAAAAAAAAAAAAATTTAAAATATCATGTTTTCTTTTAACAATTTAAGTTTTTGAGCATTTTGTGGTAATTCCACGAAATTGCACAAAAAAATTATTAAAAATGTCTACATTAGTCCTAGGCGTATTAAGTACGATGTTTAGTAGTCACATCAGTAATTTTTAAATTGAATTGATTGAATGAATTTAATCAAAGAAATGAAAAATATTTAAAGTTAAATTAACCAAATCAAAAAGTTTTGATTCGGTATTAATACTTTTCGTGGGCACTTTTTCTGGGTGCTCGTACCTGCGCATCGTGAGAGACGGCAGAATCGTTGAAAACCTGAAAACGAACCTAAACATCATGTCCGACCCTCAGAGCGGCCGAAGAGACTGAAGACGCGTTCTCACCTTCAGAAAAAGGAAGGGACGCGCTCTCTCTCTCTCTCTCTCTCTCTTTCTCTCTCCTCGTCCGAGGAGGAGGCGATCGATGGGAAAAGGAGTTTTCGCGAACTCGCGATCCGCTCAAAAAATCCTTATCCGCACGGAGCTGGATTTCTCTGCCCTTCCACTGCTCGCCCGACACGTATCGCTCGAACGACGCACACGCACTCGAACTCCAAACCCACCCCCCAAATAAAAAACTCTCGCCCCCTTTTTTTTTTTTTATATATAAAATTATAAAGAGAAAAGATGAAAAGAGAATCCATCAACAGCGCTGCCAAAGACATCTTTTCGGTGTTGCGGTACCGAGAAATATGTTTCCAGGAATTTTATTTTTGTCAAATTGAGATTTATTCCCCCCTTTTCCACGGGATTAATTCCCTAAAAATCCAAATTTTGAGGCTTAGTTCTAAATTTATAAATTTTTTTCTATCTCTTTGAAGAAATATTAAAGTTTAAGTTCAGTCTCAAATTTATCCCAAATTTTTCTTTTTCTTAAAACCCATAAATATTAAATCAAGTCTCAAATTTGTCTTGAATTTTTGTTTTGTCTAAAAAAAAGATTATCAATTAATTTATTCTCAAATCTATCCAATGATATAATCCCATCTTAACTTGACATTTTCACATCAATAATAAATACACATCAGCAAAACTGTTCTAGGATATAAAAGTTGGGATTGGACAGAAGGATAATAAGGGTAAAAATGGGTGATTTTCTTTTGGAAAAAAATGGGAAGGATTTGAAATTATACCTAAAATATGAGGTTTTTCCTAAGATAAAAGAAAATTCAGGGTAGATTTGAGATCAAATTTAAATTTTGAAAGGAAAAAAAGTTTAAAGTGGATTTATGATTGCATATAAAGTTTAGAGATTTTTTCTAAGATAAAAGAAATTCGAGGTAAAATTGGGTTCGGAACTAGAGTCGAGGGATTTTTAGGGAATTAAGCCCCTATCCCGTGACCAGAAAAAGGAAGAGAATCGGAACAGAAATGGGGGCGGAAAATATAATAAATTATTGCAAGGTGGTGGAGAGGCGTGCTTGTGTAGCTTCTTCTTCTTTTCCCACTCTCCCTTTCCAGAAGTTTCTCTCATCTCTCTAGTCTCGCACCTTCCTCTCTAGTCTCTCCTTCCCATTTTGTCCCCCCACCCCCGGCGGGCCCCACTTCCTTTTGGTCCCCTTTTTCCAGAAATCCCAATTTTCTTTTTTTTTTTTTAAAAATAATTATCCCCTCCCCCTTCACTTCCTTCTGGAACCCTCCCTCCCTTTCTCTCTCTACCCCATCATCATTTTCTCTCCCCCACTTCCGCACGAAACTTCTAGAAACAACAAAAAGAAAAAACCTAACTCCCTCTCTCTCCCTCTCTCTCTCTCTCTCCCTCTCCCTTCCACCCCTTCTCTCTACCTTCGTTCCGGCGAGATTTCCTCCGATCGGCGTCGCGGCGTGGGTGGTCGGTCGACGGTGGCTTCCCGTGCCGTCGGCTAGCTGCCTCCGGCGTGATTTCCCCTTGCCTGTGCGGTGGTTGGTGAGAGAGAGAGAACTCGTCGGAGGTCTCGGCGGCTCGCTGCTTTCCCGGTACACCTTCTTCTCTCTCTCTTTGGCGCATCGTTTCTCGTCGCCTGCTTAGCTGAGAGAATCAGGAACCGAGAAAATTCCCGCCTGACCGACGAACGCCCAGTAGATAGAGGAATAGTTTTATTTTTATTTTTTTTTATTTTTTTGCTTTTCGGGGTTTTCTTTTTCTTTTTCCGTAATCGAATCGGTGGGAGGAAGCTTCGGCTCTGCCATGGAGGAAGCTTCGTGTGCGTGTGTTGATTTTATGGTTCAGCGTGCGATCCAACGTCGTCCGCGCGTGCTGACTCGAATGGGAACCTGTCTGGTTGGGAGTCTCTCCAGGTGTGGTGTCCATAGGCTTCGGATCTGAGAGGGGGCGCGGCCGCGGCGGGGGGCTGGGAGGGACCGATGCCGGGGAGCAGACCGGGGATTCGCCGGTGGCCGGAGACTCGCAGCGGTCGCTTCCGACGCCGTTCCTCACCAAGACGTACCAGCTCGTGGACGATCCGGGGGTGGACGATTTGATCTCGTGGAACGAGGACGGGACGACGTTCATCGTGTGGCGGCCAGCGGAATTCGCCAGGGATTTGCTCCCCAAGTATTTCAAGCACAACAATTTCTCCAGCTTCGTTCGCCAGCTAAACACTTACGTAAGTCTGCGATTGCGGTTCCCGAAATGCGATTTCCCTCGGTTTTAGGATTCGATTTCAGCGGAAATCTTCTTCCGTGTTGATGATGACAACCGATTGGCTTCTAGGGATTCAGAAAGGTGGTGCCGGATCGGTGGGAGTTCGCCAATGATTGCTTCCGGAAAGGCGAGAAGGCCCTCCTCCGCGACATACAACGCAGGAAGATCTCCCCGGCGGCCGCGGCGGTGACGGTCGCCGCTGTGGGGGTGGCGGGGCTGACCGTGTCTCCGGCGAACTCCGGCGACGAGCAAGTGATCTCGTCGAGCTCTCCGCCGGTGACCCTCGCGACCGCCGCGGTCGCCGCCGCCTCGCCGTCCGTGGTGCACCGCTCGCCGAGCTGCACGACCGCGCCGGAGCTCCTGGAGGAGAACGAGCGGCTGAAGAAGGAGAACATGCAGATGAGCCAGGAGCTGTCTCAGCTGAGAGGGCTGTGCAACAACATACTGTCGCTGATGGCGAACTACGTCTCCCGCCAGTCCGACTCCTCCTCCGCCGCCCCGGAGGGACAGGCCCTGGAGCTGATGCCGGCCAGGCAGGCGGAGGCGGCGGAGGACTGCGCCGGCCCGCCGTCGGCGGCGGCGCTGGAGGAGGACGAGGAGGAGGAGGCCGCGACGGTCGCTCCGCGGTTGTTCGGGGTCTCCATCGGGGGAAACGGCAGAGGATCGAGGAGAACGGCAGCAACGGCGGAGACGAAGAGATGCGGGAGGCGGATCAGGCGGCGCCGGTGCCACCCGACGAGCGTGAGCCCGGTGGGGAGGTGAAATCAGAGCCGTTGGATGGGAGCAGAGATCATCACGGGGGAGAAGACCCGTCGTGGCTCGAGCTCGGAAAATGACAAACCTCCTCGGCTGCGACGGACGTGACGGCGGAGACGAGGGGGCGTCGCTGCTTGAGGGTGAGCGGGTCACGCGCGTGGCGCGTGGGGGTGGCGCGTGGGTCTCCGCTAGAGGAGGAGGTGGGGCCATATGGGGAAAGGGAGAGCGAAAAAACTCGAAACTGAACCCCAGCGAATTTTGCAAGAAAGTCAAAATCAAAATCCGCGGGCGAGAGCGAGAATGTTGTAAAGGTGACTAATAATGCTCGCATCGCCGAGGAAGACAAGTGGCGGGGGAAAGCTGCACGTGCGAGCGAGCGATTTTGTCCCCAAATTAGAATTCGGAAGTTTTAAGGTTTAAACGCTTTTCGGGAGAAAATTAGAGGATGAATCGAAGCTGGGCACGAAACGGTGTCTTTGGTCGGGCGTAATCTATTGATGTTTGATTTTTTTTTTTTTTTGTTGACTGGATGTAAGCCGTTGCGCACCTGATTTAACTAGAAATTTAGCTGTAACTGGAAGCGGAAGCGGGTTGCCATCGAATCTGACCGGCTGGATAAGAATCTAAGGATTCAATCGTGTGACCGCTCGTGCTAAACTATAATTATGGATGGTGGGATTTCTTTTTTTGGGTGTGTCCGGTATTGGCTGACTTGTCTTTGCTTTTTTATCTGTGATGTCTCGGAAATAGTGGGTCGGCTCTCTTGGATTCGAAGTTGAAAATTATCCATGTTCTGGTCATCATGGGATGTGCTTCGTTTAGGAAAAACCAATTTCAGGTATAGTGGAGAAAAAAAATAATCTTATGATCCTAGGGAGTTCTCCCCCGTCGCTGCCTTGGGCTGGGTGGGGCGGGGCATCTTGCGTGCCGCAATGCTTAGCAACGAATGAATTTGTCCCCGTTTTGTCATATAGTTTAGCAACAAATGACTGATAAAAAGACTTGTAAAAGTCCAAATTTAACATCGACCACTCACTTCATGAAAATAACAAAATATTATCTAATTCGTCCCTCCAATTTAGTAGCAGTACATAAACGATCCATTTCTTATCCATAGGACATAGATTTTGGGTATGTAAAGTTCTCACTCAATCTTGGACTATGTCGTAGTGTTGTAGATACAAGATGGGTTGAGGGTGCATTTGGTTACACTTTTGAGAAAATTTTTGAGAAAATACAAAGAAATTTAATTTAAAAAAGTTTTTAAAAATGTAAATTGTGTTTGTTAAATCATAATAAAAGTTCTCTTTGAGTAAAATTATAAGTAAAAAATTATACTTACGCTTCAATTGCCTTAAAAAAAAAAAAAAAATAAAAAGTTGGCCCTAACAAACAAGGTCGCCATTGGCGATCTAGATTTGTTGTCGGTGGATCACCGACAGTCATCATCTACCCTAGGGACTACTAGTGAAGGTTGCATGACCTACACAACTCCTCACAAAGGTCACTCAACTCTGATGAAGGCCAACTAGGTTGCATGACCCATGCAACCAATTGAGAGTCGATCGAGAGCCAACTAGGTCGCTCTTGCTTGCCCCCAACGAGGTCTAGCAAGGTCATGCAAACCCAAGCCCTTGCCGACACAACCCTTGCAAAGGTCGCTCGACTCCTACAAAGGTCGCTTGACCTTGACAAGGGCCAGCTAGGTCGCTTGACACTAAGTAGCCCCTTGTTGAGGTCACAAGATTGCCGAGGGTCGTCCGTTGTTTGGATCGATGACCTCAACCGACCTCGTGAGAGTCGCATGACCCAAACGGTACTCACGTAGGTCGCACAACCCACCGGCAATGGTCACCTAGGTTGCCAATGACGTCATTGGCCTCTCTTTAGCCTGTGGCCAAACCCTCACAATCATAGAAACCATGCCAGCCAACCCCAAGGAGAAGAAGATGAACAATCGCAAACAATGGCAAAATCGGAAAATCAAAAAATGAGTGAGGATAAAATTAGAAGAAAACTGTCAAAAGGTAGGTTTCAAAAATGAAACTAAATACTCAATATTTGGCCCCAAAGCCAAAAGTAGCATGAGTCCACCGGTCAGGTACATTAAATTCACCGTAAATTCAGTCTCGACGGCGCAAGTAAGACAGCCATTCGTCTCTCTGTCCTTCGGCCTGCACTGAAGAAGATGTTTTTCCCTAAAGTAAACAGTTCAGATTATATGGGTCAAAAAGGACCATGACAAGTCCATGATTAGAACTACAGGAAATCAATAATGGAATCCCCAAGCACCGTTCTTGCTATTTCACCAATATCTTCTTTGCGACCATACATAGTACACTGTTATCTGGGTGAGCTATTTGCAGTTTGATAAATGACAGTCCGTAAAGAATGGCCAAATGATTGATTGAATCGTCCTCATGACTCATTCCACTTCTAAAATAAGTAACACCGACGTTAGTTTACCTACTAAATCTAAGTCGTCAAGCACGTGCTAGCCCTCACGAGTAAGAGGGTACATGGTGTGGTGTGCAAAAAGAAAGCGGCAAACGCACGGTGAGACGAGAGCTGGCTAAAGTCGGAGTCAATTGCCAAGGAGGGCGGGCGGCGGGCGGCGGTTGCCCCAGCGATTTTCCCCGGACAACCGTTCTCTCGCGAGGGAAAAACCACCTCGTCAGGTTGGCGGCCCACGCCGAGTTGAATTGGGCCTGTCTTGCGCGGGGCAACGGTGCCTCACGGGCCGCCTCACTGTTTGGGGAAACTTTGCGGCAATGTTTGGAATGTATCCCTGTTTTGTCATATGGTTTAGCAACACATGACGATAAAAAGACTTGCAAATGTCTAAATTTAACGTCAATCGCTCACAACATAAAAATGACAAAATTATCTTATCCGTTCTTCCAATATAGCAGTAGCACAGAAACGATGCATTCTTTATCCATGGGAAATAGATCGCAGGTAAGAAAATTCTCTCGGACAATCTTGCACCGTACTGTCGTGTAGGGAATACGAAATGGATTGAGTCCACTGGTCGAGTACATTGGTGTGTATGAAAACTGCTTAGCGAAGGAGCTTTGGGCTCCAAAGTTCCTTGAGCAAATGTTTATACATTTGGCAAATTTTATGGACATTTGAGAAGATGAAAGTGTATTTCCAAAGGTGTTTAGCCTAGAACAGATCTAGAGGTGTTTTGACATTTGATTGTTTATGCAATACAAATACAATTTTTCTTTCAATTATACCCTCACTCAACTTTCATAATTACATAAATATCCCCACCTCCCACGATCAAACTAGCGAGGGTTTAGTCCATCGACAAGGCCAGATCTAGCTATTGGCAAGCCAATCTGAAAATGGCCAGCCAAGCCTAATGTCATGCGACCTTAGGCAATGCCACCTGGGCCGTGGGAACCCAAGTGACAATTGCCTAGGGCCATGACATTCAGGTGATAACAACCTCATGTGAGGCTAGTTGGTTGCTAAGTTTTGCTAGCATTTAGTTTATTTTTTTTCTTTTTTTTTTAAATTTTAAAAATGCAAAAGTTATTTACAAAGTGTAATTTTTTCCACATGGTATTTAAGTCAAAGTTGTTTGCTAATGTGTTTAAGTTGTATTTCAAAAAATGCCTTTAACTTAAAATCCTTTATATTTTCTCAAAAAATTTCCCCCAAAGCCGAACCAAATACAGTCTAAATTCATCACAAATCTCAGTCTCAACGCCGCAAGTAAGACCATCGTTCGTCTCTGTCTGTCCTTCGGTCTGCACTGAAGAAGATATTTTTTGTCCTTTCAAGAAAACAGTCCATGACAAGTTCATGTTTAGCACCAAAGGAAAATGGTAATGCATTCCTCAAGCACCGTTCTTGCTATTTCACCAATATCTTCTTTGCCACCATACATGGTCCACTGTAATTCTATGTGAAGTATTTGCAATGACAGTCTCTGAACAATGGTCAAACAATCAATTTAACCCTCCCCATGACTCATTCCACTTCTAAAATGGGTAACACCGGCATCAATTTGCTTGCTACATCTAAGTTGTCAAGTGTGTCCTGGGCCTTGCCGGAAAGAGGGTACACGGCGCGGTGCGAGTGCAAGAGAACAGCAAACGCACGCCCGAGACGAGAGCGGGCTAAAGTCGGAGGCCCATTGCCAAGGCGGGCGGTGGCGGAGGCCGTTGCCCCAGCAATCTTCCCCGGCCAACCACTTTCTTGCGACGGAAAAACCGCGTCGTCGGATCGGGGGTCCAGCCCGAGTTGAATTGAGCCTGCTTCGTGCATATAAACCCTTGTCTTTTAGCTGAATCGGACTGTGGGTTGGGGCTATGGAAGAGGGAAAAGGAGACGGTGGAGTTGCTGCTGGACTTAAGCTTAAGAGTTTCGGGCTCGGTGGGAAGTTGAGGTTTGAACTAATTTCCGGCTGGCCCATAACTCTGAGCTGCCGAGTTGAATTGAGCCTACCTCTTTTCTCAAAAAAAGCAGAGGAATCGATACAGCTATATTCACCTCCCGCAGGATTTTTATACATTTGGGCTCTATTCATTTTACGAAAAATAACTTTCATAAAAAAAAAAAATTCGAGTTTTCCAGTATTTGATCATGGAAAATAAACAAGTTAAGGAAAGCATTTTCAACCAACTGAAAAAACACTTTAAGAAATGGAGAAAATGCTTTCTGCTTTATCCTCTTTCTTTCCACCTTTAGATCAAGCACTTTCTTTCATCAAACATCTTTTCCTTTTATTTTTATTATTTTGATTTTTAATTTTAATTTCTTTTCTGTTTTAAATGGATTTGTTTATTTTTTTTCTTTTCCTTCTTCTTCGGCTAACTGCTGGCCACAACCAAGCTCAAACTTGTGATGAGACTTGCCTCTGGCCTTAGGTGAGTCGACCGGCCTTGAGTGAGCTTAAGTTCATTGTGGCCGATCACTAAGAAGGAGGAAAAGAACAAAATAAAAAGAAAAATAATGAAAATTTAATTTTCTTTTACAAAAAAAATTATTATTGAAAAGAGTGTACGGAGGAAAATCAAATTAAATTTTCCATAACAACCATTAGCCAAACATCGAAAAATTCAACATTTTCCAGGAAAACGACTTTCAAAACGCTATATTTTCCACGAAATGAACAGAGTTTTGTCGAGAATATTTAATAGAACATGATCGGTCGATGTCGAGAAGATCTATAAAGCGCTTATGTCGATTCTTGACAATGATGCATGAGCCACTGGTTCTTTTTTTTTTTCCTCCAAGCAACGTTTTCTTCCTGCGCAAACAACGGCAAAGTTCATTGCACTCAATTTATTCCACTCGCATTTACCCAGTTGAAAATAAATCTCAACAACTCCCCTTTTCCACAGCAAAGACGCAATAGTTTCATGCTATTGCTATTCTAATTCCCATGGAAAACGCAGGCATCACATGGGAAGACGCTAACGTTTCCTTTTGTCTTACATAACCCGAGTCGATTCGATTGAGTTGACACGTTCCACTGAATCGATTGAACCAGGTGCCAGGCATGAGGTATACTCAAATCACGCGCTTCGCTATCATTAAACAAAGAATTAACGTAAAAAAAATTTAAAATTAGTATTCGTAACTAAATTGTGATAAATTTGAAAAAAAAATTTTCCCTAAACCGTATATTTATGAAAATTTATTATCCGCTAGTTTACGTTAAATTTAATTGATACAACAAAAATCATAAACTCGATACATATGTAATAAATGGATGATAAAACCTAAAACCGATACATTTGTTAACTGTCACGTGTCATCCAATTTAGTAATTTGATGATAAAATTTAATGGAAACCAATAAATGGTAAATTTATTATAGATGTATTAGTTTGAAGTTTTAGGTAATCAAAAAATAAATTCAAGATAAATTTGTCATAGTTGTATCAATTTGAATTTCTCATGATAATAGCCCTTAAATAAACACTATAGTCTTTCCATAGTAAAGACCGTTCAAGCTCAAGAGAAAAATATTCATATTTTGCCAAAATTGGATCGTAGACGAATTACCCTTCATCGAAATTTGTTATTTGATTTTTTTTATTTGACAGTTACAATACGGCATTGGAGTTCAAATAAACAAACAACTTCCGAAAAGGTAAATTTGAGCAAAAGTAAAGATAAATATGGCGATTACATTAGTTTGATGGTTCATATTGCTAAATTTGAAAGAACAAATAACCCCTTTTAGAAGTTACATCACGAACAATTATCCAAAAGAAGTTATGGAAATCCTAAATTAACAAATACATATATAACCATTAACAATTATCTTCATGCCGAGCTTGCCGCCAATATCAATGGCTTTTCTCGGCTGTCATCAATAACCTAAGTAGCACTGACACTGACACGCGATGCACGACATGACACGACACGACACGACACGCCGACACGTTATTTCTTAAAAAACAAAAAATTCCAACATGATGGGATACATTGGATATTAAATATTTATCTTATATATACATAGATAATAAATTTTATTTTTATGTTTATTTCAATCAAATAATGTGATTCAAATTCATAAATAAATAAATAAATAAAACAGTCTAGAATGAATTTATACTAAAAACATTAATTAACCATTTATTAATATCATTCATTGTTTTAATTTGACAAATTCAACTCTATTCCAATAATTCATAAAACTTGAAGAAAAAACAAGCAATCCACATTATGGACTCAGATGTTAGATATGTCGGAAAAAGGAAAAAAAAAAACTTAAAGGATGAATTGTGTATCACAGGTAGGTAGGGGTGTGCAATTAGACCGGGTCAACCCAATTCCGGATCGGCCCACCCGGAAAAAAAAAAAAAAAAAAAGGGGTCGAGAACCGCTTTCCGATTGAAACCCACCGTTTCCGATTGAAACCGGTCGAGAACCGGCCCAAGGGATTACCCACCCAGAACTGGATCGACCAAACCGGTTTGAGAACCCGTTTGAGAACCAACCCAAAAGACCAAACCCTAATTTGTTTCTATCTCACACCCGCAAACTTCCCCGAGCTCGCAACCTCCGCCGATTCCCTGCACTGCCAGTCCCCTGCAATGTTGGCCTTTGAGCAGCAACGCCGCACCACTCTCGCTACCATCTCATCGGCGAGCCCGCGCCTACCTCTCCGCTCAAGCACCGACGCTTGCTCGTCCTCGCGTTTGCTGTCACTACACCACACAAGAGCCCGATGCCAACAGATCTGAGTCGATTGCCACAACACTCGCGCCTTCGATCTCCTTCGCCGACGTTCCCCACAAAGCAGCTCACCCCAACACCGTTGCGCTTTGCCTCACCCGCGAGCCCATTGCCTCTGCTCGAACCTCCACCTACAATGCTCTTGCTCTGACGCCCATCAGATCTTCCCCAGACCCACGAAGCCGTTGTTGTCCCATCTCGCCGGAACTCTCGCCTGCGAGCCCGTGTCCCTGCACCGCACCGCACCACACCACCATGCTCGCCTTGCTTCGCTCTTGCAACTAGATCCGACCACCGTGACCTTCGATTAGTGACCTGACACCACAGATCCAATGATCTAATGACCCGACGTTGCCCTCTGCCCTGTTTGTTTCTACCAATGACTGACACCAAAGCAAACCCTAATTTGTTCCATCCGAGTGCCGACGCCGCTTCGCTCGCCCACCGTCGCCTTCCTCTCATGAAACCCATAGCCGGTGAGATCCCGACGTCGCCACTCCGCCTCTCCCTGCTCCGCACCCCCCGAAATCGCGATGCCACCTCTGTCAACCGGTTACTGGCTGCTCGCCAACCTTGCAAAATAGGTTCCAATATAAACAAGGCTAATCCTGTTTTTGACCGGAAAACAGGATGGGTTGGAACAAGGTTAAAAAAAGAACTGGTTATAATAAGGTCGGGTACAGAGTCCAAGTCTAGACCCTACCTACTCTAGACCCGATCACCCCTAATCACAGGAAGTGAGAGTTAAAAGAAAAAAAAAAGATTAATTTTTTTTTTTTTCTTCATTTATTATTTTTATTATTGTGTTTTATTTTTTCATATATATGCATTTTGACCTCTCATTTATTGAAAAATTTTAAAATGGACATCAATATCATGTGATTGTATGTCGAAATTTCGAGTGTCCGAAAAATTGATCGGGTGTCTTATTTTCTAACATGTGTTGATCAAATATCGGAAAATATCCGAGAGTATCCGACACGATACGAAAGCTTTTGAAAAGTATCGGTACTTTATAATAAATTATATTATCGATGACATCAAGTTATCAATAATTCCATAATGACCGAACTCTATTTTCATTGACTAAGTCTATCGTTTGTCAGTTTTTGGTGCAAACGCTCGGTTGATACTCTTCCTCCCCCCGTATTCTACACGAAGCTTGCAGCAAATTCTTACTGCGACTAGTGCAAATTTGACTCGCGCAGGTGTACGAAGATCAGACGGGACGCACGCTCTCAAAGCTTCTTTTCTGGTAAATTTCTTGCCAATCAAAGCCGGCAAAGGCGCTCCAGTAGAAAGGGAAGATCGACATGATCGTTCTCATTGCCATTGAGATTCGTCCAATGCAGATTAAATATAAACACGAAAACAGGTGTCCGTCGTTGTAGTAAGCCGTCTTGTTTCCGGCACCTCCTCGATATTGCCGACTCGTCTCTTTCACGGCAATTCATCATCTCGATCTTATCAATGACAGCTGCGCCGCTATTGACTTGACCAGGGCATTCCCATTAATGTAGAAAAGACTACAAAAAACTCTCTTTCTCTCTCTGTTTGAATTGGCATTGGGGCAAAACAAGACGAAAGCTACAGTAATCCTAGCATCGGGAATCGAAGCACGAGATTTAATTGAACGCCTGGAAGTACTAAAAAGGCCTGTATTTTTTATAGCAAAAAGACAATGTCAGGCGTCTCCTTTTGCGGTTTCACTTGACATCTTTCGCAATTTGCTCTTCTTCTTCTTCTTCTTTAACACGTAATCACATGCGTAATATTGAGTATGAGTGACGTTTTTAGACCATTAAAAAGTCCAAATTCAAAGATTAAACTAATAGGTGAAGCTGAGCGTAAAAGCTGCGCCTACTACCATATTAAAAAGTTCCAACCGAAATAATTAAATTAACAGATAGAGTGAGATGACATTTATATAAATAGCATATATACTTCATAATTATGTGATATTAGATATTTGTCAAATCCCAATGCTTTAGATGCCCTTTCAAAAGGAACCTAGTAATATTTCCAACACACTATTTCCCTTTTTCTCTAATAATTTAAGGGAAAAAAGGAAAACAAGATTTAATTTAATGTATGTTTGCTTGAGAGAAGAAATTTTTTTCAATCGAAAAAATCATGTATGGTTAAAGAAATGGATGGTTAACCTATTTGATTTGTTGAAAATAATCAATCGACAAAAATCATGTATGGTTAAAGAAATATGCATATTTAAAGTTAGAAAAAATTTTTTTGAAAATGATTACTCAAAAAAAATTTTCTTTTATTATAATATAAGCTGGTGTAATTTGAAACCCACAAAATATTTTTAAACATTTAAAAAATAAACGATTTTTTCAGTAGAGAAAGCAAGTTGATGATTGGATAGTACCGGGTAACCTTCTCGTGGACTTAGAAGTCGTCGAGGCAGACAATTTCGAGGCCCCATCCTTGTCGGCATCCATTACATGGTGCTTTCAAAAGATGAAGGCCCCGTAGGGAAATTATTTTATTGATCTTATCAGGAAAATAAAAACTTACAATGATTTCATATGCAAGTGGTCGTACATTTCAAATATTTAAGGTGTTTCCTATTGAGTAAAAATCAAATTACGAGAAAGTGAAAGTTGTTGTCAAAATAAAATAAGAAGATCATATGTAAAAGTCACTATGATGAATAGGGACCATTTACCGTTTTGCTTAAAGATGTTTACATTCCTCCATGGGATATTCGACTAATACATAAAGTGCCAAGTTTTTCATAAGTCCCATCTTCGATATAATACATAAAGCGCTAAGTTGATACACTATTCATAAAAGGAGTAAATATTAAATGATACATTTATTTAATAATTTAAAATTTTATAATTGTTGGTAATGGTTTCGCTAAATCTCAAAATGATATTAGAATAAAGATTTTAAATTCAAATCTTTCAAGTCCTATTTCTTTCTTCACAAATAAACCAAACTAAGCATAAGGGGAAGTAATAAAATAATTAAATATTAAATCACGCATTCATATAACAACTTAAGCTCACATAATAGTTAGTAGTGGTCTCATTAAATCTTATAATTATCAAAAGCCAAGTTGAAATATTTAAAAAGACTAGCCTAATTATGAGGGAGAGTAATATAACATTTAAACATTAAACCACACGTTTATTTAATAGCTTAAGATTTTAAAACAGATTATAGTGATCCCACTAAATCTCACAATTATAATCTAAAGTCCGTCTAGATCACCAATATCATATCTTAGCTACCAAAATATGAGATTCAACATATGCCCTAGATGCAAAATAATCACCCATTGCTATGTTTATTTCTTGGAAAATTATTGATTTGGAAATTTACCTAAATTAATTGTTTGTATTGCTTACAAAAGCAAAAGAACGAAAAATACCTTCATCGTCAATAAAAATATTTTGACATTAATTTTTTTCAGTAATGAGAAAGGAGGTTACCATGTACTTTTGACCGACTCTTTAAGCATCTCTTTCCTCGATGCTCCCATTCTTCAATATATACTCCCTTGCTCACTCCAGACTCACAGAAGGATTGCAAGAACTCTCGTGCTTTCTTATGTCGACCAACAATCCCGAGCCTTCAAACATGAACATCACTGTCATATCAGCTGAAGGACTGAAGAAGCCCTCCTGTACCATATTCACAAAACCGCCGAGACCCTTCATTTCTCTCACAGCGATAACTTCTTCGGCTCCATCTGCTGTGCGAAACAATGGCGACAAGGAAGATCGAGTAGGACTTAACTGGGGTGACGAGTTTCATGTGCATGTCAGCTCAAGTTTCTTCACTGACCTGAATGCTTCCATTCATCTCCAACTCTATAGAAAGAGCTTCACTCAAGGTTGGACCCAGCTGGGCTGGTGTCGGGTTCCGGCGGCTGATGTCATGTCGCCAGCAGTGGACTCAGTGAAGTACCTGAGTTACCGGCTCCTGGCTCGGGATGGAACCAGAAGCGATGGCATTATTAATCTCGCAGTGAAAGTGGGAGTGTCTTTGGATACACATGAGAGATGGCCGGGCGATGATGGTAGAGCCGTCACGCCTCAAACGGAAGTGTCCTTGGGTACACATGAGAAATGGCCGAGCCACGATAGTAAAGCCATCACGGCTCAAACCGGAGAGTCTTCGGATCCACATGAGAGATGGTCAAGTAGTAATAGTAGAGCTGAGACGTCTCGAACTGTGATCGGCATACCGGTGAGGTATTTCCAGTCTCCTACGATGTGAAATCATAGGGCCGAGAAGTGTCAGGTCTGAGAGGAAAAGAGAGAATTTCCAACTTCAAGTTTTTGTATTAGAGTAGCTTTACACTATCAAATAACCGAACTGTTTCTTAGCATAATCCCACACACCTTCATTGTGCACTAATTGTTTAATTTTTCTACGAACCAAATCATGAGTATCGATCATTATCACGCAGCAGCATATCTCATCAGCATTTCCTGGAACCAGCATCTTATTCTGCCATCGAACGTATACGTTAATTGAAACTTTGCAGGAAGCCATTGCGAGGGTTCCAGAGTTTCACTTTTGAGGGGAATTCCAGGAATCACCTTGAGTGGACCAGGCTGACTCAGTCATAGTGCAGTGTCGCTTTCCGCACTTATTTAATTTCCGGTCCCTAGCGTGGAAAGACGCTGCCCCTACGAAGGTGCTTCACGAGTCATCTAACAAGTTGGGGAAAAATACTTAAAACACGGCGCCGCAAATAGCTGTCGGGATGGCCGCAAATAGTTTTATCGACATAGGATGGTCCAAACCGCACAAAAGTCGTATACAGAGGTGATGCCTGGCCGTTGGCCCAGTTGAAACCTTGGTCCGGCGTAAGGTTTACAATCGGATTGGTGAGAACAAAGTCAATCCTGACTTCTAAGTCAAGCAGGATGCAAAGTCTGTGGATTCACACCATGTAATGCTAAAGCATAATACTAAATTAGTGATGCGCCGGCGGTCCATATTTCTACGTCTAAATCTAAACAAAGAATGATAAATGCTGTCTTAGATTTACGATGGTGATACCATATTCTGATTCTTACAGCTAACCGAATAAGTATGCCCGTTTCGTAAAATGACTCAATTGTTAAATCTAAAATTCCGTGAATTTCAAAAGTCAGTGACCAGATTGGAGTCTATGAAAGAGACGGAGCAGGTTTTAGGACCAGAAGAAATGCGAATGTCTCGTGTATGCATGTTGGAACCTTCATCGACACATTCGAACCAAAATTTTCTCGACTATGGTGTCCACTGTCAACGATGAAACTCGCGTAGTGCTGTTAACACAGTTAATCATGAATCGATCAAGCAAAATTCTCCTACAAAGTGGTTCCTATTGATTTAACACCAACGTGCTGACACTGCAATAACTCTATCCCAAATTGCTGCCGTAATTGTCGACCGTCTAGTTATGAAATGAAGATACTTTCCTTTAGCAATCTCTGCAACAAAAGAACTTACACCCAACTCCAGCCACCAGACCGATGCAAAATCACAACAGAAAAGGATGATATACAAGGGACATGTCTTGGTCTGAAGATCATATCGTTACATGTTAAAATATATAAATATTAACCACACCTTCATCTAATAGCTGTAATTTTTAAAATAGTTAACACTAATCTCATAAATTCTCATATAGTATCAGAAAAGAAGAAATTGAGTTCAAATCTTACAAACCCCTAATTGTCTCTCCAATTACATATTTCCACGCTTTAATCTTAAGCCAAAAACTAGCCTAAATGTGAGGGGGAGCGTTAGATCTAACAGCTTAAGTTTTTAGAATGGTTGACAATGATTCCACAAAATTTCACATTACACATTCCACAATTCCAATGTGTACAGACTGGGATAATTAGGTAACTCTTTATTAGATGCATAAGAGCAAGCCAGAGGAATCACACTCAAACAAAATGGAACGATACCTTCCACTCAAACTACATTACTGTTCGATAGAAAAAAAAGAACTACATTACTGTATGAACTCAAAATTCTTTGTGCACAAATATTGCACTTTTGAACAATGTCATGCAACATTATGCAAAAAATAACTCTACAACAGGATACTCGCTCACGAGCCTTAAAAAAAAAAAAAAAAGAGTAATGTATAAGTTACCACTAACTCCAACCAAACAATGGATTGTGCGCCTCAATGTGAAAAACAAAGAGGTTCTGCCGAAATCCACACCAAGGAACCTGCCAAAGACAATAGCTAATAGCAATGTCCCCATGCGGCATGTTTTAAGTTGGGATGTTGCTTACTTAATTTTCTTAAATGATTTAAGCTTCTTTGGCCATTCTCAGTCCAATGGAAGATAATGCTCCCACTCCCACTATCGCTTACCAGGAAATCCATCAAAGAAATTGACTAAGCACCTCATAAATCCATCTC
The DNA here is from genome assembly GCA_014182585.1 of Eucalyptus coolabah. Lineage (NCBI taxonomy): Eukaryota > Viridiplantae > Streptophyta > Magnoliopsida > Myrtales > Myrtaceae > Eucalyptus > Eucalyptus coolabah. Next base: position 5,806,128 of record CM024624.1, on the reverse strand, counting down.
AAAGAGGTTCTGTTAGAATCCACACCCATGCGCCAGCCAAACCGAGATGTCAACTGATAGTAAATGTTACCACGCAGCATGTCTAAGTTCTGATGTAGCTTCTTGAATTTTCTTCCTGAATGAAGTTAAACTTCTCTGGCCCTTCTCGGTCCAATGGAAAGAGCTGCTTCGCTCAAGGATATCTGACATAAATGTCGATCCAACAGCAGATTCTTTTGATGGAGTGTCGTCATATTCTGTAGGCATATAAAACCCGAAGCCAATTCACTGGTTAGAGTTGCTGACAAGTGACAACAGCACTTAGAGTGAGGCAAAGGTCTGGAAATTTGAGGATTTTCCCGATATATGGTTTTATAAAATGAGCAGTGGTTCCATTACTTGATATTGAGAACTAATCCAAGAAAAGAATTCAGAATGATAATGGCACCTAAAGTACACCATAATAAAAGGGCAAAGTCAGGCATAGGAAAAAATGTTTCTGGATCAATCTCAAGAGAACCAGCCAAGAACAAAACTTAGATCGACACCCACGAACACATCCTCTCTAATTATATCAATTAATGTGCAACAAATACTGCTGTCCTGCCCTCATCACTTTGTTGTAAAATTTTGCATGCTCATGAGATTTGATATTTGGTACTGTTAGAAAGTCTAACCCATAAACTTAAGCTTATAGGTGAAGAAAACAACATGAATATAAAGAGCATTTAAGACCCATTGCCAATCTATATGGCATAACACTTCAACACCCCCACTTACATGCAAGTCGGATCATGAGCAGCACATGAATTTTGACTATGCACATTCACATGGAATTTTTTACCATGCACATTCACGAAAGGGATAGACTGGCTCTAATACCATGTTAGAAAGTCCAATCCAAAAGCTTAAGCTAATAGGTGAAGAAAACAACATGAATATAAAGAGCATTTACAACCCATTGTCAATTGATGTAGGATAGCACTTCAACAGGTATTAATTTCTTTGTTTTTGTCAATATGGTCCTTGTAGTAGTTTGTATCATTTAATTTTAGACAACTCAGAGAATCAGCACTCCTCACAAAGATACTCATTGAAACATGAGATACAGCAGGAGAAAGGTAAAAGAAGAAACCAAAATGAGAATCACACCTGAAGACATAGGAAGCTGGTACTGCCGTTTCAAGAACTTGGAGGCCTCTCTGTCCTTTTTATGACACAAAACTCGTATCAAAATGTACGCATCATCAGGGATGCTGCCATGTCTACGTGCATGTAATCCTGATGAGATCTGTTCACTTGCATTTAGCAGCATTTGGATGACACTGTCAGTCTGTCAAAGAAAAATTAGTCAACAGCTGCTTATATAGATTCATATGACTGCACAATTTTCAATTATCCACCACCATGCGAACCTTAAGGGAGAATAATTGTAGTATCTGTGCAGCAAATTTAGCCTCTTTCTCCACCAGAGAACGGGAAGCCCCTCTCCATCAGCAATAAAAAATTCCTGTTCAAAACATAGCACAACTAAAAGCATGTAACAGCTGCATAGTATAGAGAAAGCAATGGCACATTCTTGGTCATTCTTTAGAAGAAGCAAACATCAGAAGGAAGATCTGGTACTACAATTATCTGTTGCAACTTACAAGCCACTCTCAAGTTCATCACAGATAAATGGATTCCATTTACATATGTGGTCCAGAATCCTGGAAGGAATTCTAATTGGTCAATAAAAATAACAGTCCTCCAGCACATTTTCATAGGGTGTCCTACACATCTAAATCACAGCCAATAAGTAACTATTTCAAAATGATTTTAGAGAGAATTAATAAGCTAACGTGTCCTGCATCCATGATCTCTCAGGCATCACTGCACTTACCACCACTCAGTGATTTTGATGCTAGAACAATGAATCAACGGTACCAGATCAGCTAATCGGCTTCTTCAACACTAAATCCCTATCCAGTTCTTTTGGCCCCCGAGAAAAAAGGCATCCAGTTAGTTCCCTCAAAATAAAGGGCAAGAAACTAGAATCAACCATATTGGATCTGGTTGAACTGATCAAACCAGGTCAAGAACCAGTCCAACCATGTGACGGAGGTCAAAATAGAATATGTGAACGATAAAAAAATAAAAAGGTGAAGACCCATTTCCATTTGCTTTAACAGTGTTGAATAAAAGGCCTAAAGTGAGGTTAAAGTGGCCTGAACACAGGAATCTTTTGATACTGGGTGCTTTACACACCTGGCACAACTGAGCCACAAAATGCTTTATGTCTTCCTCTAGGTTCCCCTATAAGGAGAATTTGACAGCTGGTTGTGCCAATGGAACTGATGAGCAATTCATGCCCCAGTTCAGTGTGAAAAAATGCATTGACTCAAAGGCGACAAAACAGAAGTGTCATCAGGTCACATCCAACACATCCAGAGAAACTCCAATTCTTAAGTTATGCTTGGAAGAAAACAATACGCATTATTAAACTGCAATTTGCAAATATAAAGACCTTGAATCAATTCCTATAGAACCAGTACATAAACTTGTAAATATAAATGCTAATATGACCTAGATGATGCTTATATAGGGTATGAGAAACGACTCTATATTATCTAGACACCTTTCAAGTCTTCAAGGCAAGTTCCCATTCATGATTTTTCTCAAAACAGAGACATGTTATTTTATCTCAAGGACAAGTATGCAAAACAAAGCCGATCTCTTATTAACCTTCAATCCCTTAACTGAATCAAGAGATTGCTTTGACCAAACTCACTTGAACTCCTAAAAGGGAAAGTTTCATCCCTCCATACTTAAGGATAAACAGGACATTAACCGAAAGGAAAAAGACATGCTAGTGCAAGCACTTCAACAAAAATTTGTGTCCGTAAGCCAACAGTATCCTATGTAGAGAGAGAGTCAAAACTCAGCATCATCACCTTTTTGCAAGAGCTTTACCGTAATACTATTTCTTTCAGACACAAAAAAGAGAAGAAAACGAATTCAGAGAGAGGAAACAAGCAATGAGAAAGGAAAGGATATATTCACAAACCTTCAACATGGTAAAATCATCCTCCATCAAAGAAACATCTGTCTCAGAAAATGCACGAGATGGGCCGCCATCAAGCAACACCCAGACAAAGGCATCCTGAAAGATTAAGATAAAGAAATCAGGTTGCACTGTCACAGAAGATTTGCCTTAGCATCATTAGAAACTAAGAACAGTAACATACCATGGATGCTCGATAGACACTTAAAACCACAAGGTCTCTAAGAGTTTCATCAAGTAAGCCACATATACGGTTAAGTTCCTGCATTGATACCGATTCATTTGAAACTCTGAACACTGATGTACATATATATGAGCATACTAAAAGATATGTCAACGGCCATGTACTTCCAATTCCGTGTGTGCGCAGAGAGAGAGAGAGAGAGAGAGAGAGAGAGAGAGAGAGTCTTACAGTATCAAAATGAAAGAGAAACTTGTCCAGTCGAGTACTTTCAATGTTACCACAATATAGACATGAAAGCACTTTGTCTCTTAGATCCCAAAACACCATTCTCAATCCTAGGAGAAAATTCCAGTGATGAATTCAACAAGTATGGTATTATTTTGTATCCAAATGCCAAAAGCTATTTGACAGCAAATATGAGAGCTTTAGACAGACATTGCACATGATGCTTGAGAACAGACGTTCTCATTTTATGTGTAGAGTCAAATTCTGGAGGTGAAGAGGGCATATGATCCAATAATAAAAGAAAGCTATATCAAGGAATAACATTGCTTGCTCACAAGAATATTGTTGTATGACTTGCAAATATGCTCAAATCTTTGTGGATGAATTCGATAAGTATGGTATTATTTTGTATCCAAATGCCAAAAGCTATTTAACAGCAAATACGAGAGCTTTAGACAGACATTGCACATGATGCTTGAGAGCAAACATTCTCATTTTATGTGCAGAGTCAAATTCTGGAGATGAAGAGGGCATATGATCCAATAATAAAAGAAAGCTGTATCAAATAGTAGCATTGCTTGCTCACAAGAATATTGTTGTACGACTTGCAAATATGCTCAAATCTTTGTGGATGCTCAAAACTTTGCGGGTTGTAATGATTACAACACCCACCCCCCACTCCCCAAACCCCTTTTTCCCCTCTCTCCATTCAAACTAAAGAAACCAAAAAGGAAAGGAACAACATCTCCAGACAACTGTGCGAGTGCCAACTCCTTTTTCAGTCAACTTTGCATAGTTCTCCATATTGCAATAACATGCACACTTCCTTGTGTGACTACAATTATCTTTAGAGAAACACACTCATGTGAAATTCCAGTTGGCATTAATCTACAAGATCAATATACTAAATTGTCTGTTTGTCTACTTTTTTTCAACATACAATTAGATGATCCCTTTTGTTGAGGTAAGCGAAAGTATAGGGAATTTAATGACTAACCACTGATAGAGCAACGGTTAGAAAAATAACATCATAATTTTTTCCAACCCTTCATTTACTAGCCATCAATTGGTACATTATATGTTTATTATGTATATTAAAAGCACCAGCTATGCTGGTTTCTTTCAAAAAGTGATCAGTGCCTGAAGAACTACAAGCATGGTACTCAAATGTCAACTCACCAATTAAGTCGCAAATCGTGCCTATTGCATTTGTTGAAGTATCCCTGATGCTGTTGAATGTGGTACTAAAGAGTTCATCAACTGCTTCATCATATGTTAAGGAGTCAGAAACTGTATTTTGCGAAAGTTCCTCCACTGCTGCATAAGCTTTCAGCAAAAAATTAGTCCATGTGACCACCCAAGCAACTGAATTTCAGGACCGTCTTAAAACAAGCAACAATCAGCATAAGCACATAACTAAAAAAATATCAGCAATCAAAAGCACACTAAGATTGAAAAATCCCTGACTTGATCCTGAAAGATAAACCCGATATTCCTTTAATTTATAACAGATAGGCCTTCATACAAAATGGAAACTACTCCATTGTGTGTTCACAGGTTCAATCCTAGAGAAATTGTATGTCTTACCCTCCCAAGACCTAGCAATACAGGAGGACCAGGCACCATGACAACTTTATGGTGGAAACTCATATTTCAGGTGAAGAGAAATGGTTCAATTGGTCTCTACTAGAATTAAATTACGTGAAAGCACTAGCAACCCATCTAAGAAATGAAGTTTGTTGATCAGAAACTATTCCTTTCACCCTCCCCTTAGATTACATCTAGGCAATACAACTACCCAACCACAGGAAACCCATCATGAGTTTTGGAGAAAACGTCCTCCCGCAACACTTGATGAGGGCTCCACCTATGTAAAACAAAACCTGCGATTCTAACACCAAACCAATTCTAAAATTTGAGAAGAAAAAGACCAAAATATCCAAAAGATAGACATCATAGAAGAAGCATGATCAAATGTTTGCAAGATCATTTGTACTTCCATAGACAGATGCATGATAGTAAGCGGACTTACTGCAATATACTAAATATTATATTGGCATTGTGCAAGATCTTTAGAAGAATGGAACCCACACCAAAAGAATCCTCTGTTGGGACAATGAAAGACCATTTAGCAGGCATACTACAAGAAACATTCTGCTAAAATTTTGCCATGTATGCTGTTCTAGTTATCAGTTAAGAGGAATGGCAAGAATGTCATTGGTCATACAAGATCACCAACCAAAGAAACTAATTGAAACTACTGGAGAATTCTTGCATTAAATCTCAGTATGCCAAAAAGGGCCTTAGAATTATTTTGCCATGCCCGAGAGCCCACAAAGCAATGGGAACTCATAAGAACAGCAAATCACAAGGATATTTATGCACGTGCTTAATTATGATAAAAAGAAAAAAGGTGTTGTCAGGTTTATTACTTATTATATTGTGTTAGCAAGTTGGGGTTATTTACGTAATTGTACAAGGCTTAACCCCAAGCCTACAAATACTTCTTTAGATCTCAATAATAATTGTTCTCTCTTTTACCAAGAACATGGGATCACAAAGCTGTGGCGGTTTGGGTGAGATTCGTGTATGTTTGTGGTGTTTTTCTATTTTGTTGTTGTGGTTCTCGACTAGTTGACTAGTAGTCAACTAAACACTTATAGTCCACTAACAGTGAGTCTGAAAAACAAAAGGTTCTTTGAATCTCACCCCAAAGTGCTTTGAGTGGTATCATGGTAGCTTGTGGTGATTTATTCTCAGATTGTGAATATGCCTACAGATTCAACTAACCAAGAAGAATGGAAGGTCACTGATGCTGCGTCACGTACTCTTTTATGGGGAAGTATGGATGAATCTGTCTACCATCTTTTCATGGGTTGTACGACGGCCCGTGAGGTGTGGACAAAATGTGCTTTACTCTATTCCGGACACAATAATGAGTCAAGTTTGCGATATGTGGGAGGCTTTATTCGAAGCCAAAATTGGTGATGCAGGGTTGGCAGAGTATTATGCTCATTTTTCGTCTTTGCAGCAGTGTCTCAAATCCTATTTCCCATTGGCTAGCGCAGTTACTCAAATGCAGCAACAAGTAGCAAACATGGTGGTAGTAACCTTCCTATGAATTCTTAGTCCAAATCATAGTGCTTTTCGGCAGTAGATCACTTCTCTTGGCTCTCTACCTTCCATAGAAGAAGTGTACTCTTGGGCTGCTTGTTACACTCCTTGTCCCCAAACTTCAATCATATCAGACGGTAGTGCTATGGTGGCTCGTGGTGGTCAAGGAGTTCATGGTCATGGTAATAGTCACAGAAGTTGAAACTTTGGTAATCTAACCCGTGGTGTATAGGGCCACCCTCGTGGTGGTGGTAATAGTGGTATTGGAGGAGCTCGTTGGGGTTGCTTTTGTACTCATTGCTAGCTTATTGGACATACTATTGATTATTGCTATGATCTCCATCCTTTGCTGCGAGGTCTATATGCTTCTGTTGATACTAAGCCCAAGTCTTCTACATTTGGACCTTTTTTGAAGACAAAGTATGGTAAATGTTTTCTTACCTTTACCAAAAAAAAAAAGTATGGTAAATGTAATCTGTGCAAAATATGATGAGTTAATTAGGGCATAGCACCTTGGTGCTCCTTCAGGTCCTGTTGCTACTTTGGCATAGACAAAACACAATGATCCTATGTCTCTTGGCCACTATAGCTACTCCTCATCCTTGGGTTATTGATTCGGGTGCCACTCATCATCTGACTGGTGGTCCACGTCTTCTTACCTCCACCTCGTCTGTTCCGTCCACTTCAATCACCTAGGCAGATGGTTCTCAATCCAAGGTGACCAGCTCAAGTTGTGTATCATTGAATTCCTCCATGGCCTTAACTTTCATTTACCATATTCCACACTTCTCTTATAATCTATTATTTGTCAATTTTATCACTCATGAGCTTGACTGCAATATTATCTTTTCTTCCCCTTCATGTGTTTTTTTGGATTGGGATACTGGATGCCGAATAGGTGGTGGGTGTGAGGCTGGTTGATTGTGCCCCCCTGGACCCTGAAATTATTGTTGCTGCCGCTACCATTCAGAAGAAGGCCGTGAATGACTCTTATCAATTACATTTTAGTCACCCTCAGCAGACGTACTCCAATTTTTTCCCTTTATGTCTAGTTCTAGTCTTCAATTTGAATGTGAAACATGTCAGTTGAGTAAGCACCACCATGTGTCTTTTCCCCCTTGTGTTTAAGTCATGCGTCCCAACCATTCAAGTTAGTCCACCCCGATGTTGGGGGTCCTAGTCAAGAGTCTTCATTTGGTTTCTGCTATTGTCCCACTTTTATTAATGATTGTAGTTGTACAACTTGGTTATATATAATAAAAGATCGTACTAAAGTGTTTTATTCTTTTTGTCATTTGTTAAATGTTGCTCTTTGTCTACTTCTCCGCACCCATATGCCTAAATCATTCTAGAGCTATGCTATCCTTTATGCTCTTCTTCACCCTGATCGTCCTTCATGGTCTGTTTGTCCTCGTATTGTTGGGTGTGACTGTTTTGTCCATTCTTTATCTCTCAGGTTGGACGAATTATCTCCTCGTGCTGAAAAATGTGTATTCATCAGTTACTCCTGTACTCAAAAGGGCTATGTCTATTGTAGTCATACTCGTTGTTGGGAGTAAAAATCCGCTTATGTGACTTTCTTTGAGGATCAGGCATATTTTGGCAACATTTCTCCTCAGGTGCCATCGATGATGGGTCTTCTGCCACCTTCCGCACCTTTAACTCCAACTGTATCGCTTGTTGCCTCTCAATTAGAGACCACCTGTTTCTTCTACCAATGCTCCGCCTGATCTAGGATCACCTTTACCAATCCACTTCAGGTCTATAAACGTGGTCCTCGCTTTGTTTGGGGTCGTGCCTCTCCACTAGCAGACATTCAACTACCACCTGTGGCCCCAACTTCTAATCCTCAACCAGCTCATGTCGATTCTCCTATCGCCCACCGTACTCGGTCTTGGAATCCTCTTTCTTATTTTTTGTCTTATCACAATTTACCCTCTCAAACGTCTATCTTGGTGTCGTCCTTTGCATTTGTGTATGTACCCGGTAGCGTGCAAGAAGTTTTGGCTCATCCAAGTTAGATCCATGCTATGGGGGAGGAGATGGCTACATTACATCACAATAAGACTTGGGTACTAGTCCTTTTGCCTCCTGATAAACAATTGGTGAGTTGTCACTAGGTCTGTCATCAAACACGATCTTGATGGTTCAATTGAGTGCTTAAAGGCGCAACTTATTGCGAAGGGCTATACTCAAACTTATGGTATCAATTATGAAGAGACTTCTCTGGTGGCCAAAATTCCCTCTGCCCGTGTTGTTATTTCTTTGGCTACTTGATTTCAATGGACTCTTCATCAACTTGATGTCAAAAATGCATTCCTTCATGGTGATCTTCACAAAGAGGTCTATATGGAGCAACCACCCAAGTTTCTTGCTCATGGGGAAAAGGTGTGCCAATTACAAAAAGCTCTATATGGACTTAAGCAATCTCCTCATACTTGGTTTGGCTGCTTTAGTGATGCAATTATTACCTTTGGCATGCATCAATGCAGTGTGGATCACTCCGTGTTTAATATGTCCTCTTCAAAGGGATGTGCTATTCTTGTTGTCTATGTTGATGATATTATTGTTACTGGAAATGATGTTAAAGGTACACAACAACAGCTCAAGCAATTTCTACAAAAGGAGTTTGTTAAGTTACTTTATTAAGTTTCCTTTATTATGAGAGTTTTATTTCCTTTTTTACTTACGTAAGGATATTATTGTTATATACAATTTATATTCAATATAAATATAATGGGTGTAGGGTTTCTGTGACTACAGAAAACTACAGCCCTCTCTTTCTTTCTTTTACGTTCTCTTTCTCCTCCTCCTCTCTATTCCTTCTCTCTTCCTTCTTTCTCTCTTTCTACTTGCTGCGGATTCTCTAATCAGTTTTGTGACATGGTATCAGAGCAAGTCTAATTACCTGATTACTTGATCCTATTGCTGGTTTGAGAGTCCCCTAGGGTTGGTGCACAGCCACCTAAAGCTGTAATTTTTATCTGTTTTCTCTTCAAGTCTTGATACATATGAAATCAGAAGATATCAGATTCATCAGGTTTGGTTTGTGAATATGGATTAAAACACTTACTAATCACCGGATTCAAGAATCGTAGTACTTTATTGATTATGGTTGACTGGTCTTGCTGGGTTTCCGTCAAGCATATAATTATTTGAATCGAGATTTCTGTGGTAGATATATTTATATTGAGATTATCGTCATGAGTGATGCTACTACGACTCCTACCACTACTATTGCTGCTCCTACTACTACTGCTATTGCGGCTGCTGCTGCTACTACTACTGTTGCTGCTACTATTGCCGTTACTACTACTATTGCTGCTCCTACTACTGCTGCTATTGCGGCTACTGCTGCTATTACTACCATTGCTGCTACTGCTGCTCTTGCTACTGCTGCTGCTACTTCTGCTGCTACCACTATTACCGTTGCTGCTACTACTGCTGTTGCTACTTCTGCTGCTACCACTACTAACGTTGCTGCTGCTGCTACTGCTACTGCTGCTACTACTGCTGCTACTGCTGCTACTTCTGCTGCTACCACTACTACCGTTGCTGCTACTATTGCTGCTGTTACTACTACCATTGCTACCGTTGCTGCTACTTGCTGCTGCTATTGCTGCTGCTACTGCTACCGTTGTTGCTACTACTACCGTTGCTACTGCTGCTACTACTACCGCTGCTGCTGCTACTGTGGTTGCTACTGCTACTGCTGCTGCTACTACGACTACTACTACTACGATTGCTGATTGGGCTCTACTATCTATAGGAAGAAACAAACTAAGAGGCTGAATATCGTGCTATGGCACATGCTGTGGCCGAATTGTTGTGGTTGAAATCTCTTCTCCAGGAGCTTGGATTTTCAATTAATCAACCTATTGATATGATGTGTGATAATCAAACAGCTATTTATATTGCTGGGAATCATGTTTTTCAAGAGCAAACTAAACATATAGAGGTTGCTGTCACTTTGTTCGGGATGCTGTGAAGCAGAAGCTGGTTGCTACTCTTTACTTTGCCTCTAGAGATCAGTTTGCCGATATGTTTACCCAAGCATTATTTCATCCTGCTTTTGTTGCTGGTTGTTCCAAGCTGGGCATGGGCAACCTATATGCTCCAACTTGAGGGGAGTGTTAAGTTACTTTATTAAGTTTCCTTTATTATGAGAGTTTTATTTCCTTTTTTACTTACGTAAGGATATTATTGTTATATACAATTTATATTCAATATAAATATAATGGGTGTAGGGTTTCTGTGACTACAGAAAACTACAGCCCTCTCTTTCTTTCTTTTACGTTCTCTTTCTCCTCCTCCTCTCTATTCCTTCTCTCTTCCTTCTTTCTCTCTTTCTACTTGCTGCGGATTCTCTAATCAGTTTTGTGACAGAGTTTAACACTAAAAACCGGGGTCATCTTCGATATTTTCTTGGCATAGAGGTTGCCTATACCAATGGCAATATCGCTCTCTCTCAGCAAAAGTATACTCTCGACATTCTTAAAGAGGTGGGCTTGCTTGACACTAGGCCTAGTAACATACTTTCTGATATGTACGCCCCAACTTGAGGAGTGTCAAGTTTATTACTTATTATATTGTGTTGAGGTTATTTACGTAATTGCACAAGGCTCAACCCTAAGCCTATAAATACTTCTTCAGATCTCAATAATAGCTGTTCTCTCTTTTACCAACAACAGGTGTTTATATGCTCAAACATGCAACAAATAAACCAATATAAGAAGTTTTTGCTCCCAAGCAGGAAATCACCTGGTCTTTGATACTTGGATGATCTGACTAGAGCCCAAGATTTTCTAAGGGAATCTTCCAGTATGCCACCCTTTTTCTTGATATACTGCACAGTGAAAAAAAAATGTTCAGAAGAGTGTAGGATATTCCTTCATGATTGATTAGATGAATCTGAAAATTGAAATCTTTGGGGTTTAGATCTGCTCATATCAACGTGTATATGCGGTCAACTGACATCAATCCAAAAAAAGAAAAGAAAACCTCTCTCCTATAAACACAAGAAGCAATCTTTTCTAGCATCTTCATATACCTAATGAGTCAATGGAAAATACACAAACCTGAAGAGTATTTAATCTGATACAGAGCTTTGATATGGTCGATGCAGTCAACTTATCATCCATGCCATCGTCTGTGAGTGTGTTTTCCACCATCTTCCTCTTGATTACAGGAATAATTGTCTCCGTATAGCGAGTCAAAGGAGGAGCTGGGGGTAATAGATACTTCTTCTCAACTGCCAAAATAGTAAGTATCGTCATCAGAGTTTTTAAGGAAAGATGAACCCCTGGAGTGTAAACTGGTGTGCAAGTTGAATATAACTAGAAAATTAGTACAACTAACTCGGGCTTCAACCCTCAATCTGTTGCACACATTAAAGATTAGTCAAACAAAAAGCGCATAGTCCATCAAATCCCTTAAATTTCAATACATGCTGCCAGACAGAAAGAAACTGGTAATCTCCTAAAGTTCAAGTAAACCTAGTAGCACACCTTATCACTCAAATTTGCCACACATACCTAAACCGTTAGATACTTTCAACAAATAGGCATCCAAGCTGTGAAATATCACAGAAAGTAGAGCTTGAAGATGAGTGATGTTCATTGGGAGATTCCACCCAAAAACTGATCCACTGTCTGCAAGTCAAAAGGCATGAAAAGAATTAAACCATGCAAAAATTTGTGCAACTTCTAACTATCTACATGCTTCACAAGGCTAGCATTATACTGCCTTTTTCCTAAACAGTACTACTCCAATCAATGGGAGGATAAAACACACTTAACTAATATAACCCAAACAGATACCATCTTCAACTATTCTGAATCTACTCAATTTCACTTAAATGCTAATTCATTTTTGAAGTGAAAGGTTATACCAGCTTCAGACAGCAACAAGCAACTGCCCTACATCCCTCTTACTGTAACCGCCACATATATCAGTTTTGAACTAGCTATACAAAGAAATACATTCAGCAGATCCACCATCATGAATTCATCTCTATAAAGTAACCAGTACATCAGTCATTAAGATTTTCAAACCTCTTCAATTATCCTGAAAACTTCAACTACGGATGGTGCCTGCCTTTGTTGTGATGATAATGCCTCCCACTCCTGCACAAAGTCAAAGACAAGAATAAATGCAATATGCAATTCCAGCCGCTAAATTTTATTAAATAAACATTGTCTAATAAATAAATAACTATTCAAGCAAGAGGGTATGCCTTCATCATGTGCCTTGTTCAACATTCCCACCTTGCACAGAGAAAAGTAACTCAAGAATAATGCCATGACAGGCACAGAGCTCAATCAAATGTTTTTGACTCAGCACACCAGGAACTTAATCGAAAGTTCAGGACAATTATATTGCAAACTTTTTTCCGATATCAAGTATCACCTAGAATCAAAATATATACTTGTACCTTTTCTTTTAGCATCAAAATTAACACAAGTACATTTTTTAATGTTCCGTGCATGATGCTAGCACAAAATTTTGTAAATCTTTTAGAGGGAAATATCAAAGAGTACCCCTAACGCACTTGTTAAGGCTCAGCAAATATGGTTTCAACTCATAATTTCCTATTTGAAGTAGTTGTTGTCTCGAAATGTGTAGTTTTTTTTTAATTTTTCATAGTGTCTCCAAAAGTGTTTTCATTAATTTAATTGCTTCAGATGTTAACAAAACCCCATTTACAAATCAGAAGAAAACGTCAATCCAGTATCCACACCACGGATCCATGCTCTTCCCTGCTCTCCAAGTCCTCCCTAGAAATAATTATAACTGATGATTTCCTAAGGATATGCTTAGCCCCATGGTCTGAAAAATTATGATGGTTCGGAAGTATTCACTCCACCTCAAGCTCTACTGCTCGTTCGGTCCATTGCAAGATACGAGAATGCTGAGCAATAATCCAATCAAGAATAACTGGCCCGGCAACTTCTTCAATCTGCATAAAAGAAGGTGTCATTATGACCTTGAAGCACAACTTGTAGACACGCAAATGTAAAGTAACCATGATTACTTGTCTAATCTTAGATACTTAATCTCAGGTTTCCATATATCCACCAAGGAGGAAGAAATAAAATTATCTGAAGACTTGTTTTACAAAATCAAGCAGCTTAATTGGCCAGAATAAGCTAATCATAATGCAAATGAATGAACTTTGCATCGAAAGAATATGTCATTCTGTACAAAGGATATTGAAGAGAAGAACTGATGTGGTAATAAACAGCTGTATCACTGTCAATAACTTTGAAGTGATTGAATCTATATTATGTGCTGAATGAACTTCAACTCGCCAAGTGTAAATCCAAAGAAGATGCATATCAGCCACACTTAAAAGAATCACTATCATCCCCCCTAATAAGTAAGATGGAGGGTTAAAATAGGAATCATACACAAACATCAAGGCAACAAGATGAGACCACATCTTGTTCCTAGCATCACAATAAGCCAAACTATGAAACTATTACCATTTGGAATATGGATGCTATGAATTTACAAGGAAGTTTACATCAGACAAATTTTACAAACTGAATGACCCTGATGATCTCCATAACCTAACAGACTCACAGCTAAAATTCAAAACCAGATATCATGACATCTAGAAGTGCAAATAAAGTATAATGACAGAAGACAAGTTACCATCTGACAGACCCAAAAAAAAAAATTAGATAGCCCCAAATAATAAACATTTCCTATAATCTGTAACTAGTCTATTTCTGTCAGCAAAAGAAGTTTCACATGTGGCTCAATCTAAAGAGAGGAAAAACCCATGTAAATAGATGACAATCGATTTCAGAAGATCGTACTTGATATCTATCCAGAGCTCGGTCGGACAGATGATTCAACTTGTTCTCCTCACAAGTAGATAAGCATAACTCACTAAGATTGTAATCCAATGTATTGGCAGCAGAAAGCACGGATCTAACATCCTCGCTTAGATATGACACCTCCACAAGGTATGGTTGCTGTATAGTGCAAAGAAAAGAGTGAAAACCTCATATATGTACAGTGCAAAGACGTAGAAAGGCAAAAGTTGCACAAATTAAATGTGATGCAAACCAGTCTTTCTCCATAATATTTCTTCAGTTTTGTTGCTGAAACTGCCCCAGCTTCCGGATACCAATTACGCATCACTGGATAAAAATACTAAACTCTCTCTTGGCTAGCAAATTTAATTCATTTGCTAGTAGAGCCAGACTATGTGTTTTTGCCAGTTTGGATTCCAAATGAATTGTACTTGCTACCTAAAAAATCCAACATCAAACCATTGATAGAAACAAAGATATGCTTGATTGACTTCAGATACAGTACAATTGTCTCACCCTAGTATATGCAGCTTCAGTGGACCTTTCCACATATGATCTGAGTTTTTCGGTAACATTCCCATCAGAAGCATTTAACTTCAGGAGCTACATACATGGAATATCCTCATGTCACAACTAAGTTTTTGGATAATATATGAGGATGTCAAAAGGCCAAACAAAGATTGCAATATAAAAGAAAGGCACTCAAGGTAGAACACGATGAGTTCATCAGGCAATTTTAGGATGGTCCTTTAGTTGCCGCAGAATATTTTCAATATTGCATTTTTTTAACTGAAAATTGTTAAGAAAACTTTTTCCACTTCCAATATTTTCAATTTTCTGGAAACGTGTTTGGTAAATCATTTTTATTAGCACAGCGTGCTTTCTCTTGTAGCCTAATTTTTATTTATTAAAAAAAAAAGAATTTGTCACAAAATTTCATTTTCCTTTTTCTTTCATTTTAAATATGAAAAATAATTTTTGTTATTATATAGATTTCCAAAGATTATTTGCAGTTTTTAGAAAATTTGAAAATGGAGGGAGGGTTCCAAACAGTCTTGACTAGTTATCTTTTTTTCGCCCTTAAGTTTCATCACTTTTCTCAACCACATTTTCTGGGTATACTAGACTTTTTGTGAGGCCATTTGCCTTTATACTAAAATGATCACCAGCGACCAAAAAGGAGAAGACTCTGGATTATGTTTGCAACAGATATAAAACAGCTGGGACCAGATTCTCAAATGACGATTAAAGGTGATGT
This sequence comes from Eucalyptus coolabah, assembly GCA_014182585.1. Classification (NCBI taxonomy): domain Eukaryota; kingdom Viridiplantae; phylum Streptophyta; class Magnoliopsida; order Myrtales; family Myrtaceae; genus Eucalyptus; species Eucalyptus coolabah. The sequence continues at coordinate 5,790,502 of CM024624.1, read as the reverse complement.
TTTTATATTATTGGGAGAACATCTCAAATGACGATAAAGTAATTATGCATTTATAATATTAGACCATGAACGAATCATAATGTCAAATTACCAAACATGCTAAACAGTTAGTTTGTGCAGAACAACTTGCCTTAATTTCCCCAGAGTTGTTGATGATAGGAACTCCAGTTAGTGACACCAATGTCATCACCCTCCCAAAGATACCAGGTTCCTGAAAAAGCAGTTTCGTAATGAGATTATTAATCAAAGGAATGCAGGTGATAGTAAAAAGCAAGCTGCAAGCATTGAAATGCAATTGGTGGCGCATGACATCTATGAGCTCGACCACCAACCTAGTACATGCCCAGGAAGAAGATATTATGTTTGATGAGGAAAGCACAAAACAATCAAATGAATTTAACAAACAATATAAAATAGGGAAGAGAGATCTTGACCTTACTAAAATGCAGATGATAGTCTTGCAGGCGACTATCACACCAAATGCTTATTGAGCAAAGAACTGCCTCAACCAGACTTAACTTTGATTTGACACCATTATATTGCTGAGAACACGCAAGTCCGTTAATATATTGCTCTTCCTTCCTATCATGGTCTTCAGCAGAGACAAATCTTTGCAACTTGAGGATAGAATGTTCTAAGAGGGAGGGCTCATGTGTTCCCACAAACTGCAAAGGAAAAATTCCAATGGTTAGGAAGTTTGACATCTTAAAGCACAATACCATCATTAATCAACAATGAGACATTCCGACTAAAAAATGGTCAAATCAAGAAAAGTGATCATTTGAATACATGTAAATAGATCTTGAAAGAACATGCCTGGAAAACAGAGTACCCTTTAAAACCAGAACATTGTGAGTAAATAAATGCTTGCTTCGCTACAATCTAAAGAATCAAGCAGTTTCTCAAGATTTAATGACTAAATTCCTATTTATATTCTTTAAACACTCAGCTAATGATGTTCCTCCAAGTTTATCCTGCAAAACGACATGGGTATAAAACTTATTCATGCAACATGAAGAAGTTCTAGGCCAATTCCTTCCAAACTTTGTAGGAAAGCCCAAAAGTTATTTACCATGTCCTGCACAGACATGTACATGCCAAAACAAAATGGACAGAGAAAAGAATATTAATAGCGTTAACTAGTCGTCAGTCTCTTTCTGCAAACTGTGGATTTTATTGAACTTAAACAGGGATAACTCAAGAACACTATAAGCTAGACCAGTAGACAACTTTGAAAACAAATAACATCTACATGAATAACATAGTTATGCTTATAATACAACTTTAACGTCATGTACAATTACAAAGTACTCTAGGCAAACAGTAAATTACAAGGCTCTGTAGTCTGTAAATTATGAGGGATTGAGTGTGGATCCAGCTTTTTTTCCTCAAGAACCATGCAGTGAAATAAACGCTTCACAATTGTTAAGAGCTAGTTGAGGTGCAACATAATACCTGCCTGAAAAGGACCCACCCATGCATTGCATCATGGATTTTCTGAGTGATGCCTAAGGTAGGCCATGTCATCTTGATTAAATCTAGAATTTCTTCAGCTTCCTGAACAAGGTACACGGGAGAAAATTAAAACTGAAAAAACCGAAGCAACGCTACAGGTAATGCCAAGTGCTGATGGACACACCTCAATGAGCTGGCTTTCATCAAGAATATCAAACATGCCGATAAGTAGTTTCTCATAAATGCGAATGTTCAGTTGATAGCCCACTGTGCAGTAGTAAGTTCCAGTTTCAAGACCAACCTCTCCTGGCAGAGATGACAGCCCTAAAACCACCTGCTTAATAGCATACAGAAGCTCGGCACGATCACTTGGAGACATTTTGACATCCCATTCCTGGAATTCAGAGAAGGTGAATCATTCTAATATATGAAAAATGAAAATGTTGAACAGGAATAGAACTAGTTTGATTGATTTGATTGAAGCGGACATCACTATGTGCAAATTAACAAGTGCCACACCTTTGGATCTCTTATCTTCGGAAGTGAGCTTCTAATTATACGATGTTCATTTGTCCCAACATTAGTAGAGGAACTTATAAATTCTTCCAAAAGATTCACCTACAAATAAAAACCAGACAAATTATAGATTTACCTCTAACTGATCACCTCATCTCTATCATCCACAGTAGCAGAGTCAAGGGCATAAGAACACGAAAATCATACATCCAGTTCTTTCCATCAAAGTCTTTCACTTTGATAATTAAGAAAAGGTTACTTGCTTCCCTGCTACTAGGTGAAAAATTATGTTCATCTAACAAAATTCTGAATGATGCCAGCATTTATATGGAAATTAAAGATTTATGGTGCTCAATATAAATAGCCACATTTAAAATGATAAAAGCAAAAGCTAAAAGCCACAGCCACCCAGAACACCCAGAATATCCACATCATTCTGCTGAGTGGATCATCTGCACAACTCATGGATCCTAAACCTATACCCAACATTTTCAGCACCTTCAGGATCAGACCAGCATAAGAGCACTTAGTTAATGACAGCCTGCTTAGTGCAGTCATTTGTGTGTCTCTCTGTCAATAGATCCAAAGAGCAGAAACATAATCTATTCAGTGTAGGAGCCTTCTAAACGAAAAACACAGACATCCCTTGGTATTAGATTTCAATGGCCAAAAGTAACTCTAACCCTTTTATATGAACTGAAGCATTCATACTCGGTCCATCCAATAGGAAGTGATTTTTTTCATATTGACGCCTTAACATCCATGGAATTTGGAGTTTTAAAGACCAAATATCAGGCTCAATCTGTCACATGGCACACAGAACTACAAATTAAGGCATTTAGAATCACTACCTGTCTCCTTCTCCATTGCAGATAGTGTTTCTCGTTGAGAAAATCAGACTTGCGAATCCCATCTAAAAGGCCCGAGGATATTTGAGGAACATTAATCTGTCTGCATGTTTCACTCGTCACCAACTCTATCAACTTCTTTCTGAGACATGCATCTTTAGCTTCTGAAATCTGATAAAGGGAAATTTTTCCATGGATGATAACAAAAAACTAAGTGAGAAATGACTAAAGTGAGTACATCATACCATCATTAGTATATCACATACATTGGAAACTCTGTATGAAGACCAAGAACAGGACTCTAGAAAATAGTGGAGCATTCATTACTCAAACACAGATATTACTATCTCATTTCACCAAAGAACATTCTCCAGCTGCTGATTTACAAATAATATGGGATGGAATGGAATGGTAAACCACAGGATTGGATTAGAAAATTTTTTGCTTAAGTCGGCATCAAACAGAAAAAAATTGACCTTCCTCTAACTTGATCAACAAATATTTAAGTACATGGCCAGCACCAGGTGAATGACATTAATGCATCGAAAGCATGAGTACTTAATTTGATCTACTCAAGCTCTCATCATCACCATCCAAACATGGAACTTATTATAACTTCAGAGACAATAATATTCAGAAATGCTTGCCTGCATCTGAGAGCGTATAATATCAATTAGCTCAAAGTGTCTTTCAACAGGCTGAGACTGTAAATGAATCTTATTCTTTTTGCCCTTTATTCCTGAGAAAAATTTGGAATTCTTTTCCTTCTTTCTATCATAAACCACATGTAGCTCAATCCTGACAAAAGAAATGAAAGTATTAATCCGAGCAAAGTGTTTCCAATTTAAAAATAGGAAATAAAACACATAAGTAGATTAAATCACGAAATTAACAAACAAAAATGAAGAGAATGGAAAGAAATATTTAAACTGGAAACAAGTGTATCAAAAGGAGAGGGAGAAAAAGAAAGATGCAAAGAAAGTTACCCAGAGAAAACCATAGACGCAAGCAGCACTTCATAGGCTGATTCTTGCAAGTCATCATCAGACAGTCCTTTAAAATTCTGAAGCCATGTATCAGTTTACTAAAAGACTTGCCAAGGTTTAGAGGAAGACAAATAGCTCAATTGTTGAGTCTTTTAGAAATCATCATACATCTTTACCAATAACTTGGGATAGTAGGTTAACATACATATGCTTTTATCCTTCACCTAATATTTCAGTCCAAGATGAAAAGGAAGTGGGCAATCATATACCTGTAATTAGGACAGGTAATCCCAATGGAGGAACTTCTAATACAACAGGCTTTATGGGTGGATGATGTGTTTTTTTATATTGGAGAGCATGGTCTTCTGTATCCCCAACAATTAGAGTATCTGTTTCACCCAGTGACGTTGAAGCATGGTCAGGGCTGTGGGCCACATCAGCTTGAGGAGGCATGCGCCGGGGTGGAGATCCAGCCAATTCGGGATTGGAGACGAGAAAATAAGAATTCCGTGATGGTGAGTGGATCTGCTTACACAGAAACTTGCATAAACTTTCAGGAAAAAGTATAAGAAAGAGATGAGCAAGTAATTAAACTAAATGCTCAACGCCTTACTGGGAATGTGTAAATTATAAAATTTTGTTTTTGAAAATACTCAGTGCCTCACAGTACACCAATAATCTTTTTGGGTTTCGCTATATCATGTTACCTCATCAAAAGCCCACTACCATTTCCTGCTCGACAATTAGTTAAGTTCCGGCTTTCAGCAGTTGGCATTCTAGAAGCATTTTCACATTAGACCCTAAAGCAACTTTGAACTTGGACAGAAACCTTATCGTTAATACTAATTGGAAGGCGAGCACAATAATACGCTTCGTTTGTTTACTCTCTTATATTCCCTAGACATTCAAACAATACTACGAGGCAGCCTTAACAAAGGTAATGCACGAGGCTTATAAACAGCCACCGAGAAGATGTAGCAAACAGTTGAGCCAAAAGACTTACTCCAACCGATAATCTAGGAAACCATCAAACGGAAGAAAAACTAAATAAATAAATAAATAACAAGGAACCGGCAATTGTTGCGCATGAACTCAACCGAAGACGAAAAATTAAATGCCATGCACAAGCATCTCTCACCATGATCGGATATCTGGATTCCTCGAAGTACTTCTCCGTTGCCGCGGCAATATCAATCGATCCACCTATCGACAAACGAACACACCACCAGCTCAGAACCACGAGACCGCGGCCTCCACACAGACGTAACCAAAGCGACACACGCGAAAAGCAACGGCACAACTCGCAAAACCCGAGCTCAATTTCACTCCCGTTTTCACCGCTAAACTCCACGACACAGCGAAAAAACCAGCACCCGGAACCGAAGTAACCGCCCGTACGGCGGCGACTCACCGGATTGCAGACGTTGGACGACGTAATCGGCGCTGAGCGCGTCGAAATCGGCGGCGGCGAGGGAGGAGCAGTCGAGCCCCGCCGACGAGAGCAGGAACTCCATGAGCTTGCGGCGATCGCGGCGGTAGCGGTGCAGCAGCGGCGGCAGCGGCGGCGGCGGCGGCGGCGGTTCCATGGCGGGCCGGCCTCGGGAACGCGGACGGCCGTTCCGACGAGACTTTTTCAAAGCGAAATTCGAAAGAAAGAAAAGAGATAAGAGAGAGGATCGACAACAGTCCACTGCGACTCGAGGGAGGGGGGAGTAATAATTCGCAGGGGCGGAAAAGGCGCAAGCGTGCGTCTTTTGATTCCACCGCCAATCAGCGAGCTGGGAATTTTGGCCGGCCCCGCGGTGCTGGAGGACGAATTTACGGACCCAATGGGGACATTTATCGTCGTTTCCCTCGATTACGTATGGATGTGGGTAAGAAAAATTGGGATGAAAGAGATTTACGAGATAATGTCGACTTTTCTCGTTAATATAATCTAATTTGCTTGTACAAAATTGAAAAGAGGGTGTTATGATATAAAGTGAAAGTTAACTAGATGTGAAAATTGTTTGAAAAATCATAAGGATATTATATTTTTGCCAATTTCGTCATAATTTTTTTAGTTTTACCATTGAGTTCTAATTTTTTTTCCCCTTATTTTGCCAAGTAACGTGGATGATGGCCATGCCATATAAAATGTTCCGCTGCGAATTTATTTTAATAATATTATAATATTTTTGGAATTATTTATTTGTTTTCTTTTCCTTTTTTTCTAACTTGCCAGCTCTTATCTCAAGCTGGTTGCTAGGCCTTGGTAATCGACAAGAGGATGAGAGAGAGAGAGAGAGCAAACAAAAGGAAGAAATAAAAAAAAAATGAACAAATTATTAGAATGTTATTAAAAGTTATCAACGTTGGCATCGGCTACATCATGTAAGGAGACGAACGTCTACATTAGGAAGTTAAAATTGATGGACTAAATTGACAAATTATAAAAAGGTTTTTGAGGTTTCTAACGTTTTGGACAATTTGCGTTCACCAAATCTTATTCCTGTGGTACATTTCAAAGTAAGGAAGAAGAGTTGACTCCAAACAATGATGATTTTTACAAGTTTCCTCATAAACTAAAGGAAAGCCTTTTATCTGGTGAGAGTAATATGCTCGTGCACATAGAAGCAAACGAGAAAGATCAATTTGTTTTGGATTGTTTTGGTCTTTTTCTTCATACTCGAATGTCATGGGTTTGTATTTATTCAATTTATACCCATGAGCCATTATTTGCCTAATGTGGTAGAAAATTTCTTCGTTCTGAAATGTTAGGTACTTTTATTGTCAGAAATCTAAGCATGCCCCTTGTTGTCTTGGGTGTTATATCAATATCTATCAATTGATAGCCCGAGTAGACAGGGAGTTACTCCTTTGTCGTCTCCATGAATATACTTCATCTCCCGAGTTGAGACATCTTCTGGATGATGGTAGTTGTATTCAGTTAAAAGACACCACTATATCTTATCCTGACGATCTTGTTCAAGATGGTGTGATCTCAATTATTCTTTTTGACTTCTTTTGAACAAGCTCGATTTTTACTTGAGTCGGTTTGGTTATTTCTATAATAGGCTAGAGCATGATATTTTTATTGAAGTTACTATTGAGGAACTTGAGAAACTGATATCATTCAAACCTAATAATTGAATAATATAAAGTATTCATTATCTAAAATCAATATGGGTGATGATTCCATTTCTTACAATCTTCTTACGGAGCGTAGCAGCATACCCCTATTCGGTGGTGAATTAAAACTCCTTTCTAATCAATTTCAGTATGAAATAAAATAAAATAAAATAAAATAAAATAAGCCCATAACATATAAAGGCCAGCGCTTTTCAAAGGATGAATTTCTATATTTTTGGACTCGTTTAATACCTAGAAAGATAAAGAGACTTGCAAGGCCCCTTATCTGGGATTTAGGGAAGCCGCTGTTAGCTTTCAAAAGCCATAAGTGCGATGTATTGGGAGTGCGAAGTAATAGCATTGGCTGCCATGCGACTCTTATTGAAGTGCGCATATCATACAGGTGCTATTTATGGTAAATTTACCTTGGGTTATAATATGAGAATACCTAAGAACGATTCATTAACAGGTTCAGAGAACATTCTTTGTAGAGACGCGATTACCTTCAGAGTAAGTCCGGCAATATCTTCGATAGATAAAGATGGAAATATGCGTCCTAACATGGATTGTTTTTTTTCAGGTTCTCAAAGCTGTCAAGATAAAAGCTGAGAGAAACCATAAAGAAAGAAAGTGCACTTCTTTATGGTTTCTTCATTCGAATTTTAAGGGCTCTAGTAAGATTATCTTGCAATTAAATCAAAGCAAAATCATCGTAGAAATAAACAAGTAACAATAAAGAACACCAAAAATTTATATGATTCAAGCTTAATGTCGGTACCTAGAAGAGTTAAAATACAAATAATCCACTAATAATTGGAGAATTACATAGTTATAATTAATATATTATTTCACAGTCTTTCACAAAGAACTCATTTAGAAAACTTATAGAGAGAAAATCTAATATTCCTCTTATATGTCTTGGTGTATCCGATATGAGGATATATACACACAAATATATATAAGAAATGAACACAAAGTGACTTTAATATATATATATATATATATATAGAAAATTGTTAAATAATTTGTGATTTAATCTAAAAAGCCTACGTTTGATTTAGTTATTATGTGAAAAAATTCTATTAGTTCTATATCTTTAATGTAATTGTAAAAATATGCTAGTTCTGTGAAATTATCTAATATGAAGTATAATAATTCAAGAGTGATAATGATAATAAATAAGAAATGAACTAGGTGAAGAAATGAAATATAGATGAAGATTAAGCTAATTATGATTTCAATCATAAAATGATATGAAACGTAATTGAAAGTAACAAAAAGACAATGGGCATTAGTCCCCACTCAAGTAAAGATCTCACTTATATGCGTAAACGGTAATTAACAATGTGATCTCACTCAAGGATGGTAGTCTGACTCAAGCAAATCCCACCGATATACATGATAAAGAAAATGTAACCTCCTACAAGGGCGATAGTTCACGCTTGATTAGAAATCCCACTTAAAGCGAAAGGAAAAGAAGACCAAAAGATAATACCAACCAAAAGATTAATAAGTAATAAGAAACTCATTGACAATTGATGAAAGTGATTGAGATTATTACAAGTGATCAAAGATATCTTAAAGAAGTGATTGCAAGTGTTTGGAAAATGATTACAAAAGGATACGATTGATGGATAGATGAAAGTGAAAGGATGTGATTAAAAGAGACTTTTAGGACACAAGAAGGTAAGAGAGCGTAAGTAAGCTGAAGGCAAGCAGTGGTCTTCTTCTTTTTTCGCTCTCCCTTTTAGAGCAAAATTTCAAACAAAATGAATAATAATTTTTTTTTTTTTTTTTTTTGGTCTTGCAATGAATCTAAGTCCAGAAGCATATTCAGATTTTTCTCTTCAAATGGAAAATGATAATGTTTTTGAAAAATCTTTTTTTTGTCTTCTTTTTGGTAATTGATGATTGGTAATTTCCTCTACTTGTCTCCATCCTCATCCAACAAATTGTTGCCATAGCAATCTTCTTCATTTGTATTATCCATGTGATGAGATTGATCAGCTTAGAGGAATTTGGAGATTTTGGAGGTGGCTTGGTGATTTAAATTTTTGACATGAGTTTTGCCAATGCAATGCAATATTTTCTATGTTGATTACATGGCAACCAAATGGGATTGGGCTAGTGTTTTTCTTGAATAAATTCAATAATTTTATGATCAAGTGATTCGTGATTTCACCAATTTAGTCAATTCATAATTGCTTCCTCACAAAAAAAAAATTGTAAATTTAAAATTGTCTCATCACTTAGCTTTGAATTTCCTAAATAGGTGTTGGAGATGTGAAGAGTGAGAGGGCTAATTATAATCAAATTCCTAGGCAACTCAAAAATTGATGAAAATATTCATAAGATTTGAAAATTTTGATTCATGATTGATTGGTTTGAAATGTGTACTGAAAGATTTTCAAAATGATTTTTAATTATTGAGGTAATATTTCAATGACATGGCCAAAATGACATCACCATTTTGGAACTAGAAAGGTAATTGTTCGGTTAAAATATGTTTGAAATAAACCAAGTGTGACGATCATCTTCATTTTAGCGAAAAAGGCATTCCACCAGATTTCTTGATAATCCCAATAAGTGAAGGTTGGAAGATATGGTAATTTGGTAGTTAATCTAGCTTCGAATCATAATTGGATGTGACAATTGGGTTTCCACATTTCGGGAGGTGTAACTTGGAGGAATTGTTGCTGTTGAATGAGTGATATTATTCGGATTTTTAGATGATGCAGAATATTTAATGTGACAAATTTGGTTTCAATAAAATTTGTTCATAATAGGCTTGTGGTTTTAATAGATTAGTTGATGGGTAATACCAATTTTTGGGAAAACATGTTTTACATAATTTTTGCATTTTAAACTTTAATTTTTTGGATTTTAATGTGGAATTCTTTTTCAACTATCATGAGATCTTGATACTAGCTTTTTGTGATCAATTGTGATTTGGCTGAAAATTGTGATATTGTTATAGAAGTAATGAAGATAGAGGGTTTTGCTATCACAAAGGAAGGGAATGGTTTTATAATTTCATTATTTTAAGTTATTATGATTATTTTAGATTGTAAAAGACTAATGGTGATGGGTTTAAAGTGATCTCAATTTGTTTTGATGAATTTTCTTAAGCAATGTTTGCCTAAATTTTGATTGAAATAATGATAGTGATTTTTGAGGTTGTGATCCAATTTGGAGTTTTTATGGTTGTAACGAGATGGTTTTTGCTTGAGAGAGTAATTGAGACAAATATGGGTTAAGATCAAGAGATATTGATTGTGGTAATAATATTTGATGGGTTTTGATTAAATCTAACCATATATTTAACTGCTAAGGTGATTGTGGTGATGGTGGTAATGGTGGTGGTGATTGTTGGGCTTTCATTATGTCTAACCCAGCTTAAAGTTGGTTCATCCTTGGTGATTGGGGTTGTGATTCTAAGGTTTTGACAATGGCTTTACCTTTGTCTTTTTGGACTTTGTCATTGTTTTCCCTACAAAAATTCTTTTGTTAGAAAATCAAGCAAAGAATTTGATAATCTATTAATAAATTTAATAACAAAATCAAAGACGGACAATATAGCTTGCCATCGGGCAAAAATTTATTTTAAGGCAAAATTTAATACATCTTTTTGTAATACTTCTTTTGCTCATTTACAATCAACACGTAATAGAATTTTTTTATTTAAAGATCACTTTGGAATTTGGAATGTTACTAAAATAATGGCTAATATTTCTTCTTTTTTTTTATGGTAGAGTAATTTTGTTGAGTTTGGTTTCAATGTTTAGAAACAAATTATACTATTTGTTCTTTATTATTTTTCACTTATTTTAGAATACCTCCATAACTTATATCTAAAGCATTTGTTCTATGACTTTGAAAGTAAAAGGGTCAGCTAGGTGGAGGCAAGATATCTCTTTAAGATGGGTTTTGATTTGTTTAACAATATTAGTATGAACTTATGTCCATGGTGGAGGGTTTTTCTGTAATCTTTGATGTAAATATTTACATAACATGTTAATATTTGGAAAAAAATCTATGATGTAATTGAGACTTCCTAGGAACATTTTTAATTGGGTTTTATCTTTAATTTCATTAGGAATTTTTCTGCAAATAGGATTGATCTTTCAATTGGGATGATAGTTCATTAGGAAATGTAATGTCCTAAAAATCTAATTCTTGTTTGGAAAATGATATTTTTGTAGGAGAAACTACTAAACCATTTTTCTTAATAATACTTATGAATACTAATATATGTTTAAAATGAGTTGAAAGAACAAAAAGTGCATATACAAGATTTGTTGGATAAGGGATTCATATGTTCCAGTGCATCACCTTGGGAGCACCGGTTCATTTGTGAAGAAGAAAGATGGTTCGTTGCATTTGTGCATCAACTATCATCAACTTAATCATGTGACGATCAAGAATAAGTATCCACTCCCGAGAATCAACGACTTGTTTAGCCGGTTATAATTAGCATCAATATTCTCTAAGATCGACTGAGGATATGGTATCATCAATTGAAGATTAGAAAGGAAGACATACCGAAATCGGCGTTTCGTACACGATACTGAGCCATTATGATTTCACTTTGTAATGCTGTTTGGTTTGACAAACACCCATGGATTTGATGAACCAAGTTTTCAAAGAATACTTGGATCAGTTTGTGATAGTGTTCATCAACGATATCCTAATGTACTCGAGAAGTCCAGAAGAGCACGAAAGGCATTTAAGGATGGTACTTTAGACACTAAGGAATCATGGATTGTACGCTAAGTTTAGCAAGTGCAAGTTTTGGTTGACTCGTGTTACTTTCCTATGTCATGTGATTTCAGGCGAAAGAATTTCCATGGACCCGACCAAGATCTAAGTCCGACGATAGTGACAGAAATCAGAAGCTTCTTGGGTTTAGCTGCTTATTGGAGAAGGTATGTGGAAGGATTTTCAACTTTAACCTCACTTTGTTGACTCGACTACTGAAGAAGGAAAAGAAATTTGTATAGACAGATAAATGTGTAAGGATTTTCAACTTTAGCCTCACTGTTGACTCGACTACTGAAGAAGGAAAAGAAATATGTATGGACAGATAAATGTGTAAGGATTTTCAACTTTAGCCTCACTGTTGACTCGACTACTAAAGAAGGAAAAGAAATTTGTATGGACGGATAAGTGTGAGCGTAGTTTCCACGAGCTTAAGTAGAAGTTGACTACGGCCTAACCATACCATCGGTCTCGGAGGATACGAGATCTGATGATGCGTCATTTAGAGGACTGGGTTGCGTATTAATGCAATATGATAAAGTTGTTACCTATGCGTTCCGTCAGTTGAGACCTCATTAACTGAATTATCTGATGCATGACTTATAACTCACAGCAATTATTTTTGTTCTGAAGATTTGGAGACATTATTTGTGTAGAGAAAGATTCCAAATCTTTATAGATCTCTCAAGTACCTATTCTCTCAGAATGAGTTGTATATGAGACAATGTCCTTGGAAGGAACTCCCAGAGGATTATGATTGTGATATTAGCATCACCCTGGAAATGCTAATAAAGTCGCTGATGCACTGAGTCGGAAGTCTTTAGTTACGCATGTGATAGTCAAGGAATAGATTTTACTTGAGAGAGCTCGAGATTCGGTTTTCAAATTTGAGGTAGGCCACTTTTTGAATTTTATGGCCACCATCAGAACTAAGTTGAAAATGCATATTAGGATCAAGACGCTTCAGCAAACCAACCTAGAAATTCAGAAGGTCCTACAAGAGAATACCGAAAAGAAGAAGGTTGACTTTTAGATTTCTGAAAACGAAACACTAAGCTTCCAAGGACAATTGTGTGTACCTAACGATGCAGAGCTTAAAGAAAAGATCTTATCAGAAGCTTATCGTAATGCTTGATTACAGCATTCATCCTAATAATACATAAATGTATCAGAATCTGCGTCAACATTATTGGTGGACCGGTATGAAGGCAGATATCGCCAAATATATTTTCTATCCTTTAAACTCATCTATTTTTTTTTTCCTATTGAAGATATTGTTTCCATTGTGTTTCTATAGCACAGTGCATGCTCTACACACTGTCCACTACTTATTCACAAAAAGGTTTTAAAAAAAAAAAGAAGGTTTAAGTTTTCGTAGATAACCAATTCATTCCTCTCTTGGTTGTTTGTGCCTACTCCATTGATTAATTTGCACATATCCTAGTGATATATGGAAAGGTACATAATCCAATGTCAAATACACATTGTTGAATGATTGTATTGAGACAAGTTCTATTGAAATTAATTAACGAAAGAAACAAGACGGCAAGATATAAAATAGAATTGGATGAAAATAATAGTTCCATTAGTTATTGGTTCTAATTGAGAGGAAGAAAATCAGCATTGGAATATTCTTCTTGCTTGCCGCCTGGAACTTTCACAGAAGAGGGAAAGCTTTGGAGGAAATAAGAAGGAAAGCAAAAGGGGGCTCACTGGTTTTTTGGGGAATCGCAGAAGGCTGAAACCATATCGCAAGAGGGGAGAGAGAGGAACGCTTTGAGGAAGAAAAGTCTCAGAGGGAGAAGGGGAGAGGCGAAAGGAAAGAAAGAGAGCGAGGGCTTTTCTTTTTGGGGAAGCGCCACTCCTTCTCCTCAGACAGACTCGACCAAGCCACCTCGACCATCTCCATCCTTCTTCCCATCTCTCACCACTCTCAGTGCGGCCGCCACGAAGAACGTTCTCTCGGGTTCAGTCCTCGACCTTGAAGGCTCCAAGCGGATTTTCTTTCGAAGCCCGTGTTCGTCCCCACGAGCGACGTTTCGCTGACTCTCCTCGCACCAGCCGGTCATTTTCTCTAGCTTCGCTGAAAAACAAGCAGCAGCGCTGAAAAACAAGCAGCAGCTGCGACTATGCTTCTGATCAGGTAAGCATCTCGCTCCTTCAGGAATTAAAACAGAAATTTCAGTCAATGAGATCGTGGTCAAATCTTGTGAAACCGAGATATACTTGTGAGAGACAATGTTATTTGGAGTGTGATATGTCATTTTTAGACCGAAAATCATATCAAAATAGGATCGGAGGCTTGTTCTTGGTAGTGCACGTCACATATTTGATAAAATGCGCGAATGATATACTGAGATCCATGCTATCCGATCGACGTCACAAGTTTAGTTTAATGCTTTATTGTTCTTATATTGTCAAATGAAGTCTGATTTTTGTGTCTCTCGTTGTGATCTTATGCGACTTCGTGGAAAGTAATCGTTCTTCGTTGAGTCAGCCGTAAATCCTACTCTTCGCCGGAAATCTTCCCCTCGCTGGCGTGCCTGTGGTTCAAGGCCACCCTAGTCAGTTCGTCTCTTTGATTTGTAGTGCACTGGTGATTATATGCTTGCTAGAAAGGCTAGGATGGAAGAAACTAATCTCGTGTGGAGATTATCCGTTAATTGTTGCGATCGCCATATTAAGCGTCCAGAGTTGGTGACCGTCGGTCGGAGCAGGTGACCACCGGTTGGTGTTGGTTCGGTGGCGATGTGTATGCTGGCGACGATGTGGATAGAGGTTGATTCGTCGCCAATAATTCTGGTTCGGTTAAGTTGCAGAAGGAATAGAGAGATTCGGGGAAATAGACAAAACAAGACAAAAGGGAAAGAATAAAAGAAATTGAGAAAATCATATAAAAATGTTTAAAATTTTGGGTTTTTAATCTGACCAGGCCGGATCCGGATTTTTGGGTCGGGTCAACGGTTCGGATTGGGTAAACCCGGTCCGGACCATTCCCCGAATATAATAATCAATTTTAAAAATTAAAATTTTTGAAAAATAAAAAATAAAAATTCAGAAAATGATAAAAAGTTTTAAAAATTTTATGAAATAATAAAAATCTAAAAAAATTCGAAAATCAATAAAAGATTAGAAATTTTGGAAAATCATTAAAAAAATTTAGAAAGTTGTAAGAAATTGAAACCCAAAAATTAGACAAGCTTTAGGGCTTTACAATAGGGATTCTTGTTTTGCGTTGTGTTGTTTTATTTATAGAGACAAGATTAAGATGCTTGTGTGCTTTCTTTCATGGTTATAATTAATTGCGCATTTCAAAATTTTGGGTGTTACTTTCCTGCTCTAGAATTGGTTAGGACAAACCTTAAGACTTTTTTTCTAGATAGGTTGCTATGGCATCAACTAGCATGTAATTAGGTTAGGTACCGAAAGAGCATTAAACTTAGGGTTAACATAATCAAGTCGAATCTCCGGTTGCATAAATCATAAGATATTTCTCCTGTATTTTACTGGGTTTCTAGCCGACTCTAAAAGGATTGGCAAATCCTTAGTCATAATCCGCATAAGTTTAATTGATTAAAAACATCAAAGCCCGACGTCATCCGAGGCATGGGCTTAGAAAAGCTTGAGTCAATGAAAAGCCATTGGCTCGAAGTTGACAATACCTGTAAATCTAATAGCTCCACTCTTGTGAGGGGTTAAGTTGCAACAGTTATCAATTGTGCTAGTTATCTAATTAGCATTTGAATATCCTTTTAGTATTATTGGTTATCTTTACCATAATGCATTTTTTTTTATAAGCAAAAATTCTACTTATAACGTTCCAATATACAAGATGAGGATTACTTGTAAATATTGACAATTTACAAATAATAAATGCTATATCCGATCTAGTGCAATTCATAGTGTACATAAAACTTCTAATTGCACTAGCATATTCGACTATGTCAATGGTTGCCCAATTACTTTCCATCAATTTAATTGATACATCATATAGTACTTTTGACTCTTTAATTCCCAAATACTAGTATTTTTTAAATGATTTTCTCCACATAGTGGCATTGACTTAAAGCATAACCCCACTATGTTTGAACACTTTGATACATATAGTTGTATCCACTTCTCTTAAATCTTTCATTTTAAACTAAGAAGACGGATACCTTTCAATTCCATTTATGCCAAGCATATTTGTAGCGCCATTCAGAATATCATCTACATATAAGCAGGTTATAACTCCATACTCTTTGGTAATTTTTGAGTAAATGTACTTATTAGCATTGTCATGTTTAAATCCATATGGTAAAACCACCAAATCAAAATCTTCATGTCATTGTTTCGGTGCTTTCTTTGTCTCTGTTGATGTTGCTATTCTCAACAAAATGCCCCTTATTTACAACTTCTTTCAAATAATTAGCCTCATGATCCCAAGAACCTTCCTCAATTTGAATGCATTTTATCATATTATCCATAATCAGGTTCTCAATCATATGAAGAAGTTAATTTCGATAATCATTCCAAGTTTAAGGAAATTTAGAAATAATTGTAGCAACTTGAAAAGGCTCATAAACTTCAATTATAAAGTCTTTGAGTTTGGCAACATATATTTAAAGTTCATCCACTTGCTTAGCGACAGATTTTCCATTGATCATGGCAAAGTCAAAATATTTCAAAGTAGTAATTCTATCTACACCCTTGTTTGTCAGCATTGTAATTTGGTTTCCACGGCATTCCAAATGTCACTGGAATCTGTGTAAGTTTGGAAGGTTTCATACAGATGATCTGACAGAGGATTGAGAATCCTTCCTCGGCACCTCCTCGGCACCTCCTTTCATCATCCTCGCACATAATTCAGATAGAAAAAGAATCATAATATCCTTCTAACGGATGAAAATAGTTCCATCATAAGGATTGATTTGCAATCTGTCAAGATTACGAGCACTTGATGCAGCCGATGTCTCCATCTCCATGATAATAACACCTTAAGATTGTTGGAGAAATTTGTTTGGTGAAGAAAATAGAGAAGTAATAGTAGATCCTTGATGCTTTGATACGTGATGACGATAATTATTTTTAAGGTATTATTTGCATCCACTATTGTTGCTGCCGAGTTTGGAACAAATATACTTCTAGGATATACACCAAAGCCGTAGAAAAATGAGTTTTAGCGGTTACTCGAATCTCTCTTGGAATTTCCCTTGAATGTGTTAAGGTCGCGTGTATGAAAAGAGAAAAAGAGAGAGTTCTAAAGAAGGAGCAATTATGAATAGTTGTGGTTATTACAAATAATATGTGGATTGGTTTCTATTCACAGACAATCAGTCAACACATCTCTTGGAAATAGATACCTTATCCACAATCATCACCGCACTTCTTGTTAAGAATCACTTCCTTTCATAACTCACTTTTTTTTTTTTTTATCAAGAGTCACGTCTTTTCTTAACGAAGAGATTTTTTTTTTTTTTTTTTTTTATGATAACAAACCATTTTAATATTTACACCATCAAAAAGGCATAAATTTAGACTTCTTAATTACTACAACTTGCATAGGTAAACAGATGGCATTTGGATTTTCGAATGTAATACCATGTTTTTTAAAGGTTTGGATGGCTCGTCATATCCAATGAGTAAGACCTCGTAAAAGTGAATCTATATTGTAAATTCTAGTATTTACAAATCCGCATGACGATCCGTCATTGCTAGGAACGTATATTACATTTTCTTTTTTAATTGGCAATGCACACCAATATCTTTGAAGATATATCATCTCGAACAGCAACATGTTGTGAAGTCGTATATTTCATGATTACAACAACTTGCATAGGTTTATGACGGTTCCACATAACTAATAGCAAACTGTTGTTAAGTTTGGTTTACGACAATTTACAACTTGATTTTGAGGCATTACCATGCCTGCCACTTATAGATCCGGTGATGCCAGGTGCGCCCAATTCCTCTCCACTTTGAGAGTTCTCATTTGTTGCTGAATAGAAGTTTTATAATATGCTTTGGAGTCTTTTATATTTTCGTAGATAGATCTTGGTTCATTGACTTCATTAAAGTAGTTCCAATAATATCAAATTGATTTTAGAAACACTAGTCATTAGCCTCGTCAGAATTCGAAGATGAGGTCTACGGTTTTATGCAAGACATGATTCTGGTCTTGCCCCGTCTTGCTTTTGTGCGTATCCGCACTTGTAGATGAGGATGCTTCTTGCGGAAAATATGGTTTGCAGGGCATGTGAATGCTTCATGCATTACATTTGTTTTTAGTCAATGTTGGCACTGGAAAGTTCAGTGGTGGGTCACAGTCTTCACTTTGGCACGCAATTGATTATGCAGTTGCCCGAACTTGCTTCATTGCTATATATTGAGTTTCCAGAGACATGTTTGGCATGCAACCACTTGAGTTGGAGATGAAGTAAATATGTGCTGTTTTACATCGATTATACATTTTAAGGGATTACAGTTCATTGCATCTCTAGTTTTACCCCTAATGCTAATGTTTCTATTCTGAGCCATGGAGCTTCAAAGTTGACTCACAAGAACTGGGATGTTATGCCAAAATTGTTGCCAAACGTGTTTTACGTAATTTCTTTTCCTCTTGCAATTTTCATCTTCACATAAGGTGAGGATGCCTTTTTAATTTTTTTTTGGAATAAGTAATAAGCTGAGGATACTTGAATGCAAATAATTGGGTATTTGTTGTGCATCTGACATGTGAAATAAAATGGTACTGTAGTCTTCATTGCTCTTTGTCTTATAGAGTGCAATGGCGTAAAAAATTATTCATTTGTCCAATCCTACCTAGCCGGCTAAGTTGTTGTCGTTGCTACCGCTGTTCCTGTGGTCGGCCATTGTGAAGTCAAATTTGGAAAAGATTTATAATCGAATTTATCTTCTCGACATTATTTTCGCATAAATATGTGTAGGACCTAAAGGGGCTGCTAATATAGACTGCACTTGAAACTCGTGCATGGGAAGACCATCCCGAAAGGGCTAATGCTAGATTGCACTTGATATTGTTTGTGCTTCTCTTTCATTCATTTATGATTGTGGTAATTCCATCCTCCGGAGCTCTCCTGCATGTTTTTCCATCTCACTCTGTTGCTTCAATAACTTCAGTTTATTACTTTTCAGTCTTGCTTTTGCTATAAATGACTAGCTGAGCCCAGAGGTCCAAAAACTCCGAACAGTACGAGGGTGTCAATTAGCGTGGCGCAAGTTATGCTTGGCTAGGAATCAATATATATACAACTTTTTTGTTGCCGGGTGACCTTATACTTAAGATTGTCGAGATTGTCGAGAGAAGACATGATTCCTATATGCCGTAACAGGATAAATTTTACAATGGATGATGCAGAAATAAACCATTGGCAATCACACGGGTTTTCAGTACTATCTATTCAGATGAATGTTTGTTGGCTTTCTTTGACTGGCTTAAGGTGTTCGTTCTTCTCTTACATTTTTCAGCTTGATACTTAAGAGATGCTCCTTTTGTTCGTCTTTCCCAATGAAAACTTGGAAGTTGAAGGAGCTTTGATTTCTGATTAATGAAGCAGCGACAGTTTCTACTGGAGTCGAGCTGTGGAGTAGTGGTTATCATTTGACGCGTTCTTCTGGTATTTCTAGTAAGCAATCACTTTGTTATTTCTTGAAATGAGAACAATGTAAAAGAGCAGAGCTGGACGAAGACACCCACATCTTCTATTGTTCTTGCATATGGGCATATTGCAACATATTTCATTAGTTAAGTACGGAGTAAGGTTAATGTGAATATGCTATTGAGTCATTTTCTTCCCTCTTTGTTCTTATCAGGCTTATCACGGTGGAGTCTACTTGGGGTGCCACCCATGTATCGATAAAATGGAATTTTCTCTATTCGTATCTGTATCATCTTTTAAGGGAGACATACCCTTTTTAGTGTCTACCCTTTGTTTTTTGAAGGAAGGGGGGTGGTTCGTATTTTTGCATCTACGTTAATTTATACGAAAACTTTAAATATTCCTCTCATCCATAATTTCTTTCAAAGATTAAAGTTATATAACCGTCGAGAAACTACACATTACTAATGGACAAACGACTTGTCAGCTAAAAAGGGAAAAACCATTCAAATTTCCTCTAAAAAATATCATACTTATTTGCAAAAGGGTCCACTTAGCATAATTGATACTCTATATCGAATTGCCGCTTGTAATTGGGGAACATCTTTTTATTGGTTTAGAAATTGAAATACAAGTAAGCTTCATGAGAATAAGAAAATAACTGATACTCTATATTGATTTTAGGTGGAATTTGACAATACATATTCTTTTTAAGGAAAAAGGTGTCCCCGGTCTTTCTTTACGTTCTCTTTCGAAAGGATGGAATTCATACTGAAGGCTTTTAATTGATGAAGTGATGCTAGCGGTCAAGGGGAGACGAATAATTCAACTGAATAGCGAGTAATATCCTACTGGCGGTAGGAGTCTGTCCTCTAATACATTATTGTCGCCAACATCTTTTCTTTATTTGAAAATCTAATGCACAACAATCTATTCATTAGTCTCACAAACAACATTATCAAGTGTCTTTTCATCTTTGAAAATTTACTGACCTTTACACAAATAATATATATTTATAAAAGATTATTGAAAAATAAAATAGATGTAGATTCGATTCAATCTTCACTGAATTCAGTTAAATTAACACCTAAAAGCTTAAATAATTAAACATAACCAAATCTAATAATTTTTTTTATGACTATTATCATAGGTAACACATGATGTAGTACGTGTCAATTAGATAGAGTTTCCAATATGCTTGTTTAGAATATGCCTCTTTTTCTTCTTCTGTTTTTAATCTGAGAATATGCCTGTCAATTGGAAACAATCTGGTGACCGGATGAGCTAGTCAGCCGGTTTATTAAAAAGGATATTGTCGTTCATAAAGGGCCGTTACTCTCCTTGGAAAACAACGACAGTCATGCAAGCATTTTCCTATACAGAACATGTGGCTTGCTTAGCACGCATTGGTTTTTGTTTTGAAACAATAAGAGTTCTGTCTTTTAACGGTCAACGATTAAACCATACGCGGTGAGGACTGCCATGTGGTGGGAATTTTCGCCTGGAAAAAATTGAGGGTTATAGTGTCATTCAGCTAAATTTTCTTGGGAAGTTACATGAGTTAAGTCTTATCAAAGCTCCATTTGTCAATCAAAACTTGTGGACCAGGAAAGAGTTACGCCACATATGACTTTCAAGTTTTTTTCTTTGAATTATTGTAAGAGTAAAAATCAGGCAAAAAATATTACAAAGCGACGGTGGGCATTTGTCCATGTGCTTGGAGATTAGGTATGGGCCTAGACCTGTCAAATGGGTCATAACTTTCAAGTTCTTTTCTTTGAATTATTGTAAGAGTAAGAATCAGGCAAGAAATATCACAAAGTGATGGATGGTGCTCATTTGTCCATGTGCTCGGAGATTAGGTATGGGCCACTAGACCCGTCAAATGGGTCATGACTTTCAAGTTCTTTTCTTTGAATTATTGTAAGAGTAAGAATCGGGTAAGAAATATCACAAAGTGATGGATGGTGCGCATTTGTCCATGTGCTCGGAGATTAGGACCCATCAAAATGGGTCGTCACTTTCAAGTTCTTTTCTCTGAATTATTGTAAGAGTAAGAATTGGGCAAGAAATATCACAAAGCGATGGATGGTGGGCATTTATCCATGTGCTCAGAGATTAGGTGTGGCTAGACCCATCAAAATGGGTCATTGATGAAATTTTAATCCTCCGTGGCCATCATCTCACCATGCTTGATGAGAAGAAAACCATTCACCATCTTTTCCGTCTTTTGGGGTTTCCTTTCCGAGCAACTTTTTACTTTTCCTTTGCCGTACAGATTGATGAAGGGAAAGTTATCTGACCTCGGTTCGACCTTAATCATCCGGATCAATTCATACAAAAGATATTAATTTAAAAATTCATCGCTCAATACATTAACATATCTAAATTTCTTCATTTATTGAGAACCCTTATGTGGTGGTAGATGTTGATCTTGTTTAGGGTGGTCGTAATATTTCTCGTTTTTCATTTTTTGGCAGGTGATGGGAATTTGTCCATGCAAAATATACAAGAGCTTTGGGGAAAAGTACTAAAAAAGTCCTAATTTATTACATTAATGCCAATTTGATTTCAAACTTTTTGATTTGACTAATTTAGTCCTGAATATTTTCACGTTTTCATTTTATCAATTTTGGTAAAAAATCGTCAACATGAACATTTTTAAGAATTTTTTTCTTTTCTTTGTTGTTATGATTATTTTCTTTTTTTCTTTCTTTTTATTTATTGTAGCGAGATTCGCAGCCCTCGCCAAATTTAGTTAAGGGCTACCTCGCCTGAGCCACTGCAAGATCTGGGTAAGGGCAACCTCAATTGGAGTTGTCGAGGCTACAAAGGCCCCTTGCTCGTGGCCCCACTATTCACTAGCCAAGGACCCATGCCTAGGGCCATGCCCTCCCCCATCCCCAGTTACTCTCATTAGCCAAAATGAAAAGAAAAGAAAATTAAAATATAATAAAATATAATTCGATATTCAATATTCAAAATAAATTTGCAAAAATCATTTACGTCATATCTTGGTTATGCCACGTAAAACAGTCATGGTCTACATTAATGATTCTAGCTAAAATTGGCTCGTAGAACTCAATTGACAAATTCTAAAAAAAAATTATTATTAAATTAACATAATTACAAAGTTTATGACTGAATTGATATAGTGATGATATTTTTGGCACTTTCCCTTTAGAAAAGACTTGCTCATCGCTCAAATGATAACTTCAATTAGAGTCATGCTCCTCGTTTAAGGAATACAGGAATTGGGAAACGTGCATAGTGTGAACTAATTGAAGGGAAAAATAAGAAAAAAAATGTCTTGTGCGGGTGCATCGTGTGTAAAACCGTTGTATAAAAATTACAAATAGTCAAAAGGTTTACTATACTACCAGCTGGCTGCGTAGTCAAATATACATGCCACATAGGATGCTGACGTGGCAACATTAAACCACTGATTATTTGTTAATTGTTAGAATTTGCATCATGTGGGGATCCTCGAGTAAATACTCCAACGGTTCATTCCATCTACCCTATCAACTTCTCTCTCTCCTCCCTCCCTTGCCCGTCTCACTCCTTTGCCATGCCCTAGCAACGCTGGCACCACCTCCGCAGTTTCTAATCCCCTTACTTCGCTGGCAACCCTACGGCCCACCTCTGAGATCGACGGCGACCACCGACAATTTGGACAAATGCTCGACACTTCCGATTCTTGATTTTCCTATGCTCGGAACAAAATCCTACTATGAGATTTGGACTACATATGAAATAGATTCCGACAAACGTGGAACTTTATTACTTCTCATTTAGAATTAGGATTCCACCACCAACTATAATACGACGTAGCAAAGGGCCACTCTATTTCCACATATACTTTGGCTACTTTGGCTAGATACTCAGCCTTATCTCGTCAATTGTCAAAAACACCCTACACGAACCATCAATTTTCAAGACGTCAAACCCAGCATCATATATTGAATACCTTTACCGTCATTGTCTTTGCGCTCTCCGGCATCAACTCCGAGGGGAAAAAGAACACGTCCTATTGCAGATTCATCTCTGTATCTGGAATAAAAGATCAAGCTAAGCTTCACCAAAGCATGATAAATCACGAGACTCTTAGAAAATGGAAACGCCAGTTCCAAATCCAACGAACTCTCGTGAATATCATTCATCAAAAGCAGCAACCGAACAGATATAATCTGCAAATTGGAACGTATTTAGACGAATCGATCACGAGAGTAAGACATCGGCTCTAACAACTTCTGCGGGAGGGTATGAATTACTGCTCTCTTCAAATATCTGTACATTCCAAAGACAGAAGGCTCAAGCGACGAAGTCTTTCATTGATAATTTTTTTATCAATGGACTTGCGTGAACCTAAATGCCGACACTCAAATCAAACTTTTCCACAAATTTGCTGGACATGTCAATTATAATGAAGACTTGGAAAAGGACGTGCCAGTTTTCATAGTAAATGCACGTTCAGCCTATTGGAAAGGGAAAAGATACTATTACGAGAGTAAGACGTCGGCTCTAACAACTTCTGCGGGAGGGTATGAATTACTATTCTCTTCAGATATCTGTACATTCCAAAGACAAAAGGCTCGAGTGATGAAGTCTTCCATTTATAAATTTTTTATCAATGGACTTGCGTGAACTTAAATGCCGACACTCAAATCAAACTTTTCCACAAATTTGCTGGACATGTCAATTTCAATGAAGACTTGGAAAAGTACGTCAATCATGCCAGTCTCAATGGCAAAGTGCGCGCTAAACCGATTGAAAAAGGAAAAGATTTTATCTTGCAATATATAGTCAATGGAGAAACGAAGACATGGTTTCAACAAAGGCCCCATTTGCCGGAAAACGCTACACAGCTGTAAAAGGCATTGACCTCGATTGAGGCTTCAGGAATGACGTTCCATATATAACTATGTCATCGATCTTGTTAAAACTACGTAGACTTGAACCCACTCACTCCCAAAAACCATCCCCCAAATCATGGTTTCTTCTTTATTGCTGCCCAACCAGTCTTCTTTAGGTGCCTTCTTGTTCTTGTTGCTCTTCTTGGTTGACATCACTTCATTTCATGGTGTAGGCGATTCAGCTTCCTCCACATCTTCTTTCGCTATCAACGCAACCAGGAGTAAGGATGGAGCAGAGGCTCTCCTAAATTGGAAATCTACTCTTGAAAACCATAACCAATCCCTCCTTTTCTCATGGCATGGCAACAATCCTTGCAACTTTGATGGTGTTGCTTGCGATGACTATAAAACCATCACCCATATAAATCTTTCACGTCATGGTTTGAGAGGAACTCTAGACGGCCTTGACTTCTCATGCTTAACCAATGTGGTTAGCTTTAAACTTGGCAACAACTTGATCTATGGCTCTATTCCCTCCAGTATCGGTAACCTCTCCAAACTTGGCTCTCTTGATCTTTGTGTTAATGAACTGTCCGGGAACATTCCCCCAAGTATAGGTATGCTAAAAAGTCTTCATTCTTTGTACTTATGTGCAAACAACCTTAGCGGACACATCCCTCAGGAGATTGGACAGTTGATTTCTCTTTTGGAACTTGATTTTTCCAAAAACAATTTCATCGGTCCTGTCCCTGCTTCACTAGGGAACTTGAACAACCTCATTAAACTCCATCTATCGAATAATCAACTTTCAGAGCCTATTCCTACTTCTCTTGGAAAATTGGGCAATTTAACTGTATTAAACATTTCAAGAAATGTCCTTTCTGGTTTCATACCTCTGGAAATAGGGGGCTCACTTCTCTTTGTAAACTTGACCTATCAAGCAACAATCTCACGGGCTCAATCCCTCGTTCCATCGAAAATCTGAAAAGTTTATCTTTGCTTCACCTCTCAAAAAATGGAATCTCAGGCTTGATCCCTCAAGAAATAGGGAGTCTGATATCTCTGAAATCTTTGAAATTGTTTAAAAATAATTTGGCTGGTCCAATCCCTACTTCTCTCAGAAAATTGGGCAACTTAACCATATTAGTCATTTCAGATAACGCCCTTTCTGGTTGTATTCCACAAGAAATATGTGACTTGAGAAGCTTGAAGTTTCTTAGGTTAAAGGGAAATGGATTGTCGGGATCTATTCCTTCAAAAATCGGTATGCTTGCTTCTCTTATGGAACTTCACCTAGCAAACAATAGCCTCACGGCTCGATTCCTTCTTCTATAGGAAAATTGACGAGTTTATCTGGTCTTTACCTCTACAAAAATGCAATCTCATCCTCGATCCCTCAAGAAATTGGGAGATTGTTACCTCTGAAAGAATTGGATTTGTCAGATAATCATTTGGTTGGCCCAATCCCATCATCTCTCCAAAACTTAAATAGTCTAAAGTTCTTAAGCCTTAAGACAAATAATCTTTCGAGGCTTGATTCCGGATGAGTTGGGGAAATTGATATCTCTTTCGATATTTAAAGTATCGAGATAATCATTTGACCGGTCATATCCCTACATCAATCGGAAAACGACCAATCTAACTGTGTTACTCCTTGGTGACAACAAATTCTTTGGTTCCTTGCCTTCTGAATTTAATAAGATAACAGGTTTGGTTCAATTGTATCTGTCTAACAATGAATTGGAGGGGAATTGCCAGAAGATGTATGCCTTGGGAGATCATTGCAATATTTCTCTGTCTTCAATAATCATTTCACGGGTCCCACCCCAACAAGCTTGGTGGACTGTCGCACATTAATTAGATTAAGTCTAGAAGGGAACCAACTTACTGGAAATATAGCGAAGGCTTTTGGAATATATCCACATCTATATTCTTTGGATTTAAGCCACAATCATTTTAACGGTGAACTTTCTTGGAAATGGGGGCGTTGTCGAAATTTGGCGAGCTTAAGAATATCGAACAACAACATTTCTGGTGAGATACCTGTGATATTTGGAAGGATGGCTAATTTACAGGTATTGGACCTTTCTTCAAATAATTTAACTGGAGAGATTCCAAGGGAAATGGGAAGTTTGTTGATTGACCTTGATCTAAGCAACAATGGGATCACGAGACAAGTGCCAACTAAGATTGGACTTTTATCCCACTTGCAACATCTAAGCTTGGCATCAAACAATTTGAGTGGATCAATTCCAGCTCAACTAGGTTCATGCACAAGATTGCTTATCTTAAATTTGAGCAGAAACAAATTCCAGAGAAGCATTCCACCAGAGATAGGCAACACACAAGTCCTTGAGGTTCTTGATTTGAGTTATAATATCTTGTCTAAAAATATACCCAGAGAGCTTGCAAAATTGAAATACTTGCAAATTCTAAATATCTCTCATAATAGCCTAGCCGGTTCCATCCCACATGCTTTTGGTGATATGTTGGCCTTAACTTCCATTGATGTATCCTACAATGACCTGGAAGGTCCTCTCCCAAATGTCAAGGCTTTCAATGAAGCTCAATTTGAGGCAATTCAGCATAACAAAGGGTTATGTGGAAATGTTGTTGGTTTGCAAAAATGCAATTCTACTGGGAGCAAAAATCACAATCGATTCGTTGGAGCTAGTATCACAATTATCCTCATTCTCTCGTTCTTGGGAATTCTCCTTCTCTCTTGCATATTGATTATTCTTGCAATAGTCAATTATCGTCAAAGAAGGGTTATCAAGATAAAGGACAATAAATGGGCAAATGATTCGGATTTCATGCGTATATTGAGTTACGATGGCAAAGTTTTCTATGACCGTATCATTGAGGCCACAGAAAGATTTGACTCCAAGTATTACGTGGGTGATGGGGCATATGGAATTGTTTATAAGGCCGAGATATTAGAAGGTCGAACAGTAGCTGTCAAGCAAATCTCATCATCCTACGAAGATAGTGAGATCGTTGATTTGATACCATTTGAAAGAGAAATTCAAGCCTTAACAAATATACGGCACCGCAACATCGTGAAATTTTATGGGTTTTGCTCCCATGTCCAACACCGTTTTTTGGTGTATGAGTATATGGAAAGAGGAAGCTTGAGAACAACTTTGAATGATGATGAAAGAGCAATAGAATTTCAATGGGACAAGAGGGTAAATGTGGTCCGAGGAGTTGCGGATGCATTGTCCTACATGCATCATGAATGTTCACCTCCGTTGATTCATCGAGACTTGACCAGTAATAACATTCTATTGGATCGCAATTATGAGGCCCATGTTTCTGATTTTGGCACTGCAAGATTGTTGAGGCCAGATTCATCAAATTGGACTACTATTGCGGGAACCATTGGATATATTGCTCCAGGTACTTCGTAATATTTGCAATATCGATGGCATTTAGTGTCAATTATTACTTGAACTTTTACTTTGTTAGTGCAGTTCTTTAGTTAATTAATCTTAACGTGGATATTGGTTTACTCATTTGGAGCTTTCAAATTTAGTATTGATCATATAGCTTCCTGATTTCCCCGATAAGGAAAAACCTAGGTGATGCTTGTACTTTAATCATCAAACAAAATCCTTTGAACTTCACCGAAGCGTAAACTGCCATGCTCAAATTAGTGTCGTAAGCGTGGATTAAGTAGAAATTTGTACTTGTGATTGCGACATCACAGAAAGCAATGCTGTCAACTTCGATATAGCTTATGATCAAGGTGATAAAAAAATTGTGAAATTCTCCAATTGCAGAGTTGGCTTACTCGGCAATTCCTAGTGAAAAATGCGATGTGTATAGCTTTGGAGTCTTCGCATTAGAGACAATCATGGGAAAGCATCCAGGAGATCATATCTCTCGGGAATGTTCATTGTCCGCGCAAATTCAGTTGCCGATTCTGTTGAAGGATGTGTTGGATCAACGTCTTCCACATTGTAGACTTCGCCATCGAGATGCACAAGACTTGGTCTTGATCACTATGCTAGCATTTGCATGCTTGCAAGCCAATCCACAGCTTCGACCAACCATGAGACAAGTCTCACGTGAGCTTCGCATACAACTACCCCTAGAAATGCCGATCTCTACAATCAGCTTAGAACAACTTCGTGATCTCAATTTTGAGAAATTTGGATCATTCGAAGGAGAAGGTAATCTTTTAAGCATATGATAGTGTTTGGCTTATAATCACGATGACAATCACCTTTTGAATATCTTCCTAATTCTCACAAATCCCAACCATGTGATTTTTAATTTTCATTGCAGAGCCAGCTTCTCGATGAATGCTAGTTCGATGTCTTTTGGAGTCATGGCACCAAAAATAATTATGGGAGGCTTCTAAGGAGATCTAACTTCACAAATATTTCCAACGTTTTGTGGAAGCGATTAGGAAGTGAATTTGCAAAATGCATTGGATTGACGTCTCTTGCTTTATGTGAGTTGAGATGTAAAGAACATGTAGTTTTATTGCTGGAAGAGATAATGACACTAGTAGTTTGTGAACTTTTATGGATGCACCATGTTGTATTTGAACTTTCAATTGGTTTAATTAAATTACTTTTGACTTGTGTGTATTATCATCTTGGAACTTTCAATTGATCCAGTTAGATCCCCTGTATATCTGAACATGCTTGTTGTCATTTATCACTTATCAATTTGAATGAAATATGGCTTGGACACCAATCTAACAATGCTGATATTAATGGACAAAATTACGTGAATGTGCTTGTCATGTTAACTTGAAACTGCAAAACTATAATTCACAATCCTTTAATACGTGCCCTCTTCACTCAGACAACTTTTGCTTTTCTCAACCCACATGATCATTCTGTCAATAATGATTTTAGGTTTCTTTTCACAACAAGGATGAGGATAATGACTTTGAAATCTCTGCTAATTAAATATATGGAAAGCTTAATGGCTTTACCAACATAACATTCTTAAAGGAGTGAACTTCACAATAATTTATAATTATTTGTTATTTGTTTTTTTGGTCCAAAACATATTGCTATTCTTATAGTAAATTAAAGACTATCACCTAATCATTTCTCAAAGCTTAATTATTTTCTTTGAAAGCATAGTGAAAATTCCTCCCTCGTTCTCCATTTGACAAGATCTCGATAGAACGCTTGAAGAAGAGTAAGACCACATTGTTCCTACTAAGTGACTGGTTTTGTCCAGGTTTGGAAGCTTTTCTTTGACACTTGTAGAATTCTTGTGCGCTGCACGGGTTCCATCTGCTTAAGGAAAAATTGCTTAAAAGTATTAATTTGAAACCTAATGTTGATGTTCTTCCTCTCAATTAGAACCAATAACTAATGGAACTATTACTTTCATCTAATTCTATTTTATATCTTGCTGTCTTGTTTCTTTCGTTAATTAATTTCAACAGAACTTGTCTCAATACAATCATTCAACAATGTGTATTTGACATTGGATTATGTACCTTTCCATATATCAATAGGATATGTGCAAATTAATCAATGGAGTAGGCGCAAACAACCAAGAGACGAGGCTGCCAGGCGTGCGGGGTTCCTAGGTTACCAAAAAAAAAAAAAAACAACCAAGAGAGGAATGAATTGGTTATCTACAGAAACTTAAGCCTTTTCGTGAATAAGTAGTGGACAGTGTCTAGATCATGCACTGTGCTGTAGAAATACAATGGAAACAATTATCTTCTATAGAAAAAAAAAAAAAAAAGAGATGAGTTTAAGGGATAGAAAATATGCAGCAAAAGATAACCAAGGGATGGTGTTCGAATCCAGCGTTGTCGCTTGGTCTTAAGCGTGGTGTCATGGTGGTGGGTCTTGCGCTAGCATTGCTCTAGGTTTACCTCGCCGACCGTCGGCTGTACGAGGGTTCTTGGGTTACCAAAAAAAAAATATGCAGCAGAAGTACAACGCAAGTGTCAAAACTTGATGTAGGAAGACACTTAACTGTCAAAAGTTCTGAAAAATGCACTCAAGTACCACTTTCTTTGAAAATGGGATATTTTAGTGCCAACTCCAGCGAAGGATGTTGGAAATCCAACGTGGTTTATTTTTAATAATATAAGTTGCCTACGTGGGTCTCTAGAAAGCTCACTCAGCAAAGAAAAGCCAAAACGACGTTGTTTTGCCTCAAATTTGAATTTTAATGTAAATATTAATTAAATTAAATAAAAAAACTAAGTAGTAGTAATAGTAGTAGCAGTAGTAGCGTGCTTGAGCAGTAGTAGTAGTAGTAGTATTATTAGTAGTTAAAATAGTAACAAAAATAAAAAGGAAGAAGAAGAAGATTGCAGAAATGATGGGCAAGGGTCCACATCATTTTCAACTTATCTAGCCACGTCAACATGCAAAACAACGTCGTTTTACACTTGCCTCATTAGAAAAACGCCATGTCAGCATTTTGGCCGAAATTTCTAGCCATTGTCACTTAATTGATCTATTTTGCTTCAATTTTGACACTTAAATGTACATTTCCAAACTTTTGGCTCTTAAATGTCTCCATGTGCCAAGTTTTGGCATTTGGGGTGTTTGGGACTTGAAAATATGCAAAGTATATTTGTAGTGGTTCGACTTATCCACTTGATCTACTCCACTCTCCCAACCATAAGAGGCTTTTCCTGCTAAAACCTTTTCTTGTCTAGCATGGGTTTGTTTTCCTGCTAAAACCTTTTTTAATATATTGATTCAACTATTGACTTTTTTTCTCTTTCAAAAAGTCTCAATGAAACGCATTTTGAAGTATGGATTGATCGGTACATCAACAAAGAATATGAAGGCTGTTGTTTCTTAGATAAAAAAAAAAAAAACATAAATGATGAGAGAATCGAAGCTGTCGAGACCGAAAATAACGGTAACAGCGACATAAAAGTTCTAAAATAGAAAGATAAATTGTATAATCGATATTTTTTTTTATTGATCGGTGATCCTTTCTATAAATTACAATTTAAGTATTTATACCTACTATCAATAATTAACAATAGTTACTAAGGAAATTATCCACGATCTAGCATTACTTATCTACAAACAATTATTCCCAAGATCTTTTACCAAAAAAAAAAAAACAATTATTCCCGAGATTGTCGATATAAAGCAAAACGGTTTTGAACAATAATGAAAGAGCAGTAGAATTTCATTGGGACACGTGGGTTAATGTGGTCCGTTGGGGGTTTTTAATTTGAGGAATATCCATTTGAGATAATGTAGCATGACAAAGGACTTTGTGAAAATGTTATTGGTTTACCGAAATGCAATTCTACTTAGAGCAAGAAACGCAATCCACACGTTGGACTTAGAATCGCAATTATCCTCTTTTGTTGTTGGGAATTATATTTCTCTCTTGCACCTTGATCGTTCTTGTAATCATCAATCATCATCAAAGAAGGATTATCAAGAGAGAGACCAACGAACAAGCAAATGATTTGGATTTCATGCATATTTTGAATTATGATGGCAAAATTTTCTATGATTGAATCGTCGAGGCTACAGAAGGATTTGACTCCAAGTACTATGTTGGTGAAGGAACATATGGAATTGTTTATAAAGCCAATATATCATAAGGTCAAACGTTTGCTATAAAGCAAACCTCATCATCCCAGGACGATAGTGAAATTGTTGATTTGATACCATTTGAAAGGGAAATTTAAGCCTTAAGAAATCCACGCCATCATAATATCGTGAAATTTTATGGGTTCTGCTCTCATGTCCAACGTTATTTTTGGTGTATGAGTACATGAAAAGAGGAAGCTTAAGAACGGTTTTGAACAATAATGAAAGAGCAGTAGAATTTCATTGGGACAAGAGGGTAAATGTGGTCCGTTGGGGGTTTTAATTTGAGTTCGGAGATAAAAACGAGCCACTTTATTAAATGACAATTTCTTGTTTCCCCAAACACTGATTGGAGATTAGCCCGTGCAGAGTAGAACTATGACTAGTCGCACGTATCTAGAAACTAACAGATTACATGTCGAGGATGACTATAGATTTATAAATCTGTTTAAGTCAGACTCGCAAATCCCAATTGCCTTTTTTCTTTCTCACTTTTCAATATAGCATGCGATAATGTCATTTTTCAGGAATAACGTGTGGCGGCTCGTTGTTCTTGATTGAACAAAAGTGAGGTATTTTTTTATATTTCCCTTCAAAATTCAAACTATCGCAAAAAAATATGAGAAAAGCATATGGGAATTTACGTACCAATATTTTGTATGTTGTGAAAATTTAAGGCATTTTGTAAAATAAATCAAAACATATTCTAGTAACATTTAAATTAAATGAAAAATAAAGTGTAAAAATCAATCCGGCTCGACACGTTGTATTGTGTTTAAGTTACCATGTGCTGATATATTTTCCCCATGTATATTTACAATACAAATGAAGATGTATAACACCTAGAATTTTTCAGTTACTATGAACCGACTAAAATCTCTGATTAAAATTTAACCACTTCAAATGGAAAAATTCTAGATATCCTTTAGTCAAATTAGGGATTAAGTGGCTAAGATTGGTAAAATTCGAGGAATGATAGTAATTTCTCAAATTTGTCAAGAATGTCAAGTAAGTCAGTTACCTACTACTAAAAATGGTCTTGTTAATCGCCACTCGGCGAGATTTGTTAAATATGCTTACGGGGAAATTTTCAATCTTCAATGTATTGATTATGCATATAAGAACTGTTAGTGTTTTGAAAATGACAATTTTTATTTATTTGGTTGCTTAACAAATGTCTCAAAATGTGTCGCGGTTAAGAAATTTCGGGGTTTTCATGTCAAAAAAAGTTTTTGATAAATTTGTCACTTTGCGCAAAGTTTAGAATTTTTGGTGGTTTTTTCCCTCTTATATTTACATCGAGTCCTATGTTGTTTTGAAAGGGAAGTTACGGATTCTACTACAATTATGATAAATAAACAATAAGTCTAAAGAGATTAAAAGTAAATGCAAAGCTAAGATAAATAAAGATAGCTAAAGCTGAGTATATTCAAGTTTCATGGTCAATGGTGCAATCCTTTTGCGATGGTATCTACTCGGCTATATATATTTATCCATGAATTAGTCAGTGCCGACTGCCTCAATAACTGCCTTCATTCTTATCCACCTATTCTCAAGTGGTAATCGGTACTAAATCATCGGTTCTTGTGATGGTAGTCTCACCTAGACCTTTGTGGGCTTACTTTATATATCTCGAGCTTATTGGGCCTTCTTATTCACCCATGGTCCGCTGAGCTAGTTTTAGTGTTAACGTGATGCTATTGTTCTGCATGATTAGATTCGAGACCGATACATTGGACTGAGCAAGGCGCTGAGCTCCTCAACTCGTTCTTGATTAAATATCTTATTCCAAGTGGGTACATGTAAATGACTGGTATTTTTAACTGGTGCCTCTAGCAAGAACCAGTAAATAATCTTTGACACAAAAATAATATTTATATAGGAATGACCAATTTTCGTTTCATATTATAAGACATACTGTATAGCATGTTTTTTATGCATATTATAAATCAATATAATATATAAGTATTATATAAAAAACCAGATTAGTATTACCAAAAACTCTAAATTGATACATCCGTACTATATTTATCTTAAATCGGTACATCAGTATTACATTTATTCTAAAGCTAATTTTTGTGGCACGAATGTATCGGTTGGGGGGTTTTTGTGATAAAAAAATTAATATAAGGTAAATGTTGCATAGATGTATCGATCTGAGGTTCTTGGTGATATTAATTTTAAAATTAATCTTCAACTTTGTAATTTACTCTCTATAAGACTAAAGTACTCTCATTTTTCATTTTTTAAATGACAGTAATTCAGTTTGGTTCAGAAGTTTTTTCTAACGGTTCGGTTCGGTTCGGTTCGGTTTTTACCGTCGACACCCCTAGTTAGTTTCATGCAACATATTTTTCATAAGAGAATGTATATAAGGTACTCTGTCAATATAACATATTTTTTACACAAATAATCATGAAACAGGAACTTCCTAGGCTAATTGATAGAATGTATATCCACACCTAAAACCCTGCCATTGTGATGAATTTTTTACACTAGTAATTTTACTCAACTAATCCACGGAATGTGTACATTTGTCAAAATTAAGAAAAATTGATATATTTTAAGGTGCGTAGGTTTGGAAAACATTTTTAAAAAATAATCCCTTTTTATTAATCAATCGATTTTTGAAAAATATTTTTAAAATTTTTAGATTTTTTATGAAATAAATGCACTCTTAATGGGAAAACGAGTTGAGACAGACGATACATGGCATGGGATTGCATGTGAACGGTGTCCGCATGTGTACACGGTAGAAGTACAAGTTACAACTCAAGCTAATAAAAGAGAAAATTGATCATCACTGAATATCCCAAGGTAGAAAATTGATTGATATAGAGATACTAACATATGTAGAGAAGTAGTATTCTTACTTTTTTACGTAACATAGCTTCTAGTCTTTAATTTCAAAATACCATTCGATTTATGTTTTAAACAAATTAAATTTATGGGCACTAATGAAAATTTCAATTCTTTTCTAAAACGTATCATGATTCTAAATGTCTGCACAGCTACCACAAGCTAATATCCTGAATTTAACATCTTTTTTTTTTCTTTTTCCACTCTATTTTCTCATTTTTATACGTAAATTTTACATAGTCTAAATGATTCTCCATGTTAATGATCAAGTAATCAAATTCTATGTGGTCTACGCAATGTCGACATGTAGTCCAAGTGGAATCGAATCCGGCATCGGATGACGACTGGTAAGGTAGACAATGGCTCTGAAATTGAGAAGTACCGAAATGGCCAGTAGCTTTCTATTGAATTTGTTGGAGTTCAAAGACCACAACGGTAGAGAAAATGTGCTTTCGTGGTCAATTGGTTGGAGAAACAATGACTCGGGACCTGCAATCCCGGTGACAAGTTGTGGTCCGACAGTAATTTTTATGGACCAGAGCTGAGGTGTCCACACATTGTCATACGACAACATGCATCGAACGCTATTATTGGAAGGTTGCAGCGCATGTGAAACCAATGCACATCCACCGTCAGATAGTATGAATTTCACATGGGACTCGCCTTATCTAACAACGATGTCACGTAGGATGACTGACGCTGACTAGTGACATCCGACTAAAATTAGCTGGGCGGACTCAATTGATAGTTCATCAAAAGTTTGGGACTAGTTAGAACTAAATCAATATAATTGAAAAGTTTAGGATTAGATTTGGCCATCATACAATAGGCTTAGGACTTTCTAAGCAATTTTCCCATCTTGGAAGCAATGTAAGTCCGTCTTGTGCAAAATCAAATATTACAAAGACGAGAAGAAATCAGAAGAGAAGGCAATTGTAATTTCAGACGACAAACTGGTGCACTTAAAAGAAGAGAATCAACGAGCAAAGAGGGCATTCCTATTGGACAGCAGCGGCAAGGCGGCGGCCTTCACAAAAACATCAATGATGACTTTTCTGCCACCTTGTTGTTAAATGCAGTCGACAAATCTCAGCCGGCCCAAGCCATCAGCAGTGGTGTCACATATGCCAAATCACTTTGGATGACAATAGGGGCGGCGGCTGCCTTGCATATGGATGCAAGGGACACTACTTAGTCAGGTTTCAGCAGCGGAGCAAAGCCCAACTCACTTCCTCGGACGGCGACGGCGACAGTGCAACGAGACAATGATGAATGGATGAAGGGGTGGACGACCGTGGAACTAGACCTAATGGTCTCTTCTGATCATAACTTCATGTGAAGACCCTTGCTCCAGCCTCCAATGGAAGGAGGTACGTGCATCCTCACCTCCTACAACTTCGACAATGACACTGACTTAAAGTCAGGTTTTTTATGGGATAAAAAAAAAAAAGATTTATAGTGGAATTGTGACTAAACCTAAACTCGAAGGTTTTTTTATAAGACAAAAGGTAGAATTGGGACAAAAGCTGAAACTAGAAGTTTATTGGAGTATTAGACTTATATGGGCTTATATAAATATTATTATTGTGCCAAGGATTATTTACTGGTTATTGTTGAAGGCACTTGTTAAACGTACCTGTCATTTACATCTATCCACATGGAATAAAATTTAATCAAGAACAAGTTTTGAACCTTAGCGCTTTGATCAGTCCAATTGTATTGATCTTGAACCTAACCATGCAAAAAAATAAAAATAAAAAATCACTTTCTCAAATGTATTTAACAATAGTATCTTCAAATAGAGACTCAAAATTCTTATAATGATTTTGTTTAAAATAAAAATTGCTCTCAAGATATTTGTTAAGCAACCAAATAAGAAAATATTTTCATTTTCAAATGCACTAACTATTCTCGTGATATACATAATTAATACATTAAAGATCAATCTTTTGTAAACATATTCAACAATTACCGCTAGAGCAGTGATTAACAAGACCTGTTTTATTAATATGTAACCAACTTACTCAATATTAAATAAAAAATTTGAGAAATTACTATCATTCCTTAAATATTACCAATTTTATACACTTCATACCTGATTTGAGATTGTAAGTAACAGATCTCTAGAGTTTTCCCATTTGAAGGGGTTGAATTTTAATCTAAGATTTTAGTAATTGAAAAAATCCAGGTGTTAAGCATCTTCATTTGTATCCTAAATCATTACATGGGGAAAATCTATTAGCACATAATAGCTTAAACACAACACGACTTGTCAAGTTGGATTGATTTTTATACTTTATTTTTCATTTAATTTAAATGTACTATCATGACCTACCCCTCAAGGGAGGGAATAGGTTCAGCGATATTGCCTAATGTGGGCCTAATCAAGCACGAGTTTTCCCAACACCATACCTAACGCGACATTGGGATGTTGATAAGAATTTTGTAAAAAAGAATCGCCACTAACCTATTAAAGTTGGGTAAAAACCAAATGAGGTATGAGATTGTACCTCACTTTTACGCAACCAAAAAATCTAGGTTTAGAGACTTGATTATACTAATTAACCAATTACCATCCTTTCGGTACCTAATCTTGTTCATTTTAAAAAAAATATATTTTTTTCAAGCAGTCTAGATTGATTTTATACCTATCCATTAACATATGAGGTGATCATATAGATATACAATCATTAACATAACAATTAGCAACAATGGGAAGCATTAAATATGTTTAACGAGATAGCAACGATTTAACTCTAAGAAAAGATAAATACTAATCCAACTAGACTAAAGGGGAGCCAAAATCAACGTACTAATATTGCGTAATCAAGGGTATTTGACAACTAAAACTTTAAGATAGAGCACTAATGGCTTGGTCAACCTTGCGCAAGATTCTAGATTGAAAAAACTTCCCTTTTTAGGAGAAAAAACCAAAAGATTAATTTTAACACTTTTGAAGATTTTTTTAATTTAAAATTTTATAAGATTTTTTGGGAATTTTTTGGAAAAATTGAATTTTCGAATTTTCCAAAACATTCTGCACTTGTTTTTCTAATTACTACGGAAATGTTTAGACTTTTCTGAATTTTGGAATTTTCTGAGAGTTTTTTAATTTTTCTTAATTTTTTAATTTTTCTTGAATTTTTTAAAAATTCGAATTTAATATTTTCTGAAATTTTTTGAATTTTTTAATATTCTCTGAAAGCTTTTGAATTTTCGGAAAAAATTTTTTTGAATTTTTCTCATTTTTCCAAATTTTTTTAAATATTTTAGAAAATTTTTGAATTTTTGAAATTTGTAATATATTTTTAATATTTAATATTATTATATTCGGGACAGTGGGTTCGGATTGGGTTTACCCGATCTATTTTTTTTTATTTTATTTTCTGATTTTCATTCTTTCTCTCTTGTCTTTTTCAATTTTGTCTTTTTCTGCCCATCTTCTTCAACCTTCAGAAACGCTCCTCCTTCTTCCCCGAGCGCTCCATCACACCTGCAACCCCTTTTTCCAGAACCAAGATCACTCTCTCGGAACTCTCCCTCAGTCGCTCCGAAAACTCTCCAAAAGCAGCCCCTCTTAAAACGGTGCCCCCCTCTCTTCCCTGGTATCTTCCTTCTATGTACCGGTGCGCGTGGGAGGTGGCGTGCAAGCCTGCCCCCCGACCGAGCATTTCGCGTGATCGCTCGCCCCGTTGTCCCTGTCTTTCATCCCGTACATCGTCCTTTCTTCTTCATGCCGTTCCTCAGCTAGCGTCCAAGAGAAGGGAAAGGGGGAGGAGGGAGTGGCTGCACTCAGAAAGAAAAGACAAGGAATGGGCTGAGCCAGCCCAGGTGGGGAGAAGGAAAGGGAAAAGAAGAAGGGACCGGGCTTGGCTGTTTCTACTCTCTAGCCCGGCCCCGCCACTTTTTAGTATTTCTTTTTCTAGAGCTCTTTTAATTATTTTTATGATAAGAAAGGAAAGGCGGTACGAAGAAGAAGAACAACAAGATCGAGAACAGGAAGAAGAACAAGAACAAGATCGAGAACAAGAAAAAGAAGAAGAACAAGATTGAGAACAAGAAGAAGAACAAGAACAAGAAGGACAAGAAGAAGAACAAGAACGAGAGAGATCATCGCCAGCATGAATCCGCTAGTTAAGTTTCGCCCAACCGATGAGCACCTTTTCGCTCACTATCTCCAACTGAAAGCAACGGGCGCGCCATTGCCTCCCGGTCTTATCGAAGAGTGTGACCTCTACAGCCAAGAGCCTTGGAGGATCTTCGACACCACCTTGGAGCAAATGTTCTACGCTTTCACCACGTTGAGAAAGAACAAGTCAAGAGTTTTAAGGACCGCCGGGTCTGGGACATGGAAAGAGCAGCACGCGATGAGAATCCCCGACATTCTTGGTGAGTTGGTTGGCTACAAGAAGTCCTTCAAGTTTCAAGGTGGACGTGGCTCGAGTGCAACGAACGGGCGCTGGATCATGTATGAGTTCTCAACGTGCGATGAGAGGGTAAGGTTTTAATTCCATGTCTATTGATAATTCTTTGACGCGCGTTGACGGTAGATTGTTGGCATCGATTTATGCTTAATGCCTATTAGCAACAATCCGTTTGTTTCAAGGAAGAATGGTTCTTGTGCGTAGGGTAGTAATGAAAGGTTCTTGGTCCTCCTTCCATAATCTAAATCTCCTATATCATCCTTTTTCTTTTGACACTCTACGAGCTGGAAATTGTTAATCGCTTGGCTTAACTTGGTGCAGCGGTGCAAGTATGTCCTATGCAAAATCAAATTTTATAAAGACAAGAAGAAATCAAAAGACAAGGAAATTGTAATTTCGGTCAACATACCGGTGCAATTTGAAGATGAGAATCGACGAGTGAAGAGGATGTGCCTTCTCAATGACTCCGGCGATCGCACAAGTATCATCTGTGACTTTGCCATCGCATCATCATCCACAGTGGATGGAGCTCAACCCGCCACTTCCAAGCCGTTAGCAGCAGCGTCGCATATGCCGAACAACTTCAGTTGTCAGCAGGGGCGGCACCCACCTTGCATTTAGATAACGATGACCCGGCTTTCCCTGGTTTCAGGAATGACTCAATTGCCAATTCACTTGCTCCTATGCCGACAGTGACGGTGCAAGGAAGCAGTGATGAATGGACGGAGGGGTGGATGACCACGGAACTAGACTCAGTGGTCTATTCTGGTTTCAACTCCAAGTCAAGATCTCTTGCTCCAGTGGAAGAAGATTCTTATACAGATATATCAGTACGTGCATCCTCACCTCCTGCTGCAGCTACGACGATGACAACGACCCCAGGACCAGATATCTGCAACCCCACGTCTCCAGCCTTTGGCAGCAACACAACTCTCAATTGGCTTCTTACGATCGGCGGGACTGAAGTTCGCTATGCCAGTTATTCCCGAGTTTTGGGTGCAACCGAGATGCCAATGTCCTTCCCAAGATTGCAACATCCGCCCTAGTAGATACTGGCGACACCACTTATCCAGCTTTTGACGACAATGCATATGCAGATTTACTTCCTACGACAGCAGAGCAAGTCAAGGATGACGATGAATGGATCGATCGCTTGATGGACATGGATATAGATCAGGTGGTCGATGCCGATTACCTCTTTGGTTCAAATCCTTTTGCTAATCCATCAAAAGACGATATGAATGCGATGCTCGCATCCACACTCGGCACACCGGACGACCAGACGTAGGGTCCGACTTCTCTCCATCAACAAAGGAGCGTTGCTGAACCACAAGAGAAAGATGTTCCAGCCACATTGGCATGGGCTGATCAGTTTTTGCTTGTTTAGCATTTTTTGCAGTTATAGTTTTTAAAAGACTTGAACCATATGCATGCTCTTTTTTTAGGCTCATTCAAACGACGTAAATACTGTTGTTCTGCTTTTGCTATATATATAGATGAGATTTTTTTTTTATATAAATGAGATTTTGTTTTCAAATAAAATACTTTATACAGCTCAGGACGAAAGACTTTTTAAAAATAATACGCCACAGATCAAAAGCGAGTATATTCGAGAAGTCGAGTCGATAGCTCTCCTGCTTGGCCAAAATGAAAAACAGAAAAACAAAAAAGTTGACAGATAGTTCATTTACCAAAAAAAAAAAAACAAAAAAACAAAAAAAGTTGACAGCTAGTTTCATGCAACATTAGTTCATAGAAGAATGTATGTAAGGTAGTCCGCAGATATAACATATTTTTTACACAAATAATCATGAAACAGAAACTTTCCACGGCTAGTTAATAGTATTTATATCAAAAAAAAATTTAAAAAGGTCTATATATAACCACCTAAACCCTCCTAGTGTGATGAATCTTTGACACTATAGTATTTTTACTCGGCTAATCAATGGGATGTGTACATTTGTCAAAATTAAGAAAAATCAACATATTTTAAGGTGCAATTTTTTTTTACACAAAACTAAACATTTGGAAAATATTTTTCTAAAAATAATTTTTTATATTGCCTATAAGAATTAACAAAGAAAAAAATATTTTTATCAACTACCAAAATAGTTAGGTATAAATTATCATCAATGATGAAACTAGTTTCCGTTGACTAATTTTTCTAAGCAACATAACCAATCATTATTCGAAAAATATTTTTCCAAGTCTTTACTTTTTCGTTAAATGAATGTCAAATCTCTCTTTTATTGTATCGGCAACTCGAGCAATTGAAAAGAGTTTGAATGTTTCGAGGGCTTGATACCTTCGGTTAATTCATTAGCAAGAATTTCAAATAGAATACTTTACATAGGTTTAGATCACCTAGATTGGTTGACCATCTCACCCATCACTATAATTAAGCAAGAACTTAAACCGCTAAGTAAGAAAACATATAATAAATAGGACTGGTACTAATTTTGAAAGATGATTATTACTAAAGGAATAAAAACCACATGTTCTAAATGAAACACTCAAAAGAAACAAAAAGAAAAATATTGACTTCTTCTAACCTCTTAGTTACTAATCCACATTGTGTGCACAATCCTACCCCTTTTTATATCCATATCTTATTGTCCTCTTTTTCCTCTTTTTGAGAAAGTTGGATTCTTGGATTTTTCTCTTTAAGATTTCATTTGTCTGTCCATCTCTTCCATGATATTCATTGGGCTGTAATACAATTTCGAATGATACAACAAGCTAAAATAACATCGACGTGTGTTCTAAATGACCTAAAATATTCAATCAAAAATGTTTCTTTTAAGACTCCAAATCCTCTTTCAATAGTAGTTCTCAGAGATGAATGGCGCAAATTGAATAGTTCATTCTTATTTTCAGGTGGGTGATCACTGAACTCCTTCATATGGTATCTAACACCACAATAGAGAGAGAGAGATGATGCCATTTTGTATTCCACCAGCATCGGCAAAATAATATTTTCCAACAAGTTATAAAAAAAAAAAAAATTATTCTTAAGATACTAAGCTCAATCCAAAAATTGAGTATAAATTTCATTTTCTTACCTCTAGGAGTATTCAATCCATTCGGCTTTGAAATTACATTAAAAAAAAAAAAAAAGTACATGAATCATGTGGAGTGCCTTCTCAACCAGCTAACACATAAGAAAATCTCAAGTCAAATGTAACAACAACCAATACATTTTGTGCTCCTTTCGACCATAAAATCTTCCTTGAATTTCAAGAGGAATTGATGCATGCACATGAGTTCCATCTATTGCTCTTGAATATAGTTATCAACCAAATACTAATGAAACTTCTCAAGCAATGTATAAAGACTTTTTTTTTCCAAATTCCATATCTTAAAATATGGATAAAACCTTCAATCATTACTTATCTCAAGAGAAATGGAATCGGTCGATTCTTTTATCACACGTTTGTATGATTTCAAAATCACTTGAAAGACAATTTTGAAATATCTATGCATAGGTTGTATTGACCTATGGAATCTTCCCCTAATGATTCCGAACCTGACAATTACATCCAATGATATGGCTGTGGAACACAAGTTACTTGCACTGAGCACCTTGCAAAGCTCTAAAAAAGCATTCAACGGCATCCATATTTGATTTATACGATAAATATCGTCACTGTATAACACACGATTCATATACAACTCTCTCTTGGATTCTCGATTCACATGAGCCTCTCTCAATATGTGATTCTCAAATGATTGTAATCATCCGTAAATAGTGTGATAACTCTCATAAATGATGCCGCCACAACCATTACCACCACTTGGATTTTGTCATGATCCATCTATATTGGAGCACATTGATCATGAAACACAAAATGCGTGCAATCCTAGAAGGGCAATACTAGAGAGCTAGAACCACATGACACAGCACAAGCTGCTATTCAAGAATACATACATTAGGTATGCAAAATGCTCATGCATTCACTCAATTTTACTTCTACATGAACAAAATAAGTAGGTGTCTTCTTCATTCAAACCTGTTGTAGACAATATACTTCAAATAAATCAAACTTCATCCTAGGTTAGAATGATGTTATCCTAAAATCAAGTCCCCACGGTAGAAAATATAGTAAATATTATGAAGCTCATTGATAATCACTAACAGGGTACTCCATATGGTTTTCTCTAGGCGATGAAGGCCAAAAAATGTCAAACATCTCGAGAAGTTCCTACATATATGTTGATCGACAGATGCTAGGTTTCCCATCCGACTATAGTAATCCTTCCACTCTTATTTAAAGTTGAGTAATCAATAAAGCAGATATATTGATACTGTGGGACAACACAAGCTGCTCCAAAACACAAAATAAACAAAGAGACCATGATCCACGTTTAGAAAACAAAAGAATCGCACAATATTTATCAGGACGAATCATCCGAACAAACAATTGTATGAAGACCCAAAACCGCTAATGGCGCCAAATGGCAAGATATTGCTATAAGACTAAACTCAAAGAGTTGATTTTTGCATTTTCGCTTGAATAGGCCTTTAAGCAAAGAGATTGATTTATAGAAATGAGAGCTAATTACAATAATTAC
This sequence comes from Eucalyptus coolabah, assembly GCA_014182585.1. NCBI lineage: Eukaryota > Viridiplantae > Streptophyta > Magnoliopsida > Myrtales > Myrtaceae > Eucalyptus > Eucalyptus coolabah. The sequence continues at coordinate 5,746,960 of CM024624.1, read as the reverse complement.
CTCAGGAATCGCGCCTTCATGGATTAGAAAATGAAAGCGAAAACAATAACGGCACACCCTCTCTACTCTGCTATTTGTAAGAGAAGCGCGAGGCAGCACCAGAGGAGGAGTAGCTCTGGAGATGATGGACGAGACAAAGAAGCCCTAAATTGAATGACAAAGATGGAAAAAACGAGCAGCTCTAGAGGGAAGAGAAGAGAACGTATAAGAAAGAGGGGATAACAAAGAGAGCATGCAAGGGCGACGAGAGGGTACGAGGACGTGAGGATGAGAAGCTACACAAGGGCAAGAGAACGCGAGTCCCAGCCTATCGATCGGAAACAATTTTTTTTTTTTACCACTAATTTTCCACTCCTTGAACACCAAAAAATTTGAAAAAGTAGACGGAACTTTAATGGAAACATAAGTGCAGACAGACGATGCATAGGATTGCATGTGTCTGGTGTCCGGGTGTGTATCCAGAAGGAGAACGTCCGAGGCTAATAAAAGAGAAAAAGAAACAAGAAATTGCATGCATAAATTGATTGATATAAATATACCTTTTATATGAAGAGAAGTAGTATTCTTATTTTTTACCTAATATAGCTTCCGTCTTTAATTTTAGGCGCTATTTCCACCCCTAAATAATTATATTCACCCTCATTTACACTAAAGAGACAATACTACCGTCAATCTTCCAATTGCAATTTGTCTTGGTGGTTACAAATTTATTTACTTACCTTTTTTTTTTTTTTTTTGTATTTTGATATCTATATAGGATCGACTTATCATAGTTAAGAATTTCATAAATTTATCTTTTGTTTATTGTAAATTTTCCTTGTATCTTAAAGGAACTATTTTTTTTTAATTGTTTGATATAATTTCAATAAGAATTTGTTCGTCAAAAAGAGAAATTTCCAAGAAATCTAATTCTTTTCTATGTTGGCGATCAAAATTATGGAAAATTTAATTAAATCCAACATTGCATAAGTAAGAAGTTTTTTTGAAAATTTTAGTGAAACATTATTATTTTGGATTGACAAAAATTAATATCATCTATGAACAACTTACAAAAAATATATAAAGATACCTCATTCCGCATGATATTTTTAGTGTATTCCTAGATATTCCTCTAATGTTTTCGATGCTCTATTTAAAGTATCTTGCCAATATAATAATCAAAAAATTATTTTTTTCCTATAAATAAATAAAGAGACTTGATACATATATTTAAGACTAATTAAATTAATAAAAATTTCACCAAGAAAATGAGCTCTTCAGATTACAGGAACAAAAAGGTAGATAATTTGTTATAAGATCATTGATGAAGAAGAGATTTTTCATTCTTATACTATATTAAAAAATGTCCTTTTTCCTTACTATTAGTGACATGAATCATGTAAAATGTTATAGAAACACCTAAGCATTCACTGTTCTTTAATATGCTAAAAAAAGATATATGAAATTCTTAATTATGGTAATTATCCTAAATAGATAGGGACAAATAAAGAAAAAAAAAGGAGTCCATCCATAATTTTAAATAGCAATTGAAAGATAGGGGCAATTTTGTCTTTTTAGGAAAAGGGTATGGATATAGTTATTTAGAGGGTGAAAAATAGGGCCGCCCTTTCAAAATACCATTCAATTTGTGTTTTAGACATAAAATTTATTTACGGACACTAATGAAATTAAAAAAAAAAAAAAGAAACCATGATTTTATATGTCTGCGTAACTATCACAACTTAATATCCTTAATTTAACAAAATGCCCCACGACCGAGCATTTCGCGTGATCGCTCGCCCCGTTGTCCCTGTCTTTCATCCCGTACACCGTCCTTGCTTCTTCATGCCGTTCGTCAGCTAGCGTCCAAGAGAAGGGAAAGGAGGAGGTGGGAGTGGCTGGGCTCAGAAAGAAAAGAGAAGGAATGGGCTGAGCCAGCCCAGGTGGGGAGAAGGAAAGGCTGTCCATGATCTCTCTCTCGTTTCCTTATTGATAAAGAAACGAAAGACGGTTTGAAGAAGAAGAAGAATAAAAAGCAAGAAGAGGCAAGAAGCATGAAGAAGAAGAAGAAGAAGAAGCAAGAAGCAAGAAAAAGAAGAACAAGAAGAAGAACAAGATCGAGAACAAGAAGAAGAACAACAACAAGATCAAGAACAAGAACAAGAACAAGAAGAACGAGAGAGATCATCGCCAGCATGAATCCGCTAGTTAAGTTTCGCCCTACCGATGAGCACCTTTTCTCTCACTACCTCCAGCGGAAAGCAACCGGCACGCCCTTGCCTCCCGGCCTTATCGAAGAGCTCGACATCTACAGCCAAGAGCCTTGGAAGATCTTCAACACCGCTTCGGACCGAACGTTCTACGTTTTCACCACGTTGAGAAAGAACAAGTCGAGGGTTTTAAGGACCGCCGGGTCCGGGACATGGAAAGAGCAGCACGCAATGAGAATCCCCAACATTCTTGGTGAGTTGGTTGGCTACAAGAAGTCCTTCAAGTTTCAAGGTGGACGTGGCTCGAGTGCAACAAGCGGGCGCTGGATCATGTACGAGTTCTCAATGTGCGACGAGAGGGTAAGGTTTTAATTCCATATCTATTGATAATTCTTTGACTCATGTTGATGGTAGAATGTTGGCATTGACTTTTCATGTAATGATGCTTAATGCCTATTAGCAACAATCCGTTTGTTTCAAGGAAGAATTCTTCTTGTGCGTAAGGGCAGTAATGAAAGGTTCTTGGTCCTCCTTCCATAATCTAACTCTCCCGTGTCGTCCCTTTTCTTTTGACACTCTACGGGCTGGAAATTGTTAACCGCTTGGCTTAACTCGGTGTAACAGTGCAAGTACGTCCTATGCAAAATCAAATTTTATAGAGACAAGAAGAAATCAAAAGACAAGGAAATTGTAATTTCAGCCGACATACCGGTACAATTTGAAGATGAGAATCGACGAGCAAAGAGGATGTGCCTACTCAATGACTCCAGCGATCGCATAAGCGTCATCTGTGACTTTGCCATCGCGTCATCATCCACAGTGGATGGAGCTCAGCCCGCCGCTTCCCAAGCCGTTAGCAGCAGCGTCACATATGCCGAACAACTTCAGATGTCAGCGGAAGCAGCGCCCACCTTGCACTTTGATAACGATGACCCGGCTTTCCCAGGTTTCAGCGATGACTCAATTGCGAATTCACTTGCTCCTATGGCGACAGTGATGGTGCAAGGAAGCAGTGATGAATGGATGGAGGGGTGGATTACCACGGAACTAGACTCGGTGGTCCATTCTGGTTTCAACTCCAAGTCAAGATCTCTTGCTCCAGTGGAAGAGGATTCTTATACAGATATATCAGTACGTGCATCCTCACCTCCTGCTGCAGCTACGACGATGACAACGACCCCAGGACCAGATATCTGCGACCCCATGTCTCCAGCCTTTGGCAGCAACACAACTCTCAATTGGCTTCTTACGATCGGCGGGACTGAAGCTCGCTATGCCAGTTATTCCCCGAGTTTTGGGTGCAACCGAGATGCCAATGTCCTTCCCAAGATTGCAACATCCGCCCTAGTAGATACTGGCGACACCACTTATCCAGCTTTTGACGACAATGCATATGCAGATTTACTTCCTACGACAGCAGAGCAAGTCAAGGATGACGATGAATGGATCGATCGCTTGATGGACATGGATATAGATCCGGTGGTCGATGCCGATTACCTCTTTGGTTCAAATCCTTTTGCTAATCCATCAGAAGACAATACAAATGCGATGCTCGCATCCACACTCGGCACACCCGACAACCAGACGTGGGGTACGACTTCTCTCCATCAACAAAGGAGCGTTGCTGAATCACAAGAGCAAGATGTTCCAGCCACATTCGCGTGGGCTGATCAGTTTTTGCTTGTTTAGCATTTTTTGCAGTTCTAGTTTTTAAAAGACTTGAACCATATGCATGCTCTTTTTTTAGGCTCATTCAAACGATGTAAATACTTTTGTTCTGCTTTTGCTATATATATGAATGAGATTTTTTTTTCAAATAAAATATTTTATACAGCTCCGGACGAAAGACTTTTTAAAAATAATATGCCACAGATTAAAAGCGAGTATATTCGAGAAGTCGAGTCGCTAGCTCTCCTGCTTGGCCAAAAAACAAAAAACAAAAAAGTTGACAGCTAGTTTCATGCAAGATTAGTTCATGAGAGAATGTATGTAAGGTACTCGCCGATATAACATATTTTTCACACAAATAATCATGAAAGGGAAACTTTCCACAGTTAATTGATAGTATTTATATCAAAAATTTAAAAAAAATTTTAAAAATTTTTATTTATAGCCACCTAAACCCTCTTAGTGTGATGAATCTTTGACAATATAGTATTTTTACTCGACTAATCGATGGGATGTGTACATTTGTCAAAATTAAGAAAAATCAACATGTTTTTAGGTGCATTTTTTTGTACGCAAAGCTAAAGATTTGGAAAAAAAAATTCTAAAAATAATTGTTTGTATTGCCTACAAGAATTTAAAAAATATATATATTTATCAACTACCAAAATAGTTAGGTATAAATTATCCATCAATGATGAAACTATTTTTGGTTGACTAATTTTTCTTAGTGACATAACCAATCATTCGAAAAATATTTTTTTGAGTCTTTACTTTTCGTAAAATGAATACCAAACTCTCTTTTATCATATCGACAACTCGAGAATTGAAATGAGTTTGAATGTTTCGAAGGCTTGATACCTTGGGTTAATTCATTAGCAAGAATTTTCAAATAGAATACTTTACATAGGTTTAGATCACCTAGATTGGTTGACCATCTCACCCATCACTATAATTAAGCAAGAACTTAAACAGCTACGTAAGAAAACTATAATAAATAGGACTTGTACTAATTTTCAAAGATGATTCTTACTAAAGGAATAAAAACCACATGTTCTAAATGAAATGCTCAAAAGAAACAAAGAGAAAAATATTGGCTTCTTCTAACCTCTTAGTAACGAATCCACATCATGTGCACAATCCTACCCCTTTTTATATCCATATCTTATTTTCCTCCTTTTCCTCTCTTTGAGAAAGTTGGATTCTTCGATTTTTTTTCTTTGAGATTCCATTTGTCTTTTCATCTCTTCCATAATAGTCATTGGGCTGTAATAAAATTTTGAATGATACAACAAGCTAAGACAACATTGACTTGTGTTCTAAATGACCAAAAATATTCAATCAAAAATGCTTCTTTAAGACTCCAAATGCTCTTTCGATAGTAGTTCTTAGAGATGAATGGTGCAAATTGAATAGTTCCTTCTTATTTTCAGGTGGGTGATCACCGAACTCCTTCAAATGATATCAAACACCACAATAGAGAGAGATGATGCCATTTTGCATTCCACCAGCATCGGCAAGATAATATTTTCCAACAATTTATAAAAAGTTTAGTCTTAAGATACCGAGCTCAATCCAAAAATTGAGTATAAATTTCATTTTCTTACCTCTAGCAGTATTCAATCCATTCGGCTTTGAAATTACATTAAAAAAAAATACATGAATCATGTGGAGTGCCTTCTCAACCAGCTAACACATAAGGAAATCTCAAGTCAAATGTAACAGCAACCAATACATTTTGTGTTCCTTTCGACCACAAAATCTTCCTTGAATTTCAAGAGGAATTGATGCATGCACATGAGTTCCATCTATTGCTTTCAAATATAGTTATCAACCAAATACTAATGCTTCTCCAGCAATGTATAAAGACTTTTTTTTTTTCCAAATTCCATATCTTAAAATTTGGATAAAACCTTTGACCATTAAAACCTTCAATCATTACTTATCTCAAGAGAAATGGAATCGGTCAATTCTTTTACCACATGTTTGTATCATTTCAAAATCACTTGAAAGACAATTTTTAAATATCTATGCATGGGTTGTATTGACCTATGGAATCTCCCCCAATGATTCTGAACCTGACATTACATTCAATGATATGGCTATGGAACACAAGTTACTTGCACTGGGCACCTTGCAAAGCTCTAAAAAAAAGCATACAACGGCATCCATATTTGATTTATACGATAAATATCGTCACTGTATAACACACGATTCATATACAACTCTCTCTTGGATTCTCGATTCACATGAGCCTCTCTCAATATGTGATTCTCAAATGATTGTAATCATCCGTAAATAGTGTGATAACTCTCATAAATGATGCCGCCACAACCATTACCACCACTTGGATTTTGTCATGATCCATCTATATTGGAGCACATTGATCATGAAACACAAAATGTGTGCAATCCTAGAAGGGCAATACTAGAGAGCCAGAACCACATGACACAACACAAGCTGCTATTCAAGAATACATACATTAGGTATACAAATGCTCAAGCATCCACTCAATTTTACTTCTACGTGAACAAAATAAGTAGGTGTCTTCTCCATTCAGACCTGTTGTAGACAATATACTTCAAATAAATCAAACTTCATCCTAGGTTAGAATGATGTTATCCTAAAATCAAGTCCCCACTATAGTAAATATAGTAAACATTATGAAGCTCATTGATAATCACTAACAAGGTACTCCCGATGGTTTTCTCTAGGCAATGAAGGCCAAAAAATGTCAAACATCTCGACAAGTTCCTACATATATGTTGACCGGCAAATGCTATGTTTCCCATCCGACTATAGTAATCCTTCCACTCCGATTTAAAGCTGAGCAATCAATAGTGCTGATATATCGATACCATGGGACAACAAAAGCTGATCTAGAAACACAAAATAAACTAATAGACCATGATCCATGTTCAGAAAACAAAACAATCGCACAATATTTGTCAGGACAAATCATCCGAACAAACAATTGTATGAAGACCCAAAACCGCTAGTGGCGCCAAATGGCAAGATATTGCTATCAGACTAAACTCAAAGAGTTGGTTTTTGCATTTTCCCTTGAATAGACCACTAAGCAGAGTTGGTTTTTGCATTTTCCCTTGAATAGACCACTAAGCAGAGAGATTGATTTATAGAAATGAGAGCTAATTACAATAATTACCTCAGGAATCGCGTCTCCATGGATTGGAAAATGAAAGCGAAAACAATAACGGGGCACCCTCTCTACTCTGCTATTTGTAAGAGAAGCGCGAGGTAGCACCAAAGGAGGAGTAGCTGTAGAGATGATGGACGAGACAAAGAAGCCCTAAATTGCATGACAAAGATGGGAAAAAGGAGCAGCTCTAGAGGGAAGAGAAGAGAGCATGCAAGAAAGAGGGGACACCAAAGAGAAGATGCGAGGGCTACGAGAGGGTGCGAGGACGTGAGGATGAGAAGCTACACAAGGGCAAGAGGACGCAAGTCCCATCCTATCAATCGGAAACAATTTTTTTTTTACCACTAATTTTCCACTCCTCGAACACCCAAAAATTTGAAAAAAGTAGACGGAACTTTAATGGAAAAATAAGTCCAGACGGACGATGCATAGAATTGCATGTGTTCGGTGTCCGGGTGTGTATCCAGAAGGAGAACGTCCGAGGCTAATAAAAGAGAAAAAGAAACAAGAAATTGCATGCAAACCCCAAGGTTGAAAATTGATTGATATAAATATACCTTTATATGAAGAGAAGTAGTATTCTTATTTTTTACGTAATATAGCTTCCGTCTTTAATTTTAGACGCTATTTCCACCCCCTAAATAATTATATTCACCCTCATTTACACTAAAAAGACGAAACTACCGTCAATCTTGCAATTGCAATTTGTCTTGGTGGTTACAAATTTATTTACTTACCTTCTTTTTTGGTATCTCGATATCTATATAGGATCTACTTATCATAATTACGAATTTCATAAATTTTTTTTTATTTTAAATTTTCCTTGTATCTTAAAGGAACTATTTTTTTTTAATTGTTTGATATAATTTCAATAATAATTTGTTCATCAAAAAGAGAAATTTCCAAAAAATCTAATTCGTTTCTATGTTTTTTTTTTTTGGTGAAGTAATTCGTTTCTATGTTGGTGATCAAAATTATGGAAAATTTAATTAAATCCAACATTGCATAAGTAAGAATTTTTTTTGAAAATTTTAGTGAAAAATTATTATTTTGGATTGACAAAAATTAATACCATCTATGAACAACTTACAAAAATATATAAAGATACCTCATTGTGCACAGTATTTTTAGTGTATTCCTAGATATTCCTCTAATGTTTTCGATGCTCTATTTAAAGTATCTTGCCAATATAATAAGAAAAAAATATAATTTTTATATAAATAAATAAAGAGACTTGATACATATATTTAAGACTAATCAAATTAATAAAATTTCACCAAGAAAATGAGCTCTTCATATTAGAGGAACAAAAAGGTATATAATTTGTTCTAAGATCATTGATGAAGAAGAGATTTTTCATTCTTATACTATATTAAAAAATGTCATTTTTTCGACCACCCATCGTTGCGGCGTGGATGGTAGGGCGCTGGACTCCATGATGGAGGTCGGTTGCTGGGCCCCCGCGGCGAGGAGGTCAAGCGCTGCGTGGTGCCTTGCCCGGTGTGTGGGTGGTGGTTTCGTACCTCCCGTGGTTTACTCCTTGGCTCACTTGCCGGCCGTGCGGCGGGTTCCCTAGGTCACCAAAAAAAAAATGTCATTTTTCCTTACTATTAGTGACATGAATCATGTAAAATGTTATAGAAACACCTAAGCATGCACTTTTCTTTAATATGCTAAAAAAAGATATATGAAATTCTTAATTATGGTAATTATCCTAAATAGATAGGGAAAATTAAGGAAAAAAAAGGAGTCCGTCCATAATTTTAAATAACAATTGAAAGATTGGGGGCAATTTTGTATTTTAGGAAAAAGGTGTGGATATAGTTATTTAGAGGGTGAAAAATAGGGCTGCCCTTTCAAAATACCATTTAATTTATGTTTTAGACATAAAATTTATCTATGGCCACTAATGAAATTTTTTTTAAAAAATCATGATTTTATATGTCTGCATAGCTATCACAACTTAATATCCTTAATTTAACATTTCTTTTTTCCTTTTATCCAATCTATTTTCTCATTTATTTGTGCAAATTTTACAATCTAATTGATTCTCCTAATTAGTGAACAAGTAATCAAACTTCACGTGGTCTACACAGTAGTCCACGTGGCATCAAGTCCAATGTTGGATGAAACTTATAGCTATAGGTAATGGTTTTGAAAATGAGAAGAACCGAAACGATTAGTAGCTATTTATTAAATTCATTGGAGTTCAAAGATCATGACTGTAAAGAAAATTCCCTATCATGGTCAAATTGCTTCTAGAAACTACAACTTGGGACCTTCTATTCTGATGACGAGCCGAGCTCCAACAGTATCATCTATGGATCCGAGCTAAGGTGTTCACACTTTGCCAGATTGCGACATGCATCGAGAGCCGAGCTGTTCATACTTTGCCGAGATTCAATGCAATGCACGTGCACCGTTGGATCGGATGAATTTCTCGTAGGTACTCGTAGCAGTACTCTTGTGCTGGGCCCGCCAGACATAATCAAGAATTTACCGAGTGTCCGTGCAACACGTGGACAGAAGATTAAATTGGATTGACTTCCAAGGGACAGGTGCCATTAATCATGCCAGCAAAGGCAGACCCGCCACCTCCTCTTGACGTTGACTCCTGACGAGAGGAAAGGTGCATCGGATCATAATCCAGCCGCGCCACACAACCAACGGACGCAAAGACATAAATTAACGGAGACGAGATTAGTTGAAAAGGACGAGACCAAAAAACGAAAATATTAACCACCAGTCGGTGGTATGGATGGTAGATCCTTGGCCCTCCCTAATAAAGGTCAAGATTCAAGCCCCGCGAAACAAGTGAGGCGAAGCGTTGTGTGGTGACTTAAGAGCGTGACATCGAGGTGATGATTTCCGCTAACATCACGGGAGTTTACGGCACTATTGGTGCAAGCCGATTCCTCCTGTTTCCAAAAAAAAAAAAAATCGAAAATATTAAGTAGAGGATTCCTACATTATATTGATCAACCTCTGAACCCGACACAGGCACGATGGCCCATTTATAGCCTCTGTCAAGCCGTCACCGACTAGGTTTGTAAATGGTTTGGTTCAAATTTTCTAAAATCTTGAATTGTTTAAGTGTGTATTAACTTTAAATCAAATTGCACCTCAAATCTAATATAACCCTAATCAAAGACTCGGTTCGGTTTCTTGGTTTTTTGTTTTTAAATATTAAAAAGAAATCTAGTGAAAAATTATAGACAATATACTTCTAATAACTTAAACTTCATCCTACGCTAGAAACTTTGAAAAATGTTTTTCAAGAAAACTTTTTTCATGAAATAAATAGAATTTGAGTAGAACAACGAGTGAAGATGGAGTTGTTGGTGTCCGGTTGTGTTCCTAGTATAAGAACGTCTCACGCTAATAAAAGAGAAAAATAAATAGGAATTTGCATGCATACCCCAAGGTTGAAAATCGATTGATATAAATATACTATCATATGAAGAGAATTAGTATTCTTATTTTTCACGGTACATAGCTTTCATCTTTAATTTCAAAAATACTGTTTGATTTATGTTTTAGGAATAAAATTTATTTAGGACACTGATGAAATTTTTAAAAAATATATATCATGATTTTATATATCTGCATAGCTACCACAAGTTAATATCTGTAATTTAACATTTCTTTTTTTTTTTCTTTATCCACTCTATCTTCTTGTTTATATGTGCAGATTTTACATAGTTTGATGACTCTTCAAGTTAGTGATCAAGTAATCAACCTTCATGTGATCAGCACACTGTAGACATGTAGTCCATGTGGCATCATATCCGGCGTTGGATGCCAACTGATAGCGATAGACAATAGCTCTGAAAATGGGAAGTACCAAAAGTAGCTTTTAATTGAATTCATTGGAGTTCAAAGACTATGATAATAATGAAAATTCCCTATCGTGATCAAATTGCTTGGAGAAAGTATGACTCAGGACCTACTATCTCAATGACAAGTGTGCTCCGATAGCATCTTTTGTGGATCGGAGCTCGGGTGTTCACACTTTGTCAAATGGCAACATGCATCAAGAGATGAGGTGTTCGTACTCTATCAAGATTCAATGCACGTGTGCCATTGAATCGTATCAATTTCATGTGCGACCTCGCCTCATCTGACGGGACACCTAAGCTGGGTCGGCTAGACATTACTAAGAATTTACTGCATGTCCATACAATACGTGGACAAGAAAATTAAATTGGATTGACTTGGAAGCGACCGTTGCAACCAATCATGCCAGCAAAAGCAGATCCACCACCTCCTTGTGACGTTGACTCCCGATGAGAGGGAAGTTACGTCGGATAACAATCCAGCCATACCACACAGCGACGGGCGGCAGACATAAATTAACTAAGACGCGATAAGCCGAGAAGGACGAGACGAAAAGGAAGAAATTAAATGACGAATGTCCACACTCTACGAATCAACCTCTCTACCTGTCTAGCGACGCAACGGGCCATCTGTAGCTTCTCTCGGGCCCGCTGCCAGCAAGGTTTGTAAATGATCCGGTTCGAATTGCTGAATCCCGAATCATTAGAGTGTACATTAACTTTGAATTGAAACGCACCTCAAATCTAAAACAACCCATTGGAACGCACCTCAAATTTAAAACAACCCGAATTGAAGACTCGGTCCAATTTCTTGATTTTCTTTTTTTTTTAATATTAAAAATAGTTTAGTGAAAAGTAGAGATTGTGTGAATTGTGATCAAGGTACGGTTGCGATGACGCTCGGGCACGCAAAATTGGAAAACGAAGACGCAAGAGTTGGTTCGCGTTCGCTTTCGTGGAGTCGCGCACGCGAAAGCTCTGCGCCTCCTTCTCCCTCGCCTTCAATCCCAACTAATCCCAACCACGTCTCTCACCCACCCGCATTCTACCGTCACCCGCCCGTGACCGTTCCGCCCTCACCGCTTACCCACTTCCAAAGACACTGCAAATCATGATTTTCACCATTTTTTCCCATACTATATGTGCTCATGGAATTTTATAATTGGATCTTCGATTAAATGGTTGGTAGGGTGCCGGTGGCCACCCCTAATGAATCCGATTTCGAGCACGGGCTTGATCGACTTGTCAACCATGAAGGATCGCTCGTTTCTACAAAAGCATATGAAGCACACGGAATTTCCTTCGATGTTTGGACGGAAGAAGTTTGCATGAATCATAAATTATAAAAATTTCGGGTCTTGGAAGTATTGACACATCTAAATTCTAATAAAAATGTGACAAAAACAAAATAATTAATCATTGCAAAGCGGGTCGATGAAAGTGACATCCGGTCGCGATTAGTAAGAAACATCGTGATTGCGGACAACTCTACAGCTCGTTTGCCAATAACTTCAATGAAAATGCATGATTTTAAGTTGACCGGGTTCTTAACTCGGCAGTCTTAATAATACACATAAAAAGAAATTGAGGTAAAGGCATCACGGAGGTCATAGCTAAGAATTTTTTGTGTATATGCCGACCTGCATTAGCTCTTTCTTTTTGTCCCTAATTCTCATCATGCTATGAACATGAACTAAAAATTTGGTGGGAATATGACGATTCACACGAAACAGTAAAAACCGCGTGAGAATCCCCCAGCATCGAATCCCCTCCCTCCAAATGGAAGCAAATCCCACGTTTAATCTTTAATTAACAAGAAAATAATCGTGCCAGCTGGACTATCCCCGGCCGACGCTGTCCCGCCGGAAACGGGCAAAAAAAAAACGATAAGGACGAGAATCCCGCGTGTTCGCGATCGTCGCCGAGCGAGGGGCGTCACGGTAAATTCACCCCGACAGCGACCGCGTCCGTTACCGTACCGCGGCTGCCTATAAAAAAATCCCCCGCGTCACCGACGGTGATTCTAGCAAACCCTCCGTCTCCGCCGCCCCTCCTCTCTCCTCCTCCTGCCTGCTGCTCGTCGCCAGCAAGCAATTAAAAAGCGGAGAGTTTTAACGGCTAAAAAAACCGTGAAGCAGAAACAAACCAAAGGGGACAGAAAAGCCGGCCGCAGATCCTCCTCCCCCCTTCGCATTCTCGCAACCTCCGCCGTCCGATCGCTCCCTCGTTCTTTTCTTCCCCTTCGAATCCGCACTCCTCGTTCCTCGATCCTCTTCTCGTGGCGGAGTAAGCGGTGCTGGTCTGCGCTCGCCGATCGATCCCCGCTGCAGCCGTCCGCGTTGAGCCGGGTTCGGGTTCCGGTTCGGGTTCTGGTTCTGGTTTCGCTTCTTTTGCGGTTCGATTCGAGGCATGTCGGGCCGGGATCTCGAGCGCGGCGGTGGGGGATACAACCAGGCGGCGGCGGCGGCGGCGGCGGCGGCGGCGGCTCCGACAGCCAGTGGACGTCGTGGCTGGTCCCGGCGATCGTCGTCGCCAACGTGGCGGTGTTCATCGCGGCGATGTACGTGAACAACTGCCCGAGGAACAACGTCGGATTCGAAGGCGGCTGCGTCGCCAGGTTCCTCGGGAGGCTCTCGTTCCAGTCGCTCAAGGAGAACCCGCTCTTCGGCCCTTCTTCCAGCACGTGAGTGATCCGCTGCGTTCTCTTCGTGTGATTTGATGATGCCTGTCACCTGTTGTGCAACTTCTAGCGATTTGGCAGCTCGTATTCAGCTCGAAATTTAGAAAAATCCTCGCATGGCACTTGTCGCTTGATGAACAGCCTGTCCTCCGATGCAGTAATGTGTGCTCCAGTGTGTATTGCACTTGATTTGTAAAATTCGACAAGCTGGTCCAATGGAACTGAGAACAAGGTTATCTATTGATAATTATGGCTTCTTTTTTTTCTGGCTTTCCTTCATTTCGAAGGACACAGTTTCGTTCTCTTGTGCTTTTGTAAACGTTGGAATAAAGAAGGCCACAAAATTATGTGTTGACATTAAATTCCATTAGCAATAACCGTCAACAGATTTAATCTGCTTAAATAATGAATTGTGGGGCGTGGGAGACATAGCCAACCAAGATGAAATTCAATGAAAGATTTGATCAAAGATTTTATTAGGATAGCTAAGACGAATTTATGAAAAACTAGACGATATACAAACCTCTCATTAGCTAAATTATAGATAAAACAAACCGTCTTTCTTTTCTTTAGCAAAAATCCTAGCACGGCTAAATATATTATTTGGTAAAAAACGATAAATAAAGATGCAGAGAAAAGAGCGAGTGAAAGATTTTTTTTTTTTTTTTTTTATCACTAGCTCTTTCTCTGCATCTTAATGTATTCAGCCGTGCTAGGATTTTTGCTAAAAAAGGAAAGATGGTTTGTTTTATTTATAGTTTAGCTAATGAGAAGTTCGTATATCGTCTAGTTTTTCATAACTTCGTTTTAGTTGCCCTGATAAAATCTTTGATCAAATCTTTGATTGAATTTCGTCTTGGCTGTCTATGTCTCCCATGCCCTATAATTCATTATTTAAGCAGATTATTTCATCGTCATTGCTAATGGAATTTGATCTCCAACACAGATTATCTTGTGGCCTTCTTCATTCCAAAAGCACAAGAGAACGAAACTCTCTCCTTTGAAAGCAACAAAAGCCAGAGAAGAAGAAGAAGAACGAAAGAGATTGTTATTGCTAAAGGAATTTGATCTCCAACACAGATTATCTTGTGGCCTTCTTCATTCCAACGTTTACAAAAGCACAAGAGAACGAAACTCTCTCCTTCGAAAGCAACAAAAGCCGGAGAAGAAGAAGAACGAAAGTACCTTTTCGCTCACTACCTCCAGCAGAAAGCAACGAGCGCACCATTGCCTCCCGGTCTTATCGAAGAGTGCAACCTCTATAGCCAAGAGCCTTGGAGGATCTTCGACACCACCTTGGAGCAAACGTTCTACATTTTCACCACGTT